>CAWUFW010003236.1:1200000-1885609 GCA_963921515.1 Calotriton arnoldi
TACTAACTACTACTAGACAATTAGACAGTACAGGGCATCAGTATATTAATATTATGCAATTTGCCTTGCCTGTCTGCCCTCATAGAGACCCGGATTACATACAGTTTGTGTTCTGTTCTGTTGTACCGGGCTTACTTTTAAAGATAGCAAAGAAAATTTAAAAATAGCTGTAGGGATGAATTATAAGCAGAGAGCAAACATAATTAATAATAACAACAACACACGGTAGTAATGATTGAAGACAAAAAATGAATCAAATTATTTAAAAGATGATGAAAGTTGATACTGTTACTGCGTTATCCTGGTCAAAATGGGGAGTTGCATCTCGGCATTCCTCTTGGTCCTCCCTGCCATGGATGCTCCGTCCATCAATCTTGGGTGACGCCACTGCCTGCCTGGCAGATGTAGATTCATTGGTAAGGTAAGTGTGCGTTGTTTTTCCAAGTATAGCACAGGGTAAAAGCCGGCCTGTAAGTACTGTAAATGGAAAAACAAAAGGGATATTGAAAAATCAATGAATAGAAAAAATGCATCAATTACGGTGGAGTGCAACAAGAGAAGAGAACACTTTCAGACTGAGGCGGCATGGATACATCATGTCTACTCTGTTTACAGCATTTATTTAAGCTACAACAACAACAGGACAGAGCAGGCCCACGGCACCGGGCCGTGACCAAACCTCCATTTAGCTTAAATTTTGACAGAGCCAGACAAAGCACATATACAGCAACCTAGCATTTTCAAAATTAAGTGACTAAATCAATGCACCGCTGTCAGTCATACCACTACACTCGACTCCACCACTACACGGACATGTAGGTCTGCTGTGGTTCTTGTTGACTTGTGTTTACCTTTTATGCCACTTCATGAAACGCAGTTATTCCATCAATCATCTCCGATCCTAAGTACTGACTGACTGCGAAGAGTATAGTATGTGGTCATCATGATCATGGTGTCCAACTCAGTCTGTAGTGTACCGAGTGAGTCCAGAGTCCATATTCAAATATCCAATGGATCGCCCTGCAGTAGAAGTACAATTTTGTTATTAAACAACAAGTCTGTTTACAGCATTAACCAGAAACAGTTACAGGAGGACACATATACAGCAACATAGCATTTTCCAAAGTAAGTAACTAAATCAACACACGGCTGTCAGTCATACCTCCACTACTACACTCGTGACTACTCGACTCCACCACTACACAGACATGTAGGTCTGCTGTGGTTGTTGACTTATTTACCTTTTATGCCACTTGATTGGAAATGCCCCGAGTTATTCCATCAATCATCTCCGATCCAACTGACTGACTGCGAAGATAGTATGGTCATCATCATGGTGTTGTACGTGTTGTCCAACTCCAACTCAGTCTGTAGTGTACCGAGTACGACTCCGAGTAAGTCCATATTCCATATTAAAAAATGCAACGGATATTGGCCTGCAGTAGTAGGAGTACAATTTGGTTATTAAACAACAAGAAGGGAAACATTGACTGTCACTTGAGTCACTTTTAGTTGGTAGATTAATTACTAGTACAGTTCGACTTCATGCACAACGTCATCAACACAAAAAACAGCAATCACTCTGAGTCTGCATCCAACGCATGCCATCATTACCTGTCTTGCTCTTCTCTTTGGCTGTCAGATGCCTAGTTCTGACAGGTGTGTGTTTTTTTACCGAGGCAGTGGCCTCATTATTACTCCACATTCATTTTGAGTGTTAGTCGCTGTTTCGGTTTTCTTATTCATCTGTGGCACTTTGTCGCAGTTGAAGTTGGTTCACATGGTCAGCGCTGTGAGATGGGCCGCGGCCTGGGTAGCGGTCATTGGTCAATTGAGTTTGCAGAAATGTGACATGTCAGCAAGTTTCTTCGAAGAGTCTTGTCTTTCTCTGCCAAGTACCTTCTGTTCTGACATTGATGAGCTTTTGATGCCTGCCGAGGCGGTAGCCTTCTGACAGTGATGAGTTTCGGCTCGGAAACAAAAGGAGGATAGCTATAGTCATGTTCCACTTCTTCTGGAGGGACTGTTAGAGGCAACATTTCTTGTACTATTCTCCATCCAATGTCTGGCTTGAGGGAAATGTATTTAGGGCGAGTCAGGAAGATGGAGCAGGACTCTGAGGAGTGGACAGTTAAATGCACAGAGGTGCAACTCCAATATGGAAATAAAAAGAGAAGACGGTG
The DNA here is from genome assembly GCA_963921515.1 of Calotriton arnoldi. Lineage (NCBI taxonomy): Eukaryota > Metazoa > Chordata > Amphibia > Caudata > Salamandridae > Calotriton > Calotriton arnoldi. Next base: position 1,202,184 of record CAWUFW010003236.1, read on the forward strand.
GTGATGGATTTGTTGTGATTCGAACCAGAAAGACAGAGACACACACAAATAAAGGAAGGAAGAAAGTAACAATTTGAAAGCCTAGTTGTCAGGGAAGAGGAGCTCGTCCTCAAACTCTGGTGGTTCGATCAGAAGTAGGTCATCTAACACAGTACTTCCGTCACCTAAGTCGCTCTCCTCTTCCTGCTGTGATTCAGGTATTTTGTACTCTGGTGGTATAAAGTGCTGATTCATTTTGATCATGGTTAACCTCTCCACGCTTTTGGGCGAGAGACTGGTCCTTTTCACAGTTACAATGGCACCAGCAGCACTGAAAACACGCTCAGAAGAGACACTTGCGACAGGGGAAGCCAGATACTTTATCGCCAGCCTGCTGAGCACTGTCCATTGGCTTCTTTTCCCATACCAATACACCAATGGGTTTCGATCCATGAAGACCTCTGTTGTGTCATCCAGATAGGCCTGGACCGTACGCTCAATGCTCAGGGGAGCTCCGATTTGCTTGGCCTCTTTTGCCTGTGCATCAGCACTGGACTTACCATACCCATGCCGTAGAAACCAATCAGTTGCCGATTGTACTGTGGCTGATGATCCTGTTCTTGCTGTTGTTGATGTTAGTGGTGTTGTTGGTGACTGCTGGGAGGCAAACGCACTGCCCTCAGGCTCTGAAGTAGAACTTGACTCTGGATGACCTGTAGTACTTGTTCTGGCCTGGGGTGGCGGGCCTCTAATTACCAGCCGTTCGTTTTCGAACTTAGTGGCTTCCTCAGCTATCAAAGTTTTGTACTTGGCAACATCCACTTCCGAAAAAGGAATTACTGCCTTACTGTTCAGAAATACTTTGTACCGTGGATCCAAAATTGTGGCAGTAATGTAATGTTGATGTGACACAATGTTATTTTGAATCCTTGTATTTTCAGATAAGCGAACGGCTAAGGAGTCCGCCAAATAATATGCGTCTTGTTTGTCATCCACACCTGCGTACATTTCAGACACCTCCTTCAGCTGTTGCTCTAGCATGTGCAACAATGGGATAGCTTGGCCCATAGTACAGTCCTCCCTGCTGACTTCACGTGTGAAGACCTCAAAAGGAAGTAGCATCTCTGTCAGGCATTTAACGAGGTCCCATTGGCCCATCTCAACGGTCATGCCTCTCACAGTAGGATCCCCTAATCTTTGCATGACATAAGCATTGAGTGGTATGTACTGCTCAAACAGACGATCAAGCATGTAATAAGTTGAGTTCCAACGTGTTGGCACCTCCTGGATGAGTGCTTTGACTGGCATTTTATGCTCACGTTGAATGACCCTCAGCTGCTTCCGGGCTTTAAAAGAATGGCTGAAATGTGTGCATATTCTTCTGCAGGTGGCCAGTAAGTTGCTGACTTTGTATTCATTTTTCAGAAAGTCTTGAACAACAATGTTAATGCAGTGTGCCAAACACGGGACCCTGAAATAGCCACCATCTTTCATGGCCCTAACTACATTACTGCCATTGTCCGTGGCAACAAAACCAATGTTAAGCCCTCTTGGGCGCAGCCACTCAAAGACCTTGCTGTTAAACTCATCCAAAATGTTTGCAGCAGTATGAGATTTCTCCATGGCAAACATGGCTACAGTTGCATGTTTGCGAGTGGCATGAAAAATCTCAGCAGCGTCAACACCAGCAGATATCTTTTCTCTAACCCCCACAAAAGAGATCCAGTGTGCAGTGATGCACATGTAATCAGTGGCTTGGCAACTGGTCCACATGTCTGTTGTCAGGTGGATACTCTGAACAGCACTCTGCTTCAAGGCTTTTCCAAGCAATTCCAGCACGTCGTGATGTAGTGCTGGAACAGCAACTCTGGCGAAATAGTAGCGGCTGGGAACCTGCCATTTTGGGCAGATGGCTGTCACAAATTCCAGAAAACCCACCCCTTCAACAAAAGAAAAAGGGAGAAGGTCCAGTGCTAACATTTTAGCCAGCTTCGCATTGTACAAACGTGCTATTGGGTGGTTGCGTTCGTACTGCCCCTCCGCCCAAAACATGCTGATAATGGTAGGCTGCATGGTTTTCCTTTCTGTTAGGCTCAACGACGCACTTTTTTTCATTGCGGTACTCCTTGCTGTCTCAGGCTGACTCTTACTCTTGTGCCACTGAGATGTTGCTGAGGATGTGGGCGCTACCACTGCACTGCTGGGGACAGGGCTACTTTGTGTACCACTACCAGAGAGAATGTCTCCCTGTCCTTCCTCTTCCACCGTGATCGGATCTTCTACTCGTTTATCCCCACCAACACCAATGGTTGCAGTTTTTATGCCGCGAAGGTGGTCCTCCCAGTCGATCAAGTGGTGTTTTTTCAGATGGGTTATTTGGCCTCCGGTACCATAGTTTGTACCAAGCTTACCCCGACTAACAGAGGTATTACAAATGGAGCATATAGCAATGTTCTCCTCCTTTTCGCTAACCGTAAAGAAGTCCCAAACTGGGGAGCTTAACTTTTGTCTCCTGCTGGAGGTGCCACTTCCAATGCCGGATGAACTGGAGGGTGTGCGTTGAATTTGACTCTGTGCAGTACCACTACCTACTTCTACTGAGGTGGTGGTTGTGCTGGATGTAGGTCGCTGCCGGGCCTTTGCTAATGCAAATATGGAAGCTGTAGGTGGTGTTGGTGTTACCTGTGTTGGTGTTATCCGTGCCACATCCCTCACAGCAATTTGGGATGTGGTGGTAATGTCGGTCTCCACTGGGGCGGGAGTAATGTCCATGATGACTGGCTCATCATCATCCTGCTGTTCTACATCGACCTCCATAAGTGTAAGGCTTTCTGGAACCTTCCTTTTCCCTAGCCTGGTCTTGGGACGTGTCTCCCTCTCAGACTCAGTTTGTGGCTCCCAAGTGGCATCTAGATCATCAGAAGGGGTGCTTGGCGAAGAACTCGATGGACTAACCCTCCTTTTCCTTGCTGGGGATTTGGAAGACAATGGATCTTCTGAATGAGTGGCTTCCTCTTCTTCTTCCTCTGCATGAGGCTCAATTTCCTGAACTGCCCCTACTTCGGGAGGAACAACTACTATTGCGGGCGGTGGTTGCGGCTGTTGTTGACCACTTATCTGCTGTGTTTCCTCCTGCGTTGATTGGGTACTACTTTGAGATAGCGATAAGTTTATCTCAGGCTCAGCATCACTGGTTTCCACCATTAGGCTGGCTACCTCTTCCACACTCATGTGCTTGGGCCTGGGTTGGTGGGTTGGGCCCACTGATGCGGAGGTGCTGCCCCCAGCTTGCCCCCCGGACACCGCTGCTGCAGGCGTAATTTTTGGTTTCCCAAAAAAGGTATTGGGCGGCACACCAGACTTAAGTGTCACTTCCTTCTTCTGTTCCTTCTTCTCAATAGCAACTTTCTTGGTACTGGAGGACCTGGTACCTGCTTTCTTTGGGGCCATCTTCTTCAGATGTCAGCAGCACTCAGTTGCACAAGTTGCAGAGATGTCTGGTCAGGTCACACGTCACGTCGTGTACAGCAGCAGGACGTCTGTCTGGCAGTACAACGGGCGATGATGACACACCTCCTCCTCAGTCTTTTGTGCACCTAAAAGCAAAAAAGCCAGAAGAACATCAGTCAAACATGGAATTTGTTGTGCTTAAATTACTAATAGTACAATCAAACAAATATAATATATAATATATAACTTAGTGTGTGGTGGTCACAATTATTAAATTTTAGTAACTCAGTGAACAACAACAGTGTAGCCATTTATGAGACTTTGACAACAAGGGCTTTCCTGGTGTACTGTGTACACTCAGGAAGAATAAGAATAGCAAAGAACAAAAACAAAAATACAAATGTAGTGGAGCCTGTTTGGCCTTAATTTGTGCATCACGTGGGATGGATGCAGCATCAGGGAGCTGCAGCTGGCAATGGGGATGGATTTGGAAGCAGTAAGCCAAGAGGAACAATGGAAAGACACGCAGGCCTATGTGGCAAAAACAGCACACTACTAACTACCACCACAAAATGGCCCCCAGCCACATGGTCACTCACAGGCACAAGGCACGGAAAACAATGAACTCAAGCAGGCCTATATGGCCAGACAAAGGATGCCTGATAAACAACACAGCTTTAATGCAAAAACGAAAATCCACATGGCTAAAAAGGTTGGAAAGTTACACAACAACCACAACAACAACACATACACATGCAACAAAGGCATTTATTTAACACACCCAAAAAGTGAAATACACCCCAAAACCCACATTTTGCAATTCAATCCAATGCCATCCATGCCCTAAATGATGTTTAAATTCAACAGACACCACAGAAACAGTTGTTTCATGCACCCATGAGTACCTCTGGGCCTACTGGCTGAAAAGGCCTAACACACACCAAAAAAGTGAACCCCCCAAAAACCACATTTTACAATTCAATCCAATGCCATCCATGCCCTAAATGATGTTTAAATTCAACAGACAACACAAAAACAGTTGTTTCATGCACCCATGATGATTGATGAGTACCTCTGGGCCTACTGGCAGACTAGGCCACAAGCTTGGAGGCCTATGGCAAAAGCACAGTGGCTGGTCCCACAAAATGGCCGCCACCACATGGCCAGGCCACCCACAACAACAAGAAAAGGAAGACAAGACAGACAATGCAGGCCTATGGCAAAAGCACAATGCCTGGCTTCACAAAATGGCTGCCACCCACATGGCCAGGCCACCCACAATAACAAGAAAGTGAAGACAAAGGACAGGACCAGGAAGTTGGAGACTCTGGGGAACTTCCTTCCTCTTTAAAAAAATTGTAAAAAAAAGAAAAATGACTCCTTGCTCAAAAAACTACAGCCAAATGACAACCTGAGGAGTTTTTTGAGCAAAATGAACAAAATCATCATTTTCGAGAAGGTTTTATGCTGCTCGAGAGATATTCTTCGCCAGATTGCAAATTCTGCGTGTTCCGCATCGCGATCTTCACAAAAAGTCATTATCGCACGCGCGAAAACGCATATTGAGCGCGCGAAGAAGAAAAAAAGTGTAAGTCCGCGTTGTCGCGCAATGCGGAGTTGCCAAAACTCCGCGAGCTGAACGCCCAGGGTTACCTACTGGCTGAAAAGGCCTATTTATTTAACACACACCAAAAAACTAAAATACCACCCCAAAAACCACATTTTGCAATTCAATTCAATGCCATCCATGCCATAAATGATGTTAAAATTCAACAGACAACACAGAAACAGTTGTTTCATGCACCCATGATGACTACCTCTGGGCCTACTGGCAGACTAGGCCACAAGCTTGGAAGCCTATGGCAAAAGCAAGCACACTGCCTTGCTCCACAAAATGGCCGCCACCCACATAGCCAGGCCACCCACAATAACAAGAAAGTGAAGACAGACAATGCAGGCCTATGGCAAAAGCACACTGCCTGGATGGCTCCACAAAATGGCCGCTAGCCAACCACAACAAAAAGAAATGGAAGACAGACAATGCAAGCCTATGGCAAAAGCACACTGCCTGCCTTCACAAAATGGCCACCACCCACATGGCCAGGCCACAACAACAAGAAGCATAAGCCAAGGGGAACAAAGAAAAGACATGCAGGCCAATATGGAAAAAGCAGCACACTATTAAACTACCACCACAAAATGGCCCCAAGCCACATGGTCACTCACAGTCACAACAGGCCATGGAAAACAATGAACTCAAGCAGGCCTATATATGACCAGACAAAGGAGGCCTGCTAAACAACACAGCTTTAATACAAAATGCAAAAATGAAAATCCACAGGGCTACGAAAGGTTGGAAAGTTACACAACAAGCACACACACACATCCAACAAAGGTATTTATTTATTAACACACACCCAAAAAGTGAAATACACCCCAAAAACCACATTTAGCAATTCAATCCAATGCCATCCATGCCCTACATGATGTTTAAATTCAACAGACACCACAGAAACATGCACCCATGGGTACCTCTGGGCCTACTGGCTGAAATTACAATCAAAGAAAAACAACTAGGCCCCTACTGAAACTACAGGCCACCCACAACAATAAATTTTAAAAACGATGAAAATCCAAAAAAAATGTAGGTACAAACAATGCCCCAATCAAACAAACAAGTACACCAATTCTCCAACTTACTTGTAAAATCTCAAATCCAAAAGTCCTCAAATCCAATTCAATGATATGATGCAGCAGACAGACACAAAAAGTGATCCTTCCAGCTCCAAATCCAAATGAAAGTGAACAGCACATGGACAAAGCACTGGGAGGAGCCTGCTGGACAGGAACAGGAAGTTGGAGACTCAGGGGCACTTCCTTCCTCTTGAAAAAAAAAGTAAAAAAAGAAAAAGGACTCCTTGCACAAAAAACTACAGCCAAATCACAATCTGAGGAGTTTTTTTGAGCAAAATGATCATTTTCGAGAAGGTTTTATGATGCTCGAGAGATATTCTTCGCCAGATTGCAATTTCTGCGTGTTCGGGATCGCGATCTTACCAACACTGCCGCCGGAAGTCAGATGGCGCGTCCGAATGACGTGTTCGCGTTCGCACACTCTCGCGGGATCGTGCGGCCGGATTCCAAATCTCGTGGCGCACGCAAACGGATAGGAAATCTCGTCGGCGAACGCAGAATCCCAGTAAGTCGTTACCGGGCGCGCGAGAACGCACATTGAGCGCGCGAAGAAGAAAAACAACTACGCTATGTTGCAGATTGCGTAGTATTCGGTAACTACGCATTCTACGCGAACCGCGAAGTAACCGCGACTCCGCAAACTCCGCGAGCGTAGCGTAGTTCACCGCCCAGGGTTAAAGTTGGACATGTACTTTTAACTTTTACATGTCCTGGTAGGGAAAACTCTTAAATTCATGTCTTACTACTGCAAGGTCTGCCTCTCCCATAGAATAACATTGGGTTACCTTATTACATTAGTAAGTGATATCTTTCAATTGGGAACAGGGGGGAATGTCGAGTTTGGTGTCTAAAGATTTGTAATATAAACCCGTCTTTAAAGGTAAAGTGAGATTTTAAGTCTCAATTCTAAAATTGCCACTTTTAGAAAGTTAAACAAAAGAGAGGGGTCAGGCCCATAAACTGTCAGCAAGGCTAGGCCACTATAAAATCTCAAAAACAGAGATGCCAGTACTGACCTTATTAGCACATCAACATCATTTACAATTTGTGATCACACAACTGAATTATTGTGATCACCATTTATTTTTCAGCATTATTTGTGCATGAACTTTTCATGTAATTTTTTGAAAAGTGGAACACAAAAGAAACTGACCTTCCATTACATCAGAACGTCTTTTTGAATGATCATAGCCCACCTATCAAACAATATGACATTGTACTAACACATTACATTAAAACATGACAATGAGACATTGGCAATTCACATAATCCAACAAATGTTTGTCCCAGTTCTGCAATTAAAACCCAAAGGGGACCTGTGACACGTCAATGTTATTGAAAGCCCCTGTCTGTTAGACAGTGGCCAGAGGGTGCAAGTTTAGTATAAATTCAAAAAGCAATTCACAGGAATATGAACTCAACAAACTTTAACTCAAATGTTCCCTGTGAGCCAGTACTCTCTTTTCAAATGCACTCCCTGGCTCCTTGAGCTGTCAACACGTTTCGAACTCAGATACGATTACCCGGGTTCTCATCAGGACACCGAACTACTGGACACTACATAAAAACAATGGTGAAAGAAACATAGAAACTTTTTTAGTATTGTGGCTTATTTGCAGATTAGGTGTAGAGGTAATCTCAGCACACACTACACTATAGAAAACTTAGAGTAACTTCATTCGTGTGGTTTCGATTTATAACCTTTCAGAATTAACTGATCTGAGTAGGCCTCGACCTCAGTGGTGTTGTTTGCTGCTCTGCCACTGTGCTGCCGCTTGGCTCTTGGGTAACGTTGACTGCACTGCAGCCCCGAACCCTCCGGTTCGTGTCCATTGTGAGGACCTTACCTCATCTGCTTTTCCCACCCTAGCATTTATTTATTTTATTTTAATTTAATTTAAATCACTTTTACTGTTAGCACCTGCATTTACTCAGATCATCATCGGGAATCTTCCCAAGTGTCTACAGTTGCCGTTGATTCTCCCGCCAGTACCTGCTTACCACTCCCATCCGCACCTGGACCACACCCAGTGCCAGGAACCCTTGCCATCTGACCACCCATAGGTACCGAACTCCGAGCCCTGGACCACTACAACAACTGCTGCAGCATCTCTTCCCGCTCTACAGAAGGACCTTTCGCCTGTCGCTGTTGTCACTTCACGTGCAACATAGAACCGCTAGCCTGCACAGGAACCCTTGCCACATCCATACAGAAGGCCACGAACACCCCAGAACTCATCCAGTGCATCCTGCTCAACACCCGGACCTTCTGCAAAAATGCCACAGAAATCTGGGACACCATGGCCACCCTTATCCACGACGTAATCTTCATCACTGAGACCTGGCTCAACTGCGCCTCAGCCAGTGACATCACCACCGCAACACCCGACAGGTACAAGACGATCCACCGTGACCGCACCAACAAACACGGAGGAGGCATCGCCATAATCCTCAAAGAAACAATCCAATGTACTGCCACCGAAGACCACAACACACCAATCATGGAACACTTGAATTTCCAACTCTGAACCCACTGCAACACAACTATTAAAGGTACACTCGCCTACAGACCCCCAGGACCACGACCTGCATTCTGCAACTCCATCTCCGAATTCATCGCCCTGCTAGCCATAGACTCCAACACTACGTACTACTCGGCGACCTAAGCTTCCACTGCGACGGCCCCAGTGACACCAATTCCACCAATCTTCTAGAAAAATGAACAACATCGGCCTCACCCAACTGGTCACAGACCCCACACACACTGCAGGACACACACTGGATCCAATCTACACATCCAGCAACAAAATCAAATAGAGTCATGTCTCCCAACTCACCTGGACCGACCACGCCATCATCCGTTTCCACCATCACAGGCTCACAGGACACCACCACCAAGCATCCCAGCGCCTCGCACTACTGCTGGAACAAAGTAACGGAGACCCAATGGACGAAGGTCCTCAACTCCTTTCAGCACTACACCATGTCAGACCTGGAACAGGGCATCCAGAACTTCACCGACTGGATCACCAAATACGCTGACAGAGTCACCCCCATAAAACCAGCCAAAACCTGCAGTGCTTCAAGAAGAGCCAGGTGGTACACACCAGAACTCAGGCTCATCAAACACAACTGCAAATGACCAGAAAAACAATGGCACACACCAAAGATCCAGCCGACTGAACTGCCTTCAAATCTGCCCTCAGCAAATAACACCAATGCTTCAATGACACCAAAAGAGCAGCCCTCACCAACCGCATCGAAACAAGCACCAACAGAACGGAAGAACTCTTCAACATAGTCAAGGAGTTTTCCAGCCTATCAGCCACCGAGAATACGGTCCATTTCTCCCAAGAACTCTGCGATCCCCTGCCGGAATACTTCCACAGTAAAATAGCCACCATCTACAACAACTTCGACCCCCAAACCACAATTGACGACGTCAACAATCTCAGCCCACCCACAGAAACCATTGTCTCTATCACTTCATGGAGTCCTATCACCACACAGACCACGGCAGCCCTCATTGCCTCAATTCACTCTGGAGTACTTACAAACCCATGCCCTTATCACTTTTCAACCTCAGATCCCAAAAAATCACCATAGGACTCTCCAACATCCTCAACACCTCCATCACCACAGCAACCTTCCTTGACAGATGGAAACACGCGGAGGTCAGACTGCTCCTGAAGAAACCCTCCGCTGACCCCAGCGAACTCAAAAACTACCGCCCCATCTCACTGCTTCCGTCCCCCACTAAAGTCCCCATAAAGGCCATCAACCACCAGCTCTCCAAACACCTGGAAGAAAACAACCTGCTTGATGCCTCCCAGTCTGGCTTCCGCACCAACCACAGCAATGAGACAGCCCTAATTGCCCCCACCGACATCAGATCCCTCTTTGACCAAGGTGAAACAGCAGCCCTGATCCTCCTCGTCCTCTTAGCAGCTTTCGACACCGTATCCCATCACACCCTCATCAACAGGCTCAACCACATCAGCATCAGGGAAATGTCCTCAAATGGATCGCATCCTTTCTCATGGAACGAACGCAGAGAATCCGCCTGCCACCTTTCACCTCAGAACCCGAGACCATTGTCTGCGGTGTACCCCAAGGATCGTCCCTCAGCCTTACCCCGTTCAACACCTACCTGACACCCCTCATAGACAACATCAGAACTCACGGCCTCAGCATCATATCCTATGCAGATGATACACAACTCATCCTCTCACTCGCCAAAGACCACGCCACCAGCAGAAAAAAAAAACACAACGCCATGACCAACGTTGCCAACAGGATGAGGACCAACTGTCTGCAGCTCAACCCGGACAAGACTAAATTGCTGATCTTTGGAAAGAATACCTCCCCGTGGAACGAAAGCTAGTGGCCTTCCGAGCTAGGACCCACCCTCACACCCACAGACCACGCCCGCAACCTTGGCATAGTCCTCGACAGCAAACTCACAATGAAGCGGCAAATCAACGCAGTCACCTCCTCATGTTTCCACATCCTCTGCATGCTCCGAAGAATCTTCAAGTGGATCTCCATCAACACCAGGAAAACCGTCATCCATGCCGTCGTCACCAGCCACCTCAACTACGGGAATGCCCTCTACACCGGAATCACCACCAAACTCCTCAAGAGACTCCAGACCATTCAAAACGCAGAGGCCAGACTCATCCTCAGCCTCCCAACCTCCAAACGCACCTGCATCACCCTCCACCTCAGGAATCTCCACTGGCTACCCATTCTGAAGCAATGTCAGTTCAAGCTTCTGACTCACGCCCACAGAGCTCTACATGACCAAGGACCAGCCTACGTCAATCACCACGTGAAATTCCACAAACCCGTCAGACACCTGCGCTCCACCTCCCTGGCCCTTGCTCACACCCCAAGCATTCGCCACAGCAGATGACGCGCCTTCTCCTACCTCACTGCAAAAGCCTGGAATTACCTGCCCTTCCACCTATGAACATCACCCTTCCTAGCAGATTTCAGAAGGGAACTCAAGACCTAACTTTTCAACTGAGACGTCCGCCACCTCAGCTCCCCGATACCATTAGAGGTGAGGAGTAGCGCTTCACAAGACTGATTGGTTGATCTGGATAGAGTAAAATTATCATTATATAAATTGATAAAACTTCTGATCTTTTCTAAACTCTGAAATGAGGAGGACCCTGCAAATAGGACACAAACATTACATCTTGGAGAAGCCACCAAACAAATAATGAATCCTTATTTTGCCCTTCCTGTTAAAGAAGGTGTAGCAACTCTTGTAAATGAAGCATAACCTGCTAAATAATAAACTGTGGTTGCCCAGGTCTCCTGAAATAAAATAATACTATACTGCTTAATAAATTGAATCCAACCATCAATAACCATTTTTGAACAAATTCCAGGAATGTTCCTGAAAATTATTCTGATAGCCCCATGAGCAGATTCATATTTCCTAAACAAGCACACTTTACTTATACCAATGTCAATGGCCACCATTAAAAATTTCCAAAAATTAATTCGCTGGAAAGAGATACAAGCTCCATATCTGAGCCATGAAGCTGGCATACCATACTCTTAACTAAGTGCAAATCTATTTTACAGCACAACCTCCCCCAGTCTGTTTTTCTTATATATAGTATGCAATAATAAGCCACAGAAAGCACAATCACTGCTACATCAAACCTAAAATGGAGGAGGAAGAAAATAGATAAAGGTTTAACAAATAAAGAAAATGTTGTGCAGAAAAAGATGTTGCCTCTGGATGGGTTAAAACAAAAATAGTGTTTACCCACCCATGCCTCAATAGCTGAAAGACATTTAGAAAGAGGGTGGTGGAGTTAAGATTGGAATGGTGAAAAATATCTCTGTATGTACTTCAAACTAAAAGAAGAAATGGCTGATGCTAAAGTGCAGACTTAGGGAAAAATCAGAGAGAGCAAAGGACAGAGACATCACAGACTTTATATGATAAAGAAATATGAAATGAAACAGAACTTGCCCAAGAGAGAGAAATCATACGCTGAGAGATGGTACTGAATTCAAAATAGGGGTTACCCAGTTCTATCCAATTATGTACAGTGCTGGCAGAGAAACGTGATCAACTTGCCAAAAGCTGATGAGAAATCAAATAGTACAGAATAGAAGAATTACTGTTTCCTTGAAGTGAATGCAGCAAAGGTGGTCTGAAGAGAAAGAAGAATATTAGATAAATTGTGAATGTTCAATTATCTTGAAAATCTTTGAGAGACAGGTCAAAAACTGCGTAGTTGGCGAAAACTAATGCTAGATTTCTTTAATTAAAAATGACAATTACAAGGGAGACATCAACGACCAGAGTCAAATGGTCAAATGGAAGTAGTGAAGGGTAGGTGATTTGTGGAAACAGGACAAAGTGTCTCTAGCTGAAGCAGTGACATTGGCTCAGGTCAGGAAGCCCTAAATGTCTAAATCTGTAGAAAATTCACAAAGACAGAGACAAGAGAGGGTCCGATTTCAGTTGGTCATATGAGAGCAATGTTGTTATCTGAATAAAAACAACCTAGATGCTTGTGACTTCCATGTTCTCATATGTCCAAGGAGCATATTTATTTACTGTTTTTTTAATCTTTATTTAATACTTTGATCAGCAGGGATATGGTTTTTTTAATTGGGCTACAACATGCTGCACATTAAAGCAGCACGGAATGGCGCCATGTATAAAACACATCTCTGCAGATTCAAACTGAACGCAGTAGGCAATAGCCCCCACCATATAACCTAGCCCTGCAAATCAGCTGCATTTTCTGTAGGCCTGGGCGGTAAATTCCGCTCCGCTCGTGGAATTTGCGGAATTTTGGCAATTCCGCGTTCCGCGGAGAACGCGGAATTGCCGAAAATTCCGCGATCCGTGGCGTAGCGGAATTTTTTCCTTGTTCGCGCTTTCAAAATGCGTGTTCGCGCGCGCAGGAGCGACTTACCGGGATCCCTGCGTTCGCCGACGAGTTTTCCTATCTGTTCACGTGCGCCACAAGATTTTGGTAGTCGGCCGCGCGATCCCGCGAGAGTGTGCGATCGCGAACACGTCATTCGGACGTGCCATCGGACATCCGCGTTCGCGAACAGGAATCACACATCGCGAGCGTGCGGGACAAGTGAAACAAGATGGCCGCGCCAATTGGCGACCGCATGGGCAAGTTCGCGAGATATTTCCCCCCGAGCACGCAAACAGCATCCCCGAACAGGAAAAACGCATCGCGAAAGGGCGGAACAAGCAATTCCGCGTGCTCGCGGAATTCTTCGTAGCTCGCGGAGATTTTTTACCGTTTCGCTGAATTTTGCGTAACGCGACTACGCAAATTCCGCCCACCCCTAATTTTCTGGTGCCATACACAAATAGACAACGATAAAACATAAGGACCACAAGAGAAGCCCAGGCAGCTGGTTCACTGCTTCCTGCCACCTACTGACTTTACTCATTCTCCAGCTCTTTCTTCTTCTATTTCAAAATGATGCACAGCTCCTACCACACACACCAAGACACACATGCACACAGATGCATAGGTAAATATATATTAGTAGAAGATAGCAGCCACCAGACTCATCTAGTCTGCCATTTTCTTTTAGCATTGTACATTCTTCTTAGTCGCCGGCACTGCCTTTGCTCTCACACTATGAACCATTACATACAGTGCAACCACTGAAGAGATTCTGAAGTAAGATAACCCCATCTACAATCTTATTGTTGTGCCTACAGCAGTCTCACAGACTTCCATCTCTGTTTTTATCTGAACTGATGAGCAACAAAATAAGACTCGCTTAAGTGCAGGTCAAGTTGGACCCAAGTGAGAAATTGTCAGATTGAGCTCAAGTGGAGATTGTGTCCCAGGCGTCCTTGCCTTTAAAAGTTTACGTTTTGCTCCACAGAACACAAATCTATGTGTATACACCTCATGACACAAAGGCAGCGCCAGATTAATTATGTACTTTCCAGCTACCTGCTCTTAAAAGGTTAGAATGCCTCTGAATTGGAGTAGGGATTATTGTATGGTCCTATGTTGGGGACAGTGGAAGCATCAGTTGATGATAAAAAGCAGTTACAGCTGATAACTATAGAAAAGGCACTTTGAAATTAGTAAAAAACTTTATAACAATTGTGTGTTTATTTATTTATTATTTAGTGCCTCAATTTGGTCAAGATTAAGTGCTGTAAATAAGAGGTGCTATTATTACTGATCTTGGAAGCATGAAAAGGTAAACGGATGTCAAAATTATAACCAGGGATCTAAAGTTAAAACAGAGATCTCACAATGAGACCTTATGTTACAAAGCTAAGATATCAGATCCTGAGAAACACTGAAATTCTGAAAAGATAGAACTTAGAAATATTTTGGACTTCCTAGACCTCCATAGCATCAGCGAGACCTCGCAGCAAAGGTGTCCGATTGTAATGCAAATTTGTTAGATACAGCTTCAGGCTTGCCCTGTTGAGGGATTTTGACTTCTAGAAAAATCTTGATTGGGTGAAGAAGTGAAAAGAATCCTGTATTTTCCCAGCAAGAGGACTTCGGCAGCCATGAAATTTGAATTTCTCCCGCTCTCAGCTTTTCCTGTCAATACCACCAGCTTCAGCAGGACCTCGTACAGCAGCTATCCGGTTTCGAGATGCCTTCGAGGATATAGCCTTCAACCTTGCCCCGCTGGTGTTGGATGCGCCGTGATCTGAGTGCAGCATGCTTCAGCTGATACATTAGGAGGGCACGGGGCTGGCGCAGCTTCACATCAGGGGTTACAGTAGGTCGGGTGGGCAAGCACAGGCTGGGGGGGGTCACATAGATGGTTCAGTGTGCACCATTTGAGCTGGGTTTTCTCTGACGTTCTGGGCAGATGGCGCCAACTTGGATTAATAAACAGCCTAATCCAAGACTGCGCCTCCCCTATTGGTTCCCATGGGAACATTCCCAATACAAGATGGTGACTATTTCCTTCCTGTAGTTCTCTTCCTGTTCCTGGTCATTTAACAGTATATGAAGCTACCAGACCTTGTCACGAGTGCGTCGCAAACCTCTCTATTCTGTGTGTATGCTCCTAGTTAGTTCCTTTTGTTCTTTCAAGTCTTTCTGCTTTTTGTCCCTATTTCCAGGTTGGTCCTCTCCATTGTCTCTAGCCCTTCTGGATTTTCTTTCAAGAGGTTTATGCACCTTTTGGCTTTTCCTCCTCCAGAAGTGATTCCTTTTCCTGGGCATCCGCTAGCTTTGGATCTTCTCCCAGTTGGCAGGGTGGCCTCTGAGAAGGTATCACCCTTTCTTAAATGTCAAGATCTCCAGGATTCGGAATCGACCACCACGACCGCCGATTGACAGCTGAAGTATTTCAACTTCCCTTGAAAAGACTTAGGGCCTCATTATGATATCGGTCAGAAAGCATTCCGACCGACTCGGTGTCGGAATGGTTTCCGACCGAATCGGATTCAGGGAGTCCGACCGACTGATTACGATGTTTCCGAACACTGTTTGGTTGGACTCCCATTGACTTCAATGGGAGCCTGTGTTCCGACTGACAACACAGGCTCCCATTGCAAAACTGGGTTGTTGCGGAAAACCCTGCACCCTGTGGCAGGCACCCCATGGTGCCTGCCACACCGTGCATGGTTGGAAAGAGGGGACCCATGGGTACTCCCACGGCCCCAACCTGAGGCCTCCGGATGAAGGGGGGCCTGCTACAGGCCCCCAAATTCTGTTTCCGACAGCTGATCCATGTTGGACAAACCGAATCGGAAAGGCTGTCCGAATCCGACATCGTAATCGCTCGGTCGGAAACGCGGTCTGTAGAGCTGTACAAGTTGGCTCTTACTGACTCGGTACCTCCGAATGCCGGCCGGAACCGAGTCGTAAGAACTGAATGGTTACCTACTATTGAAATCGGTCCGTCGGAAATTTTTCCGAGTCGGTCGGAAACGCGGGGTCCGACAAGGATTCGGACTAACCGAATGCCGTTCGTAGCCTTTCCGACCGACATCGTAATGAGGTCCTAAGTCAGAAGGTAAAAGACTATGACATAGATGACCAACTTGGTGTATCCAACCTGCACTCCATCGCGGTTGGCCTGAAATTGAGCCTAGGTCCCAGTCAACCACTAACAGTGATTTCTGATTGGCGATTTGCTTTTTCTTTGTGCTTTTTGTCTTAAAACTTAAAAATGTGATATTTCCAGTTCTTCTTGTATTTTTGTCAGTTTGGTGCCATTTTTCTTAATACATTTTTCTTAATTGTCGGAAATTGGTTGTGTTTTTTTTTATTGAGTTGTGGTTTGACTTTTGACTGTTTTAGTGTTGCTAAATACTTTGCACAATTTCTCAAATGTCTGCTCTGTGCCATAGCTAACAGGGGCTGAGCCCAGGTTTAAATTATTGAAACTGTGCGTTTGAACTGACAGGATTTTGTTAATACTTGGGAAGGACTTGCATCCCCCCCACTGATAATCCCTTTTCTCACAGGCATTGTATAACCAATCCTAGCATATGCTCTTGAGTTAACCCAGAAGAGGCATGGCAGCAACTCTCCGCTATAAATAATCACACATACTTCACCTGAAAACAAGCAGGGGATTTCCCGAAGAAACAGTACTCCCCATTTTCCAGTACTCTTGGGTAATCCAAACCCACCTCTACCCCCAAAAAAAACACAATTACTGATGCCAGTAGAACTCTGGCTAACTTATCTGTACATCGCCATTTGGTACCAAACCCACCTTTCAAGTGCGCAACGTAACATTCGAATTTTAATTTGCTGCAGACGAAACATCAAATGAGCATCTGTAACTGTTCTTTCTCTTTGGTACTGGAGGAGATCAGGAATATTGCAAGCAGCTGTCAGACCTCCTTTTTAGGGTCCAGCCTGCAGGAGAATACTCTAGCGCATGCGCCTCGCTTGCAAGATACTCTTGTATCCAAAAAGGGCTTGGAGCCCGCCTGTTGCTCACCATTTGTTGGCTTGTGTGGCACTCTTCTTTACAGCCTCGTAATTTGTCAATGCAGGCCTAAAATAATTTTTGTTCCTCGCTGTGGAGCAGGGACCAAGCACTGATTGATTAAACTTAATCAGTGCCCGTTTACTGCTCCCGACATTTGTGAGGTACTATTTTGTTCAGTTTAACTTTTAGTGCCCTGCAAACAGAAGGCGTGTGCCTGACAAAAACATGCCCAGCAGGGCAAACAAAATTGCAAAGATTTATTTTCTATAGTTAATTTTCTTTTATTTTGCCAAGTTTTCTTTCCTCACTTTACTCTTATGTTTTTTTTGTTTTTGCTCATGGGCACTGTCCTCAAAAGATGAGAATTATTTTATTGCAAAGTGACATTGTTTCTTTCTTATGTGTAATTTCTGAAATTGTGTTTTAAGACATAATTGTGCAGTACTCACCAATCCGGCCCACTCCAATCCTCGCCAATCCATCCCACCCCACCCCAACTCACCCCACACCAATCCACCCCACTCAATCCAATCAACCCCAGACCAATCCAATCCACCCCACTCCTATCCAAATGACCCACCCAAACTAATCCACTCCAACCCACCACCCTCCAATCGTCCCAACCCACCTCACCCCACTCTGCCCCACTCCAATACAAAACAATCGGCCTCGCTCCAATACAAAAAATCTACCCCACTCCATTCTTCTGCACTCCAATCTGCCTCGTTCCAACCTTCTGCACTCCCATCCAAAACAATCTGCCCCACTCCAAAACAATCTGCCACACTCCAACCTGCCCCACTCCAGTCCAAGACAATCTCCCCTACTCCAATCCAAAACATTTTGCCCCACTCCAATCTACCTCACTCCAATCTAAAACAATATGCCCTACTCCCATCTTCCCCTCTCCAATCCAAAACGGTCTGCCTCACTCTAATCTGCCCTTCTCCAATCCAAAACACTGCCTCACTCCAATCCAAAACAATCTGGGCCATTCTAATACAAAACAATCTGCCCCACTCAGTCCAAAACAATCTGCCCCACTCCAATCTGCCCCAATCCCATCCGAAACAAACTACCCCACTCCAATCTGCCCCATGCCAAACTGCCCCACGCAGTCCAAATCGATCTACCCCACTCCAATCTGCCCCATTTCAATTCAAAACAATCCTCCCACTCCAATCCACCCCACTCCAGTCTGTCTCACTCCAATCCAAAACAATCTGCCCCACTCCAATCCAAAACAGTCTGCCCCACTCTAATCCGCCCCACTCCAATCCGCCCCACTCCAACTCAAAACAATCTGCCCACTCCAATCGGCCACACTCCAATCCAAAATAATCTGGCCCACTCCAATCTAAAACAATCTGCCCCACTTCAATCTGCCCCACTCTAGTGTGCCCAACTCTACTCCAAAACAGTCTGTCCCACTACAATCCAAAACAATCTGCCTCACGATAATCCAAAACAATATGCCCCACTCTAATCCAAAACAACCTGCCACACTTAATCCAAAGCAATCTGCCCCACTCCAATCTACCCCACTCTAATCCAAAACAATCTGCCTCACTCCAATCTGCCCCATGCCAATCTTCTCACACCAATCTGCCCCACGCCAATCTGCCCCATGCCAATCCAAAACAATCTGCCTCACTCCAATCTGCTCACTCAAATCTGTCCCATTCCAATCTGCCCCATTCCAATCCAAAACAATCTGCCCACTCCAATCTGCCCCACTCCAATCCAAAACAATCTGCCCCACTCCAATCCATCCCACTCCAATGTGCCCCACTCCAATCTGCGCCACTCCAACCTGCCCCACTAAATCCAAAACAGTCTGCCCCACTCTAATCTGCCCCACTCCAATCAGCCCCACTCCAATCCAAAACATACTGCCCACTCCAATCGGCCCCAATCCAATCGGCCCCACCTCAATCCAAAACAATCTGCCCCACTCGAATCTGCCCCACAACAATCTTCCCCACACCAGTCTTCTCCACTCCAATCCAAAACAGCCTAGCCCACTCCAATCTGCCCCACTCCGATCTGCCCCACTCCAATCTGCCCCATTCCAATCTGCCCCACTCCAACTTGCCCCACTCCAATTTAATCCATCTCACTCCAATCCACCCACTCCATCCCACTTCATTCCACTCCAATCTACCACAATCCACCCCACCCTACTCCAATCCAATCCCCCCTACACCAGTCCAATCCACCCCAATCCAATATACTAATGGTGGGCAGTAAACTCCGCTCCGCTGGCGTAGTTGATGGAGTTTTGCCCACTTTGCGCTTCTCTTCTAGTGCGGAGTTATGCAAAAACTCCGACAACTGCTACGTAGCGGAGTTTACTGCACCAACCTACATTGCACAGTGTTTCTGCTGAGAGCCAGTCGGTCCTCGGTGTTGGGAATCAATAAAAACAAGCATTTGCAATGCAATCGGTCTCGCCTTTGGGACCTTATATGTATTTAGCTATGCAGCACATTAGCCTAGGTGCTGAAACATCTACTGTTCTTTAACATGGAGGGAAAGTAAGCACCAAACTGCATGACACGCCAGGTATGGGAACACATGGAGAGAAATATTGCCTTTCAGCGGGAAATGGTATAGTCCAAAGCTCTGTTTTTAATATAAAATTAGGGCCTTCGGTGGTCATATCAATGAAAATACAAGATTTGAAAAAAATATTATTGTCTACGGGTGCTTGTGGAAGACAATTTCTATGGACTGGAATCTAGAGAATGCTAAAGTGATTCTGGTATTTTACTGACCTCTGCTGGTCATTTTCTATCAAGAAAGTTAAATAGAGGCAGTTGCCAGAAAAATAGAAAAAAGAAAGTCCCTCAGCAGAAAGCAATTCTAGTGTTTTACTGACCTCTGCTGGTCGTTTTCTATCAAGACAATTAAACAGAGGCAGTTGAACAGAAAAAAAAGTCCCTAAGCTGAAGCAGACAAGTCCTAGGGCTGATCTCCAGAGCCCACAAAGTACATACACATATAAGTATATGCTAAAGTATATAAGTATATACTAAGGTATATACAAGAGGTTTTGAATGCTCAACCTAAACAAGCATTTGCAATGCAATCGGTCTCGCCTTTGGGACCTTAAAAGTATCTAGCCATGCAGGAAATTATCCTGGGTGCTTCCGCATCTACTGTTCTGTAACATGGAGACTTTGACACTAATAGGCACATTGTAGCCCTGCTTTTAGGCTGATGCAACTCTTTCAGCCATGTAGCTCATGACAGACCTCCAGTGTAAAGCAACTGCTTCAATAAACCCCTTCCAAATCCAAACTCTTGATAACAAACATGGGGTGTCTTGTCAAGCACTAACTCCGGCCGTCAGGCCAACCTATCCCCCACTTCTGCTACTATTGTCCACCTCACCACTGCATCTCCCACAAAACATTAGGCAAACCGTCTCTCCTGCTGAAGTCACTTCCCTACCACCATCACCACTTACCAACCCCACAATAAATCCTTTGTCAACAGTTCAAATCACACTCCTGCCGCCCCACACCCCAGCTACCCAGCCACAAGCACTAGGCCAAAAGCCTCTCATGCGGACGCCACTCCCCTGTCATCAATATTCCTCATCACGCAAAACCCATACCAATAGCAGCTCTGCTGACGCCACTTCCTTGCCATCACTAATGCCCAAGCTACTCCATGCCAACAATCTATTCTGCTGACATCACTTCCTGCCATGCCACTGCCACCCTGCATGCTGCTACACCTTCTAGCCACTTCCCTTACTTCCCTCCTAGCCCTTTGTTCTGTGCACGTTTGTATCGTTGAACCCCATACAGACCTCAGCCCTCCCATCTTATACCCCGGTTCACTTTTATAAAGAACTGCTGCTCCTGGTATGGGCTGATACCCGAGGCCGCCTGCTGATATACAGCACAGCAGCATGGGCTGGAGAAGGACAGCCTTTTCCTGCTTATAGCCAGTGTGTGCGTTGAGGATCACTGGTTTCTCGAGGCTCTGCTTAGGGGGAGCACTCTCCCTCCCATCCCCACTCAGGAAAGTGTCAAAGGCCGATCTAGCACCACGCTGACGTCAGGATGTGTGAAGCGTCGAAATCTGGAGAAAAACCTCTTTCTACTGCATCGTTCTACTTCTGGTTCACACCCCTTACAATATATGTCATGGCTGCCTATGTCTGCCATAAGGCCCTGCTTTCAGATTACGTCACATCAGGTCCTTTTAGGAGTGGAGAGGGGTGAGAATAAAATACAGGCAGTAGTGTGATAGATGAGGACCCATGTGCAGAACAGAGCACACAGGTAAACAAGTGTCCGCATACGAGCATCTCCGGGAGACTCTAAGATCAACCAATACCTCTACGCGCTTGTTTTAAGAGCCGATAAGTTCATAAATTCTGCCTCGTTCTGCCGAATAAACCACCTTTAGCGAAACAAGCTAAACTCATATTCTTCCACGATGACGCAAGGAGACGCTCATGGATGCTGTATCGCTCATCTGAGTTTGATTTGAGGCAAAATTACTTGCTGCATCAAAAGCGGACATTCACTTGAGTTGAGTCTTTGTGATTGCTCTATGACATGTTCCGAATGGAAGGCTAAGGGGGGGATTAGAAAAATTCAGACATCGGTGGTAGAATATTTTTAACTAAAGCTGGAATCTTGATGATACGTGAAGAGCAGACCAGATGTCTGTTTTAAATGCAATGATTTATGTTAATAATGCAAAAAATATTTAGTTTACAACCTAAGCGCCTAAACGCCGTTGAAGTGTGGAATGCGCTTCACCCAGAGACACATACCAACCAGTTCAACGTGCTGCGGGCTCGAACGAACTTTAAGTAGCACAGAGGCGGCCAAAGTCTGGGATTGCCTTATTTCACTTGTGATTACCTTTATTAAAACCTGTGATCGCATAACTGTCGTCAGCGGTTTGAATCCACCTATTCAGGGAATCATACTTCACCGTGAACTGGAAAAGCACAAGCTCACACAAACAAACCGTAACTTTACGGCATCAGCTGTCCACGACGCGAGCCCGTGACACCCAGCCCTGGCGAGTGAAGCGCGAAGAGCGAAAGAACCCAAGAAGCGTGGCTCGTC
The DNA here is from genome assembly GCA_963921515.1 of Calotriton arnoldi. Classification (NCBI taxonomy): domain Eukaryota; kingdom Metazoa; phylum Chordata; class Amphibia; order Caudata; family Salamandridae; genus Calotriton; species Calotriton arnoldi. The sequence continues at coordinate 1,224,350 of CAWUFW010003236.1, forward strand.
CACACCCATGGCAATTCGCCGGCCCGTGCACGGGGTGATTGCACTGATATGTTTTGTTTTGTGATTATCTCTTATCATCTGCACCCCGAGCTTCGCCTCGGATCCGAGGACAGCAGAGCACCTCCGCGGCGCACACCACATGCGACTCCAGCGGGCTATAAATCTGTCTGCAGTGCTTATCTGGAAAGGATCTGCCCACTGACAAATCACTGCGCAGATACACCAGGCGAAGAATAAACACCCGCTGTAACATAACAAGCATTTGCAATGCAATAGGGCTCGCATTTACGTGAGACCTATTGCATTGCAATCGGGACTACGGGCGGGCGAGAAGGCACGAACAACGGAGTGCGGGGGAGGGCGAGAAGGCACGGACTGCGGGGGGAGGCACTGTAAGAAAATAGTGCTCACAATCTAAATAAAACATACTGTGCAACACTCGTAGTAAAGGGGCCAGTAGCCATGGAAGGATACAAATGACGACATGGCCGTCACAAGCAGGGTCTAACAAGCCTAAAACCAATCGGAAGGCAGCATTTAGGAACGACAAAGACACATGCCAATGAAAAAGATGGGTGGAGAGTGGGCGGAGCTTTCACGGAGCTTCCACTCCATATTGAATACTGCATGCCTCGCAAAGCGAGGAGCGCATGCGCGCTGCCGCTATAGGCTCGACCTAAAAACACTCAGTGAGGGGCTCAGTGGGGGACAGCGAGGCACAGAGGACTGCTGCTGCCTGACGATTTCCCCATCTTCCTCTCCCGTAGTTAAAGTAACTTTCACGACATGCTGAAAATTAAGTGGAAGACGCAGAAGGGAGCAGAGTGTCACTGCCAACATGAGGAAAAATTGAACAAAATTAGTACATTACCAGAATTTCGGCTGCTGCTGGGGAAGATTCAGGAGCTTCCAGCAAGACCAACCCAGGCAAGTAAAACCGCACCTCAGGTTTTTTGCCGGAATGCATTGTAAACATGATTTTAATCGACAAAGATGCACTTGGAATTGCCATAATAATCAGCGTTCTGTTAATAGCTTATTGTAGTTTTCTGTTTACTTGCCTTCTTAAATGGTGTGTCTTTTTGATGAGCCTTTAAAGAACGTGTTCCCCGAGACTGTACTTGAAAATGTTTACGTTTTGTGTCCTCCTGAGCCCCGTTCCGGAACATGATGGATGGCATGTTCACATAATGGAACAAAACAAAAACGAATCACAGGCACAGTGAACAAAATTGTTGTCATACCGTGTTGAGCATGCAATATATTTAAAATAGCATCCTTCAGACTTGTATTTTTGCGATGGCAGGGAGCTGTTTATTTATACAAAGATATGCGGAGATTCTATGCCATTTTAGACGTTTTCCATGGGCGGGATTATGTGAAATATGCAAGGGATAATTAAAAATTCAATGTTTCAGTGACGGCGCAAAGCATCTGTTAGGAGATTGTAACAACATACTGGCATGAACATTTGAAACAGGCCATTCTTTCCGAATAAATCTTTTTATTTTAACAAAACTTAATCCAACACTCCATCTCTTTCTGATGCGGTCAAAGGCAAGCATGTCTTTGAGTGCTTGACAATCTATGCCGCGGTTTGAGACTGAGAGACGTTGGAAAAATGTGATCACAGATTATGGGATAACACATAACAACCAATTTAGCAGGCGAAATGCTAATATTTGGGAAGGATTACATGGATTTGACAAAACATATATTCTTGCAGAAGGTTCTTCATCCTGATTAACTTAACTGCTTACTCTTGCATTAGTTATCGCATTCCAAAATAATCCACCCTACTACAATCTGTCCCACTCCAATCCAAAACAATCTGCCCCACTCCACTCTGCCTAACTCCAATCCACCTCACCCCAAACCAATCCACCTTACCCCAATACAATCCATCCCACTCCAAACAATCCAATCAACCCCAATCCAGCCAAATTGAATCTACTCCACTTCAATCCAGCCAACCCCACCCAAATTCACCTCAATCTACCCCACCCGATTCAGTTCACTCACCCCAATCCAATCCACCCCACCGCAATCCAATCTACTCCACTCCAATCCACCCCCCAACGCAAATCCAATTCATCTCACTCCAATTCACCCCACTTCATTCCACCCTACCCCACTCCAATCTACCCCACTTTAGGCCACCCGCTACAATCCCCTCAGTTCCAATCCACCCTGCCCCAATCCACCCCACTTCAATCCACCTCACTCCAATCCACAGCCCACCCAATTTCAATCCACCCCGCCTGACTCTAAACTAATCCCCCCATCCAGTACGCCCCACTCCAATCTATCCCACTCCACTGCAGTCCAATCTACCCTACTGTACTCCAATCCACCCCACTCTTACCTCAATCCAATCCACACCACCCCAGTTAGATCCATCCCACTCAATCCAATTCATCCAGCCCACCACACTTCAATTCAACCCACTACAATCCAATCCACCCCACTCCAGTCCAATCCACCCCAATCAAACCCACCTCTTCCAGTCCAGTCCAATCCACCCTCTCAAGTCCACTCTAATTCACCCCACTGCAAACCACCCTACTCTAATTCAATAAACCCCAAGCCAATCTAATGCAACCCACTCCAATTCAATCCACCCCAATCCAATCCACCTCACCCCCTTTCAATCCACTCCACTCCAGACAAGCCACCCACTCCACTCAATCCAGCCCACTCTACCCCAATCCAAACCACCCCAATCTACTCCAATCCACCCCACAACTTCAAGTCCATTCCAACCAACTCCACCCTATTCCGTCCCAATCCACTCTACGCCACTGCACTCTACGACTCTCACTGCCACTGAATTCTATGGCAGTTCACGGAGGCTTCGGATTATGCTTCTCTCTCTTTACTGGAATAACAACAGCAGCCAATAAACTTTAACTAGCATAACCCCGGAAGGAAATCCCCCTCCATAGTATGCACCAATCACATAGCACCCATAAGTATAAATGTCTCTAACACAATACTGCTTCCTCTTTCTTTGCTGCTGCAGCAGCGAGGTAAGTGCTTTTCCGTTTTAATGATTACTGTTTTAATGGTTATTTGATGGGAGTTTATGCATTGTTGATACGATTGTACACGTTTATTTGAGTAAATGATTAGCACTCCGGCGCTCGTTGTGGCATTATGTTTGTGTGGAGCGGGACAGATGCACATTGCGCGCTAGAGGAGCAGTCCTATTTTCATTGCCACGCGGTTCGCGCATGCGCGGGCAGCCGAATTGGATTTTCATTACCGATCGGCTCCCCACGCATACGCGAGCCTCCCTGCATAAATCCTCAGTCCCTCTGAACGCCCGACGTGGCGAATAAACGTTTCAGGGCATTGCCTTAGGGGAGATTGAGGGGTGACTCCCTCCACTGGAAATAAAACTGATTTTGGCACGTTTGGTGAAGTTTGAAACTTCGAGTAAGTGACAGGGTGAGTGTCCGGTTTTCTTACCTTAGGGAAAGATTAGTCAGGGCATCATTGTTCACTTTAATACTACCAATCCTTATTGTATCCTTTTGGTATCAGTGACACCCCTCGGTTTCTCCCCCCCTGAATCTTCTCCACACCTCCATTAGCACAATGGCGTATTACGCAGAGGAGGTTGACCAGTGGGCAGATTATGATGATTATGCAGAATTTGAAGAGGTGGCCTATGAGCACCAGATGGAGGAGCGACTGGTGGAAGCCATGGATACCCACGTCCAGGGATCAGTGAACAGGGCGCTGATCAAGGCGTTACAGCCATTTACGAAGCCCCTGCAAAATTATGGAAAGCGCAAATTTAATTTTCGTCATCAACTCAGACAAATCTATACTGACTCCGGCACAGTTGATGGAGTTTTTGGGGTTCCAGGTGAACTCGATAGTGGCGCAGTTACTGCTTCCATTGAAGAAAAGAATTGCGATCAAGAAGGAATTGAGGAGAGCGCTTGCCTCTCAGACTATATCCTTAAGGACGTTAGCCAGGTTAGTAGGTCTTTTAGCCTCATCGATTCAGGTCATCTTCCCGGGTCCCCTTCATTACAGGGCACTCCAGAGGCTGAAAATTATGCATTTACGCAAAGGCCTGAGCTACACGGAACAGATTTTGTTAAACGCGGAAGCCAGGACAGAAATTTCTTGGTGGTTGGAACACATGGACGCATGGAATGGCAAGGCCATATTCGTGTCAGTCCCGGAAGTGGTGATCGAGTCGGATGCCAGCAGATGGGGCTGGGGAGCACATTGTGGCTCCTTGGAGACGGGAACGTCACAGTAGAAATGAGTCTAACAACATAAATATAAGCATTAATCATATATATCTAAATTAAAGTCATACACCACCTTAGAATACGGCCAAAGATGGCTATGAATTTTATTTTGTCAGATCTAGGAACAAATCCAAAAGTAAGACACAGTCTATAAAACAATATCAATATCAATTGAACAATTGAAAAGGTGCATTGGCAAGGGATGATAGTGCGTGAGGGGTTAGTGAAAGTGATGAACATAAGGGAAAGGTAGTGAGCATGTATACATCAAAAAACAGAGTCTGAAACCTATCCGGCCAGGCGACTGGCATCCAGCTGTCAGAACTGTTCAGCAACCAGCAGCCTCAGGTTACTCAACAACCAAGGCATCCCCCTTTTTGGATGAATCATCTACCCTCGTGCATTACCCCTCTCTACCCAGTCCTGATGAAGACCCCACCCCCAAGACATCAACCACCCTGTATTCTATAGGGGTCGAAATGTTGACATTTCTTGTTCTTATCAAACATGGATGACAGAGATTAGATATCTGCATTCTTTTGTGTGTGTTATGATTTATCATTTATATGGATGCCAGTCGCCTGGCCGGATAGGTTTCAAACTCTGTTTTTTGATGTATACATGCTCACTACCTTTCCCTTATGTTCATCACTTTCACTAACCCCTCACGCACTATCATCACTTGCCAATGCACCTTTTCAATTGTTCAATTGATATTGATATTGTTTTATAGACTGTGTCTTACTTTTGGATTTGTTCCTAGATCTGACAAAATAAAATTCATAGCCATCTTTGGCAGTATTCTAAGGTGGTGTATGACTTTAATTTAGTTATATAAGATTAATGCTTATATCTATGTTGTTAGACTCATTTCCACTGTGACATTCTCGTTTTGTACTGCATTTTACCCGAGTCCAGTGGTCTTACGGGTTACCCCATTTATATATAACTCCTTGGAGACGGGGGCAGATGGTCCTCGGAGGAATTGAAACTCCACATAAATTGTCTGGAACTGCAATCAGGACGCTTTCCCCACAGAAGGTGAGTTGTTGTATACTCCTGCGGATGGACAATGTCTCGGCAGTGAGATATATCAACCATCTGGGGGACACGAGATCCCGGCTTTTAGTGGAAATATCCAAGGATTTCTGGCAATATTGCCTCCTACACCACATCTCGGTGACGGCGGAGTACATTCCGGGCAGCGCCAATGTGGTGGCGGATTGGAACTCACATTTCCTTCGAGATTCCAGCGATTGGAAGCTTCACCCCAGAATATTCCAACAACTGAACGACAGGTGGGGTCCTTGTTCGATAGATCTGTTTGCGTCCAGGCTGAATACGCAACTGCCTCGGTTTTACAGTTGGTGACCGGATCCTCTGGCGATCAACTCGGACGCATTTCTTCAATCATGGACGACGGGTATGCTGTATGCATTTCCTCCGTTCATCATGGTCCAGAGAGTATTGGTGCAGATCCGCAGGCAGAGGGCGGAGGTGATGGTGATATCCCCGTGTTGGAGAGCACAAGCGTGGTTCCCAGCAGCGCTGGCCTTGTCGTGTGCTACTCCAATACGTCTGCTATCATTCCCAGAGATTTTGACGGACCCTCTGGGTCAACCTCATCCGTTAGTACTTTAGGAGCAGTTGTCCCTCATGGCATGGAGACTTTCAGGAGAAGTTGGCAAATGCCGGGAGTTTCTGAGGACGCAATGTTTTTCCTGTCTCAATCCTGGGCTCCCGCTATGCATAAGCGATATGAGTTAGCTTGGCGTAAGTGGGTTGGTTGGTGTGCTGAATGACAGGGGAATCCCGTGGGATCCGGAATCCATATGATAGTTAATTTCCTGTCGGATATGGCAAGTAAAGGTTTGGCCTATCGGACAGTTAACAATTTCCGCTCTGCAATTTCGGCAGGTCATCCTCACGTGGATGGAAAACCGGTGGGGGAACATCCACTGGTATGTAAAGTGGTGAGAGGCATCAGATTGGTGAATCCTCCAAGACCACGATACTCACAATTGGGGATGTGGATATAGTTCTACGTTTTCTCAGGAATTGGCCGGCAAATGAGGGCCTGTCCCGTAAACAGTTATCTGCAAAGCTGACGCTTTTGTTATGTTTGATTTCATGTAGACGAGTGTCTGATGTGCGAGCACTGGATTTAGCAGGTAGGGTATTCACTCCGTCGGGGGTATCATTTAATATCTCGAAAAGAACTAAAACAAATTCTAAATGTGTTTCTTATCCGGCGTTTCCGCATCATAGCAAACTGTGTGTTGTACAATGTTTGAAATGTTATGAAGATTGTACTAGAGAATTTAGAAATGACGTTTCAGGACAGTTGTTGATTTCCTTACAGAGACCTTTTCGCCCAGTCACTGCCGCAACTTTAGCCAGGTGGGTCACTTGGTTGTTAAGTCTGGCAGGTATTGATACTTCTGCTTTTGGAGCCCATTCTGTGAGAGGAGCTATGGCTTCTAAAGCTTTTTCTACAGGTTCCCGATTGGAAGACATTATGACTGCGGCGGATTCGTCTTCTGATTCTACTTTTAAAACGTTTTATCATAAACCAATTGTGGATGTGGCATCTACGGTGGTGGATCAACTTTAAACTAGCATAATCCGAAGCCTCCGTGGACTGCCATAGAATAAAAAAAATTCTAGCTGACCCGTCAAGAATTTTCAATTTTATTAAGGACACGGAGGCGAGGATTATCCCACCCTAGAAACTGTATCATACAATATGAGGTTTGAATTGTTCATATTGACAAATGTGATTTTATACAAAGTTATGTATAATGATGTTGGGTTTCTTCCCGCCCGTAATCTTGTGGGAAATACATTCAGTAAGTGGTATATTACGGCTTATATTCTCTTTTCAGGAGAGCAGAGTAAACCGGCTTGAGGAGTCAAGAGGGAATCCAAATTGGATCAAGAGAAGATGTTCCTGTGGTTAACGTTCTGGTTCAGGCCGATGAAGGAATCAGCGAGGTTCAAGGTTCAACGGTCAAGTTTAAGGACTGTGTTTGAAGGTTTTCGCAAAGAAAGAGGAAGCAGTATTGTGTTAGAGACATTTATACCTATGGGTGCTATGTGATTGGTGCATACTATGGAGGGGGTTGTCCTTCCGGGGTTATGCTAGTTAAGTTTTATTGACTGCTGTTGTTATTCCAGTAAAGAGAGAGAAGCATAATCCTCGCCATCGTGTCCTTAATAGAATTGAAAATTCTTGACGCGTCAGCTAGAACATTTTTTACTCTACTCCCCTCTACTCAATTCTACAATACTACTCCCGCTACTCCACTCTACGACACTCCACTACAACAAATTCATTCTATGACATTCTACTCCCCCCACTCCACTCTAGGACACTCCAGGCCACTTCTAGCCATGCTAAACAGCAGCCACAGTTGTGTACAACATGGCAAAATACACATTGCTAAAAAGCCAATAGCTCTTGTACAGGCTTTGCCAATGCTTGTCTACTCCTCCCAGCACTCTTTGGTTCCTCGTCCCCTCTTGGCAGCACTCGCACGCTCGAACCAGGCTAGTCACCACTTATCGACCTACCTCGTTAACGTACTCTCCTCCAATGAAAGTGCGCGGCGCTGCGCGGCCACTGGCCAATCAGGCGCGCTCATCTAAGGCGCCGCTGTTTGAAGGGCGCCTGTTGGGAAAGCCGGAAGTTTTCCATTAGCCTGAGCGCTCTCTGTGAGTAGGTGGTTACCGCAGGACAGAAGCAGAGCAGCCATGTCATCCAGGCTTGACGATTACCAGGAGCTGTGCGTCGTGGGCTGGGGCGCGTACGGGATGTGCAAGAAAGTGCAGAGGAAGGTGGACAAGAAGGTGCGCCACAGACTCTAAGGCTGCAAAACACAGCTCTCAAAATCCTAGTAGAGTAACCAGCGACCCAGATTTGCTTTTCTACCACCTGTCCGGGCACTTGTCTATACATTTAGCGAATGCACCATTCTTCGGGGGTCGACTGAACCTACATTTAATGTGTCCAGTGCAGTTAGCAGCCCTCGCTCAAAGCAGTTCAGTTAACACAGATGATACCCAGTTTACATTTTGCATTGTGTTTCCCGTAGCTCCTTTTTGTTGTCTGTGTTTTGTATGTTGCTGAGCGCTAGGGCCGGGCTGGTCCTTTATTCCACTCTGCTTTTCTCCGATGGCTGGAGCCCTTGGCGGTCGGTTTTGAAAGGCCAAAGCCTTTCCCGGTGCCTTTATCAGTTTCCCAGTTCTACGAGATTAATAGCAGGAGACGAGTGCGGGCTTCAAGAGAGTAAGCGACGGAGAGGGCGGTAGAGACGACATGATCAAAGGGAGAATAGAGAGGGTAGAAAAAGGGCTGGAGGGAAGGAGAGACAGTGGGAGGAGAAGGGAGCTGGGCAAGTTTTCGCATTTTAGCCAGGGCTGTCTTTGGTTCGTTTCACATTTCGGCCATGCTGAGCGCTGCTGATGAAGCAGCCCTTGTGTGCCTCACGGTCAGTGGAAATGGCAGTCCTACTTCTACGTTCGTGGAACATCCTGACTTTTGATTTTGGTGGTATTTCCTGGCTTTTTATTTTAATCTTTTCATTATCTCAACACCCTAGCCCCTAAAGAGCTTACAGACCCTCGCAAAAAAATACATTTTTCGAATGAGGTTGAGTGTATGGTGCTTGCCGGCCGACGGGCCCTTGAGCGCTTTATGAGGGTGCTGACTTGTAATGAATATCGGGCGATTGTATGCGGAAGTGGGGGACTAACGCGTGGGGTGAAGGCAACGGCGCATCATGGGTTTTTATGCACCTTCCATTCTCCGTTTTTCTACCCCACCTGTATGTGCGCTCCCGCGTCCATTAACATCAACCTCTGTTTTCTTTTACCCCATTGCTCCGTACTTGGATTCTTAACCGCCTTCCCAAATATTAAAACTCCGGTTGCCGACGATGCTCTAAATGGAAATCATATGGAGCCATGTCATGGTATGCCAGCAGGACTGCCTCATTTGAGAGAACATATCGGCATACACTTGTTTGAAAGCCCCGCAACCTTTTTTTAGGAAGTACGGTGCAGTATAATTGACCTCTGTATCCACCGTCCTACAAAAATTGTCCATTCAGAAATATTTTTAATTTGCGTTTTCTTCCTTCAAACCTGGCGCCGCTTTGCTCTCATTTATCATAACTTTCCGGCTCTTTCAGTCTCCATTTTCTCAGGTGCAAATGTCCCCTCCCTGCTCTTTCATGTATTTCCACAGTGATCTCCCTCATTATCACTTTGGTACGCTTTCATTCAGTCCTTTGCTTTCAGTGTCTTTTGTCTGCTCAATTTCAGTGTACGTGCTTTCTCGCTAAGCCACTCCAAACGCTGCCTCCGTATCATTACGATGTGCTATTTCATGGCCACCCCTCTGCTCTTTATTTGAAGAAGTTGTTGTTCGCCTTTTTATTTCATGTCACTCTTCTGCTTGCTCTTTCATTTTCACATGCTAAGTAGTTCCTTCAGTGCCAGGGACTAGTATGGTAATGTGTGCTATTTGAAACAAGAAATACTTTTGCTTTCAGCTAATGTTATTTTTAAATTGGGGACTGCCTGGCTGATCTTCTCCCCAGCCCACCCAAAAACAAACGTTCTATGAAAACCTTAAAGGTTAACAAAATGGGCACTAACAGTAAAAAGGCAAGTAGCCACGGTCAGTCTACTGGCTTTGCAATGCTTGTCTTCCATTTCAGTCTGCATTCTCTCACCTCCTGACACCTTTAGTCTCTTTGAAAACTTGTTCATGCCTATCTTTATTTTTAGTGCACCTTACAATTGTGGTGCTTGTGAAGTTGCCATTTTGTTAGATTTAATATTAACATTATCTATTTCTCCTTCGTGTACCCTCATTCCCTCTCAGCTCTCTACACCATCTGTCTTCATCTTTCTCAATATACCAATTATACCTCACTTGACTCCGTCTCTACCTCTCTCATGGCCTTGCATCTCTAGCACTTTGTGGCTACACCTGTATCATTCTCGATCCCCTCTCTACCTCAACCCTTGTTGTACCTCACTACACTTTAAACCGTCTGATCTCCCTGTAGCTTTTCTGCATCTACTTCACTTCTCACACAACCTCAGCACTATCTTTACCTTACTCTAAAACACACCTATTTCTACCTATGTCTCCATATCGTTCCTTCTGGCTAACTTTCGTGTACCCATTTAATTTACTTCTCTCCCTACTTCACGCATCTTTATCCATCTCTCTCCAACCCCCACTTCACTCTCTCTATCTCCTGTTTCGTGCCCTGTCCTATTTCACTTACTCAGTAAACTCGTATGTAACTGTCATAATGAGAAGTACAAGCCATGGGAAAAAAAATAAGGAAAAGTTATTACGTTTTAACCAATAGAATGGTAAAAATCTTCAGAGGGCCACTTGGATTTTCACTCTTGAACCATGTACGCAAAGGTTGAAGGAGGATGTAGTTGGAGAGCACATTCAGAGCAACTAAACCTAGAATTTGTCACGTAAGGGCATGCATATGTCGTACTGTAATATTGTGCACTAGTCCACTAATAGCTACCAAGTCACTCCTGGCATTTGTTTTCTACAGTGGCAGAAACAAGCCTGTTACACAGTGCATTCCACATGAGTTTGTTGCATGTGGAAAAAACTAGAGCTAAACAAATTACTTTATCAATGCTTGTTCCATCTTTCTTTTGATACAAGCTGCTTGAGGTTTTGGCTGTGTTGTGGTGGCCTCATTACAGAAGTTTTAATATATAACTCAATATTTTTTAGTATCACAAGGGCTTGAATGAGCTGAAAAGGGGTAATACATTCAAAGTTACTCTAAACAGGGCCTCAAAATAATCCTGCCTAGGGCTCCACAAATCCTTAAGATGTCACTGATTAGCTCGATAGTCAATTCAACTAATTTGTTTGAGCATTAAGCTTTGCACAGAAAACATGCTAAAACTTTAAAGAAATGCTAAGACAGTTGTGAATGAAATAGTACCAGCGGAAGCTGAGATCAGTTTCTAGATGCATGGCACAAAAGTAGACATTCCCTTAGAAGTTGTTTGCCAAATCGATCACCTGGTTATCAGCAATACACTGCATATGTAAAATAAAGTAATCTTGTATATAGTGCCTAAGTCACTCCTGCTGCACCGCACCACTGGGTGGCAATGGTTCTTTGTTCTATGCCTTAAACAAGGGTAGTAGCGGCACCAAAGCTGATGGATGCTGTTTTTGTACAGAATAAAACTGAGCAATTGATTTGCGTCTGCCTGTCTTGCAGTCAGACTCCAAGTGCTGTAACTTGGATTCCTTTTTGGCATGTAAATGCATTCAAGCAGTGTCTCCAAACTAAACCTTAAACACCATGTACTGGATATCTCGTGTGAGATAACCATGCTTTGAAGCATAGTTTGGCTAACTTGCTAAGCCTTCCGACAGTGGGCGGACTATAACCCTTTAGCATACTTTTTTGATAGTCTGACTAAGCTTTTTCGTTTTACAATCATGGCCAGATTTATCAATGACTGGTTAGACCATCTCTCCCAAAACAAGCCTCTAGGGTTCTCTGCATTGCATAGCTACTTGAATTTACATTAGTGTTCCGCCCTCGCTGTGTCCAGAAATTACCTAGTGGCAACTTCAGCAAGTGGATTCATGTAAAGCTCAGCCCAAAACAGGACTGGGTGCAGTGAGTTTATTTCCAAGATAAATGTCATCACTTATTCAAGCCAGATGTGCATCAGAAGCCAAGTATTTCATTGGTGTCTTATTAGCTGCCTTTTCCGACAATGCTCAAAATCTTTAAGGAGCCAATACGTAGCAAGCTCATTTTAAGTAGTACAGCATCATCGGCAAACTAGAGTCGAGATTTTGGTGCTTCCCAGTCTTGGAGTATGTTAGTTCATTTCTCCAAGGTACTTCCCAATATTGTTTGTCCAGGCTGAACCGTAATGGCACCAGTACGCACTGCTAGCGAGCTTCTGTGGCTACGGGGTTTTTTAGGTCTCGCCTAGCGATGCAGCGCAAAGCGCTGCTCGCTATGCGAGATCTATTGTTGCCGACTTTTGCCCCGATGCGGGACAGGAGATGTGCACGCGCATGGTGCGAGCAGGAGTTGTAATAGCGCCGCAAGCCGTACGCGTGCACATCAACTGTCTGCGCCGAAGCTTAACAGACAGGAGATGTGCACGCGTACGGCTCGCGGCGTTATCACAACGCCTGCTCGCACCATACACGTGCACATCTCCTGTCCAGGCAGCCGATGCGCACGCTCATGGCGTGTCTTCTTCATTCGTCTTCACGCGCGCGTGCGCAGGATGCCCCCGTGCACGGTGATCTCCATACCAGAGGGTACCATAATCCTCAAAAACACCACCCCACTTAAAAGCAGCGTATAGCAAAAGAACATGACTCGCAAATGTGAACATCTTGACACGCTCCATTCACGGTGCCTTCTCCCCATCACAAACGCAAAACGCAACTCTTTCATCCATTAGGAAAAGCTTTCAAATCTGAACCTACCCTAATAGCCCTTTTCCAATGGACCGGTTTCAAAAGATATTTGCTGCTTCCCATGTCTGCACCTCCCCATTCTTCTGTGCGCTGCATTCAGTCGTCACTCTCCCGATCACTACTAGGACAGGAGATGTGCACGCGCGCGGCCGCCGGCGTCTCGCGTCTCTTCCGCTTTCATTTTCCCTCCCTCCCCCCGTCTGCTCCAGATCATCTCGCTCAGAGATCCAGAGGCTGGGAGCTGGCAGGCAGCGTCTGGCGCGAAGGTAGGCTGGGTGCCTCTGGGTGGAAGGCTGGGGTAGTCATTATGGAGCACTTGTTAGGTCTGGCAACGGTCACCTTTAATTCTGAGACCTAGTCGTGTCATAAATAGTTGAAAAACTTGGAAGTAAAGATTGTGGGTTTTGGGTCGGCTCCCTTCAGCCTTTTGCAGGCATTGGCTTGCTGTGTTCATCACATGTTGGTGCATTTTGATGAGGTTTACATTTTTTGTTGTACTGTCAGTTTGACACGGCAGATCAACCATTGGCAATGCCATTGGGCATACAGTGTTAGCACAATGGAGGGGAAACACGGGGGAGGTAAGCTAGTACACAGGACTATTGTAGGAAAGTCAGCCCTCCTGTAGTTCAGTTCAAGTACTTAAGTGGAAGAGAAAGGATACACGCAAACAGCCACTAGAATTAGGTGAGATAGGCATGCTCCAGTGGGCTGAGCCAAGACTGTAAAAAAGAAAGGTTGAAAAAAGACGGTTTTTGATACAGGCAGATCCAAAGATTACTGTGTATTTTTAGCATTAGATCTGTTTTACAGCTGCACAGTAAAATTCCTGACCTAAAAAAAGAGTTCCTCGGAGTACTCACATTTTGTAAGATGATTGCCGTGTCAGTGTCATGACACAATGGTCATATTATCTGAGAGAATTTGACATATTGCACGCACATTCAGCACACTTGGTGGAGGCAGCGATGCTGCCGATAGGCTGCTGCAGACATCTTTATTGGCAGGTCCCTAGATTCTGCTATGCTACATTCAGGGAATCTAGAAGCTTCGCTGATACTGCCTCTGAGCCACTGCTGTAGTCCGAGCAAGCTGCTGCCTTAGGATCCCCTGATGCTGGTCTTGTGCATTCTGCTGCTGCTGTGCACGTGTGTAAACATCAGAACACCTGGTGGCCTGCCTTTTGTTTCCGCCCAGCAGCTCTGTTGTTTCTGGGCACTCGTGTTATGCAACATATTGCCCGGCCAGGTGATTATGTGCAAATCACAGCATCTGGTGGTTTATCTCCTTCTCGGGCCTGGCTGATTTTCCGCGCCTCATGCCATTGTTAAACAAACATTGGCAAAGCCATTAGGCCTCACATGTGTGCGTCCTATTGGCTTTACCTATGGTTTTTAGTCACGCTGCACAGCATCATTGATGCTGTGCAGAGTGACTAAAAAGAACAAGCATTTGCAATGCATTTGCAATCGCATTTACGCTGAAGTTTCAGCTATTGACATTGCAAATAACAATGCCTTTTATTTTTGTTTTCGCTTTTAAAACATAAATAAAAGGCATTGTCATTTACAATGCCAATAGCTTAAACTTGTTAATTTTAGCGCTTTGTCAAGTAAACAGCAGCCCAGTGCTGCTGTTCAAAGTGGGGCCGCATATTAACGTCAGTAGGGCTAAAAGTGAACCCCGGGCCATACTTTGAGAATCCAAGTTCTATAACACGCATTCTCAAAAAATGCATAGCTAAGTCCACCTGGAGTATAGACTGCTTTTCTTTATTTCCTGGCCATTGATTAGCTGAGAAGAGCTAAACCGATTTGTGTGGCAGCCATCTTGTTCTAAAATGGTGTGTAGGGATGACCAATGAATCTCACTAGAGGACCTGAATGCATATGCCAGACATCATATAGTGTATTCTTCTAGCAGTCGGGTAAAGTGCTTAGTGCAGGCTGTGGGTCACCCGGGCCCCAGGTGTATGTATGTCTGTACTGGAGTCTCGGTGTGCTCGGGAGTTAGCAGTCTGTTCGCGCCTCTCTGAGTACACGTCTGTCTGAAGTCAAGGTCTGCGTGTGCCCCCGTCTCTGTGAAGTCAAGGTGTGCCTGTGTCCCTGTCTCTGTGAAGGGGAGGTCTGCGTGTGTCCCTGTCTGTCTGAAGTGGAGGTCTGCGTGTGTCCCTGTCTCTATGTGAAGTGGAAGTCTGCGTGTGTACCTGTCTCTATGTGCACCTTTCCTGATTGATCTCGCAGTTCTCTGCGTAAGCTGGGCTTGTAACCTAGTCATGTTAAAGTGTGATTAACTTGGGATGGTAGGGGTTCGCCTCCAGGTGTCTTGACAAATTGTCTGTGGGCAAGTATTCACGACCGGGCACGATTGAAATATCTGAAGCTGAGGCTCAAGGCACCATGGTTTCTCACAGTGGGCCGTAAGGTGTGAAGACTACATGCACATTCAATCCCTGGCCTCTGTGCAGAGCGATGCTCGTATATGTGCTAGTGTTAATTGTGTGACGGAGGTACACAGCTGTCAATCTGGGAGCAGCATAGGAAACGACAATGCAGTGGGGGAGTTGTATGCGTGGGGGCAGGGCTTTAAGTGGGCCGGGTCTCACCGGTGCTGAGCACTGGCAGTAACTTTATCCTATTAGCATTACAAATACATTATATTTATTTTGCTTAACAAAACTCACATTGACACAAGCCATTAACATTTACAAAGCCAATAGCTCGCACTCATATAAATGCAATTAATAACTTTTCCATTTCCAATTTTTAACAGTATTTGCATTTTACATTACAATCATTTTAATTTTTACAAAACATAAACAATATAAAAAACAATGTCATTTACAAGGCCATTTACTCAAAACAATGTCACTGCGAGACCTATTGCATTGTAAATGCTTGTTGTGTACACTTGCCTAGGATCCTGTACCAATCTCTTGCAGAACACCTTATGCAGGAGCTCCATGGGTTCAACAGGTGTTCTGACGTGCCAAGACCTTCAACGCAGAGGACAGTTGACGAGATGAATAAATGTGCTGAACAGGGAGGTGTTTAATTGTTAGTATTTAGAGCAAAATAGATGTAGTCTCATTACTTAATCATGCCCGCCCCTTTTCTAAATCCATCTTGGATATTGCGGAGTGTTATCTGACCATTCTTGCATTTGATTTAGAATGACCTTGCTATAGGTTTTCCCAACACCCTCAAGTAATGCTATTAGTCGGTAGTTTGCTGCATTAGTGATTTCCGTTTTTAGATATTGGAACATTAATTGCCATCTCGGAGTCAGGTACTGAACTGAGGTTAATGACCGGATTGAACATTGCTGCTAGAAAGGCTCTCCAGAGTGTAGGGTTTGCTTTAAGTAAATCGTGACCCATGCTTTAGTGGTTTTATGTATTTTAATTGCTGTAGTTATTGCCCAAGTGATCACGGGCAAAAATCAAATGAGTTCTTAATCGGCATCTGATTTTCGTAACCGATTATTTTCTAGATGTTGCTTGTCTTCCTCAATGCTCTTAATTTATAGTTGGCTCAAATGGGCTACCCATTCCCCTGCTTCAGCGCCCATTAAGGAGTTCAGACTCCCCTTATCCCCAGGTGATTTCAGACATTTGTTCTTGTCTTGGGCCGATTGTCTCTGTATTTACCATATTCTGTGCTGCATCTGATATTAGTGCTTTATACTTATTTCTGGAGAGCATGAATAAACAGAACCTCGTTGGATCAGAGGCTGTGTCCTCAGTGCATTGTTCTGTTCTGCACAGCTACCTGTTTTCTTCTAAAAGTACAAACTCCAGTAAATGTGCTCTTCATGCAGACTATTTGGTCGTCCTCAATAGGGTGCCTTTTGGATGGCAGAGGCAGACAGTTTCTCTATTGGAAAACCAGCACATTCATTATTAAGGTACATATCATTTTGATGGGTAATAAGGAAAAGTCGAGGAAATAGTTGGATTCCAACAAATATTCTGATTACATGGTGTCCTGGAGTAGACCTATTGCAAAGTGACTGATTATCATTAGCTGGGTGTTACTTTTTTCCCCTCAAGATCTAAGATGAAAGATTCTCTGGAAGACGTTGAAATCAAGGCAATGGCAGCAATACAATCCATTTCTAGATTTGTTCATATTTATGATGGATTGTCTGCTGCTCGCCATATCAAATCCTCTAATGGAAAGATAACATCAGTGTTATTCCTACCAATTACTATTGTTGAGTCATATCGTTATGTTCCCTCTAGGGGATGATGGTAATGTCCCTGCATGATATTGGGGTCGGCTCCCTTGCCCAGAGTACCAAACTGTGTGTAACTGCTATCCTGACTCTTATTTGGTTCCTAGCTGCTTGTTAATCTAATATGAACATAGTCCTTGGCCTCTCCCCTACTTTGATGTGCTAGACCGGTCACTTGAAGGGGAACACCAAACCGAACTTAATGCTGTGTGAGTAAGCCTGGGCACTGGTGCATGCGTGATCCAAACCAGGTGCATCCAAAATGGAGCAGGACAAGCTCGAGGATGAGGAAGTATTAGGACAGCTTCCCCAGACAGTGCAGTAGTATTGCCTGCAGTCCTATGAATGGAGAATGTAATTAAAACGCCATGAAATGAAATTTCATGCAGACGTTTGTTAGCGGGTCTGCTGATTAGTTCTTACTGAGCACTGCGTTTGGTTGCAGGATGGGACTGCCGTTGCTGTTGGGTGTTTCTGGAGCAGGTCTTTTGTCTATCCTGGTTTCAGTCTGATGAGATCAGGTGCTGAAGCCTCACTTAGTTTTATGCTTGTGTTATTGGTGCTGCAGTTTGGAGACTATCCTAGTGCTACCTGCTATGAGAAACATCACTGTACACAGCCGTTCAAGTTTGAGACTGTTAAGTTGTGCATTAAAAGGGGGACCCAAACCACCTCACTTAGTTCCAGTTGTAAGGCCTTCAAGGTAGGGAGTGCTGCGTGTGAGCTGGGCTGATGTGTTTCTGAAAGCCAAGTTCCCAGAACTGAAGGGCATCTCCTGACGACTGCACTTTCTGCTGAAGGAACAGAGGGTGTACCTAAATGTCTAGAAATATGCCTACCCCTGCATGAGGACATACTGTCCAGAAGGAGAAACCCATAGTACCCCAGGGGCTGTTGGACATTCAGAGGTGGGAAAAACATGGAAGTACTCTTGCTCAAGTTGGATTGACACTCTTTTACAAGTCTTTTCGTTCATTTTAACTGGTTTGCGGCATCTTGCACTTTATTTACCCACATTTTGTTGGCTACCTCTAGTGTCCTTCCGAATGTGGCACCTGCTCTCTGAATAGAGTTCATTTATCACTGGTGGAGGATTTAAAGGATATGCAGAGATCTTGTCAGCTTTAAAAATGGGACTGCTGCACATCTGCCCAGAATGCTTGCTGGTGGTGTGCCCAACGCAAGATAGTCTGCATGCAACCAGACTACCAGCTCAAACGGTCTGCTGAACCTGCATCTGATATTCTTCCGGTACTGGATTGTATGCCGTGAATTTTACTGGTGAGTCTGTTTAATTGAAAATAACTGTAAAGTATACTGTTCTGTAATCTATTCTCCATATATCCTTTTGGGGGTCCAGATTGTTAGTCACCTAAAGCATTTGCTTTATAGAAGCAAGGGCCCTTACCCACCCAAAGGTGGCATGCTTCATCTGGCCTGCTCCTTCGTTGGGCTGGTGCTGCAATGCCCGACCAGCCCCTCGAGGGGGCTCTTTGCCAGAGATCTTCTCAATGTGCCAAGGTAGTACTGGAGATAAGTATATCCCAGCATGTCGATGTGGAATATTTGAAAATGGACTAGAGATATTGCTAAAGGTTGTATTTTTTTATTTAAAATATGCATGCCATTATATGTCATGGCTAAAAACATGAGGGAAGGTGAGTAATATAATGTTCCTGGCTTCTCCTAAATGGAAACTGTTTGGTCTATGGAGTCACTACCAGTATTGGGTTGACATCTCATGCCTTTCATTACAGCGCCAGCCAAACAAATAGCATGACTGATGAAGCATGCTTCATTTGGGTCGGTGAGTGCACTTGCTTCTTTCTACAAAGCAAGTGCTTTAGGAGACTACTAACCATCCAGACCCCCAATAAGCTATCTGAAGAATAGATTACGGAACAGTATACTTAAGTTATTTTCGAATCATTAGGAGGCTGTATACTGGACCACCCAATCCTCCTCTGCCTTCCATTTTTGTGAGTTCTGTTCTCCTCTTTCACCCGAGATGAATATTGTGAGGCTTTTATGTTGTCTAAGCAAATTTCCTACCTCTCCTTTTTAGTTCAAATGCTACTTTCTGTATGAATGTTCTTCACACACATGATATAGGCGTTATGAAACGCCCTTCTAAAAATTCTCCTTTGAGTGATTCAATTTCCTCTTTAATGTGAGCTCCCTTTCAAGACTTCGATTAGCCATAGTTTCATTAATGAGCACAACCCTGACTTTTTTTTTTTTTCCTTCTGGAAACTTGGCTTCATTCACTAGATAAAGGGATCCAGTTAGACAAGACCGTCCAACTCCCGGCTTCTCTGATGATTTGATAGAGGATAAAGGTCATTATAAACAGCTTGTTTAATGTTGGGGAAGGTTACCGTGCTGTGGTGAAAGAAGCTGATTATAACGCAATTAGTAGACACCAACACCTAATTTGTACCTAAAGTGCTGCTTTTTTTGTCTTCCAAAAGTGAAGGTGCCAAAAACTCCGAGTTTTTTTCTATTTTGAAAAAGCCTCACCTCTTGTGCTGTAACGTAGTTGGGCCTTCACAATATCTGTGATGATCTGGCACGTTTCTTTGAGGACACAGTTCATAAGATTTGACACAGCTTTGATTAATCTGGGCATACCTCTGTTGGAACTATTGTTTTTGACTTTAAATGGGCACAGGTTGCCCCCTGTTAATCAGATTTACAGCTGAAGGAATGGACCCCCTAGCTGTCATTAAATCTGCCTCCCCTTGTGATTTGTTCCCTTCCCAGATGACTATGGCTAAAGATCTTTTGGGGGCGCATCTGGTTGCTATCTGTAATGTCTCTAAGCCAGAAGCTCCTGCTTGCTGGAAGCATACATTAATTGTGCCTCTTATAAAACCTTTAGCAGTTTTCACTGTTTCTAATAGTGGACTACTGCAAGCCTAGTTACACTGGCTTCGGTTGCAGCAAGGATGCAACTTTACGTCCTTATGTCTCAACAGAGCTCTAAAGACTGAAAGCCCCATATATTTCAAAAGGAAGGTACATCTCTACAGCCCTGTTTGGGATGTGTGATAATCAGCTATACTACAGGTACCTGCGGTCAAAAGACTTGTTTGGGGCAGATCCTTTTCTTATTGGATTTCTTAAGTCTATAACTCTCCCTCTGATTCGAAGATTTTCTCCTTCATCTATTTCCTTCAGGAAAGGCCTCATGACCTAGCGTTTTAAATAGGCTTCATTCTCTAGTTTTGCTCACTGTCTGTGATGTCCTTGGCATCAGGATGTGTTTTCTATGGTAGCAGTTTGCACTTTGGAAGTGATTCATTAAAATCAGTAGTAAATTGCTCATGGTTTAGGTAGGGGTGAGTGAGAAACGGGGATCTGCATGTTTTAGACAATGTTTCAATTGCCTGCGGCTTAGTATCTGGGCCAGAAGTGTCCTTGGCATGGGGTCTCGGGTTGAACAGAGCACAGGCTTCACATGTGTCTCGGAAAGAGACTGGGACCATTACAGATTTGTTCAGTCCAGTGAAAGTTGGAAGATCAGGGCAGACTGAGAAGGCGGAGTCCATGGTGTTCGTCCTTGCTCTGGAGGAAAAAGGAGGATTAGACCTCCTGAAATGGTGTTTGAGTCTGTCACTACCAGAGCTGCATGGGTTGTTGGCAGCTGGAGAATCTGCACAGAAGAACTTCCACCAGGTACAAGTTGAGTCTCCTACACTTGTTGGGGTGGGGTTTCAAAAGGAAGCCCAGGATTGTCAGCAAGTGAGTGATTGGAAGACACTGTCTGCTTGCAAGAGGAATGCTTTATAGTCCGCCTGTGAATACTGGACCAGAGCCTGCTAGAAGCTAATGGTTCCCTTAGTTCTCGGGCATGTACTTCTGTTGTCACTGGCCAACATCATGCACTTGACAGGATACTGGGCATCAGATAAGTTGGACTTTGTTCTACTAGCCAAGGATGTGCAGAGAATTTAGTGGTTGCCAATTTAGTGGTTAGAGCCACTGCCGGTTATAAGTGTTCATTTGAGTGGGTGGGAATGAGAAATTTCCTAGCTATCGTAACAAAGTTTCAATTCTATTAAGGACTCGGAGGTGAGGATTATGCCTACTCTTCACTTTTATTAACAGCAGCCAACTTTAACAACAAAACTAAATTTCCCATGAAACCTTGGGAAAAAAGTGTAGTAAAGAAGTGTCCAATCGGGAACAGTCCTGAGCCCTCCAATCGGGGACACTCCAGCTCCAACATAGTCTGTCCTCACTGGCCCTTCATCCTCTTTCGTCGCGCAAAGTCAGTTGTTGGATCCCTTTCATGAGTCCTGCTTATTCACATCAGAACCTACGAGGACAAAGGTACATTGTCACCTAACTAATAGAAACTCGTCAAGCCTGCCAACGAATAGCAGTGTGACGGATATTCCACAAAAGAAATTACAACCATCATTTTTCTCTACAGTCAAGAAATCAAACTGTATTACTTACTCCAATACGGGGTGGGTACCTCCATTGAAAACCCTAGGGCGGGATAATCCTCGACTCAGAGTCCTTAATAGAATTGAAACTTTCCGTTACGATAGCGAGGACATTTTTCAATCTGTCAGGACTGGAGGTGAGGATTATGCTAGTTCAAAACTTGCTCACCACGAGGTGAGCCATGTCCAGCACTGGCTTTAAGTAGAACCTTTTTAAAGGTAGAGTCCGAAGACCAATCCGCCGCGTTGAGGATATCCTCCAAACGGGCACCCAAGCCAAATGCCTTCGAGGCCATTGCCCCTCGAGCTGAGTGAGCTCAAAGTCCTTAAGGCTTATACCAGCCTCTTGCATAACCCATCTGGCAATGGTGGCCGAAGACACTGCCTTAAATGGTTTACGTAAGGCAATAAGGAGTTGCCGTTCACCAGGGGGGCGAAACTCCTCAGTCATCTCCTTTATAAGCTTTCAAACAGCGGACTACACACAATTTAGGGGAATCTGGAATTCCGGATACAAGATTGTCCTTGTGTGACACGTAGTCCTTCTATTCAGAGTGAACGTCACTCCATTCGGAGTAAAAATTCTGGCCCTGATATCCAAAGCTTGCACGTCTGATACACGGCGGCAGGAGATAAGGCATAGCAACATGGCCAACTTGGCCGACAACTCCTTCCGTGACACAAAACGGTTGCCAAGATAAAAACAAGTTTAGGACACGGTTGACATCCCAGAGGGCCAAATAACAGGGTTCCGGAGGCATAGACAGTCTGATGCCGAGAGGCAACCTGCAAACGAGGGGATGCTCTCCAACTGCCACATTGTTAAGCGGCACGTGACCCGCTGAGATGGCTGAGCGAAAGGCGTTTATTGATCTGTATGCCAGACCACTAGAGGCTAGGATGGCCAGAAAATTCAGGATGTGGACCACATCGGCGTCCAAGGGATTGAGACTCCGTCGCACACACCAGCGGGACCATCTGCCCCAAGCAGACCTGCAACGTTTGACTGTGCTGTCCGCCCAAGCCCTAGACATGAGCTCTTCAGCCTTTTCCGAAAGGCCTGGGACCTCCCATTGTCTCCTGTAATCTTCCACGCCATGAATTCCCCTGAATCAGAGGCTGGGGAACTTGGTCGGGGCTCAGGAGGAGATCCGGAAAGTGGGGGAGTAGGATTGGAGAATCCCAAGAGAATTCCAGAAGAACCGGAAACCAGACTTGAGGTCTCCAAAAGGGGGTGACTATTACCACCTCCGCTCGTTGCCTCCTGATCTGAGCTGTCACTCGTGATCATTGCGAAGGGGGAAAGGCGTACCATATTTTCCTGACTCCAGTCCTGGAGGAAGGCGTCTGTGTCCACTGCCAACGGATCCGGCCTCCAGCTGTAAAACCGAGGGAGTTGGTGGTCGAGCCTCGCGGCAAAAAGGTCTATCAAAAAGGGACCCCAAAGGTCATTCAACCTCTCAAAAATGTCTGGGTCCAGTTTCCAGAGGCTGGAATCCCTGAAATTGCGGGATTGAAAATCCGCCACCTGGTTCTCCCGTCCAGGGAGGTACTCCGCGGTGACCGACACCTGACGATCCAGGCAGTATTGCCAAAAACTGCAGCCAGGTTGGAGAGGGCTTTGGACCTCGTGGCCCCCTAAGTGGTTGATATAACGAACCGCGGATAGGTTGTCCATTTTTAGGAGGACAGACTACTGGATGGAATCTCTCGTCCAACAGCGGACGGCGAAGCGGCCTGCTAGGAGTTCCAAGCAGTTGATATGTAATCTCCGTTCTTCTGGAGACCACAATCCTCCTGTAGAAAATTTGCTGCACCTGGCTTTCCCCAGCCTACTGTGCTGGCGTCGGACTCTATCACTAGATCTGGTGCGGACCTGAAAATCGCCCAACCGTTCCAGGCTTCCATGTGCTGTAGCCACCCTTGAATTTCCTCCCGTGCCTCCTCGGAAAGACCCACCTTGTGGGAGTAAGGGCACCCTCTGCGCAAATACACCGCCTTGAGGCGTTGCAGGGCTCAATAATGGAGGGGGCCCGGTAAGATGGCCTGGATGGAGGCTGAAAGAAGGCCCACAATCGGGGCTAAATCCCTGAGCGATACCTGCTGCTTGGATAAGGATCGTCTCAGTTCGTGTTGAATCTTTGAGACCTTCCTGGCCGGTAGACTGAGTGGAGGAAGTGGAGTCTACTACAAAGCCAAGAAACGTAAGAGACTGGGAGGGAGTGAGAACTGTTTTCGTCTCGTTGACCACAAAGCCCAGGCTCTGGAGAAGATCCACTGCCATCCGAAGCTGAAGAGGGCACACATCCCTAAGGAGCAGATCGTCCAAATAAACTATCATCCTCACCCCCGAGCTCTCAAACACTCCACCACTGGCTTGAGGACCTTGGTGAAGCACCAAGGGGCCGATGACAGACCGAAAGGGAGGGATGCAAACTCGTACGTCTGCTGCCGCCAGATGAACTGGAGGAACCTCCGGTGGGGAGGGAAGACTGGAATCACTAGGTAGGCATCTTTTAAGTCCAGACGCACCATCCAGTCTGAAGGACGCAAGACATCCCTGATGAGATGAATTCCTTCCATCTTGAAGTGGCGATAGACCAGCCACTCGTTGAATTTGCTGAGGTTGATCACGGGGCGTTTGCCCCATCCATCTTGTCCCCCAAAAATATGTTGCCGACTAATCCCCTGGAATGTTCAGTGGAGGGAACAATAGCCCCTTTGGCTAGGAGGGATGAGACCTCAGCGTCCACTAAGGATTTTTCCTGTTGGGAAAACTGGATGGGATGGCGTCTGCCCCGTTGGACAGGATCGTCCACGGAATCTATGTGAAAACCTCAAACCGTTTGCAACACCCATGCATCCCCCGTGATGGAAGTCCAGGCCTGGAAAAAATTCCCCAGCCTCCCCCCTAACTTTAACTGGGAAGAAGGGAGAACACTCACCGGTATTGGCTGAGGCCGCGGCTCCTCGGTATCCTCTGCCCTTGCCTCGCCTGCCTCTTGTAGGGTAGAAGTTGCCAAAACAGGACTGGTCTTGATATTGACCCTGCCTGGAGCCTTGCCGTCTCGAGGGTTTATTGGAGGAACGGCCGGTTGAGCGGCCCCTACCTCGACCGGCCCGAGCAAAACCTGGGGAAACACCATCTTGATGGACTACTGTGCCTTGTCAAGGGAGCTAAAAGTGTTGACTAATTTACCAAGCTCCTTGACCAAAGGTTCCCCAAAGAGCCACTGCCCCTGAGTCGGCGAGGTCCTGAAGCTTGGGGTCTAACTTAATAAGTGAGCGACGGCGCTCAGTGGAAAGGGCACAGTTGGCATTGCCCAAAAACACAATGGCCCTTTGTGCCCACCCCGAAAGGGACTCTGGGGAGATCAGGGAACCTGACGTCTTGGCCTCCTCGGCCATGTCCAAGATCTTTGTGAGGGGCCCTAAAACGTCCAAGAGCTTGTCCTGGCACACTCGCCAGGACCTGTCCATTCCTTTTTTAGGATCTTTCATGAACTTTTGCAGGAAAGTGGCCATACGGGTGTCAATTTCTGGCGTGAGGGCGACTTTACCCTCCAGAGAAGGTCACGGGCATTCTGCCCGGAGGCAGTTACGGGCCTCTTTCTCCAAAGGCTTCCGTATGCGCATCGCCACATAGCTGGCAACCTTATCTGCCGGAGCCCAATCCGATGAGCGGGGGTGGATGATCTTGTCGGGATCAAATATGTCCAAGTTGTCCTGGGAGGGGCGAGAAGGGAGCCAAGGTCTGGAGGGGCAGGGCTCGGCGTCCCCTGCGTCGTCGGTGGGCAGAGCGTCTTGTGGGGTTGACAAACCGTCCCCTGCAGGAGCAAGAAGTGGTTGGGTAGCCAGAAAGGCTTGTTTGAGCCTGGCAAAGGCACTAAGATCCACCCCTGTATCACGAGCGCGCTTAGCAGGGGGGAGAGCGGGATCTGAAGTCGGGGAAACCCCCGGGGGGCGGGAACCATGGGGAGAGTAGACAGTCTTGCTAGGGCTTGGTCTATCTTCCGTGATAGTCTCTCCTCTAAGGGCGTCATGGCTTCGCCCACCGCTCTGTAAATTGAAGCATCGACTGCTTCATAGAACTCATCATCCCAAGGGAGGTCTGCCGGGGTATTTTCCCCTCCCTGGGAGTCCTCCTCATAGTCTCTATCCATACTCATTGGACTATGAGGGTACATGAGTGTAGGTAATGGGGTCTGGGTGACAGACTGGGTATCCTGCCCTTAAAAGGGTTTACATTGTGGGGCTGGGTATCTGCCAAGTGTAAAATGCGAGGATCTCGCTGACTCTTGGAGACCAGGCACTGGGCACAATAATGCCTGGTGCACAAAAAATATATATCTTTCTTCAGCTGGCCTGGGTATGTGCCCACATTGGCGTCAGGCGCCAGAAATACAGACCCACGTGGTGTTGTAGATCGCAATGTGGGTGTTTTAGTAAGCAATACTGACTCTGCTGCCTGTTTGTGAACAAAAAATGTGCCTGGGCAGCAGAGCGTTAATAATCTCCGATCGGCCGGTACCTCCTTCATGGCACGATCGCTCCACCAAAAGGCATCCTCAGGCCAGAGCTCGTCGGGACTACGACGTGCCGTTTAATCCCCTCCAGGATTTGAAACGCGTGCCTCCCACGCCCCCTGGCGGCGGGAGGTCGGACGAGCGCACCAGGGCAATCAGCCGCGTAGGAGCGGAAACGCTCCTGCGGCTTCACACACGGCACTTCAAAGGAAAAGAAAACTCACTCAGACGCGCTGACCGGCTGCAAACAAAAGATTAACAAACACAGCGGCAGTGCGTCTGGAGCGAGAGACGAGTTCTGCTGAGGTCATTAAAACTTCAGTCACCCTCTGAGTCACCCGCTGAGATAACCAACATTCAGTAACAGCGGGCGCACGATGATGAGAGAATACGACGCGCTGATGCTTGCTAAACACAGCGGCCCGCGTCTGAAGCTAAAACCAAACAATAAATCGAGCAATAAAATACGGTGCATTACAGGGCAATAAACACATTTGAAAGTCAAGCAATAAACACAGTGAATTACAAGGCAATCTGGTAAAGCATAGAAACGCACAGAGCTAATTCCTGAAGTAATTTTTACAGGCAATCAATACAATTGAAAAGGCAAGAAATTCCCACAGAGTAGGAAAGGCACTTATCTCGGCTGCGCAGCAGCGAAGAAAGAGGATGAAGGGCCAGTGAGGACAGACTATGTTGGAGCTGGAGTGTCCCTGATTGGAGAGCTCAGGACTGTTCCTGATTGGGCACTTTTCTTTACTACATTTTTTCCCAAGGTTTCATGGGAAATGTAGTTTTGTTGTTAAAGTTGGCTGCTGTTAATAAAAGTGGAGAGAAGGCATAATCCTCACCTCCAGTCCTGACATAGAATTGACATTGATCAGTTTTATCCCCTGCCCCCAGGCTCCTCCCAAGAACTTCAGGTAACCAGTATATCTCGGTTGTGATGGATCGTGCCAATAGGTATCCAAAGATGGTTCCTTTGAGGAGGACCACTGCAAAGATAGCCTAGAGCACACCTCTGTATTGACCCAGAGCATGGAAAGGGGTGTACTTGGTCCACTTTGCAGAGCCGTAGATGGAGGGTCACCAGTTGCAAACTATCTCAGCCACCACAGATCGGGCCAAGATGGCCCTGTGGCTCCCTGAATGGGGTCTGAAAGGAGAAATGTTTGAAGTAGGAGTTATCTCCTAGCTATGTCGTGTGTACTGGAAGCTCTGGAACTGGAATTAGGTTCAATATCAATGACAGTTGTGGGGGATACCTGGGGGGCGGGAAGAGGGGGTACCTGGGGTGTAAACTTCTAATAATCCATAGTTCACGCTCCAAGAACTGTTTCCATGAACTGAGAATGTGCTAATCCTTGCAATTCAAAAATGAGATTCTTTTTGGTGAGTTTGTTGCAGAATTGAGGCTGAGGTCCAGTTATTCTGGTCAATGACCCTTGTTTCAATCAATAAACCATGGGCTGATTCTGCGATTATGCATTCAGTGGCCTGAAGTACGTGTAGAGCAAAAAAGTAGCACGCTGTTGGAGTATCAGGATTATAAACTAGAACTAAATTACTATTTTAGATACATGCTGGAAGGCAGGGGTCTTGAGTACACTTTTTTTCTTTTTAAATTCATGCTCCACTAATAAGCCATGAGTACACACTAGTCTGCAGCCAATTGCACCGGAGGGAATTTCTTTGCAACATCTTAGACACTTAGTTGCGGTCACAGCAGATGGCTCTCCTCAGCAATGCATCCTCCCAACTGTTAACTGCTAGGCTTCAACAAGCATCCAGACCTGACATTCCATGCACCTTCATATTACTCCAGCATACTCTCAACATTCTACATAATGCCTACTTGGCCCTTGCAAACACATGAATTATCACTCTACATTACCTAACCCGGATATTATTGAAAATGAGGCTTTCCCTCTGCCCAGCATTCTAATGCCCTGAGGCGGTTTCAAAATAAATGGGGCAACATTTGTATTGTTGCCAAATGTTTGTCATGGGACTAAAGGAGTCATTGCTAGATATTGCTGTTTTTGTTCCAATATTCCATGCATGGTGAAAAACGCTGCTGTGTATTTGTGAGACAGACGACTGAACAATGAATTAAGTCTTTAGCGCATATCCTAATTTGAAGACTCCTAATTTAATTGACTGCAGCTAAATTTAAAAAAACAACAAAAAAACGACCTGAGGTTTAGAACTGTATCCGCAATTTGTTTGTGGATAATAGTTCAAACTATCCTATGAATAGATCGTTACCTCACAGTGGTTAATGGGTTGCATTTAAAAAAAAATAATAATAATTCTGATGGCACATTGCCAGTTGCCTAATTAATAATTCTGTGTTTTTGTGTTGCAATTTTAAATTTGCTGCTGTAAGCTTATTTTCCTAAAAACAAATATTTTGATAGTCTTGTATACTTTTTTATTTTTTTATTTTTATAAATATGGGGTTTGAGGCAGAGCATTGTAAAGTATTTGGTATTGCGTAGGATTTATTTGTTTGGAAATCTGTTAGATTTGGTGATCGAGTTGCACTGGATGCTGATTAACTTTGCTAGCTGTAGAAGCACACTCCGGTTTATTTCTGTTCACCCAGTTTATTTCTCTTGAAACTCAAATGGACCTATCTACTTTCTCCATAGATCTTTGTTTGGAAAGAGGTGGAATATGGGCACTTAGCAGAATCAAATAAACAGCAGCTAAATACTGAAGTTAATTTACTTCGTGACCTGAAGCATCCAAACATTGTTCGCTATTATGACCGGATCTATGACCGAGCAAAAGCCAAACTGTACTTGGTGATGGAGCACTGTGAAGGAGGAGACCTTGCTCATTTAATTGAGAAGCATGCAAAACAAAGGTATACCTGTAGAATGCGTTTGCCAATGTTAGTTTAGAGTGCCTGTTGCAAATATGCCAGTGGGTAATCCTGAATTGTGTCTGACTCATTGGCTGTCTGTGCATACTTTAATTTTACAGTGAACTAATTTCCCCTGATCTATACCCCAGTGCTATGGTCTAAACTTCCCAAACCCAGCAGCGTTACACCCACCTGAACAACTCCATCTCTCCTATCTGGCCACTGTCCAAACATAGAGGCTATAAAATCCCTAAGAAATGGACAAGTTGAACCAATAGTTACATAACCACTGCTGTTGAGTGAACCACACCCCTTCACTTTCACTCGAATTTTGGAAAGACCAACCTTCTAACTAGCCGTTTGCCTTCCAGCAGCTTGCCTCTACCTGAATCAACCACTGTCACAAATAAACTAAATTATTATATAGGCCCACTTAATTATTAATTCCCCTGCTTGCTTTGACTCGGACCAGGCATGTATTGTGCTTCCATCTGGGCCAGACACACAGTGCATAACATTTCACTCTAAAGCTTAAACATGCTTTACATGTTGTAGTACTTTGCTTAGGTGTGGTAGCTAATGAAGACCTAACTGGTGACACATTCAGGCACTCAACAATCATGTGTGTTTTTTTACATAACTGGTATTCCACATGCAAACTCGGCCCTCATCTGCTTGCTCTTGAACGTTCTTGTATGCTGGCTCCCAGTGATTGTAAGTGTTAAATCTTTCGAAAGGCAGCTCGACAAACCCATGATGCTAGCAGGTAAGTTTATTCCTTGTCAGCTCATTGTCTCAGCAGCAACTGCCCAAAAAAAGAACCCACCCCAGGTTCCAGGCAGGGAACACAGAATCATAGCCTCCTCTACAGTCCATCCCTACACGCACCACTTCCTTCACAAAATAAACATGATTGTGTAAAGAGTAAGACATTAAAAATGATCATAAACAAAAATACACACGAAGTGTAAAAAATATATATATATATTTGAGGAGAAAGAAACAGAAATTAATATTTTTGCAAGGTACTACACAGTTATAAGAATTGCGTTGACAAATCTTATAAAATCTTATGAAATTACCTATTGAGCAAAACAAATGATATATATAAAGGGCAATCAAGGTTGAGACAGTATTAATGACATAATACTAGTAGAACAAGCATTTGCAATGCAATAGGTCTCGCATTTACGCGAGTTTAAGCTGTTGGCATTGTAAATGACTGTCTTTTATTTATGTTTTTTTAAACTAAAACAAAAATAAAAGGCATTTTTATTTGCAATGTCAATAGCTCCAACTCGCGTGAAAGCGAGACCTATTGCATTGCAAATGCTTGTTTTATAGTCTCCACTAATGCAAACTTTATAACAGTTGCCACGGCAACACTAAAGTAACTTAATAATCAACACATTAATATATACACTGCTGTGCTGTAAAAGTGTCTGGTTTTAGCGCACAATTAGGAAGTAAAGAATACCATAAAAATAGCACGGATAAAAAAATCAAAGAGCTGTAATTTATAAAGTAAAAGCACCACGAACACGGATAAAGGCATATACTAGACAGTAAATAGATAAGCAGGTAAGAAATAATAGGCAGATGCTGCATGTGGCTGTCCCCTGCAAGGCACTACAAAGTGCATTTAAACATGTAACAGAACTCACAAGGGCATCTATTTGTACACTACTATTTATAAAACATTGCAAAGGTATCAAACAGTATCTGTTGCCTCTGTTTGTTGTATGTGTAGTGGGATAATACTTATTAACAAATGGTATAAAATCATAGTTGCACGTTTAAAGCGCTGCTTATAAACATGCAAAATGAAACACTAGTTAAATGTCCTGTGAGTTGCCCTAAACAATAACCTAATGGTAGAACAGCAAAAGTAGCACGTTAATATAAGTAACACTGACTCAAAATGTATTCCTGCGATAGCATAAGCAAAAGCGCCAAGTATATCAAAATAGGTATCTTTTTTAATAAATATATAATACGCCAAGATCTGCTGAAGTGGTAGTGTCATGAAAATGGATCACACAGGTAACAGGCAGCAGCAGCCAGCGGGAGGAGCGGGACGCGCTCTGTGGTGGGAGAGAGGTGGCGCGCGCGACGGCAAAAGTGAAAGCAGGCTGGCGAGTGGTGTGCGATGTGCGCGCACCATGACGAGAGAGGAAAGCCAGATGGTGCCTCTGCTCGTCATTGTGCGTGTAACCGCACGCTGTATGCCAGCCAAAAAGCTGTGGTAGCACTTTCAAAAGCCCACACACTAAATGTCTCGGCCAGAGCAGCGCATATGCGCTGGCTCAGGCGAGACCTAAAAACAACTGAGAAAATTCAAGTATCCAATAATAAACTAAACAGGTTTTTAAAAGAGCACTTAGCACAGGCACTTTATTTGCACTTTTTTGCACATCAGGACTGGTGACAAAATATACTTGTATGATTTATCTGTAGAACATGATGAATTACCTTGAAAAAATCGTTATATACTTAAATATTGTATTTTGCACATTATCCAAATAAGAGATTTATTTGTAATTGACTTCCTGCATTTAAGCAATCATTCAGTCAATAACGTGTGAAACAATAGATTATCCTGATAACATTGAAGGACCATGCCCCACAGCAAAAGAGTATGTAACCAAATCAGCCATGCTGTTCTTAAAGGAGGTTGATTCGGTTTATCAATAATTATTACCTTGAACCTTTTTTATTGAAAGGATATTTGTATTTATCACAATGGATGTTTTGTGCAATACGATATACATTTTATAAACTAAGGTATACGTTTTTTAGTATGGTAATTTTATTTAAGCATTTATGCGATGACGAAATGAATTTGAAAGTAATTTTACTATGTCCATGATCATGTGCAATTTTGAACCAATCACATAGCACTGTCACTTTAAAAATGAAAAGCATGACCACAACATTACCATGTGATCAAGACTTAACGAGTTGAAACGCGTTATGGCGGCATCAAAAATAAATACTTAAAATTGCACTAACTTTGTGGTCCGTGTGTGGCGAGAGGGAGCGGAGAAGCCTGCGGAGAAAGCGATATATATATATATATATATATATATATATATATATATATATATATATATATATATATATATATATATATATATTACACACCAATGCTCTCTCCCACGAGGACAGAAAAGCACGACACAGCTCCGGAGTGCAGAAAGCTGCTTTATTGATTTTCTTACACGCAGTGACAACAGTCCATGAAACTCTTGTGGCAGACGCGTTTCAGCCTTGATTGGCTTTCTTCAGTGCCGGTTCCACGGGCTCCTCGTTATCCTTGGGGCTCAAACAAGACAAAGATGTTATAATGACCGCTCCCAGTCAGGTGGTTACTTGCCCCTCTATCTCGGGTGTGTCAACATCTCGCGTTAACCCTGCCAGGCAACAGCATGCTGGTAGTTGGAGTCCTCTAGGGTTGCCTATTAATATTAAATACTAAACGTTTTACAAGCTAACAAACACAATGTACGTCATTAACATCTACAGCGTTAACTAAGTATTTTGGTGAGTACATTGTACTCCTGACGGAGTGAGGGGTAGGTTCCCGGCACCTGATTCCGGAATAACTCATGACGTTCACCTTTAGTAACGCTCATTCCTCTACCTGCTTGTCGATGAGGCGTGATTCAAACCCAAGTTGGGTTGGTCCTATTATTTCATATAATAAGGTACCTCATTGCTAGGTTGACTGAGTGATTGGTTCACTTTTACAAACCAACCACTGTGTAGATGGTGCAAAACTTTCAGTCCTGATGCATTGCCAAGTGATTCTTTACACAACAGGCGAGAAACATGTTGCACGACTACGCATTCCTAGACACCTCTGATCATTCTAATCGGCGGTGACACTCTTGATGTTTTTAACTGAGACGAGTGGGCTCGCAGATTAAACTCCTTTGGAGCACCACCTCGCCTCATTTTATCTTCTCACACATTTCCTTATCACATCTACACCACAAGACCCCACACCCGGACTTCACCCATACGGCTTGGGAAAATGATCTCCGCCAAAGAGCCCCTCATAGGGTGCCCGTCAGGCATTGCAGCACCAGCCTGACTAGGAGCAAGCCCTTTGATGAAGCATGACACCCAACCGTGTGTGTGAGGGCCCCACTTCCCATATTGGGCTACACCCTGGCTCTACTTCAGAGCGGGGTTGTTGACCAACACAGCCTCCACTATTCCTTTCCCTCCCCTATAGGAACTGCGTACTCCGTTGTTATAACACAGAATCATAGCCTCCTCTACAGTCCATCCCTACACGCACCCCTTCCTTCACAAAATAAAAATGATTGTGTAAAGAGTAAAACATTAAAAATGATTATGAACAAAAATACACACTAACTGTAAAAAACAAAAAAAATATATTTATTAAATACTCAAAACTTTTTACAAGCTAACAAACACAAATGTATGTCATTAACATCTACAGTATTAACTAAGTATTTGGTGAGTACATTGTGTAATCATGGAGCTTACCAAGACTTGACCTTGTTCTACCCGAAACTCTGCTATTGGCACATTTGTCATCAGGACTAACATCTATTTGTGCCCCCATTTTTCCGCCTACATACTCCGATTTGGATTGTGGCACTACTGAAAAAACCACTTGTTCCACGTTTTACCGTTTTCCAGCACCAATACATGAGCCTTCACTTCTTTCACTCAGACAGGGTCAGAAAAGCCTGACAAGCCCTTGCGGATAAAACCAGGTCTCTTAATCCTTACCCAGTCTCCAACCTAAACAGCCAAAGTCCTGTGATTGTTTTCAGTACTATAGTTCCCCTCCACTACAGTCCTTGCATCCACTGCACTTGCCATTTTTACAGCATCAACAGTTTTCCTAGATAGCCGCTCTTTGTTTAACTTGGACCCCGCAACCTTGCGCTCTCAGTAATGTAAAAGGGGATATTCCTGTACTTATGTGAGGGGTAGTACTTATTGCCCACAACATA
This sequence comes from Calotriton arnoldi, assembly GCA_963921515.1. Classification (NCBI taxonomy): domain Eukaryota; kingdom Metazoa; phylum Chordata; class Amphibia; order Caudata; family Salamandridae; genus Calotriton; species Calotriton arnoldi. Next base: position 1,258,218 of record CAWUFW010003236.1, read on the forward strand.
TTACCAATTGCTTCTTTCCAATTGCAATCCATGGAGTGCAAGCTGTAACTGGTCCTTGATGACGCGTTCACCCTCTCCACCAGACAATTACTGGGGGGATGGTACGGGGAAGTTAAAATTTGCTCTATACCTGAATTTTCTAGAAAACCTTTAATTTCACTGGATACCAGTTGGCACCATTATCAGTCCCTATATCCCCTGGGAAACCCTCTATCAAACACTTCCTTGAAGAATCTAATGATCGCACCGGAATTTGTTGTCCACAAAATTCACTTCTAGTCATTTAGTCTACCAGGACCACAGCATATTTAGGTGTACTACCTGTAACCCAAAAGGTTCAGACACTTCAAATACCAATACTCCAAGGTCTACTTTTAGCTGTGATGGGGTTGAAAGGAGATGGGCATGTCACCTGCAATTTATCACTAAGGACACACCTGCAACATTCTCAGACATAATAATTTTTAATAGCTTTGTCTACTCCAGGCCACCAAAAATCCTCCCTTACACTCCGCTTCATGGCATGAATCCCAAGATGCCCTTCAAGGGTTAAGTCCAACACTCCTTTTGTATAGGCATCCCGGAACAACCAACTGTCGACTCCTGCACATAATGCTCTCATCAATAGACCATTCCTCCTCCACTCTCTTGTAAAGATTCAATACCTCTGGGGTATTCTTGATAATAGGCCAACCATTCACCACAAAATGTGTCACTACTTGTAACTCCTTGTAACACATCCTCCACCCACTCCTCCTCAGACAAAGCCCCCTTCATGGTGTCATTAACTGAACTCCCTACACATCTGAGGATCATCCATCACTTCCTGTAATGCTTCACTCCCCTCCAATGGCAATCTAGAGAGACAATCCGCTACTTAATTCTTTGCCCCTGGCACATATTCCAGTTTGTAATGGAATTCATGCAAACTGTATTGCCATTTGGCAATATGTGGGGTAGCTCTACCCCCACTTTTTGTGGTGAAAAGATCCACCAAGGGCTTGTGGTCCGTTCTTAAAACTAATTCCTTACCCCCCACAAGAAGTTCTTGAAATGTTGCACCCCCCACCACATGGCCAAAGCCTCTTTCTCTATAGTAGAATATGTGGAATCTGCCCCCCCTTAAGGTTCTTGATCTGAAAGGGATGGTTTCCTCCCTCCCATCATCCCTTTTTTGCATAAGCACCACAGCAAGCCTTACATTAGTAGCATCAGAGGAGATGATACACATCATTGTCAAAAGCTTTAAGAGGGTGAGCTGTTACTATTTCTTCTTGAATAATTAAAAATTCCTTTCACATTCGTCATCCCACAAATGTCACTTTTTTTTTTTTTTTTTTTTTGAGCCTACGCAAACACGCTGTTTTATTACAAAAATGAACAAATTTGCAGCAGTATTCTACCCGCCCAAGGAATGAACGAAGCTGGTCTTTGTCTGAGTTTAGGCACACTTTGAATGGCATCTAAAATCGTCACTTATGGTTTAACCCCTTTTCCTGATGCATGATGGCCCAAGTAATCCACACCTTCTTGGGAAAACTTTAGTTTGTCCTTCTTTACAGTCCATCTACTAGCTTTAATGATGTCTAACACATACCCTCACTTTGTCGTCATGTTCCACCTCTGTTTCACCAGATATCAAGATATAATCCTGGTAAAACATGACCCCTTTGTTATTTTTAAATAAACTGTTCATCAGCTGTTGGAATAAGACTGATGCTGATGCCAGGCCAAATGATATACCAATATGCCCCTTAAGGCGTAACGGACTGTTGGGTGTCTAGAATCTCTATTTTGATAAGCTGAATCTAAATCGATAGAAGTGAAGAATTTAGCACCGCCCAAAGTTGCCAGCATTTCATTATTGTTGGGTAAAGGTTGGTGATCTTCCCAAAAGTTAATTTAAATCGTAGATCCACACAGTCTCATAGACTTAGCAGCTTTAGACGTCAGTACGATGGGAGCCAACCATTCTGACCCTTCAATGGGTTCAATTATGCCTTATAAATGCAATCTTTCTAATTAGTCTCAATTCCTCATGCAATCCTAATGGCACTTTCTGGTCCACCCCTCCTTGCATTGTTTTATAAAATTGTGATGTTGGAAATCATTAAGCTTTCCTAATTTCTCATTAAAAACCTCGGGGTAATCCTTGATCCACTCCTCTGCTTTTACATGACTGACTTCAATTCAATAACTTTTTTTGACTGACTTGAACGGGAGAGACTAGGCAATAATTGTGCACAAAACTTTCCACTCATTTTTGTTGTTTTTTTTGTTTAGACAATGCTATGTCGGAATGATTGGGTCCAAAAAAATGTTTCCCCCTTGCTCATCCCAATCAATTTGCACTACCCTTGACAATGTAAACTGGTCCCACAGCATATTTTCCATCAAATTGCAAATCTGCATCAAATTTACCCACCACCTCCACTCTTTTGCTCCCATATGTAAACATTTTTATATGAGATTGATGGGATGCAATGTCCCCAACTTCACCAAAATCCCTTCATTAACATGAAGGGAGAACCGGAATCTGTCAAATTTCACATATATTATTCACAGAAATTATACAAGAATGGGGGATGGTCCTTTTTTGCATGACCCTCTACGGATATTTCCAGGACTCCAATCCTGACTCATTGAAGATAACATTAGTACAAAGTTTCTATCCTCATCAGTCAATAAAATCTTCCTCAATACTTTTGACAACTTGCAAAGGAGCGGCTCATTGTCCAAAATGTGCTCTGCACGTATGTGCAAAGTACCCTTTCTTGACACATTTAAAACCGGTTTGATTTATAGCTGAACAGAATTTAACATTTTCTAAATGGGACTTGCTGCCACAGCGGAAACATCAAGTGCCATTCCTCTCAGTCTTTGACTTGGATGGTAAGACTTCAGGATTATGGAGAATACTAGCACCAGCTCCTTTTATGGGTTGCTTAGAATTGTTTCATAGTCTGATGTTTCACTTCAGTGGATTTTACGCATTCATTTCTTTCATACAAATTTTAGAATGCTCCTTGCTAACTTTAGAGCGGTCTTTTAATCTGGGTCCTCAGATAAGTTTTTCTTATACTTGTTGCTGGTTCTCTCAACCAATTGATCACTAATAATTTCATCTCTGAATTATCTATAGTTGCATGTAGCAGCAAGTGTTCTGAGTGTGGCAACAATCGTCAATTGACTCCCCAGGCATTTGGGAGTGTTGAAGGAACTTATGATCTAGTACTAAGTTTTTAGGTTTTTTTTTTTTTTTTTTTGCCATGAATTAAATATTTTATCCAATGTGTAGATAATGGACATATTTATCAATCGCAGTTGAAGAATCTCCTCCCTCTCGTCTGTGAAGACGCGAACTATCTCCAGGGGTAAGGTTTTCAGAATATTCCTGCCTTCTGAACCCAAATTGTATGTTAAAAGGGCCTTTTTCTTTTTAGACGTAAATGTGTCGTCCCCCCCCCAAATCAATTGCCTCTAAATGGGCTTCAAAAGTTTCCTTCCACTGTTACCAGTTCAATGGAGGAGTTCCTGGTACTTGCAAAATGGTGTTAGCTCTAATATTTTTTCCATTAGGTGGCCTACGTGGATGTTGCTGCCACAATGTTCTAATATTCTCCTAAGTATAACAGTACTTTCACTTTTTGTTATTGCACTCTTCAGGTGTTCCTGTCAATGACTGCTGATGCAGGCTAGCTTTAACAGTGTACTGCAATTTACATTTTGACTATTTCGATTTCCGCAATGCACAGGTGTCTGTCACCGTTAATTGTTGTATTTATTCGGACAATTAGAATACCGGTGTGCCTGTAGCCGAAGAACAGTTCAGGCCTGTTAATATAGCAACTCCCATGAAAATTAATTAAATTCCTTCCAATCCAATATGGCTGCCATGTTGCACACGTGATGCGTGTTTCTACAGGCAATGTGCACACTTTGGAAGGGTTCCCAATCACACAAAATGTCCACTAGACATGCGTGTTAGAATTCCTTCATTGATTGAACGTGCCCGGTACTTTCTCATGTGGGGCATTGTGCACAAAGTCTTTCTATGGTGGTCGTGCTAGAGCAGCTGGTTGCTGAGTGACGTGCATGCATTGAAGAATAAAGCATTGTGATGGCAAGTGCGTAATTGCTTTGGAGCAATTCACTCGTCGGGCATGCACCCACCTGTTTGGGCTCTGCAAACTTTAAGATTCCAGGCTCTGAAACCTGAATTGCCAATTGAGATGCACCACAAAGGAAATATTGGAGCTGACAACAGCTCGTCGCCACTGAAAGGAAGCTTGACACTGATGCAAGCAGGTAAGTTTATTCCTTGTCAGCTCAACGTCCCGGTAGGAACTGTCAACAAAGAGCCCACCCCAGGTTCCATGCAGGGAACACAGAACCATAGCATCCCCTACATTCTGTCCCTACATCCTTAGAATTATACACGTTTCATCAATAGATGCTTTATCTCCAGAATTAATTTATTTTAGGTGACTTAAATTCATCTGAATATTTTGGTGGTCAATTTTTGTCCATCAGATACTTTAGTGTCTCCTTTTGCAAGCGGTTGCTCCTAAAGAGAAGGTTAAAGCTACCTGTAGTGCAGTGGAAGATTTATGGTACAGCATTTGCTGGCACGTTTCTAGGTATGCCATCCACACTTCACCCTGTTATCCCCTGCGACTAGGTGGAATGGAGGCTTCTGCCAGTCATGTTGTGGGCTTTCTCGGAAGATTATTTGTGCCACAGAGAAAATGGCTGAAGGAGTGCTGGCACTTGGTCTGTTGCTTCAAATGCTTACTTCTCTCCAACTTAAACCTTGCTCCATTTCTGGAGTGAGTCCAGCTATCTCCAAGAAATCCCTAATATTCAAATAAATTGGTCAAGGTTTCAGCCAAGGTATACTGTCAAAGAACCACTGCACTGCTGGTGCCTGCAGAGCATATGCAGTACTAAAGTTAGCTGTGCAAGACAAAAATGCAGTTTTGCATAATCTGGGCTATTAAGTGAAGCCTAATGTCTGAAATGGGTGGTGCTACCAGTGAATGGGTGTATTATTTCAGTGTTTTGTATGCTCTAATTATTGGAGAGGAGAATCTCCAATAGGCTGCTACACAAAGAAATACAGAATAGTGGAGACTGGGGAGCCATAGCTATTACTACTGCAAAAGTAGCAATTGCCTGTCTCTAGTCCAATAAGGACCCAGTCCTTAATTGGTGTCTACAGACTTGTACAAAGCAAATATTGAAGGTTTGGGGGGGGGGGCCATTCTTGGTATCCTTATTTGACTGCATGTAGCAATAAGGTCCCTGCCTCTTGGAAATCAGATAAAAAAGGGAATCTCCCCGGACCAGGCAAATTATTGCCCAATATCCTTGCTGTAGTAGGCTGGTAAAAGTGTATTGAAAGTGCTCCAGAATTGGCTACAAGAATGGGTGGACCGTATTAATTTATTCATGGTGATCTACATGTTAGTTCAAGGAAGGGTGGGCACTTTTGAGGAGGTGCTGATCTGTATCCAGTACTGTACGCTAAAGAATGCCTTGTTCATGGCTTTTATAGATTTGAATTGTGTGTTTGACTCCGACTGCTTTTTGCTCTGGTCTGTGCTTGGTGGTGGCATGCTAAATGGTCTGCTTGCATGCACACAAAACTTGCTTGAAGCCACTAGGGTGAGCAAGGGCAGGTCTGATGACCATTGAAGAAAGTTCCATAGTGCAGCAGGGGTTTGCCAAGGATAAGTCTTGTAACTATTACTGTTTATTCTGTTACGGTTTATTTGAATCTGGACACCCATTATTTGGTTGGTGATGGTATACTGTTCTTTGATTTGCACGTGATTCTGTGCTACTGATGTAGTTGCCTGGCGTTCCAAAAAAAAAAATCTTTTCAGACTTATTATGGTATGCTTCTACGTTGTAAACTGGTCACAGCTATTCAGTTTTCCCTGGAATACTATTGAAAGTTGATATTATGACCTTCTACTCTAAATTGTTAGCTGTAACTTGCTGTGGCTAGGGTTGCACTTTATAAATACCATAAATAGCCTGGCCCAGTGGCAGCCTACAAAAACACTTAGACCTAACCAGGCGTAGATCTGTATTACGTTGGAGCAAAGTGTGTGACTTTGGGTAAAGATCATAGGTCATGATGGGGAGGCTGCCTTTCAAATCCAATATGGGGTGTATTAAGGTGCCAAGTGCTGGTCTTTTTTCAAGTTTCTTGACTCCAGATGTGTATGCAGGGTTTGATCTATTCTGCTCTGAAACTAATCAGCATGTGTTCTGTGTTGGGTTACATATGGAAATATCTGCTTTACTCAACCTGAAATGCTGATTTTGTAAAATCTATAATGGAATTTGTGGGGTTTTTCTCCTTGTCTAGTTACTCTAAAATGAAGGTATTATTTGCTTGGCCATTGGCCAAGTTGTTGAAATGTGCTAAGCTTTTATTGCCAGTTAATACAGAATACTGCCTCATTCACTCCAGTTACACATTCTAGAATATAAATGTCACATTGGCGCTGGTTCTGGGGCTTCTTAATTCTTCTTTACTTGACAGGCGAATTTGAACCCAATTACTCCTGCCGGCTCAGTTGCTGCAGAACCCCTTCCGACAAGGAGCTATGGGAGAACTAGCAAGGTAACTACATGTTAATGTGCTAAATATTGAGTCTTTTCTAAAGCTAGGGTTTTCTTTCTTTCTTTTTTTTCCTTTCCCCTTTACAGCCGTTACATGGAAGAAGACTTCATACTTCGTGTGTTTGCCCAGCTGACTTTAGCGTTAAAAGAGTGTCATAGACGAACTTTTGGAGGCCACACTGTTCTTCACCGTGATTTGAAACCAGCTAATATTTTCCTTGATGCTAAACAGAATGTGAAACTTGGAGATTTTGGATTGGCTAGGATCTTGCGCCATGACTACAGTTTTGCCAAATCATTTGTCGGCACTCCCTGTTACATGTCTCCTGTAAGTATGCGAGATACCCTTTTCTGTTTGTCATTTTGTAAATTTTCTGTCTCAAAATTATGAAACTATGGTAAAATGCTGCTTCACTATGAAAAGAATATTATTGGTAGTTAGCCTGTTGGTTAAAAAAAAAAAAAGTTGCTTGTCTTAAGCTAAATGCTTAAATGGTTTGATCTGCAGATTCTCCACTAGTTTTTATTTATCCCTTGTTTCTTAACTAACACTCACCCCCTTCCCCCCTCCCCCCCCCACTCCCCCATCACCCGACCCTTCTGTATATTCTGTTTAGGGATGTCAGGGACTACAATAGATAATTGCCTCTCATGCTTTCTATATTGTTTTTTGGCTGTTTTGACAGTTTTGGTTTCAAACCTGACTCTGGTACTAATGGGCTGTTATTATAGGAATGGGCAGTAGTACATCGTATTTCAGAAAGCGGATATTTTAGGCATCGACATCTGTTGATTGGCATTTTAACACCATAACCACCAACCAACGTGCATAAAACTGCTAGGGAGCTTCACTCTCTGGCTGAATTGTTTCTTTGCTGTTGGGCAAGTCCTGGAAGCTGTTACAAGGACTATCTTTGCCTGGGACCTATGTCTTCGTTTCCATAAAGTGGGGGGGGGGGACGGAGAGGGGGTGACCGCCACGGTTGTGTCCTTTGCCGCTGGGGGCTCAAAGTGCCATAATCACCTACGCATCACCTGATAGTTATCAGAGCCTCATAAGGCATGAGCTGGCCTCGCACCGTGCGAAGCCCAGGCCCGTCCGCAAGGAGAGGGCAGGGCTACCCCTTAACGCCTGGTTATTACAGGTACTGTTTGCCTTTTTTAGATGGACGCCTATTACGTGCTAGTTATATTTTGTTTAACTTTTATTTGTTATAATGGTGGAAAAGAGAAGCCACTGAAAGCCTTCCAGGCAAGTTCGTCAAAAGCTCCAAGCTCTCAACTGGAAGTGCTGCATAGGTGGCCTAACGTGATGCCACATTGGATCATATCAATGCTCAAATTGAGGAGGTTGAGTCTTCATTGGCGGGCGATTAAAAACAAAGGGCCTAATGAGAGGGACCGACTCGCAAGACCTGCTCCAATTTTTTTAAAACAATCTAAAGGTTTAGGCTAAAGTTAATAAGAATCCTGCAATTTTACTGTTGTCACAATGTATGATTCAAGCGAGAGATGATTCATTGATCAATGCTCCGTCTACTGGCTCTTAGGGGTGATGGATGCATCACTGTACCTTTGGAGCCTGTGATAATTTGTACTTATAATTTTTCTGTTTTATCTGATAACCAATCTGGTCCTTTTCTTAGTCCAAGCAATCATTGTAGTGGCAAAGACGGGACTGGTGTTGTCGATCCTCTAGCGGCGGTCCCACCAGCATTCATGAAGGGGGGGGGGGGGGAAGTGGGTTTGTTAGATTTTACCCAACTAGTCGCCCTTGTCAGAAGTCTCCAGAAAGAAATTCTAGATCTAAAATCACAAGTGGTGGCATTGAAGAACAATGTCAAGAGCTTAGTCATCAAACCCCCTGCTAACTCCAAGGGAGGGGGTGGTATCAGCTAATTTTCTCAATAGAATTTAGACCTCATTAATTGAGCCCATCTGATGATGAACTGCTAACGTTGTCTCAGGACTGAGGCCACATGCCCCAAAATAATTCCCTGGCTGCACCAGGATAGGATAATATTTGTAGAGCACGCTTATACCCGAAGGCCCCTTCTAAGTGATGAGACCAAGAGAAGTTCCTCCGCATAGGCCAGGAGAGTCACAGCTTATTGGCAGTGTAAATCCAATGGGCTTGTTTACCAGCTACTTATCACAGCAGTCTGCAAATCCTTCTAACAAGCAGTCCCCCATCTTAGGGGGGTTGGGGCTTGGGAATTTTGATTCCAAGTAACGTTTACTTGGTTAATGTGCACGGGGTCCATTGATCTTGAGGATTCACTTTCAAACAAATGCTTACACCTAAAAAGATCTATCCACAGTTGTTACTCTGTTATCCATTCTGATATAATTGGTGCTAGCAGATTTAGCGATCCTCCAAATAGAACTGTTCATTACATTGAGTTAAAGCTCAGTGGCAGACATTTAGTTGAGGGAATTGTGGTCCTAGGTCTGCGGAAAAATCCTCCTATAAACACCCATATTCAGTTTAAACTAAAACCACCATGTCTAAATCCCCTTGCCCTGCATTTCCATCACTCACCACTCTGATGGGTACCAAATGAAGACCTCTAGGGTTAATTGACATATTCCTATCCCCTCTGCTTTTACAGCTCGCAGGGATGGTGTAGGACAGATTGGAGTGAGTATATGCCAGATAGGAGCATAGTAGGAGGTTTGTGGTACAGTTGGACCAGAAGTAGTATTGCATCCTAGTGATTCGCACCAGGAATTAGACCACAATAGTATGATTATATCATGGAATGTTGCAGGCCTAAAGTAAACTGGGTCACCCAGATTGGGGTAGTTTTATGGATCACTTTGATATTTGCCTTCTACAGGATACGTGGTGTCTGGAACCTGCCTATAGGGCTGGTTACATGCATTTTTTTCACACTTGCCAGACACACGGTGGAGGTCCGCCCTTCGGGGGCTGGGGGGTTGTTTACTATATGGGTTAAGTCATCATTGGTTATATATACCTACACTCCATTTGGGTTCCCCAGATATCATTGGTATCGCCCTTTGGAATAAGGAGCGGTGACTAACTTATTTGTATGACATTTATAACCGGGGACAAGTGAAGCAAGAGAAACTGCCCCTCTGAAAGATTTCATGGGGTGATTTTGACATTCATGATGCCCTAATCATCGTAGGTGATTTTAACACTACCTATGAACCCTTAGACCCTAATGGTGATTCTCCTTTGGTGGTGAAAGACTGTGCCCCCGGTGAAGCGGCGCATTGAAGCCCCTTACCAATTAATGGCTGTCATTATCCTATGGCCTTCGTACCTGTAATGGCCGGACTAAATCCGACCTTCAAGCCCAGCACACTTAACAGGCCAGGATTCTATAGCAGAATTTATTATGTTCTAGTCTCTTCCTTTATGGAGCTTTGTTAAAGATTTGGTTATCGACTGACAGGACAGTGATCATAATGCTTTTCATTGTACTGTGGGAGTTTTTATAGTGTGACAAGAGGCCCCTTTCTGATCACTTAATATGAATATCAGACCAGCGAATAATAGGCGTACTCTGAAATGGGCTAGTGTATCTACTAATTCTGAGATTTTTACTTTTATAAAAGGTGCACTAAACATTGCTTCAAGGAGATAGTTTAGATCAAGTCTAGAATTCTTGCGGTCTCAAATTCACCATGCTTTTTACTGCAGTCTGCAATAGCTTTACTCGGTCTATTAGGAAGACCTATCCTCTTGTTAAGCAAAATCCATCCTGGTTTAATAGTGTAGGGCGGCCAAAACTGATTTATCGGCTGCACTCAAATCTGGAAAAGGAGATTTGAAAAGGCAAAAAAGGGCACAATACCAAAAAATCCAGAACAGGTTCGTTGGGCCTGGGACTTCAAAATCTGGGGCCATATTTTTGAAGCATCTAAGATTAAGGATAGTAAAAAAAAAAAAAAAAATTGGGTACTTGTCGCTAATTGGAAACGGTGTGTAGAAATGATCCCCTAAATAACTTTATCCACTTCAGAAAGCTTTATTTCGACATTGATGTCATAAAAGCACGTTCAACAGGACATTCATAATTTAACAAATGGTTGAATCATGCATGGCAAGCTGTAGCAATATATACAAATAAGCCAACCATAGGACATTTCATCCAGAGGAAGGATCACATCATTATTACCTCCTAAAATCACATAATATACTCTGAATACAGTAATAGCAGTAACATGTGATATATATATCAAGTAGCAGCACACAAAATGTAATAACCACAGAGCAGGCCATACACCATAGGATTAGTAATTGATGACTAATAAAATTATTAAACTATAAAATCATTAAACTATAAAATCAGACTTGCAATAAAATACATTCGTAGACCAATGTGATAAAAAGTTAAAATATTACAGTATAAAAATGCAACTAGTAAAAAATTTCGCATAATTAGATTCAATTGATATTCTTTAAGGTCTAATACTGCAACAGGGGCGAAATCGGGTAGCAAGAGTGCATAATTATTCTATTAGTACACTTTTTAATCTAATGCACCAAACCCACTTTAAAAATTTGGCTAGGGGAACAGCATGGCGAAGCGAGGGATCAGTCCTCAAGATTCTCAGCGCTACGTTGCTTTGCCTTGTGCCCAAGTTCCTACATAAAGGCACTAGCCAGGTCTTTCGCGGCATGGCATAGGCAGGACGTACAAAGAGAACATGGGCATAGGTTTCTGTTTGCTCAACACAATGAGGACACTTATTATCCCCCGAATCTGACCACTTGGAGGTAAAGGATTTTAGCAGCAATGACCCAACTCTAAATTGAAAATAGAGTTTCCGGTCTAGGGGTCTGGAGATAGTGTCCCAGTATAGCTCAAAGTGGGGACGAGGTTTTGCAAGCAGGAATCCCCCAGTCAGCGTCGTGCTGTCGCTCAGCCTGCTGGTGTTTTGTCCCACCATGTCCCAATATTTGCTCTGAAGTGCAGCTTTAGACACAGACTGTAAATTGCTCGGATTCTCCCATAAGTTATTCAAACCCATTGTGGCCAGTGCCCCCTTGATATCGTTCAGCCACCTTATCTTATGGTTGCGATCAGCAGCTGACATCCCTGAGTCTGCTAGCACAGGTAGTTAGCTCAGGTGTGACCCAGATTCGGCGCCAATACAGGAGGGGGCGAAGCCTTGCTATATCTGCTAAGTACCTTCCCATATCACTAAGCAATGGGAGTGAAGGAGTACTCTTCAGAAGACTAGAAATCACACGCAAAAACTTATTTTCAGCACTAGTCAGCCGTGTAAGATTTCCGTACCCCCCATAGTTCCGAGCCATACAGAACGGAGTTGATTACCTTGGCATTATATATCTGTATTACTGGGCTGACTGGTTTGGTCTGGGACAACCTAAATTCTTTACTTAAGGCCCCGGTTAGCTGTCTGTTTTAATGCCATTTTTTCAATATGAGTTCTCCAATTCATCCTTTTCTCCATGGTGACACCTAGATACATAAATGAATCTACTTCCTCTAGTGCCACACCCTCCATGAAAACTTTCCCCCTGAATGATCGATGTTTGTTAAAAATCATAAGTTTTGTTTTATCTGCATTGATCTTAAGCCCTCTAATTGTGCAGAATTCTTCGAACCGGGCCAGTGCACGCTGCAGTCCGCTGGGGGTCTTGGCGATAAGGGTATCGTCCGCAAACATAAGTATTGGGACCTTGGAGCCAGCAAGGGATGGGGCGTCAGTGGGTATTGAGGCTAAACATTTTGCAGCTTCATTGATAAAAGGGGAGAACAATGTGGGTGTGTTGGAAAGTGGATTATTGGTAGGGGCAAATGTAGGTCTGCCACTGGCAATAAGGCCACTAACACATGATAGGACTCCGCATAGGTCTTAGAAAATTATTCCTATGCTCAACCCTTGGTAACGTGGCTGCGAGCAGACCGGCTTAACTTCAAAGACAGGTATGTAAAACATTTAAAAACACCAATTCAGTAAATAATTAAGACCCAACACATAAATCCAACACCAATTTATTAAAATAGGAAATATTTTTATCTTTAAAATGACACCAAAACGACAAAAATCCAATGTAGGGAACCGGAGATATGAATTTTCAAAGATTTAATAAAATATAGCACTTAGAAGTTTACAGCACCATATTGGGATACCTGCTCGCGATCGACCGGGGCAAAGTCAAAGTTTCAGGCCGACCGCGATGGATCCCTGGGCGGCTACAGCTTGCGGCGGGTCCCGGTCTCAGTTTCTACCTTCACACTTAGAAACTTTGCTGGAGCTTTTTCTCGCGAGGCCCCTCGAAGCTCCCAGCCAGTCCGGATCCAGTGAGGGTTCGCCGGCTTGCCTTTTTGACGAACTCCCGGTCAACTTCCCTGGAGCGGACTTGGAAACTTTTTCGTTGGCGCTTCAGCGGGGCAACCCAGGAGCCCAGGCCGACACGCGATGGAAGACAGGTGGCTTGGCTCTCGCGGTTGCTCCCGGTCGACTTTTCTACGAGCGGACTTGGAAACGTTTCTGGAGCTTTTTCTCGCGGGGTCTCTCGATGCTCCTCATGTAGCCGGATCTGGTGAGGGTTCGCCGGCTTCAGATTTCTTCTACTCCCGGTCAAACTCTGGAAGTCGGACCGACTGAGCTTTTAGCGGGACGAACCTGGATGGCTTGGCCAACTCGCGATTGAAGGCAGGCGGCTTGGCTGACAAGGTTGAGTCGGTCCCTCTATGGAGCTTTTTTCCAAAGTTCCTCCAAACTTCTTGAACTTCTTCCTGAAGTTCCTCAAAGTGTCTCAAACTCACTCCAAGGGTCTGGAAGCTCCAAGATGGTCCTTGAAAGTTGAGGACTTCAGTTCCCACAATCCACTGGGACGTCACCCTTACAAATCCACTGGTAGTTCCCCAAGGTGCAGATTTAGTTGGTGATGTTCCAGATGAGCTCTTTTAACCTGTAGCTTTCAGGGAGTCCACTCTTTAGTTCTTTTTCAGCAAAATAATCCACAGGGCTGTAGTGTCGGATGGTGCAGTTTTCAGAGGTCAGGCCTTAGAAATCTTTGAACAGCAAAATCTTCTCAGCTTGGCAATGTCTTGCTTCAGTAAGTTTCAAGCAGCAGATCTGGAGGGCTCTGCCCCTCTCAGATACTTATTCCATGTTCTCTGGGTCAGACAGGAGGTCACTCCTGACCAATGGGAGCAGGGTAACTCCTCAAACATATGACCACTTCCTGTAGAGTGTGGCATTATTTTGTCCCAGAGTGCATCAAATCTTCCAAATCCATAATGGCAGAATTTCCAGCAAGGAGGCAAGAGCTGGCTAAACACACCCCTAGGATGGCTAATTTACTTGGACTTCCCCCCCCCCCCCTGCATCTGCTCATACCTTCCTTAATCCCCCCCCCCTCTCCACATCTGCCTGAGGAATAAAGTTCAGAGTTGTAAACTGACACTGGGTTCTGCTTTTCCCTTTGAAGCCCATGGTTTACGACCCCTCCCCCAGGCCTGGCATTCCTGTGGACCAGCACACTGCCCGCCCAGCTGCATAACCCCAGGGGCTCTTTATCACCTCTCCAGGCAGGCTGGCTAATCCACTTAACTCTGACCAATCTGGGCAGACCACTGGAAGGCTGGATTTGGACTTAGAAACAAGAAAGTCTTAACTTCTTGTATGTACACTTTAGGAGAAATTCAACAATATGATATTGTTGGATTTAGCATTACTATTCTGAGAAGTCTTTGAATGGTAGCCCTATCTCCTTCCTATCAGGAGTTATTATTTAATAACTTCCTGCAATGTTAACCTATGTAACTGGGGATTTTCAATGGGAAAAATGACTTGGGCCATTTTTTCAGCCCCAGGACATACAAAAACACATTTTATAAGTACTTGCCTTATATCTACAGGAACCCCACCCCATGTGCAACTAGGGGAGACTTTAGGGGTTCTGAATCTGCAAAAAATATTGCAGATCCTCACTTCACACTGCTCCTGGCATCAAAGTCGAATTTGGGCAGCACTTTACCACAATGTGGGAGTGAAATGTGAAATTTCACTTTGCCCAGGCATATAACTCATTTTATAAGGGTGTACCTTATAAATATCTGATCCCCACCCCTGGGATACCTAGGGGAGACCCTGGGGGTCCCTAATATGCCAAAACATTGTAGGTTATCCATTTTTAAGTGCCCCTACCACCAAAGTCGAGTTTGGGCACAATTTACTTTTTAAAAGCAGTCCTGGCACCCAGTGCTTCTTTTAAACTGACCTCAGGCTTCAGCAGTGCGCACATGCAAGTGCAGAAAAAGGCTGCTGGCCTCTAAACTGCCCTGCCCCAGGGTACTGGGGACTTCTAGGTAGTTTCAATCCCCTGCCCTATTATATACTAGGGGCTTATGGGGTAGGTCATGCCAATTACAGGGGTACCCCCCCATACCATAGTGTACTCTAGTGTATGTTAGGTGTTTTAACTGTATTCTAATGTGTTCCTTTCAGCTTGGCACTGGGCCTGGTTAGCCGGAGCCCGTCAGTCACCACCAGTACCAGTCAGCAAAAAGTTGGGGGGGGGTGCCCAGGGCACAGGATGACTTTGCAACAGGGTGTTAGAACGCACCCTTGACGCACTCCCTTAACCCGGAATGGGTCTGTAATTTCCCCCTGGGAACCGCAGTGTATATGTGCAAAGTTGCCTTGTGAAGGCGCACTAGGAAAGATAACAAATTAGCCGGCATACCAAGATCACGTAACGCCTCCCACAGTTTGCCTCGGGATACTAGATCAAAAGCTGATTTTAAATCCACAAAGACTGCATATATGCTGCCTTCCCCAAGCACCACTGTCCGCCAGTATATCAAAATAAATCTAAAAACTTGATCTACGGTACTAATATGGGCCCAAAAGCCAGCCTGCTGAGGTGTTAAAATACTATTGTCTTCAATCCATTCCTGGACCTTGCCCAGAACAAGGCGTGCCACCACCTTCTGAATGGAGTCGACAAGACTAATGGGCCGGTAATTCACAGGCTGGGATCTGTCCCCCTTTTTGTATACCGGAATAATCTCGGCCCCCTTCCACGAGTCATGAATGGGGGCTCCTTGTGCCAGACCATTTGCAAGCAGCACTTTACCGATCTATATGATGAAGTGAGAGGTTCCTAAGAAAATAACATTCCTAGGCAACAATGGACTAAGTGAATATCAAGTCCTAAACACAACACATTGTTAATCAAATACTCAGTGTACTAACAACAAGTTAAAATGTTGATCATTTTATTCATATAAGTTAAAAATTGGGGTATACAAATCCATACCTACATATAACAAACACCACATAAGAATATCATATAAACATAATTTCTAAAGTTGAGGACAAACCAAAATACACAAAACAGATAACCTAAATGACATGATGTGCAACAACATACAAAGTGGGTAAAAAAATTTTTATATGATTTTTGTAGACAGATGGTAATTTTCTACGCGTTTCGGCGTACTGGACGCCTTCTTCAGGAAATGCCACATAAATTCCTATACAACAAAGAAAAAGACAATATAATATATATATCTCAACACATACTAATAATACACGTACACTGAGGCTATACATGATAATAGGCTGTCCCAAAGACCAAACCTACAACATACAACATAGATGATAAAATTAGCTCTCTTTAGATGGAAACTAAAATGAAATAAACCATAACAAAACACCGTGCTTGCAGAAAAACAAATGTGACAAAATAATATCCCAATTATACCCACTTTACAATCCTACCAAAATTTCTCAAAACGGACCATTTAAATGATATGGTTCTACAGACAAATGAGGGAAACCTACTTGGGAGTTAATAGGATGCAAACTCCAGCTATTAAGAACGTAGGCTGATATGAAGGAAAGAACCCTTGAGGGAGATCGCCCTAAAGAAATATGTCAATTATTTTTAGAAATTGTAACTAGAGGGTTCATTTAATTAGAATTCAAATCTAATCCCATAAATAGCGCTCATTTACCTGAAAATTGGCTGGCACAGATGATAATTCACAGCTTGAGGTCTGATCAAGAACCCGTGATCATGTCAAATATAGCTACAAAATTTAAATGGAGAACATATCATGTTTAAGGAGGAAATATGTCTCTACTCGCGTGTAGTTAAATGATATAGCTAGTACTGATAATTACCTAAAATTTCTTCAGGTCAATGTTCGTGATAAAATCGAACATGAAGGGTGCTTGAGTTCGTCACCAACAGAAGGCAATTTATGCAAGCAAGAACCACGTATATGTTCTGAAAGGAATATATATAAAATGAGTCATTGTGAAAACAAAAATAATATTGAAACAAACTCCAAGGGTAAAATTAAAATGAGACATCTGAATATCAAGCCTAATGAGACCCACTATAATAAATCAGTAGGAAAGCCTCAAGTATATGCACACAAAACCCCAGTAGATTTAGGGTGCATTGTACATGAAAGTAATATATTTCATGAAAGTTGGTAATTGGAATTACAGTTAAATGTGCACCAAATGGGACACCAAAGAGCTAAAACATTTACCTGTAGCTGTATTGAATCGTGTCCGGATATCTAATACAGGTCTTGGATACTGGATGTAGAGAATAGTAAACTAAAATGCCCAAAAAGATAATGGATATAAGTTAATTACATGATATCTGAAAAGGTGCCGTTTTCGAAAAAACGGCAGCTTTCGACATCACGCAAAAAGACATATGCTGATATATTTTATTTAAAGAGTATAACCACTCTATAGAGCAGCCAACACAGATTTACTACCGAGGAGGTAGTTAGATATTTAGACTAAAGTTTTACCTCGATTACAGTTCTACTACATAGCCCTTACTTCCGTGGAAAGCGCCGTGCGACCTCTCTCCTCCGAGGTTCAGGGAAACTGATTTACGCAAGAAAACATATGCCGATGTATTTTATTTAAAAAGAATAACCACTATATAGAGCAACCAACACAGATTTACTCCCGGAATAGGTGGTTAGATATTTAGGCTACAATTTTCCTTCAATTACACAGTTCTACTACATAGCCCTTACTGCCGTGAAAAGCGTCCGTACGACCCTCTCTCATCCGAGGTTCAGGAAGCTGATGTATGCAGTGTGCCTGCTATTTAAAATGGAGTCGGCGCATGACGTAATTAATTATAGATACTTGTTTGACGTGCTTCATAGCCATAGGGTCAAATGGATCACGTGCATCAGTACCATAGAGCTGAATAGGTCTGAGTCAAGCCGAATGTCTATGGTTTCACCATATGGGGCAACAACTAGAATGTTCACTTGTGACATATGTATATACTAGAAGCTGCCAATCTAAAAAATACAAAACAGCCAACCCGGATCTTTACAAAAAACGATTTTTGCATCTAAAACTGCCAAGAAAATAGAGACAATAAAACAAAAGGTAATAATGTAAACGAGGACTAACTTATATATCATAATATCTCGATGGTTATGTCTCTCAATATAAAGTGAAAATCCATCTTTCTGCTCCAATGTGATATTTAAGAATTCACATGTAGAACAATATGCATAGATTAAAATTGCAATTGAATCACATGTAGCAAACCAAATCAAATAGAACAAGATACAGAGTCATGTAGTAACTGTTTGTAGACTGGCTAAACGAAACACCTTTTATGTAGAATTATAGCGAATCGCGTTTTCCCAAGGGATTTCGCTATTTAATCCTTTTTTATGTGTCAAGAGTAAATATCCAAAAAACTTCGCGTTTTTTGCGAACTTCGTCAGCTCTTATGGCATCTGGTATATCCAATTTCTCAATAATAAACCAGCGAAGATAGTTAGATGAATGTTTATATTCGACAAAGTGTTTAACTAAGGGGGCACTTATTTTAGATGTATGTATAGCTGATCGATGTTCAGTATAGCGGGTACAGAAAGTGCGGGATGTTTCACCCACATATCCCAGATTGCATGGGCATGTCAGCAAATAAATAACATTCTTGCTCTTGCAATTTGAGAAACTACGTGGTGTGATGAGGTAACCATGGTAATTATGAGTAGCTCCCACTATAGCAGTATCACAAGCTTTACAGCTCGAGCATCTATAGGTGCCTTTAACTGGGGCTGATCCATCAATTGTCTTTTGGATGAAAGGTGTACTTTCCACAAAGCGGGAACGTGTTACAAGATCTTTAAGGTTCCTATTCCTACGATGTGCAAAAGGGTTTTGGAAGTTTATCTGTAAGGTCAGGATTGCTATTCAAAATGTGCCAATTTGCATTGATAATTTGTCTGACTTTATTATTCATAGTGGAATGCTTAATAATGCAGACCAGTGGATTTTTAGTTAAAGGGGCTTTAGATGTCAAAAGGCAGTCACGATCGTAAAATCGAGCACGTTTAAAAGACTCACGGATCAATCTATGGGGGTAGCTTCTGGCAAGGAATTTCGCTTTCAAGATTGTAGCTTGGGTATCAAAGTCCTGGATATTGGAGCAATTCCGTCGCAAACTGAGGAACTGCCCAAAAGGAATACTCTGTTTCTGGGCACGTGGATGATAGCTGTCAAAATGCAGCAACGTATTACGTGCTGTATGTTTGACAAACAAATCCACTTCTAACTTGTTACTGTTATTCCTAATAATAACATCAAGGAACTCCACTTGGGTTTTGCTACTATGTGATGTAAATCGAAGGTTACCATCACAGAGGTTGAGCCATGTGAGAAATTCTGATAAACTCTCCTCGCAGTCAGTCCATATAAAAAAGATGTCGTCGATATACCGGGACCAATGTGTCACAGATTCGAAAAAGGGGGCTATTTCATTGTGTATAAATTTAAGTTCAAAATAGGCCATGTAGATATTCGCCACAGATGGGGCTACAGAAGCCCCCATACTGACGCCCTTTATTTGCCTGTATAAGGTGTTCCCGAACAAAAGTGTTCTCTGTGAGTACTATTTCTAAACATTGTAGGAGAAATGTTTTAGGGCCTGCAATATTATATTTGTCAAACCATGAAACTGCATCAATAGCTTCACACTGGGGGATGTTACTGTACAAAGATTCAATATCAAGAGTGACAAGAATATGTCTAGCTTGATTAAATGAAAGGTTACCTGTTTAAGCGTAAAAATGATAAATTGCATAAAGATATTAGGTATTGTTCACTGGAAAAGACATACCCTTATCTGGCTGAGAGTTTTTACAAACAGAATCATTATATTAATGAGGAACATTCTAGTAATCGCCGAGTCCATACATTTTCAGATACGTCTGATTCAGATGGAGACAATGCCAGTTTCCAATATGATCAACCTGGACCATATAGAACCTTCAATTCCAACTCCAGTGCCCCGCAACCTTTTTTAGCCCAGCGAGGTGGCCGGAAGAGCAAACAAAGAGTCCGATTTCAGACTCAATCACGAGGAAATTATCAGAACCCACAGTATCAACAGGGCAACCATCTTATGCTCGAGACTCGCAATGCTCAGTATTGGAGAAGAGGCACATGATGTCAGCCGAACGGGCATTGGAAGAGAGGGAGATGATACCCATTTTCAATCTATCTTCTACTACATTAGACATATTTAGTACTTCATTACTATCCAAAGGGCTATCATTTGTCCCCCATACTAAAACTAATATCTTTGAACTATATCAAGATATTAAATTTTTTCGAAAAATCAGATTAAAAAAGTTTTGTGGACAAAGAAGCGTTACCCAATGCTAACCTGACTGGACCTATAGTGTCTAACCCTTCAACTTTTACTCCAGCTTTAGATCAACTTGGCCCCGAAGTTGCGGTTTTTGAACACACAGTACTGAATAAATTGAAAAGAGCTACTCAATTTATACCTAAACCTATGTACAATTTAAACAAAGCTGAATATGACTCCCTCCAGAAATTATCCAACGAAACATCGTTAACTATTAAAAGCTGCGATAAAGGAGGTGGTATAGTTGTACTTGATACCTCTAAATATGAACATAAAATGAAAAGTTTATTAAATGATCGTAATTTCTATGTTCAAGTAAATCAGAATCCGACTTCTAAGGTTATGTTTAAAATCCAACATTTAACTAGAGAGGCCTTGGACAATGGGCTCATTTGTCCAAAGGAATATGATTATTTGAATCGAATGGAACCTCAAATGCCATGTATTTATGGCATTCCAAAAATCCATAAAGATCTTTCGGATCCCCCATATCGTCCGATTGTCTCCACCATAGGTTCAGTTTCAGAACCTCTCTCGAAATATTGTGACAACATTCTAAGACCACATATTGTCAATATACCATCGTATGTTATGGACACTAGGGCTATTATTAATAAGGTTGAAAACCTTTCATTTAATCAAGCTAGACATATTCTTGTCACTCTTGATATTGAATCTTTGTACAGTAACATCCCCCAGTGTGAAGCTATTGATGCAGTTTCATGGTTTATTGACAAATATAATATTGCAGGCCCTAAAACATTTCTCCTACAATGTTTAGAAATAGTACTCACAGAGAACACTTTTGTTCGGGAACACCTTATACAGGCAAATAAAGGGCGTCAGTATGGGGGCTTCTGTAGCCCCATCTGTGGCGAATATCTACATGGCCTATTTTGAACTTAAATTTATACACAATGAAATAGCCCCCTTTTCGAATCTGTGACACATTGGTCCCGGTATATCGACGACATCTTTTTTATATGGACTGACTGCGAGGAGAGTTTATCAGAATTTCTCACATGGCTCAACCTCTGTGATGGTAACCTTCGATTTACATCACATAGTAGCAAAACCCAAGTGGAGTTCCTTGATGTTATTATTAGGAATAACAGTAACAAGTTAGAAGTGGATTTGTTTGTCAAACATACAGCACGTAATACGTTGCTGCATTTTGACAGCTATCATCCACGTGCCCAGAAACAGAGTATTCCTTTTGGGCAGTTCCTCAGTTTGCGACGGAATTGCTCCAATATCCAGGACTTTGATACCCAAGCTACAATCTTGAAAGCGAAATTCCTTGCCAGAGGCTACCCCCATAGATTGATCCATGAGTCTTTTAAACGTGCTCGATTTTACGATCGTGACTGCCTTTTGACATCTAAAGCCCCTTTAACTAAAAATCCACTGGTCTGCATTATTAAGCATTCCACTATGAATAATAAAGTCAGACAAATTATCAATGCAAATTGGCACATTTTGAATAGCAATCCTGACCTTACAGATAAACTTCCAAAACCCCTTTTTGCACATCGTAGGAATAGGAACCTTAAAGATCTTGTAACACGTTCCCGCTTTGTGGAAAGTACACCTTTCATCCAAAAGACAATTGATGGATCAGCCCCAGTTAAAGGCACCTATAGATGCTCGAGCTGTAAAGCTTGTGATACTGCTATAGTGGGAGCTACTCATAATTACCATGGTTACCTCATCACACCACGTAGTTTCTCAAATTGCAAGAGCAAGAATGTTATTTATTTGCTGACATGCCCATGCAATCTGGGATATGTGGGTGAAACATCCCGCACTTTCTGTACCCGCTATACTGAACATCGATCAGCTATACATACATCTAAAATAAGTGCCCCCTTAGTTAAACACTTTGTCGAATATAAACATTCATCTAACTATCTTCGCTGGTTTATTATTGAGAAATTGGATATACCAGATGCCATAAGAGCTGACTAAGTTCGCAAAAAACGCGAAGTTTTTTGGATATTTACTCTTGACACATATAAAAAAGGATTAAATAGCGA
Organism: Calotriton arnoldi; assembly: GCA_963921515.1. Lineage (NCBI taxonomy): Eukaryota > Metazoa > Chordata > Amphibia > Caudata > Salamandridae > Calotriton > Calotriton arnoldi. The sequence goes on from CAWUFW010003236.1 coordinate 1,280,568, forward strand.
AATCCCGTGGGAAAACGCGATTCGCTATAATTCTACATAAAAGGTGTTTCGTTTAGCCAGTCTACAAACAGTTACTACATGACTCTGTATCTTGTTCTATTTGATTTGGTTTGCTACATGTGATTCAATTGCAATTTTAATCTATGCATATTCTACATGTGAATTCTTAAATATCACTTTGGAGCAGAAAGATGGATTTTCACTTTATATTGAGAGACATAACCATCGAGATATTATGATATATAAGTTAGTCCTCGTTTACATTATTACCTTTTGTTTTATTGTCTCTATTTTCTTGGCAGTTTTAGATGCAAAAATCGTTTTTTGTAAAGATCCGGGTTGGCTGTTTTGTATTTTTTAGATTGGCAGCTTCTAGTATATACATATGTCACAAGTGAACATTCTAGTTGTTGCCCCGTATGGTGAAACCATAGACATTCGGCTTGACTCAGACCTATTCAGCTCTATGGTACTGATGCACGTGATCCATTTGACCCTATGGCTATGAAGCACGTCAAACAAGTATCTATAATTAATTACGTCATGCGCCGACTCCATTTTAAATAGCAGGCACACTGCATACATCAGCTTCCCTGAACCACGGATGAGAGAGGGTCGTACGGCGCTTTTCACGGCAGTAAGGGCTATGTAGTAGAACTGTGTAATTGAAGGAAAATTGTAGCCTAAATATCTAACCACCTCTTCCGGGAGTAAATCTGTGTTGGTTGCTCTATATAGTGGTTATTCTTTTTAAATAAAATACATCGGCATATGTTTTCTTGCGTAAATCAGTTTCCCTGAACCTCGGAGGAGAGAGGGTCGCACGGCGCTTTTCACGGAAGTAAGGGCTATGTAGTGGAACTGTGTAATCGAGGTAAAACTTTAGTCTAAATATCGAACTACCTCCCTCGGTAGTAAATCTGTGTTGGCTGCTCTATAGAGTGGTTATACTCTTTAAATAAAATATATCGGCATATGTCTTTTTGCGTGATGTCGAAAGCTGCCGTTTTTCGAAAACGGCACCTTTTCAGATATCATGTAATTAACTTATATCCATTATCTTTTTGGGCATTTTAGTTTACTATTCTCTACATCCAGTATCCAAGACCTGTATTAGATATCCGGACACGATTCAATACAGCTACAGGTAAATGTTTTAGCTCTTTGGTGTCCCATTTGGTGCACATTTAACTGTAATTCCAATTACCAACTTTCATGAAATATATTACTTTCATGTACAATGCACCCTAAATCTACTGGGGTTTTGTGTGCATATACTTGAGGCTTTCCTACTGATTTAATATTATAGTGGGTCTCATTAGGCTTGATATTCAGATGTCTCATTTTAATTTTACCCTTGGAGTTTGTTTCAATATTATTTTTGTTTTCACAATGACTCATTTTATATATATTCCTTTCAGAACATATACGTGGTTCTTGCTTGCATAAATTGCCTTCTGTTGGTGACGAACTCAAGCACCCTTCATGTTCGATTTTATCACTGAACATTGACCTGAAGAAATTTTAGGTAATTATCAGTACTAGCTATATCATTTAACCACACGCGAGTAGAGACATATTTCCCTCCTTAAACATATGTTCTCCATTTAAATTTTGTAGCTATATTTGACATGATCACGGGTTCTTGATCAGACCTCAAGCTGTGAATTATCATCTGTGCCAGCCAATTTTCAGGTAAATGGCGCTATTTATGGGATTAGATTTGAATTCTAATTAAATGAACCCTCTAGTTACAATTTCTAAAAATAATTTTGACATATTTCTTTAGGGGCGATCTCCCTCAAGGGTGTTCTTTCCTTGATATCAGCCTACGTTCTTAATAGCTGGAGTTTGCATCCTATTAACTCCCAAGTAGGTTTCCCTCATTTGTCTGTAGAACCATATCATTTAAATGGTCCGTTTTGAGAAATTTTGGTAGGATTGTAAAGTGGGTATAATTGGGATATTATTTTGTCACATTTGTTTTTCTGCAAGCACGGTGTTTTGTTATGGTTTATTTCATTTTAGTTTCCATCTAAAGAGAGCTAATTTTATCATCTATGTTGTATGTTGTAGGTTTGGTCTTTGGGACAGCCTATTATCATGTATAGCCTCAGTGTACATGTATTATTAGTATGTGTTGAGATATATATATTATATTGTCTTTTTCTTTGTTGTATAGGAATTTATGTGGCATTTCCTGAAGAAGGCGTCCAGTACGCCGAAACGCGCGTAGAAAATTACCATCTGTCTACAAAAAATCATATAAAATTTTTTTTTTACCCACTTTGTATGTTGTTGCACATCATGTCATTTAGGTTATCTGTTTTGTGTATTTTGGTTTGTCCTCAACTTTAGAAATTATGTTTATATGATATTCTTATGTGGTGTTTGTTATATGTAGGTATGGATTTGTATACCCCAATTTTTAACTTATATGAATAAAATGATCAACATTTTAACTTGTTGTTAGTACACTGAGTATTTGATTAACAATGTGTTGTGTTTAGGACTTGATATTCACTTAGTCCATTGTTGCCTAGGAATGTTATTTTCTTATGAATTATTTCCCTGTCCTAGGAGCGTCTAGTAATTACAGGGGCCCTTTTGTCTCAGTCATTGAAGTGAGAGGTTCCTCCAGCCTTAAATGAAAGTATAGTGACCAGGAACTTGTCTCCCACATATGTTTTGTATATTGAGCCTGCTGTTACTTGGAATGCCATAAATAATATCTTGCCAGGTAAGGCAGCTGGTCCCGATGGGATTCTGAGTGACCTTTTTAAAGAGGACTTGGATCATTGGACCCTATATTTTAATAAGCTGGTAAATGCATTAGTTGGAGTGTGCAGATCCCCACTTCCTGGAAAGAAGCCGAAATTGTCCCAATTAAGGTTCCAAAGATTTACCACTAAATTATAGACCAATAAGTCTTATTGACGCAATGATGCTGCTGTCCTTTTGGATCTCCAGGCATGGTTCAGGAAGGGCGTTAGCTAGTCAAATTTATGACAATAGTCTGAAACTGGTCCTCCAGAAGGCCCATATTTATATAATATTTGTGGATCTGAAAACTGCGTTTGATTTAGTTCAGTGGTGCAAACTATGGGGCACTCTAAGGCAGATGGGGGATTCCTCAGCCACTATTGGATATCTTAATTCAATTGCATATGCACAAGTAAGATGGGGTCAGCAAGGAGAACTCAGTCCACATCCGAGTAAACTGGGGAGGGGGGAGTTCGTCGGGGGTACATACTCGCTCTTACGCGGTTCTCGTTATATTTAAATGTTGTGAAGGAGATGGTTCAGTGTATGAACGATGCACCAATTATTGCAGGAAGTAAAACCCTAATATTACGCTTTTCAGATGATACTCTGCTTGTTTCTAAAACCATGAGGGGTCTCGAGACTTTGATGGACACATTTGCAGCTTTTTGCCTAGACTGGGGCTTGGAAATCTGGGGGAAGACTACATTTGTGTATAATAAACCTCCATAGAAAGTTTAGAGGTTCCATCAAAATGAATGGGCATTGCCTAGAGAGTGTCTATGACTTTTATTTGAGCAAAAGATTGACCGCTCACATGTCTTGGTCGGCCCAAATTAGGAAGAGGCTTCTCAACCTATCTCACCATGCGTTTGGGGTGTCTAAGTTATACAATACATCACTAACGAGACAGATCTCTCAGACTAGATCTATTTATCAAATAAAGGCAGTGGCTAGGGCCCTATATGGAGCCAAATTATGTAGCCATGTTGATACCACATTACTTGCCACTGCCGAAAATATCTTTTTAAGATAGCTGGTGAAGCTTCCTCAGAGCACCCCTATGCTGCCATTAAGGTGTGACATGGAGATCTATTCAATCCAGGATAAGGCCAAATTGCGCCCTATATTATACTGGTGGAGACTGAAGACAACTCCTGCCCTGGCAAATTATTTCTGTACTTTGACGGAAATTGGTGAGTTGGACAAGGGCAGGAATGTCAAATGGGTGACAAGTGCAAAGGCATCTCTTCTATTGGTCTTGAAGATCTTTGGAGCAAGGAGTCCCAAACTGTTGAGCTAACTAGATCTAATTTGAAGGTGGTCTTTTGTGAGTACATAAGACCCTATTTGGGTTTGACTATGGCAGAGTTCATGGATATCAAACTCCTTGGGGTTGGATCATTAGTTCCCCCCCCCCCCTTGTTTTGTCCAGGATATGAGCAACCTAGGCAGTGGTGGCTAATCCTTGTATGCAGGAATCTGGGGTTTAGGCAATCTGAGGCGCTCAGGTTGCTGCGTGCAGATGTTTCTCAAATGCACCTTTGTGCGGTTGCCAATTTTTTTTAATCCTAGCTGGTTTTGATCAAAAGTGCTGTCTTAGCTTTAATATACCTCACGTAGGCATGCAGTCCCATACTGGCCCCTTCTCTAGGCTTAATGTTTATTTGTTTTTAAGGTCTCAAATCTCTTGATTTATTTCTGGTTTAACATCCTAGTGTATCAGCATTTTGGCCTTGATTGGCATACATGTAAATCTTTGTATATGGGTCAGCTTTTTTTATTGTACTGATTATTTGCAGTGGGTTCTATGTATATTTTAATATGTTTTGGTCTGCATTTGCACTTTTGGAATGTTAGCTTATATTGTTACCCGGAAATGATGGTTTGTACATATTGAATTGTGTACACTGATTTGAACTGTTCTTGAATCTTTTACCAAAATAAAGCTTATGATGATGATGATGATGATTATAGGAACATTGAAGAGGAATACAGCTTCTAGCTTTCAAAAAGTAGAGCACCACAAACTCATTTGGTGGGACTGCCCCATTATCAGACCCTTATGGTTGGAAATCCTAGCTAGAATTATAGACATTCTAGGCTACCCTATCCCTACCACAATGCAGTTTGCACTACTGGGAATAAGAGATGAGACCCTAGAACACCTGACAAAAGGATATCAAGCAATTATGTGGATGTGCCTCGGAGCAGCCAAACTAGCAATAGCGGCAGCCTGGAAGAAGAGACCGCCCCCACCATAACGCAATGGCAGGCCCCATTATGGAGAGCACTCATAATGGAACGAATAGTGGATATTTTCTGCGATAATTAAAAAAATTTCGAGACCAGCTGGGGCCCTTTGGTCTCATACCTCTCTAGGGGTCTACCAATGACAACATGCCCTCCCACAGTAAGAATACTTCACCTCTTCCAGTTCTAAGGAGAACTGGATATTTAAGGCAATGCCACGAAGACAGATAGGCAGGTCCTCTCACATGAATGCCCTCCAAGCATTCACACATTTCGTAGGCATGGGGGACCTGTGGGGAGGATATTCACCTCTCAGCTGAAAAAAGCCCAAGATATCGGACAGCCCATCTCGTGCCAAGCCTCCTCCCCCACTTTTCTTCATTTTTCCTTTTTCTTTGCACATGCCACCAAGTCACAGTTGACTGGAGGCAGTTGGGTTATGGTGTGAGGGGGTGGTTGGGAGATTCTTAGGGTTAAGATCTCCTGGATCAAAAAAGTTAAGCTATATAAAATGCGGAAATTGGTATGGACATATCCCTGATCGGAAAGCAACTGTAAATGTACAATGGCTTCAATAAGGTTAATGGGACAGATGCACTATACTTTAATGTAAGCAATCGTTTTTAAGGTCTCGCGCCTAGCGTTGCACTGCGTAGCAGTGCTCGCGCAGCGCGAGACATTTAGTAGGTGAAAAACGGGGATTCAGCACTGACCTAGGAATCGCACACGCTTGTGCGTGTGCGATTCCTTTTGTGCTACCCCATTGGCCTTTTGTGCGTCTTTTTATAAAAAACTGCACGCAATTGGCCAAAGGCGGGCGCATTGCTCCGCCCATGGCCTATTGGTGTCTATTACGCGCTTGGTGCGCGTAATAGACACCAATAGGCCGTGGGTGGAGCAATGCTCCTCCGATGGCCTTTTGGTGTATATTTCGCGCTTGGTGCGCGTAATAGACACCAATAGGCCATGTGGTTTCTGGGTTTTTCTCTCCTTAGTCTTTCTACTACTTTCACTTGCGTCTCCATCGTGTTCTTCTCTCCCTCCTGCGCTGCTTTGCGTCAGATTGCCTCTTGTCTGCCTTTTGTCCAATTACATTATCCTCAAAGCAACCCGGCAGTATCGCTATCCCTCCTGCGGTCTTAAGCCTGTCCCGGGTGGCCGCCTACCTGCCACTGAATCCGCTGGGTGCCTTGGATATGCTGAGGGCCTCCGCGGCAGCTCCCTGGTTGGCCCTTGTCTCAGCAGCGTGAAAGCCAGCAGAGACGCGCAGCAGCCTTTCAGCCTCCTGTGATATTTAATGAGAGAATACTTCAGAGCTTCCCCCGGCAGGAGGGGGCTGGTAATAAGCCTGAAGGCAGACGGAGGAGGTCCAGTCTAGTCCTTCCTTAGCACAGAAGCTGTTTGACCCTCTGTGGAACGGCACGTGCACTCTCAGACGTACAGATTGCTTGTGTGACTGGTTTAGCTGCTCTGTTTTCAACTGACATAATAATTTAGCTTGGATTTCTTCTTTCTCCTCACATTCATCTCGGTGTTCTCGGACTCATAACTTTCTGCCCACTGCACCAAGGTCACACGATACCTGCCCTCCTTGTAAAGTTGTAATGTATTTTATGCCCCTAGCTTCTAAGTGCTGCAAAGCTGTTTCCAGAGTCGTGATGTGAAGGTGTAAGCAGCCCGTTCACTGCCTCTGTTTTACTTTGAGCCCGCATGATAACGTGGCAGACGTAATGCAAACAACAAATCATTCATGCCTTGTTGTCTGTCTCTCTTCCACAGATCTCTGTCCAAATAACCAATCATTCATTCCACGTTGTCTGTCTCTTCCAGAGATCACTCATTCTAATAAGTCATTCATTCCTCCTTGTCAGTGTTTCTCTTCTTGAAATCTTAGTGCAGCCCCCTCTGGGCTCACTCTGCCTCAAAGAAAACGGCAGTCACTGTATTTATACTATGTCCCTCCTACAAATAAGTAACTATCTGGAGAGCAGCAAGTGCAGTGACACCAGGGCTCAAGTGTATAAGCTGTCCACTGCACTTACATTATTGCGAATATCACCAGTTAAATGGTGACATGGGGAATTTTCCGCGTTGGCATTAGGGTCCATGGCATTCTCGCTGCGCACTTGTGTCTGCGGGTAAAAGCTTCTAATCCCAGCACAGCTGCCCATTTTCCCCCACCACTCCCAAGATTTCCAGCGGCAGATGATAAATAAGATACATTGAGTGCATTTCTGGACATCGGAAAACCAGTTGCCTCCAGGTGCTCCAAAGAGATGAAGCAATCTGCCCAAGATCACACATGTTTACATGGGAATGATCTACTATGATTTTCATTCCATTTGGCACAAGACCACATTTTTGCTGCGGTTTTTTGGTCTCGCCTACGCAGCGCGCATGCGCTGCATAGGAAAAAAACCTTTATTTTAGGCTTGTTACCACTGCCTCTTCCTCTGTTGGTGTGCATCATGAGCCAGCCGGGCGAAGAGGCCTCCGCCTCCCACTACGAGATCCGGCCGCTTATAATACGTGTCACTTGCAGAGTAAGTGTTAAGGTTTTTATTTTATATCTGCCCCGTTCCTCTGCTGTCCCTTTGTTGCCCTTTTCTTTTGTTATGTATTCCTTCTGCAGTCCAGGGAGACTGGGAGAAGGTCAGTAACTTGGCAGTGATTTATGAAAAGAGAGACCAAAGACTTAAAGTAATTCAGTAGACACGAAGAGGGCATGTGTGCACTAGCAACCAGTTTGAGATTTCTTTCACCTAGCTTTACAGATGAATGAGCCAACCAGTTAATTGGGCTAGCGGATTCAAGAGTCTGCCTTGACTATTACAGCCTCATGCATAAGCCAAATTATACAACAAGCCACGTAAAATATGATAGTCTTCAGAATTCGGAAAGGTGTTTTTAAATTTAAACACCAACTCGGAGAAGCCATTCCCAACAGTGCCATGAATGGACCAAATGATTGTATTCCGGTGCGAGCAAGAAACAATCAACCTGACTACCGCCTGGAAGTTTCTCTTCACAGACTGGCTTCGATCTTTTGCGACGTCTCAAACACTAATTAGGGAACTTATTTCATATTTGTGTGCTTCAAGCACACCACTTGTTGCCTTTCTCGTTAATAGTCAGCTCATCAACTAATTAAAGGATATCCTGGGTCCCTAACGGTCTTCCCATAATTTGCTAACTAAGTTGATTTACCGGTTTTGTAGCTAAAAATTCACCGGAGATATTCCTTTGTTCCATCTTATATTTTTTGGTTGCTTGTTGTTAGCCGTTCTGTTTATGAATTATCCTTTGATTGACTGGGTCTTTTCTCTCATTAATTTTCATGACAAGGGTGAATAGTAAATAAAGCGGTTACATTTTAATTGTAGTGTGAGCATGTTCAGCTATATTTATTTTTCAGATGTGCATGCTGTTACAAAGGACGCCTTGTCAGGGTAGTAGGCGCTCTATAAACGCAATTTGAACCCAAATAGGCCAGTGAGAAAGTTAATAAAAGAAGCATCTGCAATACAATAGGTCTCGAATTTGTTAAAGTTGGAGCTCTTGGCGTTGAAAATGACAATGTTTTATACTTTTGCTTTTTTACACCAGTGATAACAGGGCAATGCAAATATAATAACTCCACTGCAAATAAAAAAACAAGTCAAAAACATTGTCATTTTTAACACAAACAGCTCTAACTTTAGCAAATGCGAGACCTATTGCATTGCAAATGCTTGTTCCGTTTGCCTTTGTAAAATGCTAAATACATTTTTTTTACAAAAGTAGAGCACCACATTGAACTCTTCTGTTTGCAGTTCCCCCACCCATGGAGAACTTAAGACTGCACCGATCTTGAAGCAGTTTCAACCCAATTTCTTTTATTTCTCCAAGTTACCTCCAGTCTCTTTCCACTTGTGCTGTTCCCCACACATTTCATAACAGTACATTCTCCCCCATGTTACATAGTTGGCATTCTGTCAACTCTACACATCTTCCCCTTTATGTAATTGAAGACTAATCTACATATTTATTAAAAGGAAAGCAATTTCCCAGCTTTCTATAACAAGGAATAAAATAACTGACAGCAGTATACATGTGGTCTATGGTGTGCTTTTTTTTTTTTTGTCACCCACAGCATTACTTGAGCCGCCCATGAGTTTGCATATGTTTCCCAAACTCCATACAGATTGATCTTCCAGGACCACCACACAGTTTCACACTCCTCGCTTTCAACAGTTGTGAAAATTTGCTGTCCCTTCCTGACCACACCTCCCTCCCTCATCACAACTCAGTCACCAACTTCCACATCCACTTCTTCGTACCTTTCCTGGTATCCTCATATTCCTGTGGTGTTTTTTTTTTTTTTTTTTTGGCGCTGCTTTGTGTAGTGTTGTGCGAGCTTTATGACTGAACCCTTTTGGCTCTGAACGTACTCCATAGAGCTGTGACATGGGTGATAGAACAGAATGCAATGAAAGCTTTTAGAATGTTGAGTTCTCAGTTACACGCAGACTAATAAAGATGTGTAATATTAAGCTCCGTGTGTAGCATAGTCATTGGCGGGTACCCAGGGTGGGGAGGAGGCTACAACTTGCGACAAGATAGGGGGATAAATAATCCAAAGAACGACCGTGCTCTCCCAGAGTTTGCTGTGGTCTGAGCAAACTGCTAATTAGTGCCACGTGTCACTGTTGAAGTACGGAATTGATGCTCATGCATGTGGAGTTCAAAGCTCTGCACCAGCTGCTGTAAAGCAGTTGAAGACCACAAGTGTTGCAAAGAATCTGCACTACCATAGCTGAGAACCTGCTGGTCAGGCCATGCAAAAAGGTACTGCGCTGCCACGCAAAATAAAGTTGTACATTATTCGGAATGTTAATGCTGAAGCAGATTTAACCAGGTTTATGAAGAGCAGGCACCGATAATCATAACTTGCAAAATAATGCTGCAAACAGAAGCAAGGCAGAGATCAACTAGGTGTCAGAAAATGAACTGACATTTAGAATGGAGGAAATAAATGACTTGCCGAATCCAGAAAAGTGTCCTCTTCTCGCTGTACTGCAAGTGGATCAAGGAGAATTGCCTGGGGTTGTGCTTACGGACCCGTCCATACCTGAAATGGCCAGCCAACAAAACTGCCAAGTGGGGCTCAGAACAACGTCACAGGTCTTTGAAGAATAAAGAGCTGAAAGTAACTGTCAATAGTGAAATCTTACAGATGGCAGCAAAAAAAGTCACGTTTCCATTAAAGATGATTCCGAGGCCAGCAAGTTGCAAAGTATCTCAGATGAGTTGCCTCAACCAAGTCCGTGATCACCAGCGATGTCATTAAGTTCCACATTGGTCTAAAACGTTTCTGCATTCCTGAAACCACCACCACCTTTTGATACAGGCAAAATCGTGTCGCTAGATGGACTGCTTAGATAGACATTTGATTTCTTTGCACTTGAGGAGACTGATGATAAAAAGATGATCAACTATCTCAAATCTTGCTGGTGATGGTGTGGAAAGTCATAAAGCAAATGCCACAAACTGACTAAAGTTATATGCACTCCACACACAGTAATGAGGTGTAGGAGAAGCAGCCCCACTTGGACCTCCTGACATACAACTCTACCCACACAAAGAAATGGGGCTCTGCAAAATAGTCGCTCTGGAACAGAGTTAAGTAGACAAGACACGTGTTGTTAAAACTGCCCTCACCCACAGAAATCTGTGGCATGCTTCATCATAGGGCTGCTAACACCTCCGCGCGCCAACGACAGAGGTGGAGCAATAAGGAGGGGGGGAGATGAGACAAACCAAGAAAAACAAAAACTATGTGATCAAAAAAGGATAAGTGCAGAGAAGATGATTAAAACTAACACAGTGATGTCTAACCTATCCTTTATTAGTGGACTCACTGGTTAGTTTAAAAAGGTTTTGAACAACCAATGGATGGTGGTAAGTTTGGCTATAATTAACCCACTACCCCTCCAATCTGCAAACTGTCGGCATGTTTCAGCCGGCTTATGCGTTGTCCCCGGCTTTCATCAGGACTATAAAGCTAGATCCCTAGAGTATTCTCCCTACCTCCTACCTTGTGGAGTTGGAGCGCAGTCACGGTCTGAGTGAATGCTCAAGTCAAAAGGTTTCGTAACTTGCTCCCAGTGAATTACCTGCAAACAATGAGAAAGTTACACACGTCAACACACATTATACAGTGCCCTTGTGTGGTGAGTGTAGTAAAAAACATACAAGAAAAAGTGCAACACGTGGTCTCGTCCCTCTTAAACTAATTGTGCGACCAGATTAAAGAAACGCTGTATCTCCAGTTCAGTCCAATACCCAGTGTAGAATATAAAAGATACATTTTCAGTCCACGTCAGAGTTGGTAAATCCATTTATAAATTTGTGGAGAGACTCTATCCACTCTTCAAACACTATGTTCAATGAATTTAATGATAAAGAAGCTATGCATTTTAGTTATTGATTGAAGCTTGTTGGATTCAATCAGACAGCGAATGCTGAGGGAAACTTAGTCTGGAGCAAGTGTTGATGGTGGCCAGAGCTGAGGAGCGTGCTTAAAGACAAGCTGCTGACATTGAGGCTGGAGGTTCCTAGAGTTAATCAGTCAGGAGTATTAAAAGTGAGCCAAAGCAAAAGACTGAAGGACCCAAAGTGATGTCTACACAGAAAAAAGTTAAGTTTTAGATGTGGATTTTCATTTCCACACTAAGGTATATGTCCTGTCATTGGACAGGTATGTCAAGGCTGTGGGAAGGAGAACCATTTTATGACTAAAGCGAAGGAAAGTGTCATGCTGCAGAGACTAAATGACTGCCAGAACAGTCCAGAATCAACGTTTGCACACCTACAAGGCCATGCAACGACATCGATTGAGGCAAATTGACACTGAACTTGGTCTATCGCCATCTAAATCCTTGTCGAGCAGATTTTCTGCGTCAATAGCAAGTGATAGTTAGGGAGATGGTTGTGCCATGTTGATATTCACCTCCGAGAAACTTGCGTATGTTGGACTGGATGCATGTGAGGGAAAGTCAGTCGAAGAAAAGTCATACAAACTGTTGAAAGATTACATTGAAAATAAATGGTTGCTCGATACCTTCCATCGGTAGTGGTGCATCGATAAACAGAATGCCTGAAGAGAAATAAGAATTATTTCCATTGCCACGACTTAATTCATTGAAAATCAAAGTGTACACACGGGCTGCATCGACACCCATAAGTCAAGGTTCATTTGTAGCGACAATTAAACACAGGAAACAAAGGTGCAAGCACACCTCTGTGCTTCAAGGTACTGCTTCTGTAAGGTTGCTCATAGGGGACTGACTTCTGTGAATTTCAACATGAATGCTCATCACAATTGTATGTGAATTCCCTACGTTGATTCATGGTTTAGGACGGCATAAGACTATAAAAATTAAGTTGCATATTAATGAAGATGTCTGTCCTGTTGCTCAGACTAATTGCTTCCCCTTTACAAGAAGCTGAAAAGGAACTTGAATCGTTACTTAAGCATGACATTATTGAGCACTCAACTGGTCTGACGCCATGGATTTCTCCCATAGTGTTAGTGCCCAAAAAGAACAGTGAAGGAGCTGTACGCATGTGTTGACATGCACCAAGCAAACAAAGAAATTGAATGAGAATGACATCCAGGTCCACACATTGCTGAGAACGCACTTAAATGGCACAAAGAGCGCTAGAGGGGTTTCAGTACCTGTGGGATCGGTCACCCGTGACCCACAAGTTCCTGTGCAGAAATGTCCTCCCACAACTAATCAGGCTCCAGGGTGGTGGTGATCATTGGCTGACTCAGCCGCTGTCATTAATGGGCAGAGCGGCTCCGCACAAGATGATGGCCCTTCCGCGCCTCCTTTACATGCTCCAAAACACGCCATTCAAAGTCCTGCCGGGTTCTTTCGGAAGATCAAGCATGAAGTCAGATTGTTGCTGTGGAATGGCGTATCGTGCTGACTGAGTTGCAGAGAGGAGTATTTGACTGTGGACTGGCAGTCCCTGACATCCTGAAATACTACTGGGCGACAGTTACTAGTGATAAATGACTGGGTATTCTTCGACCGTCAAGAACCGGCCTACCGTGTAAATAGGGAGGCCATGGGTAACGAGAACATGAGAATTTTGTATCGTAGAAAGAAATAACGGGACTTGCCAACACACACCCGGACAGTGGTAAAGGTATGGAAGGGTAGACTCACCAACTTGATACCACTATGGGACAGCGACTTACTACATGAGGCGGGGAGTCTGGAGGGATTGTCGAGATGGGAGCAAATAGACATTGTACACCTGGGGGACATCTGGAGAAACCAGGCGTTACAATTTGAGGTCCTTTGTCAGGAATTCGAACTGGTGGAATCGGAATGGTATGGGTACCTGCAACTGGGCCACCCTCTTCCGAAACCTATCTTAGAGGACCAGCAACTACCAGAGGAATCGACTCTGGAAAACTGTTTACTCACGGAGCCCATACCCGACAAAGGAATCTCTACAATATATAGGAAGCTAGTCAACAACTCCCCTGATCTGCTGGGGGCATTGAGAGACTCCTGGACAGCAGACCGTGGCGACATAGACTATTAAGAGTGCTTAGAAGCCAGACTGAGCCCATGGGGAAATAGCTATCTGTACCCGGTTTCAGCTCGTGCAGTTCAGAATTCTGCATAAGTCCTACTACTAGAGGACACTGATGCACCGGATAGGCCGAGCAGACACAGCACTGTGCCTCCGAGGGTGCAGCCAAGAGGGCACATTCTTCCATATCCTGTGGGAATTTCCAGTGATACAGTAAAATGGCAAGGGGTCACTAAGGTAATGTCCAAGGTTTTGCCCTTGCAAGTTCCCATGATTGCTAAATGGCTCCTCTTAATAATTGCGGGGGAGGAAACATGGCCCACGCACAAGAAGATATGGCGGCTGGGGTGGCCAAGTGCAATAGAGCATGGGTGTGGGGCAAGGCAACACCCATCTATTGAGGAATGGGAGTCTCACCTCAATTGGTGCCAGAAGGCGGGACAGGTTGTCTATCGGAGCAGGGTCTATCCCAAGAAGTGGGAGGGTGTAATGGGGGGTGCTGGCGTGCCTTTATGGGGTACTGACAGGGGGCAGGCTTGGTGGGGGAGCAGGAAAGGGTAGAGGCTTGGTGGGGGAGCAGGAAAGGGTAGAGCGCACCTGTTGAGCTACTAGGGGTGAACGTTCCATGATCTGCAGTAGGCTGTAAAAGCCATCTTTGTGTATATTCAGCCTCTGTCCTTGACGATGTAGATCTTTATTGCTGTAAATGTTTTGTGATATTCTGCTTTCATTTCCCATACATGCTGTATGATGAGCAATGTTCAAATAAAAAGCATTAAAAATATATATATATCAAATGACGCAAAGGTTCTCTTGCTTGGATTTAAATAAGTCATTGGTCGGAACACCAAGATTGCAGGTACATTTCAACCTTTTCTACACATGTTCTGTTTCAATACATGAGGCTCAGGTTTGGTGTCATTGGCTGCAGAACTCCCAAGGCATCATTCGAATTGCCATACAGCCTGTTGTGAATGCATTAAATTATAGTGATGACCTACTGATTTTCGGAGCTACACGGGAGCATGATAAAGCTCTCACGTGTTTTACTTACTGAGGCAGGTTTGAGTTTGAATGCAGACAAGTGAGATCCACAAGACAAAATTTAAGTTTTTGGTCATATCTTTTCAGATGGGGGGGGTGGGGGGGCGTGGAATGACACCTGATCCTGCAGTAGTACAAGCACTGCCCAATGCTGATTCCCCCTCCCTTACAAGATGTTTCTATAATACATTCATTTATTGGCATGGCCAGTTACTGTTAAAGATGCATACAAGACTTTGCTACCATAAGTGCTCAATTACGAGAGTTAACATAGAAAAATATTATGTTTAGTGGTCACTAGAATGTGAAGAAAATCAAACCAGCCATTGTAACTGCGGCTGAAATGACCTCCTTTAATCCAGAGCTTCATACAGGGGTTGTTGACACTAGCCCAGTCTGGTTGGGTGCTATCCTTGCACAGCGGACACCCAAATGCTCTAAGGCATATTGTGGCATATGTCAGTAGAAATTTGTCTCCGACAGAACATGCTTACTCGCGACCTAAAAGTTTAGCTGTGGTATGACCTTGTGAACATTTCCATATGTTCCTGTACAGAAAGCCTTTCACGCTGGTAACTGATCATGAAGCTCTGACTATACTTGGAAATACAAAAGCCAAGATCCCTCCTTGCATTGAACGGTGGAGACTACGATTACAAGAGTATAATTATGCCATTGTACATCATCCAGGGAAGGATAAAAACCCTGCTGACTACTTTTCCATAGTGCATATTACAAGGTTGGGATACTCCAACCAAGATGGCTGAATCCTACATTAATTTAATTGTAAAATCAAATGCGCCAGCTGCTATATCGCTAGCCCAGATAATCACTGCCACGACCCATGATAGTCACATGCTGAAGTTGAAAGATACAATTACACATCAGTCATGGAAACTACATGCTTCACCTCTCAGCAGTGATGGTGAATATCAAAAACACAAACGTTAAAGATGAACTGTAAGGAGTTATACTGCAAGGGTCGAATCTGGATTCCGAGAGTCTGTGGCAGAAAGTAATTAAAGTAGCTCACGAAATACATCATGGTATTGTTGCCACCAAAAGAGCTCTCTGAGACAGTGTGGTTTCCACATTTAGATGAGAGGTTTGAAAAGGAACTCTAGGCCTTTCTACAAATACTACTCAACATGTCAGAACGCCTGAGCATGCTTGGGAGGGAATAGTCATTGATTTTTCTTTGGTCCACTCTATAATTGACCTCATCTAATGGTAATTGTGGACGAGTACTCACATTTTCCATTAATAGAAGCTCTCTCATCCACCACTCCCGAGCAAGTCATTGAGAAATTGGGACATCTTTGCAACATGCGACGTTCCAGCCATTTTGAAGTCTGATAATGGCCTGCCTTTTAAAAGTAGAATTTGAGGATTTCCTGGAGCATCTGAACATGGCATCAGAAGAGTACACCTTTATGGCCGCAGGCCAATGGACTCGTTGAGCGTTTTATGAATACACTAAAGAAAGCAGTACAGCGTGCAACTCTTGAGGCGGTTTGAAAACTGTATTGAATTCCACCCTATGAGCTTATCATTCAACACCTCACTCGACCACAGGCGAAAGTCCTGTGATCTTGATGTTCAGGAGAGCAATGACAGCCAAGTTACCTCAATGGACCAACAAAGGCAGGAAATGAGATCAATTTGTACCAAGGACTTGGTTAACAAGCAGAAAATGAGAGCCTTTGCAGTGAAAGGCAACATGCAGAGAACATAGTTTAAGAGATCTAGAGATCATCCGACTAATGTGAAGAAAGAAATCTAATGCTCTGTGTCATGCTGAACTACTTCATGTAGTACACAAGGGACTCGTGGTGACTGCCCAATGTCCCGGAAAGTCTGTTACGAGTCTCTTCTCGCTTTCAGCATTTGATTAATCTGTCTTCTGATCAAGACTGAAGGAAATACTGAACCTGAGAACTCTGTGACTGCTGTTACTTCTACACCATTTTAAAAAATCTGACACTGAAGATGACTGCTCCCAGTAACCAGATCAGTAAGTGCCAGGAAGGTTGGTTAAAAAAATGTGTATATATGCATGTGTGATAAAATATATATATATATATATATATATATATATATATATATATATATATATATATATATTATATTTATTTATTTAACAGAGGGGGAGATGTAGTGACTTGCGAATTTTATTGAGGAACCCTATTGGCTCTAAATGGACTCCCAGCTGTGATATAGGTGTCGGAGCGGAACGCAATGAAAGCTTGTTTTAAAATATTGAGTTGGCAGTTACATGCAGTCTAATAAATATGTGTAATAAGCTCCATGTGTGGTGTAGCCATAGGCGGGTACCCAGGCTGGGGAGGACTCTACCCTTTGCAGTAATACTTATTTTTAATTGCACTGCGATCAACCCACACACATTCTTTACTTTTCAACCATGTGGGAATTTCCTTCCTTCCTAGTTCTCTTCCTTTTAGAGATGTATGAAAGGCAATACTCCGGGCACTGAGTGGCATTATTCTATATGCCCAGGTTAATTTCATTATCTCATTCCTCCATGGTAATCCGTTAGCCAGGGTTAACTGAATATTCTCCATTATTTGGCACTTTTCTGTCAGCAGAGGAAGAAGGCATCCATTCATCTTCAAAAAAAAGTAACCGCGATCCTGACATTCCTTCTAGCTACCGACCTATTTCCAGACTTCCTTTCCCGGCTAAGGTCATTGGAAAAAATTATGAATTCCCAACTTACCCAATTCATTAAGGAACACAATTTGTTAGACCAAACTCAATTTGGCTTTATATCACAGCACCAAGACAGCGCTGATTAAAGCCACTAACTAAATTAAACTATCCTGATGGAGGAAACGCAGCTTTGATCATGTTAGACCTATCCGCGGCCTTTGATACTGTGGGTCATCCAACACTATGCCATCGCCTATAGACCATGGGGATAAAAGGCAGCCTTAGATCTACTCAGATCGTTCTTAAATAATAGGGACAACACTGATGCTGGACAATTTCAGCTCAAAATCTTTCTCACTACCATGCGGGGTTCTGCAGGGGTCCTCGCTCAGTCCCTCTCTATTCAACTTGTACGTGGCTGAGCTTGCCCCACTGATTCAATCTTTTGGTCTTTCACTTACTTCCTATGCAGATGACACACAAATTGTGGTCTCGGTGGCAAACGAGGCCAATAATACGAGCATTCAGCTTCTCAACTGTATGAAAGAAATCTGCACCTGGATGGATAGGCATGGTCTTAAGCTAAATTCAGATAAGACTGAGGTAATTTTCTTTGGAAACAACCCTCGCTTTTGGACTCCCGACTGCTGCCCATCGGAGTAGGGCTCATTTCCTATTCCAACTCCCAAGGTTAAAAGCTTGGGAGTGATTCTGGACGACAAACTTAACCTCAGTAAACAAGTTAACGCAATCATATCCGCTTCTTATAATACATTAATAACTAGTAACAAGATCCTTCCTTACATTCCGGTTAGCTCCAGAAAAAGTCATTTCCTCATTTTATCTAAAATGGATTACTGTAGCGGCCTAGATATCAATCTGCAGAAACAATACCTCAAACTGCAGGTCCTGCAGAACTCAGCCACCAGAGTACTTCTCGATCTTCCGAAACACCAGTCTGTATCCCTGGCTATCAAAGAACTACACTGGCTTACGGTCCGTAATCGTATCAAATTTAAAACCCTTTCTCGCCTTTAAGGCCCTGCAAGGCATGGGTCGAGAATTTTAAAGAAATGCCATCTCCTGGTATATTCCCAACAGGAGTCTCAGATCTCTGGGCACCTACTCAGTTACACCATCTAGATTTAAGAAAACCAAATGGGGCGGCAGCATCTTCATCGCAGGAGTCACTAGACTTTGGAATACTCTGCCCCTCCATTTCAGATCCCATCTCTGCTGGCCTTTAGAGAACTTCTTAAAACTTGGCTATTCAACAGGTAAACTGTTTCTTTCCACCACTTTCCCCGTACTATGCTTAGCTATCAGCGCCAAGACACCCTCTGGTATACGTTGCGCTATATAAATTCATTTAACATTATTAATAGATTTAAATTTTTCAACTAATCCATTGGCTTGAGGTCTAAAAAAAGGCCACTCTTTGTTGCGCAGCTCTGATTTCAGTTATAAATTCAGTCATGCTCCTGGAAGTAAACTGCACCCCCATTATCAGACACCAATGTCTTGGTAACACCTTCATCCATGAATAACTCTTCTACAAATCTAATTCCATTCTCTATCAATATGATCCATGGTTCTTGTCACAAACCACTTAGTGTGGTAATCAATTAACTACCATATACTTGTCCCTGGAACCTAATCTGGCTATTGGATCCAAGTAATCTATGGCTACCTTTTTCCCATGGCTTGTTCGGCAACTCCACGCAGCCTGAGGGAGGTTCTCTCAATCTGGGTTTTGTCACTATTGGCACCCACAACAATCCCTTGCCAGCATCATCCTCTTTGGGCCACCAGAAAGACTGTCTTGCTCTCCTTTTTGTTTTGTTACAACCTGTGTCCTTCATGTGCTATCTGGATTATCCTTTTCCAAAGTCTCCTAGGAGGGATTATTTGACTGCTCATCAACTTCCCTTCACATGAAACTCAATCCATCCTTTACATTGTATTATGCACTCATTTCCTTACTCTGACCTTTTATCCTTTCCCTGGCCTTGTCTTACACATTCTTCCAACCCTCTCAGTAAAGAATCCTCCATGGCAACCCTCCATTCGTTTTCTTCAGAACCACTTCACAACCATTCAGCACCTCCTCCACACCCACTTCCAATTCTGTGTTCCATCTATAGGTAACCTTGATGGACAATCAGCCATCACATTCTTTAAACCTTTCCCATACTTTACCTCAAAGTGACATTCTAACACGGACTGCATCCACCTGGATATTCTGGGTGTTACATTTCCTTCTAATCCCTTTCTTCCTTTGAACAAGTGTATTAATGGTTTGTGGTCTATTCTAATCTTGAAGGGCAATCACCATACACAATACTTAAAATGTTTGATGCCCTGGCAACATGCTAGGACTTCTCTCTCATTGACAGAAGGAGGCCTCAGTTTTCTGAAGACGCCTCGCTGCATACCCTACCATATGTTTCTGTCTATTTTACTTCTGTCAAAACTGCTCCAATCGCCACGTTGCCCGGATCTGTTATGTAGGTTTTAGCAGTCGCATGGAAATGTCTAAAGGTCCGAGCCTGCAAAAATCCCTCTTTCACGCTTGCTTACATTCTCCATCCCTCCTAAAAATAGCTTTCTTTTTCATTAATAGTCTCCGGGATTCCACAAGTTCAGTAAAGTTAGCCTCAAATTTCGAACAGTATTCTGCGAGCCCCAAAAATTATTAGAACTGATCCTTCCTCTCAGGTCTTGGTGCCTCTTACCACTCGTAAAATACTTTTCTTACAATTGATACTGTCCTTGGATATCTCTGGCCCTAATTGGGTAACCTGCATCTTCAACTGGCACTTCTCCTTTTTTTATCGTCGTGCCATGCCTTTTTAATTGCTCTATCACTTTCCCCATTAACTGGTCATGTTCTCTCACTCTTCCGCACAATAAGAACATCATCCCGAAAACATAGAACCTATTTAGGAACGGGACGAATGGAGGATTATTTTTTTTTCTTATTCAGGGGTGGAGGTACTTCGGTGTCTGTCCCCGGCACAGACATAAGCTCGTCGCCAGTTATGTAAAGATGCATCCATCTTGAATCCGTTTCAATCCAATCTTTGATTTCTCAAAGTTGCCTCCATCTTCTTTCTACTTGTTCTGCTCTTCCCCACACGTCATAACATTACATTATCCCCCCTACATTCCAAGTTCCATATTACATAGTTAGTATTCTATCGACTCTACAGAGACCCATCATGAATGAAACGGTGTAGGATATTTTGCTTACTGCTGAAAAGCAATTTAAGCCCATGAACTCTGAATCCAAAGACCTGGAAGACTGCCTTTTCTAAACATCTCTCAAATACGGAGGATCTGTCATGACCTGGATTACCAGATTTTATTCAAGACTTAAGTGTCAAACATTTTGTGTTTGGAGCTTGCACAACTTTGTTTTCTGGTTGTGCTTGCCGTGGTAAACTGTACAAGGCAATCCTTCTCATGGGTGTGATGTAGCATTTATTTTGTTTGCTGACCCATTTGTTGGAGACTTCTAATGCTGGGCTTCTGGTGATTGCATTGTGGAACATTGTAGTTTTAGCTGCAGCACGGATGCGATTCACTGAACAATCTGTTGGTGTATTTCAGCTTTACCTCTAACGCTCTCTTCTCTTTTTGAGAAGAAATTTTGGAAGCAATGAATTTAACTTGGGGCAAATAACTTCAGAAGACTGTGCAGTGCTATACGCTTCTTGCTCTTACATGTCAGCTTGGGTTTGCTGTAATCTGTACGTTTGGTTATTGTAACATTTCATAAAACAATTGTAAACTAACTTGGTGATCTGCTATACAGATTAAATCAATGGCACCAAGTATAAGTAAGCTTTCTTTCACCCTTTTAGGCAAATTAATTTCTACCCGTCTCTTGCTTTTAGGTATGGTGATCTGGTGCAGTTCAGAGATGAAGAAGATGGCAATGTTCAAAGGCCATCTTCCAATTACTAAGGCAAATGAATTTGTTTTTGTACATAACCAAACCTTTAACATTGACTTCACTCTAACACATGTTGATATTGCCGCAATATGCCTTTGGGAACACATTGGGCAGGCATGCCAGTGGACTCTTGCCTGGGGCACACATGAAGGTGCCTGACCTTTTTCATTTGGTAAAGGTCTTTAAGACTTAAGTAACTTACCTGTTCTAAAGCTGGCAAATGGGTTCCTGATCTAGAAAGCCACCCCTTTTTGCTTTGTCATAAAATATTTCCTTTTTGGCAAACTTGCCAGGGGAGGATGGCTGCTCCAGAACTTTACGCGTTGTCCATTGTAAGATGGCTTTTGGTTTGCCTTTGTAGCAGTTTCATGGTCTAATCCATTTCTTCCATACTGATGGACTATACCTAGTTAAAAGGAATGGACTCGAAACACCTGGGGCCTTATTACAGCATGTGCTCCAGGGGCGCAGCAAGGATGTGCGTCTGCTTTGGGTGTCCCGGGGTACTTTTGTATTGCAGCGCATTCTCAAGGCATTCCCTCATTTGCATGGGGGTGTGGCCTCAAGCAAATGAGGCAATCCCTTTGCCTCTGCACCTACTCCAAAAACGTTGTCGGGAGGTGCACCCCCTGATAGCAGCCCTCTAGGAGGGGGTCCTAGGGACACCCCCAGACATCCCCTTGCAGGCAGGTGCAGACACCCACTGTACCTGCCTGCAAGGGAATCTCTAATCCCGCTTTAAAGTGCAGGTGGATTGCCACCTGCACAGAGGAACGCAGAACAGCTTTTAAACAGCTGCTCCATATGTCTCTTGAATATGCTGCCCTGGGGGCAGCACAAGTTCAAGACTACTGAGGGCAGCACATTCTACATGATAGGTCGCACTTTCCCTGTTTGCACATGGTGGACCTGATTAAAGGTGCGCTATGGCGCAAACAGGAAAAGTGTGCTAAATCTATAATGCGTCCCCATGTCCAGTCTGGACAGCCCCAGAGATTAAGTTAGCTGGGATGCAACATTTAGTGTCTGTCTGATGGCACAGAGGTCAGATGCACAAGGCAGGTCATACTGGCCAACGTTTTAACTTCTGACTTGGTCTTTGTAATGGAGGTCAAAGTCTGCCAGTGGGCAGATGTTCAAGACTGAAACCAGCAAGGGTACTGTGAAGTCTGATCAATCTGAGTTCCTGCTGATGTGCTTGGTTTTGCTCCCACGAGCTCGAAACTGATCACCTTGCTGCTGGGGTACAATTACTGCCTTGCCCCTTTCCAAGGTTTAATTTTGGATGTTTGGTCACTTTTCTGGTTCTTGAAATACTTTAGCATAGGTATGATGGATGCTGTAGCTGGGCATTTGTTGTGAGGTCCTGCTGAACTGGTTTTCAGGGTGGCAAAAATCTCCAACTGGCACAATCCTGTATTTCTTGCCCTCCATGGGCAAGCCTATGTTCCTTGTTCTGATCTGAAGGTGGAAAAAAATGATTATATTCCACATTCTCTAACTGTTGGGAAGCCTTTGTGCTCACTTGTGCATACCTACAGTCCTCATGCAGGCTTGGGCACATTCTCTTTCCAGATGGGGATCTGGCATTGTCCTGTCCTCTAGTGAGGTGGGCTGTCTTGGAGTCAGTCCTGTTTTTTGTTTTCCCAGAGCAGAAAGTGATCGGCCAGTTGACCCTTGGAGAGCTGTTTCAGTCCCCCAGAGTGCAAGCAGGAATCCAGGGTCCTTGAGTCTTTTTTTTTTTTTTTTTTTTTTAATGTATGTATTCTTATATTACCTCAATTCTGCATTTAAATATTGTCTTGATGTCTGGGAATTTTTTTAAAGTTGATTGGGAGGTGAAAGGTGGGAGTTTGAGGTGGATACAGGGTAGGGACACAGGCTCACAACTCAACATGCGCACAGCGGCAATAAATCCTTGTCCAGCCTAATCACTTTTTATGAAAAGTGTTTTATTTCTACCATTTACCAACACAAAGGAAAGATGCAACATTCACAAACAATCCTCCTGAGGTCTGGGCCTTGGCAGTTCCATGTCCCACTTCCTCCTCACTCTTGCAATAGTGGTTATTCTCCATTCACTATCGGCAATACCCGGGTATGCCCCACGGGTAGTCTCTCGAGTCCATTCTGACTCTGTTCTAAAGTTTCTAAAGTCAAGTGCTTCAGTGCTGATGTACTATCTAACCAACTGGTTCCCCTAGAGCCTATTGGCCCGAATTCACCACAGCAGCCTCACTCTGGTTCTCTGGTCAGTAAACACTTCTGGCTATTTCTGGTGACCCCTATGAAATAGTCACCGCCTCCCTACTGTATACGCGCACCGGCCTGCACAGCAGGTGTCCGAATGGCAGCATCTGCTGGCATGCAGAGTTGCTGATCCTTAGCTGCACATAGGCTGCCTAATCAGCAGTGTTCACTGCAGCTCACTTCACAGTGGGCCTTCCCTGGCATCTGGGGGACTAGGGGTGTCTCCGACTTTGTCCTGATCAATGCAGCAGCGGGTTCCTCACAACAGAAGTCCTTTTGACAGGATACCCCACTGGACCTCTCTCCCTCCAACACTCTCCTCTTACTCAAAGGGCACACTGATCTTGGCAGGCAGAGGTGCTCCAGAGCAGGTGGTCTTTGATTCCCTGGGTGAGGTCCACCCTCCTGTTTCACTATGTAGGCCTGGAGCTCCCAAAATGGAACGCATAGTCCGCTGTGTATTGTCACCCACAGGCTCACATACACCCAGCACATGCATTCATCCTGCACTGTGCTGCCTTATCCCTGTACTGTACACTCCCCAGGCGCACCTACACCTAGTACAGATACACCACTCCTGCACTTTGTAGTACTCCAGATTAAACCAATGTAGGGCAAAGGGACGAGTTGTGCACACAGCTGTGGAACTTTTGAATGAGAACCTGTAGGCCTCACTCATGTGACACGTGTTATAAAGGACCTGTTCCCTCCTACTGATCTCTTCATGGTATGCTGTAACCACCTCGGTGATGCTGCTTGCCTCCTTTTGAAGGCAATACTCCTTCACTATTAGGATAGCTCTTTGGGCTCCCCTCTCGGTCCAACAAGACTGAAATCCATGGGACAGGATGCACACGCATGATCAGTGCTTGCCTATGACAACAAAAATCTGCATTAGGGTTCCAGACATCAGTACAGTTACACTGCAGAGAACTTTTTCATCCCAACACAAAGTACTGTGTTGGGATGAAAGTCCTCTGCATGGTAATGGACGTGCACCCTTTTTACATTATTTTCTTTAATGGGCAGTCATTGACATCCAAAACCTTGTGTAGAATATTTGCATCCTAAAATTGCTACATTTTTCTTATATCTGTGACCAGCCAGTTGGAACTATTGACCAGACTTTTACGTTTTCTGATCTGAAATGGATGACTGACAGAAAATGCTCCCCCATTTAATCTGATTGGTTTTATATTTTTTAATTTTGGTCCATGGATGGTCCTTAAACCCAGTTCAGCTGACCATTTGTGAATTTACTGGCCGACATGACTTAAGTTTGACGTAGCTCAACTTGAGGCCTGCAAAATCTCTTTTCTAGCGCTAATTTCTCAAACCACTGAATTGATTTATGCCAAAGTACTTTTTGGGTATAGCTCTGATTTTATGCCAAGCTTGATTTAAGTCAGTTCTACGGGTTTCTTTTTTTAGGAGTATCTTATGCAAATTCAAATGAGACATGTCACTTTTGCCGCACTTCCCCCCCCCATCACTTGAAAGATCTGCGCTAAGCTTGTCAAGCCTAACCCGAATGAGCTTGTGGTTGGAGTTTGTGCAGATACGTCAAACTGCTGCTTAGTTAGTAAAGCAAAAAAAAAGCCTTTCCAATGAAGTTGTACCCGACTATAACTAGAGGCACCATTGTTGCATCTAAAACATATACATAATTATAAACTGTGGTGATCCGTTAGAGTGAGCCAGTATTGGGGAAATAGTGTTTGCAATTGGTGGTTATTCAATCTTTCGACCAAAAAGCATTGGTTCCCCACAAGCCAGCTAAAGTGGAGAGCCAGACCAATTTGAGTGGATTTGTGTCTGTATGTGTGTTAAGTTTACCTGGCCTTGATTGACATGAGGTGGAAATATCTACGGAAGTGCACCTCCAATGTTTGTATAAGGTTTGTGCAAACATGGGATAAGTGTATGGCGCATGAGTCCAGACCCCACGCCAGTCAGTTATTTTACCACTACCCATGGCTGTGCAAATAAGGGTATTTTTATCCCTCTGGGCAATCACTTGGCATAAAGTCTTTTCAGCCGGAGTCCGATGAAACTGCTTCTAGATATTATAATGGCAGTGAAACATGTTTACTCTGTCTTTAAACAGTGAGCATGTGGCTTTTAGCATTTGCGAGCTCACACCTCAGACTACAGTGTAGAGGTGACCCATTGAGCTCTATACAATGAGGACACGTTCACACCTAGCACTCTTTTCTCAGTTGATGGAAAGGGTTATAGGACATCAGTCACTAGTAATCCGACGTTAGACTGTGACTGCATGTCCAGGGAGGTGTTGAGAGTGGAACCACCTACCTGCCACCAAGTGGATTACATTTGTTTCTACCTACTTCAGTAGCACACAGATGAGCCTGGTACCCAGTTTGGCTACTACTGCATCCTTCTGTTGCTCCATTGAGGTGTTCCCTTACCACTTTTTTTTTTTTTTGCCATTTATGATTTTTTGGTTATTGGCATGTCTGCGGTTGTATGCACCCTGATGTCAAGTTTCTTGGTGGCCAGGAGATGTGTTGTGCATTTGTTCTCCGGCCTCCTTCAGGACTGGATTGGTAAATTGTAATGTTTAGTTTTTAGGACTCTTACACTTTGTGTTGTATGATGGAATGGGCGGAGTGTTTTATATAGCTCCCTCATGTTTTGGGACCACTTTGTACCGGTATTGCTGGGTTTTCCAATGAGTAGCTCGTGAACTACTGGTAGCGCTTCAGCTACCTGCAAGTAGCTCATTTGTGCATCCCAGCTGGCTAGAATGTTTGCTTGGTTGGATTAATATATGTTGGCCAAAATTGAGTTTTAAAGACCAAGAGGACTATTTTCAGAACTGCATAGCTGATGTTTTGAGAAATGGCTAAATTTTCAAACTATTTAAAGCAGTTTTTTTTTTTTTTTTTTTTTTATGTGGGAAGATTTTTACTAAATTACTTTTACCAAGGGAATTGCAGCTGTGGCTCTTATGTATTCCCTATGTAGAGGCATTCCAAATTAACAGCCTTTTGTGTTTAGATTACTTTTGGAAGCACTGCTGATGCACTGAGATGATCAATGCTAGTAATCTTGTGTATGGTGGCCACTAATGTAATCTTGTCATATGTGGTCACTATTACAACACTAATATTAGTATCCTGCAATGATTTTCATTGAACGCAAGTAGCTCTTATCAGACAAAATGTTGGAGACCCCTGCAGTAATGGATTTGGCCTTCTTGGAGGGCTGAGCTTTTATCTACGGGTAGGCAAGTTTGGCTTGGCATTTGCAATTTAAGCTTTTTGTTAAGTTTGGGACATTTAAACTTAACCTTGCTGTTCCCTTTGTTAGTTGGGTCTATGTGTTGCTTAGTTTTACATACAGCTGAAAGTTATCCTTAATTTTTAGTTGAGCTGGAGCTTAACCTAAATCAAAACTGTATTGCTTCAAATTAAAGTATAACTAAATTGTAAGTGAATGTCTGAGTTGCTCTATTTGAAATTACTGCATGCAGGCACAAATTCAAGGTTTTATTAAAAATGGCTTGCCATTTTGTGTTCTCCCCTTGGTTAGCTGGAGTATATGAATCCATACATACTGGAGAAAGTAGAAGCTAATTAAGCAAAACGTCCGTAATTCATTGTGCATGTTCCACTTGATCATTATCATCCCTGCAATGCAGATGTGCTATAATGGTGGTTTATAAAGCGCCTGGTTTCACCAGATTGTGTCCCCACGCTAAGACCAAGAACCGCCAGAGAAAAACTTATGAGCCAGACAGAGAGAGTAGTAATCGAGCGGAAAAACCAGGTTATCAGTTGGCTTCTGAAGAGTTTCTCAGATGCTGCCGTTCTCAAATCATGGGGGGGAGAGTTGAAGATTTTGGAAGCCTGCAAGGAGAAGCAACAAGCCCCAAGTCTGGCTTTGAGTGCCCTAGGCACCCTAGCTAGTGTCGCTGTAGATGATCTGAGAGCACAACAGGGGACATTGCTTTGAGCTCGATTCTTTTAGGCACTGGGAGCCAGTGAAGTCAATTTAAAGGCTGCCAATTCGAAGATCTTCTGGGAAGATTGAGTAATAGCCGAGCTGCAGCGTTTTGTACTCTCTGAAGCCAGTTCAGGCTACCTTTAGTAGCCCCCAGATACAGGATCCAGCTGGGAAGTAATGAGGGCATGAACAGTGGTTTTATGTGACTGTCAGGATTAGGTCTAACATTTTCCTAATGTCCTTTAAGGTACCAAAGCATTTGCCTGTGGTGCTTCTGATCTGATCCTCAAAGGTAAGTTTGGAGACAAACTATACTGCTGGATTTTTGAATGTTTGGGTCCCGGGGGATGGCCAAGGGGGTCAGGCCACCAGGCTGAGGTCCAGATTGAGGGAATTCGGTCTATCAGGAGTTCAGTTTTATTGGCGTTCAATTTCTGACAGCTGTCGGCCATCCAAGTGGCTACCTCTGCCAGACTGTATCTGAATTGATTTGCTGAGGTACCTTCAGATTCTGAGTGCGAGACAATTAGTTGTGTGTCCTCAGTATGCGACACCAATTGAACCTTGTCTGTCAATTTCAGCTAGTGGGTGAATGTAAATATTGAACATGGTCGGGCTCAAAATAGTCTTGTGGGACTCCTTGAGGCAAAGTAAAAATCCCAGATGCAAGGTTTTGAGTGACCTGGAAGGTCTGATCCGGGAGAGAGTATTTTAACCATTTGAGCCCCATGCCACCGACCCTGCACTCCCATAGCCTTTGACTTAAGAGACCATGGGAGACTGTCGAAGGCTGCGCTCTGGTCCAACAGTATGAGAGCAGAGGTCTGACCTTCGTCAGCATTCTGTCTGAGGGTTTTCCCAGAAAAGAGTAGGGCAGACTCGCTAACAAAATTTGTATACACTTCGTTTTGACTAACTGTAAGCATTTTGTTTTTAGGAACAAATGAGTTCTGAACACTACGATGAGAAGTCTGATATCTGGTCCCTAGGAGTTGTGGTGTATGAGTTATGTGCACTGTCGTAAGTATGGGCTGCTGAAGCAGTCCTTTGGTAATTTAATTTGGGTCATAACTTTTATAAATGGCAAATTTAAAATTGCAATATCATTCTAGGGTATATGTGTACTGTTCTTCTGTTTATAGCAAACTCCTGTACTGCTATGCAATACTATAGATGGAAGGTTTTATTGTGTTCAATTTAGCAAACTTCTGTATAGTCTTAGGTCAGGGGCAAGTCTAGTAGAAAAGCTGTAACAAAACTGCATGATAGTTACTTCGTTCTGCATCTGAAAGCTATAAACTGAGGGTAGAAGTTTTTAGTGTGCAGTTAGATGGGGCCTCTTTCTATACTTTAATGTTGGCCCTGCCTCTGAAGGGACAGTCCAACCTGAACTGTATGCACACATGAGCAACTTTAAACACATTTTGGGCTTCTTCATGGGAGAGGTGTAGTTTGAGTCCCTGTGGAACTGAGAACAGGACTCTCGTCTGGTCGGCACTTTCAAACGGACTCACTTTATGCACTCTAACGACTGACATTGAGGGCCGCATTTCATTTTAAGTTAGCTTTGGCCTTATGTCAGGACCCTGCAAGGATAGTGACTGTTACACAAGCAACAGCAAAAAATGAGTGTCTGGTACAATTGTTTGCCTAAAGCAACTGTTCAATTCCTGTAGGCATATCAGTCATCGTAAAAGTCTTTAGCTGGGTGAGTTTGTCTGCGGTTTAAACTTGTAGCTCTTGTCTTGTGAAGAGAGCTACCTGATTTCAGGAGTAAAGTATTTTCAGGTCTGGAGGCTCAGCTGGTCTCAAAAGCCACCACTCCACCTCCAAGAATGTTGACTGGGAAAACCATGGTGCAAGCCTAAGGTAATTGGAGAGGGCACTGTGGCCGACAGACTTGAGTGCAATGTGCCCAACCCCACCTCCACCAGAAGGTAATCTAGTCGGGCATACACTGTATATATGCCATGGAGAAGAAAATCTAATCCACTTCATCTGGGTTATAAGCCCCCAGAGGTCCATAAACCTGTCCTTCCTTGCCATTCAAACTGTCTAAATATATAAGATTTGCTGTGTTCCTCTGCCTGTCCTTAAAATAGGTTACAGTCCCTGCGAAAACCCTTCCCTGCTGACTGAGCATCTCCAAAATAGCTGAACATGTGAAGTCTTCCTACATAACATTAGGGGCTTGTAATGGTATACAATTGACCCAAAATGTCTGTTAATGTCCCCACCCTGCCTCAATCATATGGCAGCACCCCACCCTCCCCACCTCTTTCTCAGTCTTCCCAGATGAGAGGTTGATAAGGTAACAGACTGGAGTACAGTTTCTCATTACCTCTTGGTATTAATTTGCTGCAACTGACAAATGTTGCCCCCTGCAATGTATACTCCTAAGCACTCCCAGGTGTTTTGTTGGGGCATTAAGCCCTCTAGCACAGAACAATTTACTATGCAAACATGGGTCAATAAACTATTGATGTGTTCTGTTGTGCCAAAACTGCCCATATAAAAAGTGTATACTTGCCATTGAAGCTTAAAGGTCTGAAATGTATAACCCTTGGGAAAACAAAAGATGGTAATACAAAGTTAAAACTCCCCCCCCCCCGCCCCCCATCGGAGTTGAACCCCCATTCTATCTTCCAAACCATCGACCTCTGTAAAATCAAAGAAAGCACTAGCTCAATGAACTCTCCCCATAATTGAGGCCCAAAAAACACTTTATGTAAAGTCACCCCCGAAGTTCAAGGTAAATCCTCGATCTATACAGTCTTCTGTATCCCACCCAATCACAAAGTATCATTGGCACCTGTGGAGTCTTCCTCTGAACTTTTTTCTTGGTTACTAATTATAGTTGCGGAAGCACACTGTCCCTCCCTGCTGCATGCCTGCTTCCAAGGTGGCCTCTACGTTTTCTTTTTGAAGACTGTGCCACACTGAGAACCACTGTATGTCGACTTAACAGCTGCACATAGTAGGCTTCCACAGCTTCCAGGCCCATGTGCTTAAGACTGTGCACGCCCTCCCCTCCAACACCCCCATCCTTTCCATCCCATTCAAATCTAAAGTGAAAGTGGTAGCCCCAGCAGTGAGATATTTCTGTTGTAGAAACTATATGCAGTGGTAAAGAGCAGTGTTTTTCTTAGTGTTGACTTTGCTAGATCATAGAAGATCTCTATATAATTCCCCTTGTTTGACTGAGTTGACAGACCAGACCTTTGGAACACCGAAGGCCATCTGCAACCAGTCCTGAAATGGCGACTCAGTAATTTGTTGCTACTGAGAACTAGCACAGAATAGAAAGGGAGTAGCCATAAGAAGGCCAGAATTTTCTAAAATAAAAACTTCCTCCACAAAACGCCCTACCAGCCACTTCCATTTTACAGCAATGATCACCCCCAAAGTAGGTTAAATGTAACCATGCTCAATCAGGCAAGGGGAATGGACAATGGCTTGCATGCGCACCAGATTTTTTTTTTCTTGGCTGAGATGTATTTGCCTCTAGTCAGCAGGTCCATGTTGTGTGCCCCTGCACAATGTGGGAAAAGGGACCCATCCAGATTGTATGAAATCTTCTTCAGAGCATATTATAATCCTGTTCAGCAAGACTCCAACCATAGGGGTGTTAATGTAAAGCTCATCACATATGGAAGCTGTGCTGGACCTTTGACTGCATATATTTTTTTAATATGCCTCTGCACAGGATGTAATCTTTTACAAGATGTGCTCCATTCATGTACTGATTGACCGTATAGCCTGTGCTCTGCTAGTTAGAGGGCTACATCCATGTTATACACTTGCCTATTGACTGGGTGACGTTCGCCCTTGCATACTGGTACCTTACAGCTGGTGACAAGTTTGCTTCTGGACGCAAGTATTTCACCTGTACCTCTGGGCTGTAGTAGTCCACCAGCTTGTCTCATTAAAAAAAAATCTGCAGATCCAAAACTGGAATTAACATTGTGTCTGATCAGGATACTGGTTCCCTGCTACGTTTCCTTCCTCCCCTCTGGACCGGATGGCCTACATGGTTGTCTGGGACCTATCCAAAAACTGTGTGGGCTGGCTGAGTAGAAGTCTTCTGCCTGCTAACATTTCTGTGGCCTACCTCTCATCCATGTTTTGAGCTCACGGTTTGTTAGCAGCCACAGGTCTTGAAAGAGCCCGTCTATCATACCAGGCAAAATGAACTACGCTTTTCCAGTTAGTGCAATTCACTCTTGTCTTTGTACCTGCTCTACAAATCCCAGGAAGATAAAACTGTTTAAAATACCCAACCTTCAGGTTGCCCTTGGCTTTCCATTACAGCAGTGGTTCCCAAACTGTGCGCCGTGGCTCCTTTGGGATCTGTCCAAACTAGCCAGGGGAGCCACGCACCAAGCACTTTAATGCATTTAATGTTGAAGGGGTTGTTGGCTTCAGTTAAACTAATTAGACTTAAACGCATGATGTTGCTTTGTAAGTGACAAGCCTAAAGCTGGCAACATAGTGCTTAATTGATGGCATGTCTAGGGAGATGTCCATATTTCACTGGATTCCCACATTCCAACACTTCCAAAGTAAGTGGAAGAAACAGATTTATTTTGTTACTCGTTGATAGATTAGGTTTTTTCCAAATGCATTTTACACCAATGCATGTTGTCAGGAAAGTAAAGTTGTCCTGTCTCTCAAATACACTTAGTGTTAAGTATTGACGTGTACTTGAACCATAGGTACTTCCAGTACACATTTCTTTCAGTACACACATTTTCAGACAGGCCTGCTCTCTCCAGGAGCACAGGGAAGTAAAACATCATCTACTGCATAATGCCAACATTTGGAAGCAAGAAAGAGGGACGTTAAAAAATTAAAATTTAAAAAAATCAGGAATTTATTTGGCTTGCATTAAATTGGAGGCAATTTTAGGGACAAGACTGGTAAAATGAAGCAGTATATGCTTTAAAAAAATACGTCACCCTGCTGAGACAGGTGTGTTGGCACATATGACATGGGTAGAAATGGAAGTGCATGCAAATATTCTTAAAGCGCAGAAACACTTTGGCAATGGGGCCTACATGCATAGGGGTGCTATCTAGAACTGTAAGTGGGATACAAAAAGTTTGACAGGGTTCTCTAAAAAAGACATGGGTAAAAAGTGTAACTAGGAATATTTTATTGTGCAGCCTTAGTAATAGGAAACACCCGGCATATGATTATAATACATTAATCGGCTTCATCCCAATTATTTTCGAGAGAAAAATGCAACTACGCCCAGGCTTGCATTTCCCCCCCCCCCTCCTCCTCCATCCCCACCCACCCAAAAGAAAGTCACAGTAGGGAGCCACAGCCAACTGCCAATGGGTCAAGGAGCAGAGTAGAAAAGGTTTGGGAATCACTGCATTACACAATCAAAGGTGGATGTGTTTTACCCCCACCTAGCTAGTAGTTGTATTAGTTTGGATAGCTGAAGTCCTCTTGGAGAGGACAGCTAATGGTTGCGAATGACTTTAAACCTGAACCTTCCGTTTCTACCTGCAGAGTAGAGTTGTGTTACAATTGTGAGTACTCGAGCTGACCAGGAATGCCAGAGTAACCGCCAGCTGGTTGGTGGACCTGCACTGCCTGGAGCCCAGAGGACCTTTCAGCCAAGCTGGCCAGTACCATAAGGATGAATAACTGCAGAGTATTCCAGAACAGCAACTGTGGTCACAATGCATTGGCCTCAACGGTCCCAGTAGAGTTTCTACTGCAGGCAAGCCTAGATCTGCCAGGTTTCAGCCGTATAGGGGCTCACTTTCTTTTCACCCAGTCCGTGTTTGTGTCCTGTTGGCTCCAGCCATTGTCCGGATGTTGTAATGGTTTCTGGTGATATAGATTCTGGAGAGATCCTGCAGACATGGCTGAAATTAAAGCTAGACCTCGGCCTTAATTGGTTCATTCTTAAATGAGATCATACCGGTTTGTGACCTTGGCACCTCTAGTTTGGCACTGCTGGGGAACATCGTTGCATGTCCTAGTCAAATGTCTGCATCCATTCCATCTGCATTTGCTTGAGACCACAGAACTACCCATCTTATCTTCCTCCTTGAAGTAGGACCTGTGTGGATACAGAGCTCTGGCCCTCTGAAGGTACAGTTATCTTAAACTAAAATGGTTTAGCCTAGCCTTTACTGTTTCCAACTTTACTGTAGGAAAGGACCATCTTTTGCGTAGCGTGCTTACAGATTTTGTTCAGTTTTTATGCTGGCTGTAGAACTCTTTGCCCTTTACCCCTGCTAACAAGTGTTAAAGTGCTTGTGCTCCTCCTTTCAATATGGGGAAATTGGTATACTCCTAATTAACATGTTTAACTTGCTGATGGGTCCGTAATCTATGGTACAAAGTGTACCCAGGGCCTGTGAGAAATGTCACTAGTAGGTTGAAGCCCCTACAGTGCCATTCACTACAGTGAACATGCAACCATAGAGTCAGGCCTGAAGCTGAACTCGGACAAGACGGAGGTCCTCATCCTTGGCTCCAACCCTTCAGCCTGGGACGACTCCTGGTGGCCGACATCACTGGGAACAGCCCCGACACCCACCGACCACGCACGCAACCTAGGGGTCATCCTCGACCCCACCCTCTCCATGACTAAGCAGGTCAACGCCGTTTCCTCATCCTGCTTCAACACCCTCCGAATGCTCTGCAGGATCTTCAAGTGGATCCCCACCGAAACAAGAAAAACAGTCACCCAGGCCCTCGTCACCAGCAGGCTGGACTACGGAAACGCCCTCTACGCAGGAACGACGGCTAAGCTCCTGAGACGGCTGCAACGCATCCAGAACGCCTCTGCACGTCTTAACCTTGACATCCCCCGCCGCAGCCACATCACACCCCACGAGAGACCTGCACTGGCTCCCTGTCAACAAGAGGATAACCTTCAAGCTCCTCACCCACGCACACAAAGCGGAGTGCTTTTAAATCTGCTACATGCCTAGGCGTGACAAACATTTAAAAGGAAGGTTTTGACATATCAAAATGGGTTATTTTGATGGGTTGAATTGCAGTGTTAAAACTGCCAGAGTGGCTACAATCAATCAATCAATCAGGTCACTTATAAAGCGCACTACATACCCGCGAGGTCTCAAGGCGCTGGGGAAAAGGGGGGTGCTGCTACTGATCGAAGAGCCAGGTCTTGAGGAGTCTTCTGAAGGCCAGTAGGTCTTGGGTCTGCCGAAGGTTGGTGGGAGGGTGTTCCAGGTCTTGGCGGCGAGGTGGGAGAAGGATCTGCCGCCGGTGGTCGTTTTCCGGATGCGGGGGACTGTGGCGAGCGAGGCTGGTGGAGCGGAGCTGGCGGGTGGGGTGTAGAAGCCGAGTCGTCTGTTGAGGTAGGCTGGTCCGAGTTGTGGAGTACAACTCGGACCAGCCTACCTCAACAGACGACTCGGCTTCTACACCCCCACCCGCCAGCTCCGCTCCACCAGCCTCGCCTCGCCACAGTCCCCCGCATCCGGAAAACGACCACCGGCGGCAGATCCTTCTCCCACCTCGCCGCCAAGACCTGGAACACCCTCCCCACCAACCTTCGGCAGACCCAAGACCTACTGGCCTTCAGAAGACTCCTCAAGACCTGGCTCTTCGATCAGTAGCAGCACAACCCCCTCTTTCCCCCAGCGCCTTGAGACCCTCGCGGGTATGTAGTGCGCTTTATAAGTGACCTGATTGATTGATTGATTGTAGCCACTCTGGCAGTTTTAACACTGCAATTCAACCCATCAAAATAACCCATTTTGATATGTCAAAACCTTCCTTTTAAATGTTTGTCACGCCTAGGCATGTAGCAGATTTAAAAGTAGGACCCATAAAACTATGTTTTGATAATAAATTAACTGGGCTGTGTAAGGAAGTGGGTTTCTGTTGCAGTAACCCCCCCCACTTTTTGCCAGACTGATGCACTTTGACTTGATGTGCCCTGGGTCCCTGACAATCTGGTTCCCAGGGCCTGTGTTCTTTTCCCAAAACTGTACCCAATTGGTATCTCTGGCCACAGGATATCCCCTGGTAAAGGGTACCACCGGTACCCAGGGCACTGTGACCAGGGAAGACCTCTAAGGGCTGCAGCACTTATTGTGCCACCCTTAGAGGCCCTGCACCTTTATACACACACACACACACACACACACACACACAATGCCTTTGCAGGCTGCGTGTTTTGGTGCAGAACAAAGTGACGAGTCGACATGGCACACATCCCTGTGTGCCATGCCTACAACCCACTGCCCTGGCATAGGTCAGTCACCCCTCTAGCTGGGTGCACTATACCAGTGGTGAGGGTACAGGTGCATGAGCCCTGTACCCCTACAGTGTCTATGTCCATTCTTAGACATTGTAAGTGCAGTGCGGCCATTAAGAGTATATGATGCTGGGAGTTTGTCATTACGAACTCCACAGCACCATAATGGCTGCACTGTAAACTGGGTAGTTTGGTATCCAACTTCTCAGCACATTAAACCCACACTGATGCCAGTGTGGGATTTAATGAAAAATGCACACAGAGGGCATCTTGGAAGATGCCCCATGAAACCTAACCCACCTCTAGTGTCCAGGCTGAGTGGCTGCTTCAGCTGCCACCACCAGACCTGTTTCTGGACCCCTGAGTCGAGAGCCTGCTGCTCTGGGGGGGGCCTGAAACAATGCACATCCTGGGACGAGGTGCCAAGCCTCCTCCCCCAGGATGGGCAGGGTTCACGAGGGGGAAGCTTCAAAGGCATGCCGCCTTTGTGAGCCTCCCCAGACCATTTGCTGCTTTCAGCAACTGGTCCCCACTGGTTCTACCCCCCACTTTGGGCTGGAGAACCGGCGGGAAAAACAAGTGAGGGAAATGGGTGTGCCCACCTCTGCCAACTCCACCCCTCAGGTGGGAGAGGCGAGGTGAAGCACAACTGAGTCCCCGCCATCTTGAGGATGATGGGACCCAATCAACCAGGGACAGGCTCCTTCCCCCTCCCACTGGAGGGTGGCACGATAGGGGGTGTACCCACCCCAGGGAAGGGACCCATTGGTCCCTGACCTCTACCTACCTGTAACTCCCCTAAATCTAGTGTTTAGGGGGACCCTGAACCTTGCTTCCTCAGATCCTGCCTGACAACAAGAAGAAAAGGACGAAGAGCCGTGCAGAGCTAACAAGAGGACGACGCCCACTGACTTGGCCCCAGCCCTACAGGCCTGTCTTCCCCTCGAACCTGCTCCTGCGAAATCTTGGTGTGTCCTGCAGCCAGCAACTTCAAAAACCCCGGAGGACCTGCCTGCCTTCACTTCCAAGACTGCTTCTCCCGTGAACACCGGACTTGTGCAAACTGCAGCTTCTGGCTCCGGCCGGATACCGCGAATCCAGCCCACTCTGCACCTGCCGAACCCGGTCCGAGCTGAAGTGGAAAAACACCACGAGGAGGTTACCCCGGCGATCCTGACCCGAGATCCGGCGACTCCTGACCTACCTCAAGCCTGCAGCCTCAATCCAGAGGATCCCCTCTACCGCGACCAGAGCGGGTAAGACTTTCCGACGTCCCAAGGCACCCCTGCACCAGACGTCCCATGGCCTTGTGTGCCCAAACCAACGGTGCCTAACCAACCCACGGCATCCCAACTTACCCCTCGAAGTGGTGGTCGCACCCAGAAGATCCTCGTCCCGGAGCCTGCAGTGTTTCTTCTAACAGGAGGCGCTCCATTGAAAACAGGGCACCCGACCTCCAAACAGCACCCTGCACCCGGCCGCCCTAGTGCCGCTGAGGGTGCACCTTTGGTGCTAATTTGGGTCCCTATTTGCCCTGACCTAAACCCTAGGAGCTTTGCTCCCACAACCCAGTGGCCTGCTTGCCAGCAGCCACCAACCGGAGACCCCCTATCCTCCATAGGATAACATTGGGCCTCAACACTCTGCACCCGGCCGCCCTAGTGCCGCTGAGGGTGCAACAACCGTGCATCACTGACCCTGGGGGACCCCTGAGTCTAACCCCAGAACCTTAGCTCCCACAGTCGATTACTTACCGATAACCTGTTTTTCCTCCCTAGGATAACATTGACACGGCTCCAAAAAGTTTCTAAGTGTGGAGTTTTGAAAGCTGAAAATATTCTTTAAAAATCGCGCGAATAACAAACGTATTTACTTACCTGTTTGCAGGAAATGTCCCAGTGCTGATTCTAGGTATCCAGCACGGAGTTAGAAAAGGAACGTAAAAAGTAACTTACCTGTAATTTACTGAAAAAGCCTATTCATTTCAATGTACTGTATTTGCTAAGTGTTGCAACCTACTGCATCCCCTGTAAATCAAACAAAGTACCATTTCTATTGCATTTTCAAACTGTTCTATAGTCAGCAACTTATTATTGCAAAGTATTTTATGCTTACCTGTGCCAGGCTTGCTTGGTTCTAAAATAAAACTGTATATTTATTTATACAAAAACAATTGGCCTAGAGTTCAGTTCTTGAGTTTGTGAATTCATTTGCTGACTGTGTGTACATCAAATGCTTAACACTGTCCTCTGATACTGCCTTACTGCTCGACCACTCTACCACAAATAGAGTAAGGTTATATCTAACTTTAACCTCTGCCTACCTCTGGGGTCACTTGGACTCTATACACCCTATACCTCATTTTGGTGTAGTGTGTATATATAGAGCCAGTTTCCTACAGGCTGCCATTGTGCTCTAGAACAAACTATTGGCTAAACAATCAACTCCTACCTCAAAACAATCCTGCCCAAACTACAGTGCCTTTTTCACCTAATTAATGTAATGGAAGCAATTCCAGACATGTTTTGTCATGTTATCTGTGAGGTGCTGCTGGAGTTCTTGGATATTGGGAGTTTGGTACCATTGTCTCAGCAGAACAGTTGTAGCTGAATAGTCACACAAACACCAGAATTACTGATTTGCGTTTTTTTGGTCCCTGTATGTAGAGGATGTGTGGGTGGAAACAAATTGCAATAGTGTCCCTGGTAACTAACATTGGCAAAAGCATGTTCATCACATCTCCTTCACAAGTTTGCTGTATATGTGGAAGGGTTTAAATTGGAGGTCAACGGTTTATTCGCTGCAAGTCATTGAGAAGGTTAGTTTGATCTGTGGAATAAGCTCAGACTACTTTGAAAGGACAATGTTCAAGAGCAGGCAAATTAATGATGGGTTAAGTCCGAATTTATTATTTTTGAAACTGCAGGCATGTATTTGCTCGTTGGTGGATTCATTTTGACTTGTTCAAACGTAATATTTTTCAGGCGGCCTTTCAGTGCTTCTAACGTTGTGGCCTTGGCAGAACGGATAAAGGAAGGACGTTTCTCCCCAATACCCAATATTTTCTCAACTGAGTTACATAGAGTAATTGGGAGGATGCTTAATTTGAAGGTAAAGTTTTAATTTTTAACACTTCACTCTGGCAGTTTTGTTCTTCCCATGAGCTGTATCATTGTGCCACTTTCTTCCATTCAAAATTGACCGTGTTTGTTTTTCTTCTTCGCACCATGCTTCTAGTATACAAGCACAAGTGGGCGTCAGACTAGTCCATATTACATTGTTCTGCTTCAACATTTAAGCCATAAGATTATGGAATGTCTGTTTATACTTGCTAGCTGTTTGCCTCCTTTCTTATCCTCCTTTTCGAGGTTACCTCTGACAGACCTCAAATGGGTATATATTTTTTTATTATGTTGGGGGTGTCTCTTCCTAGACTTAAAAAAGTTGTTGCTCTTTAAGGTGACCAGGATTTATCTGTGTAATCTAGTTTCATCTAACAAGTGCTACTCTAATAGCCTTTGTAGTACTTTTGGGGTTGATTTCAAAGACCCTAATCTGGCATGGGAAGATATACTTAAGAGAACTTGATCTTCCAACGCACTTCATCTTGCCTGCAAGATGTCTGCACCAGCTAGGCAAAGAGTGCCACATACAATGGCAGTGAATACCTTAATGACTGAGGATTCCTGTGACCTGTTCGCTCTACTGATTTTCACAATACATCCATATTTCTGTACAGGTTGAAGAGATTAATTTTCCACCTGTTACTGAAGGGGGTCTACATGCCTGGACAAGTTTAAGGCTACATGGATTTTGAAAAAATTGCTGGGTCTAGGCCAGAACAGTAGTGGAACATCCAAAATCTATAAAACTAAAAGAAAACTGTGCTATTAAGAATAAACTTTTCTCTGAAGTCTCTGCTTTCAACGGACCATGTTTTTCACAGAAAATCCTTAATGGACCACTTTTGAAGATGGTCACTAGACGCAAAGTGAAATTGGTTTTAAAGTGCAAATTATTTAAGATGTGGAAGTTGGCGAATTAGACTTTGTTTATATGAGGGATTATTGAGGTGTATGGTGAAGCTGAAGATGGAGTTAAAGTTTGCAGTCGATTGAATCAGATTTGCTCTTGGATGTGGGGAGAACTTGACTTTTTTCTGTGGAGGTTCTCTAGCATCCAGGTTTATAATGACAGGCAGCATCTCCAAGTGAAGAGGTCTTGGAATGTTGAGGTTTTTAAGTAAAGTTGGGTGTCTTCTGCGTATTGATGCTAGGCTACTGCAGTAGTGTATTTATGATTATGGTTAGTGGCTCCACATGTTGATTGAACAGTGGGTGCCAGAACTAAACCTTGCAGGACTTTATATGATGCGTTGGTGATGGTGGAGGTGATCTCCAAACATCACTGAGTACTTTAGTCCGCTTGGATCTTTAGCCACGGAACTCAGGGGTGTTTAAGTGCCTGAAGTGGAGATCCACTATTAAAGGCTGCCGATGGGTGGTAAGGGGTATATCCCTTTCCTTGCCAGTATTAATCTCCAACTTTCAAATTTTTATTCCTAAATATTCCGCAGAATTTTTAATGTGGCAAGCGCTGCTGACCTTGCTTTGCGAGGCTGTTTCAATCCTCATCTTGCAGGTATCAAGCACTTACTGAATCATAGCTCTGGGTATTTGTGCTGTCTGTATCCATCATGCACTGTCCACTACCCCAAAATAACTCCACTTTCCTTACTTTGAAGTATTTAGTACTGTGCTCCGCTTGGGTCTGCCATTAGGCAAGGCCTTTTGGTTTTAGTAAATTGCGTCATACTGCTGAAAGCTGCTATAAAGCATAAATGGGCTTTCAACTAGGCCTCTTAATCTATTGGTTTGACACCCTCTTCAGCACAATACAGAGGAAGCTGCCAATCCACTTAAGCCATTGGTTTCCATCTGAGTGACCAAGTTCGCCCCAAGATTTAACTTAAACAGTTTTTTCTTTTTTCCCTACATCTGCTTCTAGTTGTCGCCCTGAAGGTAATACTTAAGCACCTGATGTACTGCAATAGCATTGATCACAGTAATTCAGTAAAAGGTCAGAGCAATTGCTGCAGGCACAAGTGGAGCTGGGGTGCGACTGGCCACAGTGAACACACCAGAGGGCATGTAAGATCCCACATGGCCACACCATTATACTGGGAAACACAAGCAGAGACCTGGTGATGCCACATTCACCATTACACTGAGATTGAAGTGCCTGGGTCAAGCTGTATCCCCTTGCTTATCCTCCGGTGAACCACTGCCTATTCCCTATGACTAAGCATCCCTAATTCTAGTCGCCCTTTGGCCAGCCATGCACTTGGGCTGCTCGTGCTGCAAATGCTATTCAATACACAAGTACATGGCACCTGCAAGCAGGTCCACAGTAGTAGAGACTACATTGAGCATCCAAGTTGCTGCTACAGTTCACAACCTTCACCAATAAAACACCCAAATACCATGGGGAGGCTGCACATGACACTCCCAGTCTTCCAGCATAGTGCCCAGCCAATGGCCGCAGACCACAGCAGCTGGACACCATACTGGTTCCCATAGAACACTCGAAGACCTCACTAAAACCCAAAATTGATGCAGTGGCTATTGAACTTAATCTAGTGAAAAATGATCACAGAAAACGTACTGTCTCCAGTACAGAGTGATTAATAGAAACTTTACAACCACAAGCATCAGATGGACAAAATCTTCTAAGCTTGACTGTACAAATTCTCAAGCAAACCGAAGATGCCGGGGCACATAGCAGTAACATACCCATAGTCGGCCAAGCACAGAGGTGCAAGACCCTATTAGCCTACCTGGAGAACTAGTTCAATAGCTTCATGCCTGTTCCCAAACTGACACTTATGTATTTTTTCCTCTGTCGAGTGCATATAGTACCTGCTTGGAAGCCACTCATAGACTCCTCTCCATGACCACCAGGCTAAACTGCTTCATTATACGGATAGAGAAAATACTACAAGAATCCAACTGACTTGACTCTTCGACAATAACCAGATACTGCTGTTCTGATTACATTATTGCAGTACCACAATATCACTCTTCATCTACAAATGTAAAACGCAAGTTGGGTGGGCTTGGTTTGCAATATTTCCATATTCTCGACAAGGCTCAGAATAGTCACTGAACATAATCCAATATTTGATCCTGCAGAGTCATGCGACTGGATCAAACCGCGTTCACCGAATCAACCGCCAAACACTTCCATAGGCTGGTCTCGGCTGACCCGTAGATGCTAGTGCTGGAGGACCACTCACCTACCACCAAGGTGCACCTCTCCAGAAGCGATACCAACAGCTGAGCAAGTGGAGATAGCTGCATCGGCAAGGCGAAACACCATCTGACCCTGGCCATCTTTCGTAAAGTGTGGTGGAACTCGTCTCTGATGTCCTTAACTGATTTGGCTGTACCCCCAAACAGCCGAGGAAATTCTATAATGCACTATGATTGAAAGTAGTTACAACCTATACTATGATCTATGTTTGTATGGTAATACTTGTCCTCCAGTTGCATGGATAGGATACCCTTTACCTGCTCGTTAGAATATTACTTTACACCATTAGACCTGGACCCTTAAACAAATCCAATACCATCCACCTTCTTTATCAGCACTACCAGTGACTACCCTTGAGTCCTACTAAAAAAACCTGTGCTAAATAGAGGTAGCAAGGCTTGCACTAGTACAACACCATGCTGTTTGAACGAAGGGCTGTTTGCCCCTTTCTTGCAGTATCGAAAATGTCTTTCTCCCCCCCCGCCCCCTTTATCACAAAGTTTAGCAGCCGAACATCTTATCCCATGCGTTGTCTATGCCAACACCAGAGGATGCAATATTCTAATATCTTAAGCGCATTTCTACAGGAAACGCACATTACAAACCTCAATACAGTGCCGCTTCAAAAGGCTTAATTCGTTTGTTCCTCTTACTCCCTACTACCCTGGCGATACACTTGACCATAAATCAGCGTTACATTGGCAGGGTAAAACGTTTTAGTATTTGGGGATTAACCTCCTCACAGAGCCAAACTTGCTGGATGGCAATTTTCTGAGAGCAGCAACTGCGATCCATAGCCAAGCGCCCTAAACCTTGAACACAATTACCTTGCAGCATAACTACAATGTGTTTGATGCTTGTTGGCGGCGAACAACTTGTTGATATGGCATGACGGAGGCCCCTCTGCATCCGGTAGAGCTACTCTGAACGTTCTGCCCGCCAGCAAGAGCACCTTCCTCAAATTTGCACCTAGTGCGCACAGTGGTCTTGTATTTTTAGAGGAGCTTAGATATAACAGCAAAGCCTATTCCATACTTCAAGGCTGTCCCTCTATTGGGATATTCCTTGGAGCAAAGGCTTTCTGGCATCTCTAGATCTAACGCATTGTAATGCAGCAGGCATGCAACCAATAGGCATTCTTTCATGAGGGTCAATTTCGGTCTTTCGAAAACCAACTGGAACAATCTGGTATACACAAGGGACAATATTTGTCATTCACTGCATTGACTTGTACCCTTTATAACCATTCGCGCATAGTAACCCAGGATCTGCAAACGTACTGTTATACAGTACTTGCACACCGTGGGTGCTGGTCGCAGACATTAGTTGGCTAGCCAAAGTTTTAGGCTAGCACATGCGCGACCCTCCCAACCCCCCCACTAACCACACTCCATGACAGCTGGGAGGCTGAAGTAGACGGGCGTTTCATGACCAGGAATGGGAGAGAATATTGGCCATCACGGAGTCATATCGTGGAACGCCAGGTTTAAAGTTAGACTTGAACGTCCTGCACAGTGCCTACTTATTGCCTGCCAAAATCAACCAAGTGTTTCTGGGTGCAAATGCCTGCTGTCCTCGTTGTGGAACTATGGAGGCAAATATGATGTTTATGTAGTGGTCTTGTCGGTCACTGTCGCAGTACCGGTCTGAGATCATGTCTCAGCTTGCACAAGTTGCAGGATATACTGCTATATACACGAGGGCTATGCACGCTGGGGAACTTCTGACACTAAAAACATAATCTAACAGCATAATTTCATGACCTAGCTCTTACTAGCAAAGAGGGCCTTTACAAGCCACTGGAAAGCTAACAGTCAACCTAGCATCCATGAGGTGAGCCAAGTGCTGCTATAGTGGGGTGGAGCAGAGGCCA
This sequence comes from Calotriton arnoldi, assembly GCA_963921515.1. Lineage (NCBI taxonomy): Eukaryota > Metazoa > Chordata > Amphibia > Caudata > Salamandridae > Calotriton > Calotriton arnoldi. Next base: position 1,324,509 of record CAWUFW010003236.1, read on the forward strand.
AGGGACACAGAAGAGTTGTCTGCAGACTTCGCTAGCAAATCTTATCACGAAGGTGGGACACTTCTGCTTGAGTTTCAGGACGCTCTCCAGGGAAGATACCTGCTCTCCTTAGTCCAGATATTGATCTGTGGTGAAACCTAGTTGAATCAAGAGTATACTATGATGTGCTTTAACAGATTACATTGTACTCAGTACTTTTACTACAGGCTGTAACTCTGGCTATTTTAAATCTGCCCGGCACTACTGCCAAGCATAGTCTTCCTTTTGTACTGTCCTGAGGTAATTAACATTGAATTGCATGACTTTGTGCTGCCTTTTCTTAACCTGAAAGACTTTATTATTTTTGCAACAACCCCACTGTGGTTTAACGCAGTGTAATCACCCTGACACACTATAACCACTGTTTGTAGGTTGTTTTTATTAACTCATAGCCAAATTGTAGGTTAGGCCTTGCAAGGTTCCTGCACAGCTAACCACTACAAACTCTTGGTGTAAACAATGGTAGAAATAATACTGAACTTATCTGGGAACGTTTTTTGCAATCTGTCAATGTAAAGACTTTATACTGTACTATACACTGCTAGCACTGGAAAAAACAAATTTTAAAAATCCAGGTATTTTACTCCCCCGAGGAAATTGAAGCAAAGTAAATTTTCATTTTCCAGCCTGCCCTGGAACATGTTCTCAAACTAGGTAGTCAAACTAGGAGAATGTACCAAGAGACTTAGAAATAAATGGAAACTGCACCTACAGTTTCCATCCTACTGCTCAAGTAAAGTTCATTGCAGTCACCTTGATTTCTGTTTTTTCCACAATACCTCCAGGTTTTTGTTACAGAAAATTAACTTGTAGCATCTTGACAACTGACTTCTTTTATTTTTGGTCTCGGATTCAGTGACCAGAAGCATTCTTTACCCCTTTCCTTGTGGGTGTGTTTTTTTTTTTTTTTTTCTTCTTTGCTTCCAATACATGAAGTGTAGTACTGGGTAAATGTTTAACCAGAAGCACTCCCGCTATTAGAATTACCTGATTTGTCTCTGAAATTAAATCATTGTAAGGAAAACCTGTTACAGCTCATTTGAGTGTTTTCAATTGTGTTATAGGCTTACGAACGACCTTCAGTTCAAGACCTTCTAAAGAATCCACTCCTGTCCCGTTGGACTTCTACTGAAAGAAAAGGGAGTCCAGAGAAAACTAAGCCCAAATGTACTGTACATGGCTACGGCCCATGCCCGTCCACTGATCCTTTGCCAAGGAAGACCGCTATGATTTTCTCAAGAGGTATGACCGAGGTCTGGGCTCAGTGGGGAGGGGATGTTTCAAGAATCCAACATTAATCTCAATATGCTACATAATTACGGTTTCTTATTGATCGGGGACCTGGAGTTCATACGCTTACTCTGTGGTGTGCACTCCTCCTTCCCCCCCCCCCCCAACCCCCTCCTCCCAGCAGTTGCAAGAGGGGGCAGCATTTGTATCTTGATACGCAATTGAAGTGTGATGGTATCAAGGGAACTGGGTGGAGAGTCGTGGGTGGGTTAACTTAGCCTGCAGGGAATGCTCCAGCAGCCACCCAGGCAGTGCGTAGGGAATGCATGGATAGTAAGCTTGTGTCTTCTTGGACTCTGCTGGGATTTCATTTTCTTAAATCTTTTTTTTCTGCCCTTGCTGTGAGCACAGCAGAATTGTTCACAAAGATTTCTGGCATTTGGTTCACCGCTAAGAAAAAGGCATTTACTTTTTTACTGCCATGTCCTCCATTGTGCTCACTTGACCAGCAGTCTATGGTGGTGAGTGATGCTACCTTTTGCAGCTAGACTAGGGTGTTCACTCCAGACCACCATCTCTGGTGGATGCTGTTTGCACCTGACCCTGCAGTTAATGCGGGGAACAATGACTAGTTGGGAGCAGCCTGTTACTATGTGAAACAGGGGGCCTTCAGATCCCCTTTTCAGCTGGAGCAATATTGCTTGTCAGTGGTCTGCAGGTAGGTAATTGGACTCTGAATGGTGATCCGCATGTGACTGGAGTGTGCCATATAGACTTATAACAACCCTCATTGCTGGTCTCTGGGCTTTTCTTCTAATGTTTCCTGTAGTTTATATAACCAGGGACCGCACCAGTCTGATATTTGGATGGTAAGTAACAGTGCTCAACTGGTTCCATTGTGATGCAGTACCTTTGACTTTGGTTAGGTCTGCTCCACTAAAGCTACAGTCAGTGGTGCAAATGGTGTCGGGCAGATTGATAACTCACTAAGCCCAACAAGTACTCAAACACTGTAGTGGAATCTGTAACTTGTTAATTGTTTTAAATCATTACAACAGTCAATCGTGGATATAGATGGTGTCCTCATTCACTTAAACATTAATGCTGTTGGGGTAATTGTTCAAATAGGGCAATGTCATAAGTATGTGTTGGTTTCACCAACATTTAGAAGCATGAGTTGAGTCTAGAATACATAAATGGTCTTGGGTACGTAGCCCAATTACACTGCTTTAGGAGATCTTAAAACAATTGATTGTGCAGGGATTTCTGGAGGGTGGTTAACAAGCCCTATTTTAAGGATGCCAGTGATCCAACTCTGGAATCCCTTGTGGGAGAGGACGCCTGGGTGGATCACTTTGAGACAATCTTAGGGTCAGGGGAAGCTCTGACTGAGCAGCCTTCAGCCCCTCTGGTCCATTTAGACCCCCCCCCTTGTGTTTACTGTTGAGGAAATAAAGGTCTGGAAAGGTGCAGCAGGGCAAAGGCCCCAGGCCCAGATGGGGTCCCAATTGACCTTTTTCTCGAAGATCCTGTTTTTATGGTCCCCTTTATTGCAGAACCTATTTAAGGCTGGCCCCCCTGACATCGTGGCGCACAAGCGTCATTGTCCCGATCTATAAAAATTGAGCCAGAGGTGACCCAGGAATGATAGGCCAATATCTTTGCTAGATACCACCTCAAAACTAATGGGACGGCTACTATTACATCAGCTGGAAGAATGGGCCTGTGTTAAAAATATACCGATTCCGGTCCAATATGGCTTCCAGTGGGGAAGGGGCACGATCGATCAGTGCTTGAACCTGAGCCTCGTCATTGAGAAATACTCCAGGGCTAAAGGGGAAATCTACATGGCCTTCATGGATCTCATCTGCATTTGATTGCGTAAACCACAGTAAGCTATGGGAGATGGCCATGGGGGTGGACTCCCCCCAATTCTTACGTTTATCAGACAGCTCGATTCCCAGACCACCGCTTCGGTGCAGTATGGTAAGGACGGGGCTTGCACCCGCTCGTACCGGATCCTATGGGGGGGGGGTTAGGCAAGGATGCGTCCTCGCTCCATTCCTCTTTTTATTATACATGAGTGGGATTGAGGCAGCATTGGTGGGCATGACTCCAGATATCCCGAAGTTTGGGTCTTTAACTCTGCCTTTACTCGCATATGCAGATGACACTGTCCTAGTGGCCAGAACAGGCAGAGCCTTGCAACACGTTAACGGCTTATGCTTCCTTTATGACTTCCCTTGATTTAAGGGTTAACAAATCAAAATCGTTTATTTTAATAGCAAACCCCACAGGGCGTGGGAAAGATCCATCCTTTCACTTAGGGACTCGCAAATTAGTGGTAGTAGATTCTTTCCCTTACCTGGGAGTCCTGTTTGATAAAGGCCACACTTGGGCCCATATGGTCAAAAACAGGGTATTGGCGATGTAGAGTAGCATGGCAGCAATTATTAAATTTGCCAATAAACTGGGAACCAAACCTATAAGTTATAAGGCTAAGACCGTTTCGGCAACTACCTACGGAGCAGTGGTGTGGGGCACGTCTCAAATTGAACAGTTGCAGATTACCGAGGATAAATTCCTGAGAGGCTGATTTCCCTCCCGGCATCATGCTCCAACTTCAATTGCCATGTGGCATTGGACCTCACTTATATTAGCGACTTGGTAAGGTTAGCCCCTTTAGTTTTATGGCATTCAATTTGGAGGAAGAACACGCTATTCTTAACACAACATATTATAAAGGATTGCCTTGAGTTAGATGATGTCCATAAAATAGGATGGCTACATTATGTAAGGTCGACCCTGGGCACTTTGCGTCTGGAGGATTTGTACAGAAACCCCGGTGAATGCCTCCAAATACTTAAGGTTTTAAAAGAATTTTTTTGGGCTAAGTTGGTTCGAGAACGCACAGAGATAAACTAAGTCAAACCAACAGTGAGGCTATATCGAAACCTCCCGACTCTAGCAGAGGGCGACTACCACTATCTAGAGGAAATTCAGAACTTGCAGCACAGATTCATCCTAATAAGATTTAATACAAATTTTTCCTCTGATGGTGGGTTATCCGGCAGGAAAACATAAGTTTTGTGACCTGACCGTTTGCCCATGTGATGGAGTCTCGGCACAATCAGACCTCCATATCGTCCTTTTCTGTGAATTGTATAAAATGGAAAGAGCTAGATGCATATTACCGGCCCTGAGACAATACAACTTCAGACAATGTAGAGTAGCTCTCAGATTTCTTAAAACACTCGGTAACCCCTTTATTTGCTTTGTAGTAGCCAACTTCCTTTGGGCTTGGATAAAGAAAAGGATTTTTTTTTTAGCCATTTATAGTAATATTGAGATGTACTTGGAAGTTTATGGTTTTTAAACTGTACTATTTGATTAATTTTATGTTTTTATTACGGATGTATTGTGCTTTTATGATCTTTGTTTTGCTTACAATCGAATAAAGCTTTGATTGTGCAAATCATGCTGGTTTGGTTAAACACTAGTGCTCTACAAGAATCTTTCTGAAGCTACCTAAATCCATCACTTATCTCGCCTGAGGTCTGCGTGGGACATGTGCGGGGAAGACTCATTTGCTAGGCTTTAACTTCTTTATCAGAATTTTAAGTGACTTATGAGCTGATCAGTTATCCTTTCAACACTGTTCCATGACTTGTTTTATTGTATTGACTTGCAATGTTGGAGAAATGGGCCTCCAAAAAAGTTTCAATTTGTTAGTTGTGAAAGTGTAGATCCCATGAAAAGTACTTTGATTGGTCACCCAACAGCCTACTGCACCTGTGGATGTGTTTTTTCTTTATGCCAACTGCAATCTGCAAAGGTGAAAGCCTCAAATTGAGCACTTTTTTTTTTTTATCTCTAGCTTTATCTTTGCCTGAGGGCATTGTAGCGCTTAACAAGAGAACAAGGCGATCAGAATGACAGGATTTTGAGCAGAGGCTAGTAATCAAACAGTCGGCAGTTCTAGCTACTAAGCCACTTTTTTCTTTTTATTGAACATCAGGTTGTTACCTTTATTATACTTGTTTAGTGTCAAGAGAACATTGCAAACCAAGTGATGACATTCCTTGGCAGTTTGCATTCTGAAGCATAGGGCCTTGCTAGATACCAAACGTGGGTAGAAGTTTTCTTGTCCTTAAATGATCTGGTCTGATGTATCTAAATTGAACAGAAGTGTGGCCAGCAGGCACACCTTTAGGCTACAATTTCTCGATCTGGTAGGGTCACTCATTTTCATGATACCCGAAGAGGTGTGGCCAGGTCGGCTGACTCTGGAACACCGGGGCTCACTGTTCGATCCCCAGTGCTGGAGGCAGGTTAGCCCAGCACCATGTGACTCTGGGCAATAACTTAATCGTCCCAACGGCCCCCAGCGCCTTGAAACCCTTGGGGGTAATTGTTCGCTTTACAAATTCCGGTATTTTATTATTCCATTGTAGGTGTTGAATAGTCCTTGGAGTGTCTGCAGTGCCCCAATTACTTGGCCTTTCCCACCGCATCCTACGTTTGACCATAATAAACGTTTAACCGAAATATGCATAGATCATTGAGTGTTTTGAAGTGCTCTAATGGTTAACCTGTTTAGCTGGGCTATATTATCAATGATTTCATACCCTTTTTAAATCATCCCTGAAAAAAGATACTAGTTTGACCTTCTCTACCCAGTCCCTCTTCAAATAATGTTGTGAATTGTTTAGAGTCTGGCTAGGAGGGCTCTTGTCCAATAGTAGTTAGGATCAGCCTAGTGTCTTTTTGAACATAGAGTGGAGCACGGATCCTCATGTCAATTACTCATTGAAGGCATGCTGAGGAAAGGATGGTAAGTAGACCAGATCCTAAATTAACATCTTTTGAATGTATTTATTGGAATCCCATTTGATCTTGGTGGTCCAGATGGATGAGCCTCTTGGGTCATGGGCTATAAGTTTGCCTCAAACCGGACTATGCTTGGAGGTTGAGATGACCTCCCAGTGGGTTATGATTGAAATAGAAGGCACTGATGGTGTTGGTCAACTCCTTTGCTCGAATTGCCTTGAGCTCATGTTTAACTGGAGTTTCAAATCTTGCTATTTAAATTCAATTTATTGTTTAACCTAGCATATGCATTTGTCTTAATATCATTTTTTTCTTAACCTTGTTTTGCTTTGCATTTCCTCTTTCTATACAACTTCAAATCAGTGAAAAAGTGAGTTTGTCATTTTCAGGAAACATGGGGGTTTTACTAATCCATTCATTGTTTTGTATCCTTACTACTCATGCGTCCCACCCAATTATTGGACCTCTGTCAACTTCTGGGACTTCTGACCTCTGTAAACTTCTAACATGATATGGACTCCCTTGATGAGGGTATCCAATATATGCTAAAACCACAACCGTTCTTGGGTGAAGCTTTCAGCAGCAGGTTAAAGGGGACCACCTTAAATCATCACCTTGGAGTTCTCCTTACCAATGCGTACGCAGCACCCTGGCTAAGGGCAAAAGGAGAAGCTCCCTGTAGGCTGTGCGGCCAAACAAAAGAATAAGTGATTCCTATTTTCTGCCTCTGCAGGTCCACTGTAAATCTATGCTGCTGCTGGCTCGGGGCTTTCTGGAACCAGGCTGGGTTGCGCTCCTGCAGAGAAGCAATAACAGCATATTTTAACTCTAGGGACCCTCTAGCAATATCCCGAACAGGAAAATATCTACTGGGAGCTGACCAGGCATTAAAGTACCCTACAAGGGATAGGGGGCAAAGTACCTCCCTCAATCGCTGCACTGGACCTGAATTCCCGGCTTACTCATTGTGCCGCAATCACCACTTGCACAGCTCTTTTGCACAAAGCACTTTCTCTACAGCACAACATGAACTGTTTGAGTCTCAGACGGAGCTAATAGCTAAACTCCTCAAGCATGCGAAGCAGTCTCTTGCTCATTTGCACAAAATAGGACTGGATTCTCTAGCCATGACACTATCTTACGAACTTTGAGATCTCTCCGCCGCTATATGCCAAGAAGTTTGACTTTTACTGAACTTTACCCATCACTTTTTTTATATTGTAATGATTTTAATTAATCTAATAAATTTTACTTGAGTTTGTAAAAAGAAAAGTGGTCAGTGAAGTTGTTTGTCATTTTCAGGAAACATGACTGTTTTACTAATCATTTTGTGTTTCATATCCTTACTACTTATGCGTCCCACCCAATTATTGAACCTCTGTCAATTCCAGAAACGTTTTAGGACCTGGTCTTGTCTTTGCTTGGTGAGTTTTAAACTCCTAGAACAGGGCTGGTTTGTCGAACATATGGACTCCCTTGACCGAGGTATTCAATATATTTAGTTTGGCTGTTAAGGGTATACCTATTTTCCATTGCTCATATTCGAAGACCTTTGACCAGTTAAGGTATTTTAGTGGGTAAGTACCCTCTTGATGCCCCAGTTACCAAATCAGAAATAAGAATTGGGTACTGTGGTGTTCAGCATGTTTAGCATATTACAGATGTTGTGTTATGTGTAATGTAAGTCCATGCCCCATGGGCTGGGTTGGAATGTTGAATGCATTGATGTAATCAAAAGGAACGTGGGGGATCAGTTGGTGCTGATTTCCTGGGCCTGATCTCCTGGGCCCTTCAGATCTGTAGTCTGTTTCTCTCCTGCTCTTAATAAAGCCACTTATCATAAACTGCAGTGTCTACAAGAATAGGATTCCTACAATTTTGGCGACCACCATGGGATCCGGACCACAGGCCTCATGTCATAGCTTAATTGGCCAATTAGTCTCAAGGAGATGGTAAGAATTATGTTTTCAGTGACTGCTAGGAAATAGTCCATACTTAATCCACCTGTGCAAGAATTGTGTGTACAAAATGAAGGGGGCGGGAGGGCAGAGATTGGAATAAATGGCATGTTGGCAAGTTTGATTGTACCCATGGCAGTGACTAACTCCTAGAAACTGATTACCCAGGATCTGCAAATTTCCTGCAGCCCAGCAATAACAAATTCCCTGCTGAATTGGAGGCCACTTCACTTATTGTCTCAGCTACTTTCTACTTCTGAAGAGACTGATTCTCTTACATTTATACCCTTAATCTTAGCATTCGGGGAGGGTGCGGTTCTGTTGGCTCTGATTTCACGATTTCAAAACTTCTAGCCAGTTATTGGAACTGGGGGTATTGTGATTGTATTTGGTCTCCACCCAACAGGAAACCGGATATATGGAACTGGTGAAGCCTCGAGGAGAGGGTGGGCTCTTGACTACAACTGGTAGAATTATTCATATGGATTTGGATTTTTGAACTGGGGAGCACTATCCTGGTCGCTGACCCACTGCTAAATTGCCCCATTCAACGTACTGAGATCAGTTGTCTCTAACTTTTCTCTGACCGCTGTCCTGTTTGGATAGCAGTTGACTGTACATGGATATTCTTTGAACCCTACAACAGTTTGGCTTTAGTGGGACTCTTTTTAGGCTAATGTTTTCCGGCAGTTCTCAAATGAAACTTTCCCTTGGGGCATCGGGCAACTGTTTCCCGGGTGTGCCCAAAGACCATTATTGGATCCAGTTTTTCATTCAAAGTTTGTTGCATTGTTTTATCGGCACCTCTGTTCATTTGATAGTTTGTGATCAGTAAAGTAAAACAAGGAGTCCAAAGGTAGCCTGTGGACCTGAACATGGCCCCCCAGGATAACGTTCTCAATAGAGCTAATGTTGTAAAAATAGTACCAGTGTTGAACAGACCTTTCAGGGTCAGGACTTTTGCCCAGAAGTTACTAGCACTTTTTTCCATTACTGCAAAGCCTTCACTGATAGCTGGAGGAAACGGTCTTGATTAGAGTTTCCTCCGACATACTGATCCTACAGGTAATGCTGACACCTCTTTATTAGGGTAGGTATATCCTTGGAGTGCTACCTGTCGCATATGTGTTCTAGGAGGGCCAAGGAGCTCTGTATAAAGGTTAAGCTATAATCAGACTATGCTTACCCTTTTTTCCATAAATTGATTTTAATTCGCTCCTCCGGTGCAAAATAATGTAGAATAGAGATGTGATGTATGTTAACCAAACTGTAGCTCTACTAGATAACTACACTGGAAACAATGTGGTGACTTATCAGAGTAATCTTGGCCTGCAGTTCATTCATGGTGTAGCAGCTGGCTGTGACTGCCTTTCACATGTTGGGCTGCTTTGTAGTTGTCCAAACACTCAAATTAAACCTTGAAGATGGGTAGGGTTAGACATTGACCGCTGCACAGGAATCATGGCTTAGAACGTTGAGGGGGAATCCTGCTATAGTATGGTGGAGACCGATGCTGGCTATGTAGTGAAGAGCACTTAGAGTTGTGGTTGTAGTATCGAAGAAAGGACGCTCCAAGCCAGGTAGTTTACCACGTAGATTTATTGAGGTGGTAAGTTAGATACAGAGAGGTAAAGTCAGAGTCTAAGTAGGAGCCCCACCAGGAGCAGCTTCCCTGCTGCTCAGCCCTTCATCCAACTGATTCACGCACGCACACATTCCAAACACTAACATTCCATCAGGCAGTCATTCTGGCTGAGCAGCAGGATACTACATATCTCCCCCTTTACAACGCAAAGGAAGGAAGTTTTAAAAGGTATCGAAAAGAGGCAAGAAAATAAGAATGAAATATAGTGAATGGTACACTGAAAGAAGGCGTGAAAATGAAATATGGAAAGAGCAAGCAGAGGAAGTAAAGTGGATAGGAAGTGAGAGAAAAGACAAGTACAAACGACTATTACACCATCTTCCTTTCCACAGAAACACAAAAATAAATACAAACCCGTACAACAGACTAAAGAGAAAACCAAGTACTAAAATCATGTATGCTGGCCAGGCAAACAGGAAAGTACAGGGTGTTAGAAAAAAGATAAAAGTGAAGAAGTAAGTAAAGTGGTGTAGAATACGCAGAAATAGGAAAGTAGCAGAAATGGAAAAAAAACACCAGAGAACTTTCCCCAAAATAAGATGGGTGGAAGGTATAGAATACAAGAAATGCAGAATTACCCCAAAGGAGATGGGTAGAAGGTATAGAATACAAGAAATGCAGAATTACCCCAAAGGAGATGGGTAAGAGGTGTGGGAGGGACCCACACAGCACAACGTAAGTGTAACATGCAGAAAAAAAATAGAACTACCCCAAAGAGAGGTTGGGGAGGAATGTGTGGAGAAAGACCACACGGCATATACACGTAGAAAATGCAGTACTTCCCCAGCGCTAGCAGGGTGGAACGTGTGGGATAAAACACACGGCACAAAATGTGTGGAGAAAGACCACACAGCATAAAATGTGTGGAGAAAGACCACACAGCACAAAATAAAATGCAAAGAAGCACAAGTGCACATGGCGTAAGCAGAAATACAAATAACTCAAAGAAAGGTTCCCTAAAAGGAAACTCAACATGTAGCATGTAAATATAAACTGCTCACGACATCGGAAAATTAAATAAAAATTAATAATCCTTGTAGCGCAGCAGGTTGAAGCCTTGTAGCGCAGCAGGTTGAAGCCTTGTAGCGCAGCAGGTTGAAGCCTTGTAGCGCAGCAGGTTGAAGCCTTGTAGCGCAGCAGGTTGAAGCCTTGTAGCGCAGCAGGTTGAAGCCTTGTAGCGCAGCAGGTTGAAAAATAATAAAATAAAATAAATAAGGTAGTCACCGTTGTCCTTCAGCGTAAATATGTAGAAAGAGAACATAAAAGGCTGTGCGAATCAGCGCAGAGGATTCGCAGCAGGAAAACATCAGAATATTATAGATGCGAAGAAGAAGTTGAAGCGCAGAAGGACTCTCGGCAGGGATTCAAGAAAACGACATAAAGGAGGAGGAAGTCCAAGCACCAAAGCACCAGGCAGGAACAAGAAGACGCAGGGCATTCCAAACACAGGAAAGGTAACGAGCGAGCGACGAGTCAACCAAGGCAAGTAAACTGATTGTGCAGTCAGAGTAGGGAATGAAAGTACAGTACTTTGACAGCGCCAATTGTAGTACAGATGAAGATGCAGGTTGAGATTTAAGAAAACAGTACCTGCATAGGAGCACGAGTGTCCACTGGAATAGCGCTGATGCAGATGGAGCCGCAAAAGGACTTCTTCAGCCTCACGATAACTTTATTGAGGCAAACAAAAACGTGGTTGGCAGGAAACATGGTTGGCAAAGATGTTGCGACAAATCCAATATGGCGGCACGCACGGTGACGCCGCTGCTGGGTGGCTCCCGGCATCACCGTGCACCAATTATGCTTAGTATCCAAAACCAACTGAAGACGTCACAGTGGCGTGAAGAGGAGTCACGAGGCAGCAGGAGGAAAGTAAGGCTGAGCTCGGTTTTTTTTTTTTTTTTTTTTTTTAAATTTATGGCAGCAGTTCAACTGACACGGAGGAGGTACACCCAAAGAGGCAATGCGCAAGTTAAAAAAAATATATATACTCAAAATACCGGCATAATACCTTCCCATGCAAATAAAAGAACTGGACGATCGCATGTCCTGGCTTTGTTAACTCTGGGGTGCCAATAAAATAACCTCCAATAGGTGTCCGCAAATGACAACTAATTTCCGCCGATTTGTAGAAAAGTGATCGTCTCTTTCTCTGGTTTCAATCTTCCCTCGCTGGCATTTAAAACTTGGATTAAGATAAGGGCTTGTACTGGTTCAGAATTTCTTCCCCGTTCTGGGCTCACAGTAACTTGAGCAGAGATTAACATAGGAACTGGCAGGTAGCAGAACAGTGATCCAGGGCAGCAGTAAAGGGAAGCAGGCAGTAGACAGCAGGTAGGTAGCAGGCAGAAAGGAACTGGCACAGAAACGTTGTGGGCGACCGGTGTAAGGTCACTGGTGGGGCTCGGGGTGCCAGTAAACTTTAAAATGCGTAGCTTTTAAATTTGGAGAGAGTCCTTTACCTTGAGCATGGGATGATGGCTTCTTCAGGCTGAAGAAATTCAGCACTCCTGGTACCAAAATGTAGTATCGAAGAAAGGACGCTCCAAGCCAGGTAGTTTACCACGTAGATTTATTGAGGTGGTAAGTTAGATACAGAGAGGTAAAGTCAGAGTCTAAGTAGGAGCCCCACCAGGAGCAGCTTCCCTGCTGCTCAGCCCTTCATCCAACTGATTCACGCACGCACACATTCCAAACACTAACATTCCATCAGGCAGTCATTCTGGCTGAGCAGCAGGATACTACAGTGGTGAAGAAAAGGGAGTGGATATGACCACATCCGTTCCAATCCTACTGTGGAGACCATTTAATACCAAATGAAGCAGCAAAAGCTCTTTTCATGCTCTCAAACGTCAAGTAAATTAGCATGTTTAAATTGGATGATTTTCACAAATTCTTGGATTTTCAATAAATCTATTATAAAACTGATTTCAGAATCAATTTGTGCGATCCATATATAGAACCCAAGTGACAGTCCTCGCCATGCTGATTAGCCCCAAATTGAAGCACCCCACTAAATTTAAATTGGCTTGCCACAAACCTGATGCCTGGATGGATACCATTCCCCGCTCCTTATTCCAAGGCTTGGAGTTGAGTGAAATAAATTCTCCAACTTCAAATGTGGGGAGGGATCGGTTAGTTGTGAATAGTGTCAAAAGATTTCCTTTTAATCCACCCACAACTTCTAATGTGGATTTGAAAAATGTCATCTAGGATCTGTTCAATTTGAAATTAAAAGCTGGACACTGTTTTCACCTTCTGGGAACCCTTCTCTCCCATGCTCTGCATCAACTAATAGTTGCTTTTTTTGTGCAGTCTAAAACTATAGTCCTAGTATGTGTCCTAGAATACAACCCCAATTGTCATCTTCAGAAATTAATCGTGGAGTGGCAGTCTTGATTTGTCTCTGCATTGCACTTTAAGCTGGAAAACCGGATTATTTTTTTTTCTTCATCAAATGTACATTAACTAATTTGACTAGTTATTTCCTCAAATAGCTACCTCTTGTGTACCCTGTTTTCAAATGCAAGTTATTTGGTATGATTTATGAATACCCAAGTACTGTACTTGATCAAATATTTTTATTAGGCTTTTAAATTATTCAATACAGTAATAATGCAAGGTTTTTGCACTACATGTATTAGATGTATTCATCTTAAACATTTGGTGTTAAGTAGTTTGATTCGTCTGCTGTGGCACTGTCTGTAACAGCAAATATTTCAGTCCTCAATCATGGAGCAAGAGGAAATTTATCAAGATAAAAAAATGTTTGGGAAGTCCAACTTGGAGAGGATAGAACGAAGGACTATACGAGCGGAAAGCATTGTTAGGCAAATGAGGGCATACTGGTTAGAGGGCTGTGAGTAAGAAGTGGTGAAAAGTCAGATCCACCGCAATACTGGTTGGGGGGGCTGTAAGTAGTGAGACAAGATTCACCTCCATATTAGGTGGCCGTGAATGAGTAGTTTGGGGCCAGGTCCAACGTATGCCCAGTTATTCCCCATCAGAAGAGGACATGCGAGTAGACTAATGTGAGGTGGTAGAGGGATACTCTGCTATATGCTCTTTGAATTGTATTAGCATGGTGTCCCAGGCTGCTGCTATGGGATGTTTTATTCTTTGGGCTTCCTCCCAGTGCAGCACAGAACTTTCTGCTTCACCCCAACGGAGCACGGCTCGACACCACTGAAGATAGGACAGGGGCTGTTGTGCACTCCAGCACATGGTTTGTGTGGACTTGGCTAAAAGAAGGGCTACATTTGCAAAGCTCACCTGCACCTTAAAGCTTACCCTCCTTGGAAAAATGCCCAGCGTTGTAGCTTCCCATGAGTTGAGTGTTAGCTCTGTAACTGTGGCTAATAGCGTGTGCACCGAAAACTGGCACGATCTGGTCTGGGCACACCCAAAGCACGTGCTGAAAGTCAGCTGACTGCGCTCGGCATCTGGGGCCAGCACAATCACTGGACGAGAAAAGACAGTTTATTCGAAGGTGTGAGGTAAGCCGTATAAAGAATCCTATATTGAATGTTCTTGAACTGCGTGTTTCTAGAGATGGCATGAGGAGATTCAAGTGTCACCGTCCGTTCAGTGTCATGCAGGGGGTGCGCTAAATCCTCGGATTCCTGACTGAGTTGGCTCAGATCCCACAGTGAACCCTAATGGCTCTGTAAAACCAAGTGTTTTGGTGTCCATCTGTTTCACAAGGTGTGTAGCACATGTGTCACGTGTTGGTGGTCTGTGCCAATTACTGTACTTGATGTTACAATTACGGAGTTGTTGTACTAGTGTGAATTTGGTTCAATAATAGTGCTCATGTCAAAGTATGATTTTCAGAATTATTGCTTCCTATATTGTATGTAAACTCATCCTTGTTAATTCTTTCAGTAGCTTCACCTGTACACCCTGTGGCGAAGAAACCTGCTCATGAATTTCCAAGGTACAGTGAACATATATGTAGAATTGTACTGCTGCCTCTTAATACTGTACCTTTATAAACTGTTACCTCTGCTGTTTTTGGAGCATATCCTTTTACACCCAAATTGTCCTGTCTGAAGCTTATAACTCAGAATTCACTTACAATGCTTGAGATGCTTGCAGAAAAGGTGCATGCCTTCATTGTAAACCTTTATGAATTGCTACTATTAGAAATGGGGGCTCTAGTTGGCATGGCTTTAAGGGACCTTCACTCTAGTCAGGGAGTCACACAGCTAAGAACCTCTGCTCACACCCTGGGTAGCTTGGCATGAGCAGTTCGGCTCATCTCTGAGGCAATTTGTAAAGCATTTGTACATACATGCACAGTAACAGTGAAAACACTACAAAACGAGTCCACACCAGTTTCGAAAAACAGCCAATATATATCTGAATAAAACAAGACTAAAACGATATAAATCCAACACACGCAAGTAAAGAGATCCCTTTTCAAAGGTTAAATAAGTTCAGTCCATAGAAATCCATGGATGTGTTCTAGCACAAAGTACATTTGGTGCGTCAAAATTCAAAGACTAAACGGGTGCAGGGAAGGTGAGGCGCCGGAAAAGCAAAGTGATGCGTCAGTTCCTAACTGCCAAGGGAGGTGATGCGTCTGGTCGCGACTGGCAGGCAGGGGAGGTGATGTGTCGGGTCGTGACTGGCAGGCAGGGGAGGTGATGCGTCTGGTCGTGACTGGCAGGCAGGGGAGGTGATGCGTCTGGTCGTGACTGGCAGGCAGGGGAGGTGATGCTTCGGGTCGTGACTGCCAGGCGGGGAGGTGAGGCGTCTGGTCCTGACTGCCAGGCGGGGAGGTGAGGCGTCTGGTCCTGACTGCCAGGCGGGGGAGGTGAGGCGTCTGGTCCTGACTGCCAGGTGGGGGAGGTGAGGCGTCTGGTCCTGACTGCCAGGTGGGGGAGGTGAGGCGTCTGGTCCTGACTGCCAGGTGGGGGAGGTGAGGCGTCTGGTCCTGACTGCCAGGTGGGGGAGGTGAGGCGTCTGGTCCTGACTGCCAGGTGGGGGAGGTGAGGCGTCTGGTCCTGACTGCCAGGTGGGGGAGGTGAGGCGTCTGGTCCTGACTGCCAGGTGGGGGAGGTGAGGCGTCTGGTCCTGACTGCCAGGTGGGGGAGGTGAGGCGTCTGGTCCTGACTGCCAGGTGGGGGAGGTGAGGCGTCTGGTCCTGACTGCCAGGCGGGGGAGGTGAGGCGTCTGGTCCTGACTGCCAGGCGGGGGAGGTGAGGCGTCTGTTTCCAAATTGCCAGGCGGCACTACATTTTCACCCATCTCCAATGCAGTCAGGAAATGCATCTTGAAACACTGGCCCACACTGACTGTAGGCAGCCTCAACTTAGAACGCCCCCTATTTGCTTTCAAGAAAAGCAAAAGTATAAAAGACCATCTGGTAAGGGCAGCCCTCCCCAGTACCAAAAGTAATCCACATTAAGAGGTTTGGGGGTTACCGCCCGTAATAGGTCATTTCAAATGTGGTGGATGCAGCGTTTGCCACCTCACTGCGGATACAAAAAAATTTGTGCATGCAAACATTGATGTCACTCTGACTAATTTCTCTAACTGTAACACTGTCAATGTTGTATATGCTATTTTTGCCCGTGTAACCTAATTTATGTGGGTCAAACGACGCAAAAAATCAGGATCCGGATTTGCCAGCACAGAAGCCGGGTACGCTGCAGAACACCGAATGCACCACTTGTTGAACACTTCACTGCCCTTAACCACACTGAAGATGAGAAGGTGGCAAGTGATCACCGTGATTCATCAACCCCCCAGAAGTACGAACATTGCGGGCATCCTCAAAGAGGAGCTAAAATGGATCATACGAACGGACAGTCTCCACACTGGACTAAATCGCTTGGAGGACTGGTCCAATTTGCTTTAAGCCCACTAGTCGCACTGCCCAATTATGGATCTCTGTTCTGTTATTACTCTTCCTTATGATTTCGTGTCTCGCTGTAGCTTGTTACTCTATAATTGAGCCAATGTTCACCATCTGCATAACTGTATTATCTGTGCACCTAGGGATTACCCTTACTGTTTTAAATTAATCCCCTTACACTCACCTGTCCTTTCGCAATAGACTGTCACTAGGAATCCTTAATCTCCGTACCTCTATCTTTCTATTTTGCTGCCATTTTTCCCTGTCTTCTCGCTCCTTTCCTTAACTACTCCAATCTTGACTCTCTCCAACCCTACACTCTTCTGACTCTCGTCACCCTATTTCTCTAATTATTTTCGTTATTGTATTATGCAATCTGCACTCTATATTTCCTTGTATGGTAATTTAAACATTATCATTGATGCTATTATTACTTCTAATTGTTTTAATATTTCATTCCCTTCAATTTCCCCCTTGCGCGCCCCCACCCTGGGGTCCACTACACTTTCCTACCTCCTTGGTCCCCCCACCCTCTATGCTCGTGTACCTACGTCTATACACAGTACTCCCTTCCAATATGGCCACCCATGCTTCTCAACCCTTCCATTAGACTCACTCGCGCCTTCGGATTACGTCATATCCGGGCGCCACTCACACATAGAGCCCTCAGATGCCTCCGAACTTATTCGGATCCTCCGATACTGGTTGAGTCTACGCATTGCTCGTTTCCCCTATTGCGGCTTGAGTACACAGAGCAGCCGGCTTGCTGCTCCTTATTCCGAAAACATTGCCTATTCAGGCTTGGATACTCATCTGCTCCACTGGCCTCGCACGTCAGGGTTCCCGGACGGGAACTTCTCTACCCTCCATTGCCTCCGACTTGATGTCGGCCGAGGCCCCCTAATTTTCATACCTCTCCGACTGCTCGCCCCACCGTTGCCTCCTATCCTTCTGGTATTCCGAGGCCGCACTCTATTTACCCTACCAGCAAGTTCCCAGGCACTTGTTTTATCGCTTAGTCCTGATGAGATCCCTATACCTCAATTGGGATCGAAACGTCATCGACACATCTTCAACTCTATACTATAATTTGTATCTAATTGTGGAGTATGAGATGCAACTCTGATTGTGACTTTGTTTATCTACATTTTCACAAATTGAAAAGTCACTTTTTAAATCACTTGCCTGTGGTAAGGAAATCGGCTGATTTCCCTTTACCCTGTCACGTCTTGCTCACTCACCTTTTTTGTATATTATCTCTGCGTTGAACTTAATTGTTAATTAAACTCTTTATTTTTCATCGATACATTCGTAATCCCAATTTTGATTACTAAATTGTGATATTGTATTTATTTAAATTGTATGGGACCACTGTTTTCTTTAGCATACGTCCACCCTTGGTCCCTTCAGGGTCTCCTTGTTCCCTTTTTTGGAGGCGGGGGAGGTGAGTCATCTATCTCCGGACTTGTGACCTCTGTTCCTTACTGCTGTGCAACGTCCGACTGAGTTGAGGGGCGATGCGTCTAAAATCAGATGCACTGTTTTGAGGCAGTGGTGAAGCAGGTGCTGCGTCGACTTCACAGCCGCAAAGCAGGGGTTGCAACTGAGTCCGATCTGGTGCCACGGACGTCTGACATGGTGCTCTGGACTCTGGCTACAGTGTTTGTTTTTTCCTTCGACACAAAGCAGGTGCTGCATCGATTCTTCAGTCGCACTACGGTGCTGTGTCAAACGGGCTCCGAGAGTTGATATGTTGATTTGTCTCCTCGGATCACCAGATTCTACTTTCAAGGGCCCTGGACTGGGGATTTCACACCACTTGGTAAGTCTGGGCTCTCAGTGGAAGAGTCCAGGAACTGGTAGGTGAAGTCTTTGATGGCCCTGAGACTTCTTAACAGGAGACCAGCACGCACAAGCCCTTGGAGAACCTTTGTAGCAGGATATAGAAAGCAAAGTCCAGACCTTTCACTCCCAGGACAGAAGCAGCGAACAGCAGGCCAGCCCAACAAAGCAACGGGCAGATTGGCAGTCCCTCCTACAGAGTCCAGCTCTTCTTCCTGGCAGAATGTCCTCAGTCCAGAAGTGTTCTGATTTTTGGGTGTCAGAGGTCCATCTACCCCTTTCTGCGTTTGTAGAAGGCCCACTTCGAAGAACATTTTTTGCAGTGCTCGTGACCCTACTTTTCCCTGACTCAAGACCCACTACAGAGGGGTGGAGACTGCTTAGTGTGAGGACAGGCTCAGTTCTATTCGGGTCTGTGAGCACTCCTCCCACCACTCTAGCTCAGGAAGGCCCATCAGCCTGGTGATGGGCCATCCGGATATGCAAGGCACAACTCCGCTCCCTGTGTGACTGTCTAGAGTGAATGCACAAGAGCTCAAATTTCAGCCAACCCAGATGTAAATTCTACAGAATGGCAGAGGCTCAGAATGGTAAAGAAAGGAAATGCCCACTTTCTTAAAGTGGCATTTTCAAACACAATTTAAAAAAGCACCTTCACCAAAAGAGACTCCAAATATCTTGCTGCTCCCAATTATTCTTAAGATATTCCAAGGCAATCCCCATGTCTTCCTGAGGGAGTGAGTCCTTGCAATAGCGGAAAACCTAATTAGCAGTATTTTGCTATTAGGACATGTAGAACACACCAATACAGGTCCTGCCTTTTAAATACACTGTACCCTGCCATGGGGCTGCTTGGGGCCTACCTTGGGGGGTGACTTGCATGTAGTAAAAGGGAAGGTTTGGGCCTGGCAAGTGGGTGCTCTTGACAGGTCACAATGGCAGTTCAAAACTGCACACAGACAACTGCATTGGCAGATCTGAGACATGTTTGCAGGGCTACTGTTGTGGGTGGCACAATCAGTGCTGCAAGTCCACTAGTAGCATTTGATTTACAGGCACACAGTGCACTTTACTATGGACTTAATAGTAAAATATGCCAATCATGGATGAACCAATCCCAATACAATCTACACAGAGAACACTTGCTCTTTAGCACTGGTCAGCAGTGGTAAAGTGCCCAGAGCCCTAAATCAAAATGCAGCACACAGTAAAAAAAAAAAAAAAAACAGGTCAGAAACAAAGACTGGGGAAATCGTGCCCAAGATGCCAGGTCTAACAAATACTGGAATCCAGACAGTGGTTCAAGTGCAGCATTAAAAGTGAGACAAAATTTGAAAACAAGAAAAGAGAAACCTCAAAACATTTTAGATAAGAAAGGCAAGAAGGAGGAACCAAAAACTAGTGTTAACCATATAATGGAACACCCAAAAACCCATGTACATAGAATCACTTGAAATTTGTAAGTTATTTTAGAATTTATATATATATATATATATATATATATATATATATATATATATATATATATATATATATATATATATATCATATATATATATATGTGTACGCTCACAAAGTTACGCAAACAATGTTGCAATTAAAGACAATGACATGTGTAAACAAACAAAGTGGCTGAGGGAAATACAACAACATGGTACAAAACAGAATCACACAACAAAAATTGTATCGTCTTAATTTCAGGCCACATATTGGCGTTGACTGCGTTTCGACCCAGAATTAAAGGGTCCTCATCAGGACATAACCGATATTAGAGCATCCACTGGATATTAATAAAATATCTTTATTGGTAGAGATAATTGCTTCAATAAAGAGTTGCCTCAAACATGCAACCTTCAAATCTACGGTCCAGAGACCCAAAACTAAATAAAATGACAGTGCCTCATAAGTAGTTGATACTGGTCCACGAAGCTTTGAGTATCGAGATTAGAAAAATTATAAAAATCAAATCGCAAGTACAGGAAGTCCACTGATGATGCTGTTAATGGAAGCCCAGTCAGTATGCTCATAGAAGTAGCAGTTTTTTCAGTCGTTCCAACAGCATAACTGTCCGGACAAACGCCTCCACTGAAGTTCAACGTGGCGTGGATGCTAGGAGCGTATGTCCAACCGGCTGTCGGTTGGGCATATGCTCCTAGCATCCACGCCACGTTGAACTGGTTGGTTGGCGTATGTACCTATGGCTCAATGCCCAGGAGAGATGCAGTTAATTTCCTAACTTTTGTAGGTTCCATCGGTGAATCTACTGAACTACAGGACCACTGGTTCGATATTACACACCACCTTTTGTTACTTTCACACGTTTTTGTTGTTTGTTCACTTATTTGCAGTAACTGTCACTTGATCCTGATGAAGGCCATGACACTCTGATAGGTCCCTAGGCCGAAACATGTTGATCGTCTTCTAATGTAGCTGTCTCTAATGTTGACAGTTGCATTACTAGCTATCTGTTTACAAGGTAGCTGAATAAAGCTTGCCATAGCTAACCTTGTAGCCAATTTTAACTCGCAATTCACTCTAGCACTGCACCTCCTCCACAACACACCACACTCACATAGGGTTTTAGAGTAACCTGCTCTTCTAAGATAAAACATCCCTGAGCTCCTCCCTCGCAGCGAGAGGGTTGTAGCCTGCGTTAAGACTAGGCTCTTAATGCGAGGAGGCACCCCTATGATGAGCATGACACCTTTGGTGCATGAGGGGAACTGTCCTTTAAAGGGATCCCCCTGTCAAGCATGGTTGTAACACTCCACATGCCCCTCAGACCGACGTTCTGGACCCGTGGGCTCTTTTTGTGATAGATTTCTTCGCATAGCCAGTGCGGCTCCATGGAGACTCCTCTCCACCCTGAAAGGGACAACTGTAATCTAATATAAGTGCTTTCTAAGCGCATTGACGTCTGTTCCTTTCTCCTGTGCCTTTGTATGTTCATGACTAGGTGCTCCTACTTTTTCTTGTCGGTTGACTATCTTTTCTCCTACATAATTCTCCAGAGTACAGGGAAATGTCAATTTCAAACACTACACGTTGAAACCTTGTAGGGACTGTTGTGACAAAATGTCTGACTGATCCCCAAAAAGTCTGGTGTTTATCAGGCCATGGCTCAATCGTGCAGGGAGTGTGCCCTGATGAACCCAAAAACAATCCTGGACCGTTAAGCCAAGCTGTACGTTGCAGAGCAGGGACTAGTCATGTTAAGTCCGCTCTCACTCAAAGTCCAGAACCAAGACCTGTTCCTGCTCTCTGGGCCAGTCCCATGACAGATCTTTGTGCTCCATGTCTTCAGATTAGTAAAAGTAAAAAAAGAAGCACTTTAAGTCAAAGCGGACCATATTCCACTCTGAGGTCACTAGGGCGTCAAGGTATCCCATTGTCTCTGCTCCTAGTAGCCTACTGAGCGGATTCTGATGTACCCAGTGGTCTGGGTCTGTTGCAATGCACCAACAAATTAAGGCATTTAAGGAGGCCATACTCTGCCATTTCTGTACCTTAACAGGTCCTTCTTGTGCACCTTTCCTTCCTGTAGGAAGCTGGCTCTGTATATGGTAATACCACTAGGTGGTTATACCGTGCACAGAGTTCAGGGGTTTCCCAAAAGTGTACAGGGCTCAATGTAAAACCCAAAGTGCTCTTGGTGGTAGTGTGGGCGAGCAGCCTAAGGTCTAACACAGAGGAGTGTATGACATTTATTGTATATCATTGACCAATAATGGACACTATTGTAGGAGATCCAGACCTATTTTAGAAAATTATACTTTGTATTTTATTTTAAGACCAAGATCTTCGCAATAAGGTAAGTAAGTTTTTTAATTCACTTTGAAAAATCGACATCTAAACTTTTCAGAACTGTTCAATGTTATCCTAGGGAGAAAACAATATCTCGGTTAAGCAAGTAAGTAATGAACTTGCAGTTCCAGTCTTCTTGACAAAGTCGGCAGGGGGCAAGGGTCAGGTGAGTACCAAAACTGCACCACAAGGGGCAGCCGGGTGCTGAGGTCAAAATCAGTTCAGCCCAATGCTTTTCAATGGCAACTGGGGTTGCCTGGAGCCACACTGCTTGCAGGCATGTAAATCGGTTGCAGGGGCCACGCTTTTAGGGTAAGGTCCTGCACGGGGAGCACAAAGCAGCACCAAACATACCACCAGCAGCACAGTGGCAGCAGAGAGCATAATGGGTGCCCAATGCTTCTCTATAGTGGGGGGGGGGGGGGGAGAAGAGTCTTTTGGCAAACAGGCTGCAGGAGTGGCACCTGAGGTTGCAGGAGGGAGACCAACCACTGCAGAGGTAAGTAGAGATGTAGGGGGTCGTAGGGGCACTGTCTGTTCAGCTCACCAAGGCCCGGTGCTTCGGGTGCAGGGGTCCCTTTCGATGTCTGAGTCTTCTTACCGGAGCCAGTCGGGGCAGGCCTCAGGATTTACTCTGCAGGTGCCGCTGTGGAGATCAGAGGTCAGCAAACACTGAACACTAGGTCAGGATTGCTGTGGAGACTTCACTGCACAGGTGAGAGACTCAGACTCTGGCTGTGGGCGTCGGGTGCAGAGTGGGCAGGGATACCTGTACCAGCTGGATCTGAAGCCCTTGGAGTCTGTTTCTTCTGGAAAAGTCCGCTGTCCATGGGAGATTGGAGTCTTTTTCGAAGGCAGCAGTCCTCCCAGGGTTTCAGAGGTCGCTGGCTGCAAGACAGGTCTCCGCTTCACAGAAGCTTGAGACCAGCCACTAGGGCTGGGGCCAAGACAGTAGTTTCTGTGCAGGGATGTCTTCTTTCTTCTTGGGTGTTGCAGATATGGTTTCTAGGTCTGCGGGAGCCACCTAACTACTAGATTTAGGGGCATTTTATGGGAGTAGCGGGTAGGGCTAATGTGCACCTTACCTGGGGTGACTACACCCTCTATTATCCCACCCTCCTGTGGGAGGGGGGGCACAGACCTAGCCCTGATTGGAGGGGTCTCCCTATCTTTAAGATGGTGGGGACTGAAAGATGTGCTTCACCTCCCCCAACTTAAGGGTGGAGTTGGCATAGGTGGGCACACCTATTCCCCTAATTTTTCATGTCAGTTTTCCTGCCCAAAGTGGGGTGTAAACCAGGGGCTGCTGTCTGCTAGCAGCAGAGGCTGGGGGTTGCATTACAAAGGCGGCAGGCCTTTGAAGCTTCCCTCTTTGAGCACTGGCCCATACTGAGGTAGTAGGTGACACCTCTGCCCCAGGTGTGCATGGTTTCTGGTGCCAGAGAGCAGGGTAAGCGCTACCCAGGGCTCAAACATGTCTCATGGTGGTTGGCTGCCTACAGCCGGTTAGAGACCACGCCAGTGTCGGTAGGTTTTTAGGGGGCATCTCTGAGGTGCCCTCTGGTTACATGGAACAAATCACACACTGGCATCAGTGTGGACTTATTGAAAGGAGTAGTTTGGTACCAAACACTTGTGTGTTCAGTGAAGCCATCATGGTGCTGTGGCACTAAAGTTGTCGAGATTCCAACCCGGGTAATATCAATGGCTTCCCTGGCACTTACTATATTAGGGAATGGACTACCAATATTGTAGGGACTAATCTGCTCATGCACCTGTGGTATAGTGCACCCTGGCTTAAGGCTGTGAGGCCTGCTAGAGGGGTGACTCACCTTTGCCTTCAGGAAGTGCTGGCTGGCATGGCTCCCAGGCAGGGTGCCATGTCGACTTGTTTTCTCACTCACAGGGACATTCAAGCTGTCAGGGCAGTGGCAAGGTCCCAGTGGGGCGGGGGCGGCGGCAAAGGAGCACCAGAGGGTGTCAGGATGACCCTCTTCAGCTTCCAGGCAGACCCTGGGTACCCAGATTACCATTTACTAGGGACTTATAGGGGGTAGAAGTACAAATTTGGGATTTGTTTTTAAGGAAGCAGTGGCACAGGGGACGTGGTTGGCAGGGACCTTGTGCACTACAATTGAAACCACCACAAAATCAGGCAAAAAGTGGGGGCTAACCATGAAAAAAGACGCACTTTCTTACAGGTCCCATGAATCCACAGAGACCCCAGCTAGGTTACCATCAGTGGGTCTGCCCTTCCACTTTGTGTCTCCTGAACCCGCTTCAGACTTGGTTCAGACTCCATAGCTCATTCTACACACGGCACTGCAATCTATGCCAGTTCCCATGCTGGCTATGCAAAAGGATGTCTAGCCCTTAGTTCTGTCCGACTCTGAAAGCATCTCAGCTGCGTGTGACTTCATTTCCTAAGCACCCAGTCTCCTTTTGATTCTGACTTACAAAAGCCTACCTTTCCTATAGGCTGTTCTCCAGTACTTCAACAGGACTCTGACCAGAGGCAACAATTTCTTTTGAATATTTCCCCCACAATTCTATATTTTTTTAATATCTTCCTCCCTGATGCGGAATTAGTTTCCTCCCTTATTCCTTCTACAGAAGTCCACTTCCTTCGCCATGGTGATTAGAAGGGCAGCCTAAATTTACAACCCCCTCAGTTGAAGTAGCTGAAGTCCTCACAGAGGTGATGCAACCATCAGAACCGCAGCTGCCCGTCAGTCTGCCTTTTTAACAAGGCCCTAACGGACACTCATGGTCACTTGGTCAAAAACTTGCTCCTGTCCACCAGTGAACAGAATAAGGGCATGTTGCCACAGGCCAGGTTCAGGTGACCCTGCCTTTTTCGCACATCATCTTACTTGGGAGATCCTGGTGGTACAGAACTTCACCAGGGGAGATTACCCCAATTCATTCCCTATGACCCCACCGGACAGGGAGTCCGAATGGAGGCATTTGCTAAGGGGTTTTCCTCTAGGAGCCATAGCCTTGGGTCAGTCCAAGCCAGCTGTTGGCTGGAATATTTTCACGCATTATGCGACTCAGTTCCTGAAATTTTTACCTTCAGTCCCAGAGGAATTTCGAGCCATTTTGCCTCAGTTCTTTTAGGATGAGGATGGCTAGGATGTGGCCCAGTATTTCATAAAGTCTGACCTTGATTCAACAGATTGCTTGGGTAGAGCATGTGGTGCTCCGATGCCTCGTGTGGATGAGATCTACAGGCTTCTATGATGTTCAGGCGTCACTCATGAATATGCATTTGATGCATCTCACCTCTTTTAAAAACAGACTGTGCTCTTGAGTGCTTTAAGAAATGTTGAGCTACTGCACACTTCTTCTTTCCACACCCACAGGCAGTATCAACAAGTTTCTCCCTTTTCAAGGCATTCCTCAGAGCTTTGCTTACAGACCGTGTCAAGGCCCACCACCCCAACAGGCACCCAAACCAGTTCAGGATAGGTGACCTAACTTGACTATCAATCCCTCAGGGACAGCAATCCTCCCAGTCCGGAGTCCAACAGCAGCCTCCAAGCCTTTTTAGTTAACCCTTGGTGGCACCTGACTTTCCTGTGGGAAGCAGGATCATATATTTTTGCCCCAAAAATGGAAGCAATTATATTTGACAGATGGGCCCGGCAGGTAGCTTCATTGGATTATTCCCTGGCATTCCTTTCTGCCGAATCTTGCACCCTTATCGGAGCAGCTTTTGGTGGACCATTTGGCTGTTTTTATTGTAGTAAATACAGGTTCTTTGGGGAAAATGAGCCAAAGCTGAAAGCTTGAAATCAAAGCTGAATAATGCTACCAATATTTTCTTGCTCCAAAAAAGGTTTGAGACATCTGTCCCATTCTAGACTTCAGCCCACGCCCCCTTAATTTCTGCCTGTGAAGGGTAAAGTGAAGATGCTCATGCTGGCCTAGGTTCTACCTGCCCTATTTACCAGAGACTTGGATGGTGGGCTGCTCCTGAAGGATGCCTGTTTCTGTATTCCTGTCCTGTAGGCATACTGACTCTCTCTGGTTCAAGGTGGGCCATGAGCATTTTCAGTTAATTTTCCTTTGCGGCCTCACCAGTGTCCCTGAGTGCTCACACAGGTGACTGTGGTGGTCACTGCCCATATTCGGAGGTTTAAGGTACCAGTATTCCTCTACCTCGACAACTCGCTGAAGGCTTCCTCGCCGCAGTCAGACGTGGACCACTTCAGACAACCATTGTTACATTGCCAGGGTTCACAATCGACCAACCAAAGTCTCACCGGAATAATTTGCAAAGGCTTTCTTTCATCAGAGCCACTCCACATACGATGCGCTTCTCATCCAGTCCAGTATATTAAGGCTCTGATCCCACGTTTCAACCTTTGCTGGGGATCGCGCTGAGGCTTCTTGGTCAACTGTCCTGCTTGTTGACCATGCCAGATAGCACATGCTTGCTTTGCAGAAAAATCTGAAGTCTCCATGTTCCCAGCACCAGGGGATCCTGTCACCCCATCCAGGTTTGGGAGACTACAAAAGATCCTTGCCCCACCCAGAACGTATGGTGGTGACTGTCTCTTTGGGGCCAGAGAGGTCATTTGGGAGAGATGGAGATCAGAGGACTCTGGTCTCTGGCAGAGACCCACTTCGACATCAACTTGTTTGAGTTGCAGACCACTTTCTTGGTGTTGAAAGGCTTTCTACCGTCCATTTAGAGGCTGGTTCTGACATGGGGTATTGCAACAAGTGGGGTGGAGTCTTGGGCTCTGTGCCAGGAGGCCCTGCACCTTTGGAAGTGGCTGGATTTGCAGGGTCTCACCCTGATAATGCAAGACATGGGGTGGGGTAGGATCTTGAAACTCAACAGGTGATGAATGTTAATGATGCCTAGTGGATCACAAGTGGCAGCTACACCAGGAGGTGGAGCAGGGCATCTTGCAACAATGGGGATAACCCTGGCTCGATCTCTTCACTACCACAGAACATGGTGTCCTTTTGTACATTGGAATTCACAAGAAGATACTCTCCTGGAGATACGTTCAGTTTAGAATAGGGCATGGCATTCCTGTATGCCTGCTTGCCACTACCTATCTGTTCCCCAGAGCTTGGTCGTTCTTGATCTTCTAAGTCCTAGTGGCTCCAGATTGGGCCTAGAGTGGTTCTAAACATTCTAGGCATGAGCATATGTCCTCTAATCTTCTGTCAAATCACCAGTTCAGGGTTTTGCACCTCCGCCTTCACAGTTTACACCTCCATGTGTGGAAATTGAGCAGCAGCAGTTGACTGCCTCGCAAAATAGTTGGCGTTATCTTGGCAGCCTTCTACAAAATTTCTTTATGCCAGACAGTGGGACAGGTTTATGGCTTTATTGTGGCCCTGTAACTCTGACCCGTTGTAGGCCAAACTGTTGTCACTGTTTGTTTGACACAGCAAGGACTTTTGGTGGGCTTCTTTGCCATTTCAGCCTTTGTGCAGTTACTGGGCCAGATGTCTTTGTTTCAATCACCTATTGAGATGAGTTGCTGCAAAGCCTTGGTTCCCCCAAAGCGTATTGATGCCTCAAAACATTCTTATCCCTACTTTTGTGTATCCCGTTTGAACCTTTACACACGGTCTTCTCACCTTGCTGTTTTTTTTAATTAATTTTTTTATCCTCTTCATCACTTCATCAAATGAGTGTGCTTAAAGCTCTTTAGGTACAGTCTCCCTACACCACCACCAAATTGGTGCTGCAGCCTTTCTGCTGTCATCACACTCCTGATCTTTGCTTTGCCTTGTCCCTCGAAAGAGGATGAGACTTCATCATTTGGATCCTAAAGGAGCACTGAACTTTAACATTGATCGCACCAAAGGCCATCTGGACTACTATCTGCTCTTTGTATGGTACTCTGGGGAGAAGAAAGTAATGTCAATGCTAAAGAGGGCACTATGCATGTGGATAGTACTCTGCATCAAGCTCTCCATGTTGGCCAAGAAGCAGCCCCCTGAGGGATTGAGGGCACCCAGAAGCAAGGCTGGTACAACTGCACTAGCAAGCAGATGGCCACGTAGCAGCTGAGAAATATCTAGGACAGGCAATCACTGCACGCATTCACAAAGCACTGCTCCCTCGACAGCCACATCTAACAGCAAGGGCATTTTGTCTGTTTGCTCTTGCAGAACTTTTTGGTTGGGGTGGTTTTACAGACCCACTACCGGGGGCGATAAAAAAAAGTGGGTGAGGGGGCAAATAAAATGGACTGAGGAGGGGTTAAGTAGCACAATAGGAAGAGGGCTGCCTAGGGTGGGGGGGAGGAGGCATACAAGGGATTAAGCAACATGGAGACTAGACGAGAAGCACGCTCGAGATGGAAAAACACGAACTCTCATGGAGAGCTTAACGTAAACAAGTTCTCTAAACGTGAACAGTGTAAGAATACATGCCAGCCAATCAAAGGATAAAGAGCCTGGCCTCCATTGGAGGCACAAACACAAGAGGAAGGCAAGCCAACAAATGAAAAGTAACCAAATGAGTGAAGCCCGTCATTAGTAAGCAATGGGGGCTGTAAGCCCCTCATTTATGGCTAAGTCCACAATAAATGCTTAGTTTTGTAGTGGGGGAAAAAACACTTTCACTGTTAATATTCAACTTGACTGAAGTCTTCAATATGTAATTTTAGAAAAGAGGGGGGGGCGCAGATGTTCCAGTACTACTTTGCACCAATGCAGTATCCTTATGTAGCTAATGCTGCAGATTTCTAGAGTTTAGTGTGCTATATTGTCTACAATGTAACTGCATGTTACACTCCAATATGATGCTGCAAGGAAAATGTTAACACTGGCATCTGAGTGTTGGGGTGAATGCAGTGTTTAGCCAGCTTATAGCTATCTAGTTTTGTTTGACAATTTTGGCACCCAGCAATCAAGTGCGAGTTATCTTCTGAAAAAGGACTATACAAATCTTCACCTCCATTAAAGTCGGTAGTTAAGCCAAAATTTGACTCCAAAAAGAGCCAATGTAATCAGTATAGACGCTAAAAAGCAGGTGCACTTGCTAGGAGTCGTGAATTTGATTATTAGCATAAATGTAATTCAATAGAGGTTTGCTCGTTTGACCAGCTTGCCGTGTTGGATTTAAATGGGACATTTGGCAATCCCGTGGGACCTGGAACGCAGTTTTTTTTATTTTTTTACTTTTGAG
This sequence comes from Calotriton arnoldi, assembly GCA_963921515.1. Lineage (NCBI taxonomy): Eukaryota > Metazoa > Chordata > Amphibia > Caudata > Salamandridae > Calotriton > Calotriton arnoldi. The sequence continues at coordinate 1,353,884 of CAWUFW010003236.1, forward strand.
TTTAAGCCTCCGCTTCTTGAAAGTAAGACTTGCATGTCCCAGTCATCCTGATCCTGCCCTTGCCCAAATTAATCCTTATGCTACTTTGTTCCTGCTGCTTCTCTCGTTTGGGTGAAATACTGGGCTGCAAGATACTCTGCCCAAGCTTGCTCAGCGATATTTATATTTGCTATGTGCGAGCCTCTTTCCCGATTGTTTTTGGTTTTCCAGAATTAACTTGGGTTGTTGCTCTTTAGCTGCTCAGAATTTTTGCCCACGGTCCTTCATTATGCTTCCTCTTTTGTAACCAGATTTCCTTCATATTCATCAACCTTGCTTGTCTGATATTTTCTGCCTGCAAGCGGTTGGCCACCGACTTTAATTATCATTTTAGGCGGTTCAAGGTGTGCTTGCAAGCCTTAAGGCCAACGTATATCACTCCGACTTTTGTTCCTGAGGCCTACTTGATGGCTTTTCTGCCTTTGCGTGTTCAAATTGTTGTGTAGCAATGTAACTGCAATTATTTCCCAATTTTGGACGTGGTTACAGCCTTATGTGAACTTCTGAAGGAATAAGATTGAACAGCTTGTTACTATTTCACTTTGGATTTTCCCTTTCCATTGTAACCTTAATTTTTGAGGTTGCTGGGACTAATGGCATTGTCACTTTAGGGTGGAGACAAGTCATTGTGCTTAAACCGGTTAACTGAGGACAGTAGTCCGTTTAGAGTCTGGGCTCAATCGTGTAAGATTATCCAACTGAATAGGCTAAGGGGCACCCATAGTGTAGTCTATTGTGAAACTCTCCTTGTTGGTAATTCTTGTTTTTTGCAGGCAGTTGATCCCCCTCAATCTTTCATTTAGAATTTAGGCCCATACTAGAGCAGGCCATGAGGATAGAAGCACCAATCTTCCTACTTTTGTTCTTTGCCAATGGCTACTGCTCCATGTTCTGCCATGCTAGATTTTGTTCTAAAATTAGTTCGTCCACATTTTGGGAGTTCAAGTTTTTGTTAATCTCCTATTAATATAAATTCTGTGTTCCTGTTTCCATCCTATGAGCATCATTCGCAGGTTTGCCTTGACTTTGTTTTTCGGATACTGCTGGATTGATGTATGTGTTCGTAATTATTATGCAATGCATCCTTGGACCAACCCTCCAATTTTAGCACTAGGATCCAGGGATATGTGGATTCTAGGAGAGTCTCCTTAATTTTTAGGTCTGCTGAAATGCATGTTGAGAGGCCTCCCATTGGGGTGTCCTTTGCTGTGTGCTTGACTGTGTAGTTACTAAATTTAATGAAACTGATCGGAGGCACACTTTTCTGCGCCCACGTCTCTTGCAGTAGGATGATATGCTGCGTCCTCCAGGAGGTGGTAACTGTGGGGAATTCCAAGGCAGTTTTTAAACTGCCTTGGTAACTGCAGGGCATTCCAAGGTGGCTTTTAAACCGCCTACGTTCCATGAACAAATTTGCAAGGCAGTTTGCTATTCAGTGGATGTGCAGTGAGAGTTCACAAGTCATCCCTTCGTTTTGTTGCTCCCCAAGGCAGCCAGCTCCAGTCTGTATCCGGTTTCCCTCTTTCGTTGGTAGTCATAGCTGTTGACCCAATGTCGCTTGACCTTGCAAAAACTGTGACCAGTTGTTACCGATTGGGTTCCTCAGGATCTAGTAGACAGATGGGAGGTTCTCTTTTCCTGATGTCATTAGGATTTACTTTGTCGTGGACCTTTTTAGCAGAATTTAAGGATAGGCTTCCTCTACTTGACTTCTAGTGAGGATGCCCCACTTCTCGAAATACGATTTACTTGACAGTACAGATTTTGCTATATCCTGCCAGCGCTAGCTGACCAATGTTACTTCGGACAAAGTATCTTCCCTGGTCCCATAATGGTGGTGAATTTGACATCATCTGTGTATGTCAACTTGATATCCTGTAACGTTGGAATGCTTTTTAAATAGTTTTAAAATGTTTGCTCAGTTTAGTATATTATGGCTGCCCCTTGAGGCATATGTTGGTGTGAAAAACCGTAAGTATTAATTTTGTTTGATCGTGAGTCTCCTATCTGCTGGACTGATTTTCTCAGTTGCTTTCTGGTGTATATTCTTTCTGACTGTTTGATTGCGAGTTTTCTTCCAACACTTGGTTTGAACATTGGTTAGTGGTACCAGTAGGTTGAGACTGAACAGGTCTTGATATGTTGAGTTATGATTTCTAAGACTGTCTACTTGTCGTATGATGCCAGTTGATGGTTCCTACGCCATCTTTGCGCTGGGCAAAGCCCCTATCGAGTAGATTGTATTTCTTTTATTCTTCTGCAGCATCGCCCTTGAGCTATTCGATTTTGGGGGTACTAATCATGTGAGTGACCTTACTTGCTGGATAAGCTGGTGCTGGGAGACTTGTCAGGTTCAAAACTTTCTCCCCTGTGTCTGTTCTTACGATTTGTTTTTCTGCCGGGGTTTTGTTTTTTACTCTAGCAACCTGGAACGTTGCTTGTTTGGAGCCCTGATTTAGGAAATTCGGGAAGAGTTTTATATTTTGTGGTGATTGCGAATGTGAAGTGCCATATCGGGCAGCTTTAATTGTCATTTTTCTTTCTTTTCGTAATCTCTTATGTTGACATTTTGCTTGTTTGTAATTCCTTGAATCATGCAGTGGTGGTGAGGTTTGATCTCGGATTGTCATCCTCATGCCCGTCTGAATCTGTTATAATTTTGTTTGCAATCTCGCTGCTGCTTTTTCGTGGGGTGTGGCAGGAGATTGATTTACAGGGGGGTCCACCCGAAGAAAAGCAGATTTTGAACCAACATCCACATTGGGGTGATTAGATGCACTGCATTATTTTGCTGATGTGGGTGAAACTGGTGTTCTCAGATGATATGGCTTCCATTTCTTTTACTGTATCAGTCACCCTGACTGTGATTGTTTTTCAGGTCTTTATGCAAATGGATAATGTATCCATTTCGGCTTCATCCATGTTGGGATGTGCTTTTCGTATATCTTCCTCCATGGTTGGCTCATGTCTTTCCTGGAGAGAGAGGAAGGATGGGCTGCTTGAGGGTTGAGTTTTATTTGGTATACAAGATGCCTTTTACTGACCTGTGTGCTGTGGAGGTATTTTTGTTTTTTAAACTTAACTTGAACTCGTTTATTATGGATTGCAAAATGCTCTGATGGCAGCTTAATTTGTCTACAAGGGGTGAGCATCACCAGTCTGTGAAGGTGACCTTTGATTTAACTGAGTAGACTGTGCGTGTTTCTAGTTTAGAGAAGGGAGGTTGTGGGGAGTGGCAAGGGAAAGTACACAGTGGTGGGGGATCCTGGCGGTGCAAAAGCCGCAGTGACTGGGGGCACTAGAGAGCCCACGGGAAGATGGCCACACATTAGTGCAGCTCTGCCGGCTGGGTTCCCAAAATCTGTATAAAAATCCACCCAAGCCTCACTGGCTGTAATATCACATACGTCTGCCTGTACGGAAACTGCCAGCGGCCGCAGCGAACCGTGAAAGAGCTCGCCGCGTCTGCTGTAGAGATGTTGAGGGGGCATCGCCTCGGCATGGCTGGTGACCGGGCCTACGCCGGAAGTGGAGGAAGACAAAAGGGCTTCTGCCTGCGAGCATGCTGCAGGAGCGGACCGCGGCCCAACACCCGTGAGTGAAGACGCTGCGGCTCATCCCGCCTGTGAGCGTCCATGTGAAAGAATGCGCCCCATTCCCCTGACGTGTGAAGGGGGTCTGACGCTTGAAAAGGCCGGCAATGCTATATCGAGGCCGTGGCGTCAGCCTGCGCACAGGGCCCGAGGAGGAAGACACAGGCCTTGTGCCAGCAAGCATACTACTCGAGCAGACTGCGGCCCAACAACTGAGTGGAGACTCTGTGGCTCATCGCGCCTTTGAAAGGGCGCACGTGACAGTGCGCCCGCGACACGCGTAGGCGGACTGACGCTTTAAGAGGCCGGCAGGGCTAAATCGAGGCCATGGCGTTGGCCTGCCACAGGGCCCCTGGCTGGCAAATCGGCTCTAGGGGAGAGCTGTGGCCTACTGAGACACGTGAGTCCTGCCATTCTACAAAGGAGCTGGCAGTAGAGATCAGATGGGGGCACACTGACTTCTGGAATGGGCTGAAGGGCAGTGTAAAAGCTGACTGACTTGACACCAGGCACAAAGCTGGAGGCCTGGGACCTGGATTGTAAAACATTGCATGGTGTATGCAAGGCAGGAGACTGCCATCCAACCACTCAAGACACTTGAAAAGGAGCTGCTTATTGTTATAATTGCGGGGCACACAAAATTTGAATATCCCAGCGGCATCTAGGCTGTGCGCTGTTGTGGCGGTGAGACCGATATCGTAACTGCGCTCCTGAATGGTATTGAGGGGCCTGTAGAAATGGCAAATTAGCAGTCCAGCACCGGAGAGAGCAATAGTAACTATTACGATCAGCAGCATTGTGTGCAGAAGTGGTACAGTGGGGGGCTTACCATCATGGGTAAAGCAGACAAAGTGCAAGCCAAGCTCACATTTGAAGCACGTGGCTCCACGAAACCGTAATCTAAAGCAGGCAGCGCATGGGAACTCCAGAATAGCACACTCGAAGCAACACTGCTAGCTATGCAAAATAGTTTGCAATCCATCGATGGCAAAATTGACTCCTTGAATCTACAGATGGACAACATGGCGGCGAAAATGGATCAGCAGGCTATGCGCATCAAGGAGACGGAGCAGAGAATTTCCAAAGCGGAGGAGAACTACAACTGAGCTCAGTTTGAATATGGAGCGGGTCCTGGCAATCATACAAGCTAAGAATGAAGATCTCGAAGCGTGCTCCCGCCGGAATAATCTACGTATTACGGGCGTGCCAGAGTCCACCAACACTGGGAGAATGGAGATTTACATTGAAGACATGCTGAAGGTGGTGTTTGCTGAAAATCTGTCTGCGCTATTGATAGTGGAGAGGGCACATCGCTCGCTTGCTGCGCGCTCGCCACCTGGGACCCCTCCACGCCCTATTATAGCGAAGCTCCTGAATTATCGGGACCGAGATAGTCCTCAGGCTTGCCAGAGAAAAAGGAATGTTACAGTTCCAAGGTAATCTTGTTTCTTTCTATCCAGACTTTACAGCCGCAGTACAGGCTGCGCGTCAGGAGTTTCTGCCCGTCAGACTGCTACAAAAGGCAATCTCATATGCCATGTTATATCTGGTGCGTCTCAGAGTGGAACACCACGGCAAGCAGCAAATTTGTGCAACACCCAAGGCGGCTAAAGATTTCCTGAAGAAGGTGCAATCCACCGTACAGGCTCGAAGTAATTCGGATGTTGAAGATGAAGAAGCCTGAATATGGGATTTGGACAATGGGTGAAGTGGTAGCTACAATATCCCTGTGGCACTACTAATATGAATACGGAACCACTCTCCCTAGTGGTGGAAAATGCTATATAGCTTCATAGTCAATTATATGTTGCAGCGGGTGGGGAAGGGTTGTCATTATGCCTGTGAACCTGGCCACCTCTGCCCAACTGGAGTGAGCTCGGGCTGCTGGCGAGCCCCCCGCAAGGGAGCACCCCAGATAAGCTTGCCACAGTGTGCTGTAATCTTTTTGGCTTGATTTTATTTCTTTTTAGATGTGTCAATGTGACGTTGGTATATGTTCTTTAATTGTTGGGGATGTCTTTGGCTAGTTGGAGCTGCTGAAGTGGGGGGGTGGGGTGTGAATTTACTTGTTTAATTGTGGTATACCTGCACAATGGTCCGACCTGCGCACCCCAGCTATTTCATACCAAGTATATTGGTGGTACGCTATGAAAAGACACTGACACAGGCTGATGGCTGTGTAAACTTTATTACATGGAATGTGAGAGGCCTCAATAACCCCGCAAGGTTAGGTTAGTGCTGCAATACCTGGATAGACCCCATATTCATGTGTCTCTTGCAGGAGACACCTTGGTGGGCAATCAGACAATACTATAGGCACCAAGTGGGCGACGTGTCGCTTGGCCTCCTCGTACTCTACATATTCACGGGGGTCCTGCTGATCAAGCATGGTATTCCCTTTACACTCGCATCCCATCAAATAGATGATCAAGGTAGGCTGATAATTGCACAGGGGCAGTTGGCAGGTAAGGATGTCACACTTGTTAATACCTATGCACTGAATCTAGACAATCCAGAGTTTTTTTCTGATGTCTGGCATACATGATGCTTCACCTAAACACATTATTTTTTTTGGGGGGGGCGGGACGGGAGATTTGAACACTTATTTAAATCCAGCAATGGATCGCTCTGCAGACACGGAGTGGTGGGGCAAACAGGCAGCCAAGGTATTACAGTGCGGGATGGATGAATACGGCCTAGAAGAAGCCTGACGCGGCGATAGTTTTTTGCACTAAATGTATGTTCGGTGACTAGTCGGAGCTCACTGTGGGAAATTTCAAAGTTGCACTCTGAGGGAAATGTATTTGCTCAATAACAGAAGTTTTGAGAAGTATCACAACACAACTGAGTAAGTTGGAAGATCAACTAAACACATTAGAAAGAATATGAACGTCACCCAAAGGGACTATTCTAGCGTCTATTAGAGAACCGATGTCAGACTATGAATCCCTGGCAGATCAAGAGGAGCGTTTTAGGTCAATGCGGCATGTGGCCCGTGTGTACGGAAAGGGCGGTAGACCTGGGCGAAGTCTTGCACAAAAGCTTAGATCGCAAAAAGTTTCAGAAGCCATAATTCATATAGTGGATGAGGGAAGTACAGAGTGCTATTCAAATGAAACGATACTTCAAGCATTCAAAACTTTTTATGCAAACCTGTATGGATTTAAGAGCACAGCATCACAGATTGAACTGCACCAATATTTAGAAGATGTGGCACTGGCATGGCTGTCGCTGGGGCAAAGCGTACCTGTCGCAGCCGGTGACGAGGTGAGGGAGGCGATCAATGCACTGCTGAACGGTAAGGTTTTGGGGCTGGAGGGCTTCACTGTGGAATTCTATAAAGAATTTTCTGACCACCTAGTCCCTCACCTGCACGCAGTCTGAGGAAGCATATGATGGTGGTGTGCTGCCACCCTCGTTGAAAGAGGCACTCATAATAATTGTTGAAACCAGAGAAGGCGCCAGAGAGGTGTGAATCCTATATACCTCGATCTCTTATAAATATAGATGCAAAGGTTCTGGCCAAAATGCTTGCTATACGGCTACAGCCACTGATGTCTAAGTTAGTATTACCTGACCAGGTGGGTTTCATACCCGTGCGGTCCACTACGCACAATCTCCATACCATATTTGCATTACTGCACCAATTGGAGCCTACCTTACCAGCAGATGCGGTCCTGCTGGACGCAGCCAAAGCTTTTGATTCCATAGCATGGTCATATTTGTTCACCGTGCTGGCGCGCATGGGGATGCCAGATGTTTTTAAGATGGATCAGGTTATTGTATGAATCTCCAACGGCGCGAGTGCGTATCAACAATACTACTTGGGATTCCTTTAGGGTGTATAGAGGGACAAGACGGGGTTGCCCTCTGTCTCCTCTGATATTCGCACTCCTTATGGAGCCATTAGCCTGCATGATTAGGCAGAAGCATGCAGCTGCTGTGCTCGGCTTTCCCTTGCGGCCACTAATTATCTCACTATATGCTGACGATATGACACTTTATATTAGGCACCCGGTCGTCAATTTAGGTCCGGTACTCCGAGAATACATAAAATTCGAGCACTACGCTGGCCTGTGTATAAACTGGACAAAATCAATAATCCTTCCGCTCACATAGGATATGCAACCACATGACACTGAATTCCTGCTGGAATGGGCATCAGGCCCCGTCCAGTATCGGGGGGGGCACAGAGACCCTAGTGTAGTACTGCAGGAAAATTACGGGAGAGATGTCCAAGCTAGAAGACAGTTGTACACTGGATTAAGTTCCATTTTCTCTAGCTGATAGGCTGGCAATCATTAAAATGGTACTACTTCCGCAATTGTATTTGTTCCTCAATATTCCGATTGTACTCTGTCCTTTTTTAAACAGCTGAGGTCCCTATTAATTACACTAGCATGGGCTGGGAAGAAACCGAGGATTGTCTGGGAAGTGTTAACTCGACCATACTCAGAGGGAGGATTCTGTGCCCCGGATTTTAAGTTACATTACCTCTGTGCGCAGGCTCACTTTGTGCACTTCTGGTATGCGCCTCATGATTTTATCCCACATGTAGCCATCAAACCTGAGGATGCATCTCCGATGCCGCTCAGGGCTATCCAGCCACATGACCGCACCTCAACACCTAAATCTGAAATTAACACATTACGCACTACGCTGATGGCTTGGCGAGCCTTGGTCAGGTGGGCGAGTAAGCCGGTGCTATATGCTCCCTAGTTGCCTCTGCTACACCATCCTGACATAACGGTCACACACGAAGACAAGTTACTTCAGATACTGCGGGGGGCGGGCCTGAATACTATGGGAGATCTATAGAACAATGGCACTTTTTTAAACGTGGCGGATCAGGTGACTGAGGGAGCACAGCCCCCTTTACTCACATTTGTTGACTGAGAGCGGCAGTTCGAGCCCATAATTCAATATTTCCCAGCGAGCCACCCACTCAAAGCATTGCAGTTTCTGTTAACTAGCGCCTCCAGGCAACATCTAGTCACAAAGCTATACACAGCCGCACAAAAAGACACTCTGGGCACTGGGAAGTCGATGGAAAAGTGGAATGCAGTGCTGGAACAGCCTATAGGGGAGGAAGATTGGGAAACGTGTACAATTAAGTATGCTGACGTCCAACTGCAATTTGAGGATAATTCAGTTTAAATACCTTCATCAGTTGTATTATACTCCTGTGCAATTGTGTAGATATGGTCTGAGAAATGATTCTAAATGTATTCACTGTGGGATTGTTGAGGCTGATTTCATGCATTTGGCATGGGACTGTCCAAGAGTGTGTCATTTTTGGTTACTAGTTACTGATGTAGGTGGTGGGGGCAAGGGTGATGTGTAAGCCATTAGTCTACTGGGCCTATTAAGTGCGTTTAAATCAACAACTAAGACTATTAGTGAGCCTACTGCTGGCAAAGCGAAGGTTGCACTTCATTGGGGGGGGGGGGGGGGTAAAAACCAGCCCCACCAAAGAGGCGTGGTTGGTGGATATTGCGCACTGTCAATCTCAACTTGAACTGTACGCTGAGGAGCTTCCTCTGCCATCAAGGCCAAGAGACTATTGGGGACTGATGATGGCCTGTGTGCATTCAAATGATGGAAAGGGGGGATAGGTGTGAAATGACAATGTAAAGTATTTGCACTATTAGACAGTCGAGTGACAAGGGGCCTAATCTGTCCAATACATGTATAAATTAAGAGCCGAGGTGTGGGGAGAAGAGGTCGAAATGGTACAATATTTGCATATGACGCAGTCTGTGGAGGGTGTGCCAGTAATTGTTTTGTTATGTTTGTATTATGATGAAAATATAAAACAAAAAAAGCAGCAGTGACTGCTAAGCTGGCTGCTTCCGTGCACCACCAGTCAACCTTTGGGCCCAAGGCACCTAATGAGCTGGTGCTCGCCTGTGGGACTGGTTCGCCACCACACTCCTCGCGCTGCTGTGCTTGGCCGCCTAGTTTGTTTCGCAGCCTGTTCTGCCACCCAGTCCTGACTTTTCTGTTGATTGCAGCACTCCAGTGCCTCCTGCAATATGCGGGGCTCGGATGCTACGATGTGGAGGTTAAAGCAAGCTGGGGCACTCCGCAGCGACCAGCGCGTGTCCCAGGAGTTCCCAGTGAGACCTCTGATCACCCTTTGCCCCTTCTCCCCACGCAACTTACCTATTTGACAGCTCCTCAGCTCCCTTCCGCTGGGCTTCTCGGCTCCCTCCAGCCAGGAGCGATTGTCAAACGGGGTAGTAAAGTAACCTACCAGATGGAGAGGGAGTGAAGGTGGAAGCAGAATAGATCTTGTCTGCTCAATACATTTTCAAAGGTCAAAAGTTTGCCATTTTGCTGTTTCCAATTCTCTAGAATTAAGGTACTAATACCCTTCTGCGTTTCTGAAAGTAGGTCTTTGACAAGAGAAACATCTGTTTCTGGACCCTCCATAATTGGAGTTTGAAGAAGTTCATTTCTGGCTATACGGCCTGAAATGTTAGGAGGGCAGTACTTTCTATCACGAAGACGGTTTTTGAACTTCTAGGGGTAGGGTCAGTGTAAATGTTGAACCCTACATGGTTAGTAGAATGTTGTAGATGCTTGCATTGATGTGGTGGGAATGAAGCAAAGGGTAAAAGAGTATCTGCCTCGCAAAGGTGTATGTTCTTGGATATCTCTTGGAGATTAGCATCCAAAATGCAGTTTTACACTTAAATGCCAGCCTACAGCAGTGGAGGGGTGTAATCCTCTAATTTTGTAAAGGTTGAAGATAGTTGTGTGGGATCAGGAATGTACTGTGAGCATCCTGCACTTTCTGGTAGGTTAGAAGAGCTGTTTGGATAGTTTATATGGAAATTGTTAGAGGCGGCAATAGAGAGAACATGTAAAATGTTGTGGATGGCTCTGGCAATGATTAGCGGCCACTAATGCAGGTGGTTGGTGGGCTGTGGCTATTGAGGTGAATAAGACTGGTGCATCTGGTGCTAGATCAAACTACTAGAAGACCTGTCCAATTCTGTTGGAGAATTAGATTCGGATTTATTTGGTTTCTTGCAGTAATTTTCACGTTCATTTTGCCTGGACTCCCCAGCATGTATGCTGTGGGGATTGTATAGTCGTTGGTTGTGCAATTTATGCCTGTATTTAGAGGAGCTGTTGAATGATGTGGGGAAAAAAAGACTACATAACATTTCCAACACTGCAAAATGTTGACCTTGCATCAATAACTCCCTATCTAAATTAGTCCTGCTCTTAAATTAGGAATTCCCCTCGTAAGCTGCATAGCAAGTTGAAATTCTAAAATAACAGTGTGAAAATTATGCAGAAAATGTTGCTGGATTAAGGAATCTAATGTGGGTATATTCCTGATGGGAGAACTTTATGTAAAGTTGACTTCGCCTGTCTATTGGAGTTTTTTTGCAAAGGTTTTGCAATCTGGTTTTACAAAGGATGTGGCAGTCTCTCTTGTATGTGGGTGAATGCATGCATCTCTAAATTAAGGGTAGAACAATGAGTGTCTGTTCCAATGGGAAGACTGCATCTTTAATTTATGCAAGGTTCTGTACTAGTCTGGTGCAGGATGGGGGGGTAAAGCACTAGATTCACTCCTTGTGTTTGGATGGTGTGGGAGCTTGGCAGGTATAAGTAGGTCGGTCAAATGCAGTGACAATATTCACTTGTGCATACATTGCACATGGTAAATTGAAGTCTAACCTGTTTTGACCATACGATTGTGCATTATAAACATAATGGAATACAAATACCCTTTAACACTGCCAAGGTCAGGCTGAACAGAAGCAGATGTAGAATCTTCAGTTTTTGTTATTCTGACATGGCCCAAGTGGACAATATATCCCATCTGTAGCACTGCCTCACCTCTTGAAGATTGACGTTTTTCCAAATCATTTAAGATGGTGGTAACCTGTGGATCTCTTCAGAGGACTGGATTACAGGTGATATTTCTAAGCGATTGGTAGCCCCACCTTACAGTTAGTTTTTTTTAGCATCAAAAAGACATGTAGCACAGTTTTCATTTCCAAAGACCTTTCCCATTCTGTACACACATGGTTACCCTTCTGACTAGGGCTGTGGGCACACGACTCGTATTCAATGTGTTTTAAAGAACTAGGTTCCGTTTGTTGTTTCACAAGCATGCTAGTTGTCGAACTGTAAAACATAACTGAACCACAGAGCAAGGTCCAATCTTAACTATTTATTTTTCTTTGGACAATAGATTGGCGTCTGAACTGAGGTACACTCCTACCAAGAAACACTGTTGCTGTGGAACTCACAGGTGCTGCGCACAATCGCCCAGAGTAGAGCGAGTCAAATATTGATCTGCTTTTGTTTTTCCTTTTTTAAGGACCCCTTTTTCAAACACTTTGAGCAAAATCATCACTGGATATTTAACAAAAATAATGAGAGAAAAAAAGGACTTTGTAAATTTTTATATTGTATTTCACTCCTATTGATGACAAATTATGTATCTAACCTGCTCGGCATCATTTTTATATGTACTCTAAAAATAATTTAAATGTTTGTACAGAGTTATATTTTATTAATGTGAATTTTTAAAGCACTACCCTTACTTTGAAGTGTAATTTATATAATATATCAATAAAGTAATTAACATTGTTTTTGACTCTGAGCAATTTGATCCTCTTCAAATAAAATGAGTGAGCATTGTGTGGAATGTTGAGATTATTAGCAGTAATTGGTATTTAAAATATTGTTTGTCGAGTATTATCCTTGAAATTTGAGAGGGTTTGTATAATTCAGTCTTTAAATCATCACTAAAACATTCAGGAATGGGAGACTAATTTAGCACTTGAGATCACCGCTACCACACAAAGGTTTCTTCAGCCACTCATCCTACACACTGGTCTTTACAAACTAGAAAACAGGTGGCAAAAGTTAGTTGTTTTCTAGATTAGTTTTCCATCTTTAAACTGTACAAAGCACCACCCTCCTCAGCGCACAACTTTCTCGTCACCCCCACCTCTGGCTATTTAGCTTTTGATTTATTGTATTAATTTTCTTTCCTGTAGTTTCATCTAGTTCATCTGTTGGTTAGATCAATGTCCACAAGGATATCCCACACCTTTGCATTTGCATGTCTGCAACCCCTTCACAAAGTTGACGGTGCCTTTGCTGCTGCCAGATTTCGGGTATCTCTTGGTAATTCATGCCATCAGTCTTATCAATTTTATGATTATATTCTTAGTCATGAAAGCTAAGCTAGAACCAACTCTTTTATATGGTTCTCCCATTACCAGGGGGAAAGATGTAAAACTTTTGGATTTATTGCTGGTCAAGGCTTTTAAATCCACTTTTGGGATCCCGAGATCAGTAGGGCAAGCAGGAATTAGATTAGAGTTCGGTCTCCAAAGGCAGAGTTTGGTGTCAGCCGGAGTATTTTTGAAATGTATGTACTCTGTTTTCTGCTGCCCCTGCCTCCCTGGGAAATTACTGCTGGATTGATATAAATAAGTCTATCCATACTGTAAAATGGAGATCCCATATCTCAACATGTCTAAGGGATATTGGTCTGCAAGTACCCCTTCAGGAATTGACACCGTCTGATTATAAATTAATTATAAAAAAACAAATTAAAATCTAATCTCTTGTTGGATAAAACCGCATTAGCAGGGAAAAAGCATGCTTGGTATGTGATTAATTCATATCAGTCGTTACGAATTCAGCCCTATTTGACGGCATATTTCTCTGCTAATATAAAAAATAGTTTCTTAAATCTACGAATGGGAATAAATTTGACAAGAGTATATGCAGCCCTGGATTGAGCAATGGGCAGATACTAACTGCAGATTATGTGGATGGTCACAAGAATCGTTAGTCCATATAGTATGTGTGTGTCCTAAATTGATTACAATTCGGCGTTTTAATTTAAAACCTCTATTTTTGAAGATTGGGGTTAGATCTGCACGTCGGGCACTTGTTAGCTCCTTATCCGTTGAGTCTATTCCGTTATGTCAGTTAATTACATTTTTAAATGCAGCTGAAAAGTGTTTGGAATCACTGGTTTGAGATGTACTAAATTCAGTCAGGCACCTAGTAGTACAAACTGAACCTACTATACCTATTTTGGGACGGATATACTTGTTGCACTTTATTAGTGTCCTGGAATCATGAAATTTTAACCAATGACACGTTGGCACTTTATCAAATTAGGTGCTATATTTTGTTATAGTATTTGTGGAATTTCTTTTAAAAATAACCCTGGGTCTAACATAATTGATGCACTTTATCATTGTTATTGAGCTATGGATTAACCATTCATGCATGTAGGCACTTTAATAAGTAATATGTGCAATATTTTACTATAATAACCATTGACATTTTTACAAATTAATTAGTTTCTCTTTGGAATCAGTTCTTATTGTATAAATCCGCTTTGTTTTGTTTAATGTGATATTTATGAATGCATTGGTCCGATTATTAATAATATTTGATGTATTGAGCTCCGCTGTTTTTATATATTACATGAAGTGTTTTGATTGCAATGATTTTTATTAATCACGCAATAAAGAATTTAACTAAGAATTTAACTAACTATACATAACTATTGTACTAATTTCAACGCTCTGCAATTGACATTCTCAACCTCTCCCTAGGAAAGTTTAACCATTATATTGTAAAACTCAACTTGGGTGGATGGTAGTCCACCACAAGTAGTAAAATCACTAACTTTTTGGGTCCAGACAAAGGGTTAAATCTAATCTCAACCTCTGATAGGTATGTTAGAGAGTAGACAGACCAACTTTGCAAAAAAGTGTAAAGCATTTCGAAATCACGAAAGTTAGTCAATCACAACACTATAAAATTCCCACTTTCTTTTAAACTGAGTAAAATTAATAAACAATGAGAAATGACTACAATCCAAAAAGGCTAACTGGAGATAAGTAATAAAAAAAAAAATAGGAGAAAAAGCAGCCAGTAAACCTTTTTCCTGGTAGACCGGAACCTTGCCGCGATTTCAGGCCAGCCCTTATGGCACGCAGCTTGAATAAATCCAACAGGTTTGTCCTGGTCAAAGACTTTACCTTCTGCCTTAGTCTCTGAAATTGAATGTGAAACCCTACAGTTGGGCAAGGTTGCAGGCTGTATCCAGCAAAGTCCTCTTGAAGCTATATGGCTGGTGGATGAGGTTTTGCAGAAGCTGTTGTATTTGGCAGGAAAAGCTCACTGGCAGAAATCTAAATTTCACAGCTAGCAAGTCCTCTCATTGGGTGATACTTAGCCGGGTCAGGATTTCTACCTTCGAACATAGTCCAATAAGAAAATCCAAACCCTCCAGTGGGGCAGTCCTGAAGCTGTAGCCGACAAAGGTGCATTGAAAACGGGCATCTTTGCTGCGAGGTCCTGCTGGCATTCCAGAGGTTTTTGGTAATCTAAAATAGTTTCAACTTTTCAGAATTTCTGGACGAGCTGCTCTTGGTTACCTCGAAGGCTCCCAGGAGCTCAGGGACTGCACTTAGGGGGCCCGGGCTCACTGCCGAAGAGGCCACCTGGAGGGTTTTTACTGCCCAGCTGGGCACTTTAGGGAAAAGGCCTCTTGCAGCTTGTTTCCCTGCCCTGTAGCCAACCAGGTCAGCCAACTCACCCTTGTATCACGTGGTAAGAAGTGGACTCCGGTCAGCATGTCAACTCTGTTCTCCAAGCAGGTCTCAAACAGCAGTTCCAGTCCTTCTGTTCTTCCCCGGGTCCAAAGTGTCCTGTTGAGCTGTGAGTGAGGTCTCTGCTTTCTATGTTTCACTAGCCAGTATTTGGGGGTGACTTCTGGGCACACCTTAACCAATGAGGAAAACGTTCCTGTAGACAGTCCTTCCCACTTTTTTCAGCACATCTTGTTTGCAGGAAGGCAAACTATGTCACAGAGCACTATTTTAAGGGCAGTCTAAATTGGCCCAGATGTCCTACCTGTGAAGGAAGCCTGTGGAAAGCCAAGGGAGTGTTTAGGGAAATGACTAGGTCCATCCTGATTCGCACCAAACTTGCACTGGGACTTGCTCCATCTCTGCTGGGCTGGTTCCCAATCTGGTCCAGAGTCACTGAAGATCAAAGGCTTCCCTTTGTAATGTTTCATTTACAATTGATTGTGAAAGTACAGGTCTCAACCTTGTCCCTTTCAAGTAAATTAAAATTCTGAAACCTCCTAGCTACTCTTCCTGGGCCGACTGGTGTCACATACCTTGCCACCAGGCCTAAGCAGTGTCTCTGCTCTGAGAACAATGTTCACAATTAATTAAGGTCAAGAACAGACCGGGGCAGCTGCTGACTGGCTAATGCAAATTAGCCTCCAGGAGCTTCAGGCATGGTAACGAGTGATTCTAAGTTACTTTACTAAATATTTATCAAAAATCCAACTTCACCATTTAATTGAATTTTTAATAAAATGAAAAATGATAAACATTTTTGTAGCTTGTCACAAACCAGTTAGCCAAAATAAATATAAAAGGAGTACTTTCGTGTTCCTCCTAGGACTGCCACATCCTTCCACAGTGAAAATAGCTGTGTGGGATTGTCACTAAGTGACATGGTGACATATTTATTTGCATAGCGCATGAATAGCCCTCCTGGTGCACAAGCTGTATGTAGGGCTAGGTGAAGAGCCAAATCTTAAGTTTCTTGCGATATTCAAGAACTGAGGATGCCACTCGGATGTGCAGACCAGGTTGTTCCAGGCTTTAGCTCCCTGGTGAGAATACACAGCCATTAGATCTGGTTATGTGTATCCATGGGGGTGTGCTAGGGAATCTGCCTGAGCAAAGAGGTCTGGTAGGTTTATGGAAGTTTTTGCAGTTGTTGATGTATGTTGGTCCAATGTTGTAAAGCTTTGTATGTATGTGTGAGGAGTTTGAAGACTGCTCGTTTGTGGTTTGCGAGTCAGTGGAGATATTTATGATGCAGAGTTATGCGGGGGGGGATGGAGCATGAACCTGGCTGCTGAGTTTTTGTAAAGTCTTGCCTTCTGGTCAGTTGAGCGTTGATTCTGGAATGAGTTGCCATAGTCCAGCTTGTTGATGAGGGCTTGGCTGACGGTTCTGCTGTTTAGAGGTTATTTTTGTGGGTTGCTGAGAGGGCTATGGGTCAGCGTTTAGTAGGCCACCAGGTGGGCGTCTCAGCGTAAGGTGTCTTTTCTGAAGAATATTAATTACATCTAGTCTGTGAGCTTGAGGGAGTTTTTATCCATCTGTTTTCGATCATGGAGGTGGAGAAATTGGTCTGGGTGTTAGAATCTTCTTATCCTACAGCCCATACTCTCCCAAAGGATCCAGAGAGTCAGTGATGCTGAGTGGGGTCATGTAGGCATTGAATGGGGGGTGCAGGGAAGTATTCCCAGTAAGAATCCTTGTAAAACTCCACTGATTAGGGGGCAGAGCTTGCCAGGCAGCAAGATGGCCGCGCTGTGATCGAGCTCCGCCAGCCACTGACGCAATCCGGCAAGAATTTGCGGCTTCCTACAGTACGAAGGGGAGCGGATAGCCTGCTGTGGCGATGCCTGTCGTCCGCTGACCATTTTGATGGACTTTGACACGGTTTAGCGTCTCAGACGGGAGATCCGGCTCGTATCGGCGCGGGGCCCTGAGAGCCAGCTGCTTGCGGGATCGCTTGGGACATGAAGTGAATACCGTCTCGGGCTTCGGCCCTTTCACCGAGTGCGGCGGCACTGCAGTGGGTTTCGGAAGCGGCCCGAGGTGCAGCTGATCGTGAGGTGAGCCGTGCTCTGCCGGGATCTGCGGGCCTGTTGGGCGTGCGAAGCGCAGCGTGCTTGCTCGCACTGCCCAGCTGCGGCCGCGTGGACCCTGGGCTTACTTGAACTGCGCCACGGCCTGAGGGGTTCTGCGGCTTCATTAAATGGCTCCGCTTCAGAGGCCAGAGACGTCCGCACTGCGATTGGAGCTGGGGCCCTACGCTTCATACCTAGGAGCGAACAGTCGTTGCGGCCTGGGGGCTTCGCCTGCAACGTGCAGCGATTTCGGCGCCAAAACACCCATGGGATAGGGACACTGATATTCCAGGGGTCTCTCAAACGGGGGAGTACTGTCTGCAATTCTCCCTATCCCCCCTGTGCCCCTAGATCTCCTAGCACACTACTATTGGAGCTGGTAGTGTTTGACACACCTGGTTGGGTCACTGTGCTGTGGAGCCTAAAGTTTAATTTAAGTGCGCCAGCGCAGCTGGTACAGCGGGCGCACGAACATGGGCAAACCGGACAAGTCGCAGCCAAAGATCAACTTCGAGCAGCGTAAGTCGAAGCGCTGCGAGGACATGGCTGAATCTGCGACAGCTGAGCCAGACAACCCCACGGAAGATCCAGTGGGGGATATTAAGCAGATTATCGCATCCATGCAGAGGGGTCTGACGGCAATTGATGCCAAAATAGATACTTTGGCCTACAGGATGGATAGAATGGCCGAGAGGGTCGATAAACACGCGGAGCGCCTGGACATGGCGGAGCGTCGCATCACGGAAACGGAAGAGGCCCAGTCTGACACCAACAGCGCTCAGCGACAGGTCGAGCAGGCATTAGTGGCACTACAGGGCAGAAGATTTGGAAGCAAGGTCGAGGCGCTGCAATCTCCGCATCACGGGCCTACCTGAATCTACCGCGATGGGCCCTATGGAACGGTTTGTTGAAAATCTTAAGTCGTTGCTGGGCGCTGATGTTTTCTCCCCTATGTTCGTGGTAGAGGGAGCGCATCGCTCGCTGGGCCCTAGACCTCAGCCTGGTGCTCCCCCACGACCCATCATCGCTAAATTGCTCAATTATCGAGACAGACGCTGCATTGCGCAAGGCGAGAGAACTGGGCACCTTGAAATATGAGGGTTCATCCCTGTCCCTCTTCCCTGACTTTACCATCAAAGTACAGGAAGCCAGGAGGCAATTTGTCCCTTTGAAGCGCAAGCTACGTGATCAGAAAATTGAGTACGCTATGTTGTATCCTGCGCGGTTGAAAGTTCTATTTGATGGAAAATCTCAAATTTTCTTGGACCCACAATCGCTGCAAAAAGCTCTCAAATCCTGGGAGATGGCTGGTAAGCGCAGGAGGGAGCGCGACGATGGGGCTGGAGGCGAATCCCCGCTGAACACTTGAGAGTGACTGAGTGGAGG
The DNA here is from genome assembly GCA_963921515.1 of Calotriton arnoldi. Classification (NCBI taxonomy): domain Eukaryota; kingdom Metazoa; phylum Chordata; class Amphibia; order Caudata; family Salamandridae; genus Calotriton; species Calotriton arnoldi. The sequence continues at coordinate 1,372,634 of CAWUFW010003236.1, forward strand.
CTATTGGTTGGCGGACATCTTGACTCTGCTTTTATAACTTGCACACTATTGATAGAAATGAGCTGCCCTGTTGCCCTGGATCTATAGAGGGGACCTTATGACCAGTGGTGGGTGTCCTCAAATAGCAATGCCCTTGTTTAAGCAGGAAATCCTTGGAGTCTGGATTATACCAAAAGTGCGATTTGATTGTTTCCTCAGTTATTTACTTTAGAAATGAAGCTTTACTATGTTTTATGGTGGTTTGGCGGAGGCGGTAGTAGTTTGAATCGCTGGGTAACATCCGCCCCAAAGCGTTGCCCGCTGTTTTTTTTTTGTTTAAATCGGTTTTTATTAACTTTTTGAGTTACAGATACAGTAAAGGCCATATACTTATAACAGTACCCATGCATGGTGATTCTTAATAGCAATGGAAACATTCTTGCTACTTGAATATTGAGCATTGTAGACATTCTAAATGTGCCCATCGCAGCAGAATACATATGGTGGCTACATTTTGGCTCATCCCATACACTGGATGAAGGCTAGTCCGGCTTCTGCATGAGTTCGGCCGTCCAACAAGTAGTGTCTTTCTGCTGGTACAGCGTGGACTTCAGTACAGACATAATATGATCAAAACAGGTAACACCCAACAACCCCAACACAGACCGGCATTAGTACCAATATCCCCATCTCCCCACCTCCCCGATTTCCTCAACCAACATTCTTCAGCATTACAGACTGATTGTCACTCCCCTGTGCTGACATCTATTATGTTCCAAAGCGATGCCCGCTGTTGATGCGATATTGGTTTGTTTTATGTGGATTTTTGTTGTATGATGATTGTGTACATTTTTTGCGATGGGTTCTTTTTCGTTCATGCAAAGTTGGGGGATGCATGCCGTGGGTGTGTGGTGGCACTGTGGGGTTTTTTATTTTCTTCTTTATGTCCATCTCCTTTTGCAGGTCACGGGTCATTGTTTTTACTATTTGAAGGAGGTGATTGTTGGGCCAGTGGGGGCGGGTACTGTGCGGACACTGGCTCACTCTATACGCGGCTCATGAAATAGCATGGATCAGAGGAAGCGATTGAATCTCCTGACATGGAATGTCAGAGGTCTTAATGATCACAGAAAGGTACGCAAGATACTGGCCTATTTGAAGAGGAAAAAGGTTGACATAGCTTTACTGCAGGAGACGCACCTACACCCGAACTGTAATCTGTTGGCGGATGGCCGTCTGCTGGGTGTTTTCCATGCTGCTGGATTTACCTCAAATGCTAGGGGTGTACTGACGTGGGTTAATCCTAAGGCGAAGCTTCACATAGAATGCTGGGAGACGGACCCTTCTGGTCGATATGTCATAACCCGCTGCTATAATAACACTGCGGACCTACTTGTAGTAAACTCCTATGGCCCGAATTATGATGATCCGCAGTTCTTCCAATCCCTTTTCCAGACTATCAAATCCCACTCTTCTCTTCCGGTGCTGTGGGGTGGGGACTTCAATTGTGTTTTAGACCCGATGCTTGACCGCTCTGTGGGTCCGATGAGGGCCCCTTCGGCGGCTGCCAGAGCAGTCGTTGATATCTCTTTACAACTGCAGGTGGTTGACGTGTGGAGAGCTCTCTAGTGCTAGGGGAGGTTTTACCCATTCGCCATATTATGACACACACACACACGTATAGACTACTGGTTCATTTCACAAGCGTTAATGCCTAGGGTGCAGGACTGCGCAGTGCTAGCTCAGACGTTGTCCGATCATTCACCTATACTTTTGTCTCTCTCGGTTTTTTTGTTTGTTTTTTTTTTTTTTTTTTACCCCCCCCCCCTTATGGCGGTTCCCGGTTTTGCTAATCGGCTGTCTCCTCTTCTCCCTCAGTTGATAGGCACTGAGCAGGCTGGGTTTATCCCGGGCCGAACACTCGCGCATAATCTCCAAACGGTGTTTGGGGCACTCCAGCATATACGACCGGAAACCCAGGCCACAGCGGTCTTTTTAGATGCTGAGAAGGCCTTTGATTCCATTGAATGGTCTTTTCTCTATGCTGTGCTGCGCCGTGTGGGTGTCGGCAAGGTATTTTTGCAGTTTGTGGCGGTACTCTATAACTCACCGGTTGCTCGGGTCCGTGCTGGTGATATGGTTTCTGATCCTATTCTGATTTTGTGGGGCACTCGACAGGTGTGCCCTCTGTCCCCATTGTTATATGCTTTAGCTGCTGAGCCCTTGCTGAGAGCGCTGCGGGAATATCACGGACATGGGGGCCTACGCTTCCCTAACTATAATTTAATAGTGTCGGCCTACGTGGATGATATGCTATTGAATATTTGAAACCCGGAACTTCATCTGCCCCCTGTTATCCGCGAGGTACTGCGATATGGTGGTCTGTCAGGATTGAAAATAAATTGGGGAAAAAACCTTGATCTTCCCGCTGACGCCCAGCACGACTCCTGCACAGCTGGATTTCCCTCTTCAGTGGACTTCGGACCTGGTCCGTTACCTGGGCATCCAGGTCCATTCGGAAGCAGAGTTGGTGATCCCTGCTAATTACGGAAGAGCAATAGCCAAGCTACGTGACGATATTGATCGTTGGATTCGCCTGCCGCTCTCACTGGTAGGGAGGGTCTCATTGATGAAGATGGTGGTGCTACCCCGCTTTCTTTTCGTAAATATCCCTATAGTGGTGCCTTGCCACATGTTTAAGGAGTTACGTATGCTGATGACCAAACTAGCATGGGCCGGTAAGACGCCTCGGATCGCGCTAGACACTCTTATGTTACCATGCACTGCGGGCGGGTTGGGCGCCCCAGATCTAGAACTTTATTACCGAGTTGCGCAGGCTTCGCATGCTCATAGTTGGATTCGCGGTCCGCAGGGTCTTCCTCACCTCCACATTGAAAAAGTAGCGGCTGCAGCAGAACCATTACCCTGGTTCATGACTAAGGCACTGATTAGAAGTTGCGGGGTTATTGACTCGGTGAACTCCGTGGTGCATGCTTGGCATATTCTTCTATGGATGTTTGCTTGTGCACAGTTGTATTCACCTCACATGCGTATTGAGTGGTGTCAAAGGTATGCCCTTAGTTCAGAGCGGGGTACGCTTAGATCACTGCAGAGTTTGGGTTTGTCTGAGATGGGTGATCTTTTTAAAAACGGCAGAATGGTCTCCTGGAACGAAGTATTTGCTGATAGGGCAATACCCTCTGCGTTAACGCAATTTCACTTCTTTAGAACTAGGCATGCACTCCGGGCGATACTGGGGGACGAGCTAGCTGAGCCCATGGATACGCCTCCACTGTCCATCCTACTCCGTTCACAATCTCCTATTAAATTAGTTTCTAAACTATACGCCTCGGCCTTGCAGACAAAGGTTTCCCCATACTCGAAGGCTCGATTAGCCTGGCAGGCTGACATTGGGAGGCAACTATCGGACGATATTTGGTTTTATTGTTGTGAGGTCACTCGTAAAATTTCTCTGAATGGCAGACACAGGCTGGCGCACTTTAAATACTTGAACAGGGTTTATTATACACCAGAACGCCTACATAGATATGGTTTGCGTTCGTCTGATGGCTGCGAGCGCTGTGACACGCCGCGCGCAAGCTTCTACCATCTGGCATGGCAATGCCCCCAGGTAGCTGATTTTTGGAACCACATCTTTGCAGTGTTGAATGAGATTGTAGGCCTAACTATTGCTCCTGACCTGTTGCCGCTGCTGGGATATACGAAACTTTTGCCCAAAAAAATACGTAAATTGGTTGCCATGGTTCTGCTTCTGGCTAAGCGTAGACTGGCAATGAGATGGATGAGAGGGCCTGTACCTACAGTGATTGAGTGGGAAAGAGATATGGTGTATTGTAATACACAATCTGACATTTACAATGAACTGCTTCCACCGTCTACCCGACCATTGAGCTTTTGGGGTCTCTTTGCACAGTACCTAGAATCACGTCGGGAAGATACTGTGGATCAGGATGAATAATGTTTAAATGTATGCGATTGCCCAGCATGTATTTATATTTCTACTATTACAGAATGGTCGACAAATTTTTGTTATGCATAGGTGATTGCTTGATTGTTCTACTGTTATAATCCAGCCTGAGGTGGGCTATATTATTGTGTGTTGCGAATTGTATCCCACTGTGCTCAACGCCTTCCTATAATATTATTTGATGCTTGGTGGTTCATTACGTATGTGACCTGCGCTTTTATTATTTGTTAGTGATTTTGGATTTCATTTGATTTTTTGTGTGGTCTGTAAATTTCATAAATAAAATAATTAAACTAAAAAAAAAAAAAACACTCCACTGATTAAGTTGATGGCATCCGAGGTGAAGGGTGACAGGCTGACCAACTGGTTGTAGCCTGTTAGGAAGGAGCAAATCTAGCAAAGTGGATCCTTAGATGGCAGACTCTATGCAGTCTTCAGATAAGAATGGGTTGGGAGACTGTTTAAGGCTGCGTAAAGGTTCTGTAGAATGAGGACTGCAGTGTCTCCTCTGCCGTGGCAGCAATGAAGGCAGCCTCTGTACTGGGGCTTTAATCCAGATTGATTTGCATCAACAAGGTGCTTGCCATGGAGGTGAGTGGCTAGGATTATCTTTTCCGTGACTTGCCAAGTATGGGCTGCATGGTTGTTGCAGTTTCTTGAGTGGTGATTGTGGCCCCGTGGGCAGAGTAGTCCTCTGGGTGTTGGTTGAAATGGGTAGGAGGGTTGAAAGGTCTTATTGGAGTGCTAAGGTGTGGCGGATGCTGGTGTCCTTGTTGCTGAAGAATAGGGACAGCAGAGTGCAGAGGTCTCTGTGGGGTTACTCTAGTGGAGCTTGCTGCCAGAGATGAAGTCTTTCACTATGGTGGAGACTTCCTTGGTGCTGCTTTCGATACAGTTGTTGAAAGGAGAGTGTTTGGTGCCTGAATTGCTGATGATGCATGTGAGGGTGGATTTGTCATCCTGGCTATGTCTCAATCTGCATTCAAATTGCTTGCAGTGGTGTTGTGTGAGCCTGGGCTCTTCCATGTACCTGCTTGCAATCTGGTTCTCATTGCTTTGAGAGGATCCAGGATGTCTGCACATGTTGAAGTTGGACATTAAGATTTCTACAAGCCCCACTTTTAAATGTGAAGCACCTACATTGTAGGCTTCCAGTCCTTCATGGGGTTGACTGCTTGATATTTTAAAGGAAGGTCTTCTCCTCTTTCCCTCCCCCCCCCTTTTTATCAAAAGGGTTATTTTTAGATCATGTGGCAGGTTTGAACTGCAGCAGTTTGGCTACATTGGTATGCTTGAAGTCATGTTTTCATTGTCCCACTAGTGGATATCCGAATCGGTGCTACAGTCCACAGGTGGCATTTAACTTAATGTGTACTATCTACATGATTATGGCCTTACTGGAAAGTTAAAATGCCAATGAGCAGTTTGGAATCTGTTTCTGCTCTTTTGTTGCAGAGCAAACCAGTAGCTTGAATCCCTAGGATTGTGTTTTGGGACTCCTTAAGCAGGTCCACTTGCGATATGTCGGAGCACAATGGTAACACGGTTGAGTACAATATTCATTAACCCTTTTGCTGTTAGTCCTTTTACCCTTCAAAATTGAAATGGAGCAAAGTTACATCCAATATTGCAAATCATGCATACAGATTCAGTGGAGCATAGTTGATCCAGTCATATATCCAAAGAGTGTTGGTAGAACCACATGTTATATGTTGCATGGTCAACAAAGAAAAAAGGAAAAGTTTGTCGAGTAAGAGGAAACAAAAAAGTGAATTTAGTTTAGGCTTAATAATTGGAATATGTTGGTCACAGTGCGGATAAAGAGTGCTGATGTCCCAATATATTGTCCACATTAAAAAAAACAGGAAGTGGGGTGTTCATATCGGTATTCAGCCCCTTCCACATATTACATGACCCCTGACCTTGACTGGTAGATCGCTCCCCCACCACACAGCTCCGTCTGTGTGCCCTGCTGCTGCCAGCTGATTGTGCTCGTTTTCCTCTGTGTCCCCTTGCTGCCCTGATTGTGCTCGTTTTCCTCTGTGTCCCCTTGCTGCCCTGATTGTGCTCGTTTTCCTGTGTCCCCTTGCTGCCCCTGATTGTGCTCGTTTTTCCTCTGTGCCCCCTTGCTGCCCCTGATTGTGCTCGTTTTTCCTCTGTGTCCCCTTGCTGCCCCTGATTGTGCTCGTTTTTCCTCTGTGCCCCCTTGCTGCCCCTGATTGTGCTCGTTTTTCCTTTGTGCCCCCTTGCTGCCCTGATTGTGCTCGTTTTTCCTCTGTGCCTGTTTCCTGCCGCTGCGGCCCTGCCCCCTCACTGCCCATTCGCTGCCCCATTCCCTGCTCCTCCCTCCCACCTCCCCATTTATGGCGGCCGCTGCGTGGTGTGGAGAGCGACCCCTGACCTTGACTGGTAGGTCGCTCCCCCACCACACAGCTCCGTCTGTGTGCCCTGCTGCTGCCAGCTGATTGTGCTCGTTTTTCCTCTGTGCCTGTTTCCCGCTGCTGCGCCCCTGCGGCCCCGCCCCCTCACTGCCCATTCGCTGCCCCATTCCCTGATCCTCCCTCCCCCTCCCGATTTATGGCTGCCGCGCAGCGGATGTGCGCAGCGGGCGTGCCGCTGGCGCGCCGAAGCCGCGCCTAAGGCAAGCCAGTCTGTGCCCGTCTGAGCCTGGACCGTGCCCAGCGCCAGAACCCCTGGTCCGTGCATCCCCCGCGCCTGCCACATAAACAGACGCAGATACGATGCCAGCACCCTCCACGCACTCAACCCCGGAAAAGATCACGCCTGCTACCAGGCCACCCCGAAGCGCACCCAAGGGCCCTTCACCTGCCGGAACTGCAGCTTCGCCAGCACCCGCCCCGCCAAACCACCACCCAGGAAAGAACCCAACTCCCTCAGATGCATCCTCCTCAACACCCGCTCCGCCCGCAAACACGCCATCAAACTCTGGGACCTTCTCGACTCAACCTCCCCAGACGTCGCCTTCCTGACGGAGACCTGGCTGAACCCCGCTTCAGCCCCCGACATCGCCATTGCCATCCCGGACGGCTACAAGATCACCCGCAGGGACCGCACCAATGGAGTCGGAGGAAGCATCGCCATTGTCCACAGGAACACCCTCAGAGTCTCAACCAACACCGACGACACCCTCCGCACCGCCGAACACATGCACTTCCAGATCCACACTGATCCCAACACCACCCTCAGAGGAACCCTCATCTACAGACCACCCCGGACCCCAACCACAGTTCAGCGATTCCATCGCTGACTTCGTCAGCACACACGCCATCGCCTCCATGGACTACATCCTCCTCGGGGACCTGAACTTCCACCTCGAGAACAACAAGGACACCAACTCCACCACCCTGATCGACAACCTCGCCACCCTCGGACTCAGACCGCTCATGACAACACCCACCCACGCCGCCGGCCACACGCTAGACTCCATCTTTTCCGCAAGCCCACACGTCTCCTTCAACCACACCTCCGAACCCCACTGGACCGACCACCACTGCATCCACTTCACCTACAGGAAGCCCACCACCGCACCCAACAAATGCCTCGCCGCTGCTGGAGCAGAGTCACCGAAGACCAGCTAACCACCACCCTCGCCCTGAGCCCACCCTCCGACCCCAACACCGCCGCTTGCAACCTCAGACAGTGGAACGACGACTGCGCCAACACCCTCGCCCCGCTCAAGAATCCGCCCAACAGCCACACCAGCAAGAAAGCCACCTGGTTCACCGAAGGCCTCCAAACGAACATGCCGAAAACTGGAGAAGATCTGGCTCCACGAGCGGACAGCTACGCCGCCCACGAGCGCCACCCGCAGTCACCATCACCTCATCAGAGCCGCCAAAAGGGCCTCACTCAAAGACCGCCTAGACAACAACGCACACAACAGCAAAGAGCTCTTCAACATCGTGAAGGAACTCTCCAACCCCAACTCCAACACCAACGACATCCCGCCGTCGCGAGACCTGTGCGACTCACTGGCCACCTTCTTCCACCGCAAAATCGCCGACATCCACGACAGCTTCAACACCACGACCGCCCCGGCAACCACCGAGACCACTGCCCCCACGACCACCAACCGCCTGCTCTCCTGGACCAACATCAACAACTAGGACACCAGCGAGATCATGAACACCATCCACTCCGGTTCACCGCTAGACCCGTGCCCTCACCACGTCTTCAACAAAGCCAGTACAGCCATCGCACCCCATCTCCGGAAAATAATCAACATCTCCTTCGAGACAGCAACCTTCCCGGAAAGCTGGAAGCACGCCGAGATCACCGCCTTACTCAAGAAACCCAAGGCAGACCCCAAGGACCTCAAGAACTTCCGACCCATCTCTCTGCTCCCGTTCCCCGCGAAGGTCACTGAGAAAATCGTCAACAAACAACTGACCCGCTACCTCGAGGAGAACAACATCCTGGACCCTTCCCAGTCTGGCTTCCACAGCACCGAAACCGCCCTCATCGCCGCCACCGATGACATCAGGACCCTGCTAGACAACGGAGAAACAGCAGCCCTCATCCTCCTGGACCTATCAGCCGCCTTCGACACGGTCTGCCACCACACACTACGAACACGCCTTCATGACGCCGGGATCCAAGAGAAGGCCCTGGATTGGACCACATCCTTCCTTTCCGGCAGAACTCAAAGCGTCCGCCTCGCCCCCTTCTGATCCAAGGCCACCAAGATCATCTGCGGCATACCCCAAGGCTCCTCCCTCAGCCTGACGCTGTTCAACATCTACATGGCACCCCTCGCCCACGTTACAACCTCAACATCATCTCCTACGCCGACGACACCCAGCTGATCCTCTCCCTCACCAAAAACCCTCACACCGCCAAAGCCCACCTTCACGAAGGAATGAAGGCCGTCGCCGAATGGATGAGGACCAGCCGCCTGAAGATTAACTCTGACAAGACGGAGGTCATCATCCTTGGTTCCAATCCTTCAGCCTGGGACGACTCCTGGTGGCCGACATCACTGGGAACAGCCCTGACACCCACCGACCACGCACGCAACCTAGGGGTCATCCTCGACCCCACCCTCTCCATGACTAAGCAGGTCAACGCCGTTTCCTCATCCTGCTTCAACATCCTCCGAATGGTCCGCAGGATCTTCAAGTGGATCCCCACCGAAACAAGAAAAACAGTCACCCAGGCCCTCGTCACCAGCAGGCTGGACTACGCAAACACCCTCTACGCAGGAACGACGGCTAAGCTCCTGAGACGGCTGCAACGCATCCAGAACGCCTCTGCACGTCTTATCCTCGACATCCTCCGCCGCAGCCACATCACACCCCACCTGAGAGACCTGCACTGGCTCCCTGTCAACAAGAGGATAACCTTCAAGCTCCTCACCCACGCACACAAAGCACTCCACAACTCCGGACCAGTTACTCAACAGACGACTCGGCTTCTACACCCCCGCCAGCTCCGCTCCACCAGCCTCGCCCTCGCCACAGTCCCCCGCATCTGGAAAACGACCGCCGGCGGAGGATCCTTCTCCCACCTCGCTGCCAAGACCTGGAACACCCTCCCCACCAACCTTCGGCAGACCCAACACCTACTGGCCTTCAGAAGACTCCTCAAGACCTGGCTCTTCGATCAGTAGCAGCACCCCCCCCCCGCGCCTTGAGACCCTCGCGGGTATGTAGTGCGCTTTATAAGTGACCTGATTGATTACATAAGTACCCTAATGGTACCTGCCTGAATGTAATCTTATCCTGAATGTTCTGGTAGTGTCTCGGTGGAAGGAGCTCTCACTATGGGTTCTCATTACATGTGAAAATAATTTTATTACATTTAGGGGTGCGCAAAAATTGTTTCAACTGCCCCATATTTCTACAGTATAATGAATTACAAAAAAAAGCATTAAGTGGTACAGATGCCAGACCCTTCTGAGCAGTTATCTACTTTTAGATGTAGCCATGTGCAGAAAAGCCATAACAGTATTGTATAAAGTTATTAGAAATGACGTGTACAAGGTAGACTTATCTATAAAGTGAGTTGGAGATTATTAGGAAAATCTAACGGGTAAAGTATAGAGAAGGGCATTGGAACTTAAGGCATCTAGCAATGCCTGATTGTGCGTAAAACATTGTAGCATGTTGTATATAACCTGTAGTGCTCAACTACCCAAGCAAGCAGCTGAAATGTCTTAAATGTGGTGAAACTAGTGACTCATTTATATACTCTGGACTTGCCAGAGTGTAAAACAACGCTGAACGTCCAACGGTGGAAGGTCTGTACAGCATCAGTATATATTTATCATTCAGACTAACGCTAGAAGTATTCCTACTGGGTGTGACTCCTTCCAAGACCAACAATTTGAGGAAAAGGCTTCGGAATTTGCTCTGTTGGCACAGACTGGTTTTCAAATAAAGCGCCTGATTTGAATTCAATTATGTATGCCATCTTCTGGTGCAAAACCTTTCTAATTTACAATTAAAGGCAATAAATTAGAGGAGAATGTAATAGACTGCCAGATACTTAAAACGGAACTGACACAGAAGACAAGGTGCCTGCAGGAACCAATCGGGTACACTGTACAACATGTATAATACATAAGATGCTTATCATTCAATACTAACATACAGGACGAAAATATATGCTATGGCTGTTTGCATATGTGCACTCTATACTTGCATAATATACCCCTTCCCCCCCACCATTGATATAGCATGACACTGAAGTTACTGCATTTGCGGTGTGAATTTGCTGTATATGTTCTAAAGTTATGATTTTAAATCTGGCCCAGTCAAACACTTTGTCTATGGGCACCTTTAGTTTTAAAGCGCTACACTTCTGCCCTGGCCCCATATTAATTCACTCAGTAATTGGTCCAATTCTCAAACCGGTGTTTTAAAGACCAAGACCGCTAAAGCAACCATCGCCATCTGGTCGACTGCGTCCCTCCAGATTACTGCAAATGAGCCCTTTTTCCAGAAGGCTATCTGTGTGTGCAGCAAACTGATCGCGGCACCCTGAATGTCTTTGCTGTAATGGAATATTTTAATGCCTAATTAATAGAATGTGTTGGGTTCTCAAGCCACCGATGGGTAATCCAGAGGCAAAGGAAATACTGGAGCCCCCTTACATAAAAGGGATTTTTTTTTTTTTTTTAACACAATTGGTTTTCAACCCAGCTAGAGTTTCCATTTTGTGTAAACTCTAAAAGCTGAGGTATACATTTTTAATATCCTTGAAGTAGTGGAGCATGTCATCCGCATAGAGGGATATTGAGTGGATCATGTTTTTTTTTTTTAAAGGTATTCACCAGTCTCTCCTGCTAGGTCTCAGAAATGCTATGATGGGTTCCATTGCTAGGACAAAATAAAATTGGGGAGAGCGAGCACCCATCCTCGCTCTCAATGCCGTACTTGAATATTATTTCCTCAGCTTTAACTCTAGCAGTGGGCTTGGAGGACAACAACCTTGTGCATCTTAACATGGTACCTTATTCCAAATTTCATTAACACATTAAACCAATCTTTTCAACTAAACCTGTTCAAGTCTTTCTCAATATCTAATGCGAGTACAAATGAGTTTGGACCACTTTTGACATAGGTGGGAGTAGATGATTGGCCAATATTTTACTTAATAGTTTACAGTTGGTATTCAAGATAGAGGGCAAACAATACAGTGCCAACTCAATCAGGTCACTTCTAGGTTTAATTAAAGAGACCACTGGGGTTTTACTCGTAGGGAAGGTCAAATAATTTAATTCAAAAGCTGCCTTATATAGTTCCACCAATTTGGGTGCCAGTAACTCTGAAAATTTCCTCAGCTTCATTTCTGAACTCTGCAGGTCACTCAGCATAGCCCTTCGTCTGCCAGCTGTAGGTTTAATTGCTATGCCCCTAATTACTATTGCGAAGGCTTCCCAGTCAGTTAACCTGGAAGATGTTAAACCTGTTTATTTGTCCATCTATTCCTCTTTGAGCTCAGATATTGTTGCTTCGAATGCTGCGTCTTCGGGGTTATCAGTATGCATTTACCAGGTATGTATATTCTGCCCCACTATCTTCGTCAACAAGTGGTTATGATCGGAGAATGTTGCACCAAGGTATTCTGAATAGGAAACCCTATTTAATAAAGTCTGGTGGGCATAAGAAATCTAATCTAGAGTGGAGGTCATGCACCTGTGAGTAATAGGAATGTGCCCTTTCTAGGGGGTGGTTACTTGATTGACCCAGTACCATATACAATATTCACCTCCTAGCACACAAGGTACATGCATCCAGACAGACATTAATTAGAGAGTAATGTGTAGAACTCAGCTTAGTGTACTTATGGGGGCGTTTGTCCTCCCCAGTTTTAAGGGGAAGCCATCCAATCTCCCCACCACAATCACACACCTGCCTTGCTTATCGATTAGTGTCTCCTTGTTTTAAAAGAGTATTCCTGCTTTAATCCATATGTTATGTTAAAGCTACATAACAGCATGCCCACCAGAGGTTTCTTGGCACTTAGTGGATACTAGAATATCAATAAGCAGATACCGGGGAGAGGTACTCGGTACTGATGCGCTTGCCTAGAAAGCCAAGTTTTTAGGTTTCTTCTGGAACTTATAAAGTCTAATTCATGACTGAGATGATCTGAAAGAGAATTCCATAATAATCTGTAGTTAATGACACGAGAGAGGAAGCTTACAAGGGACAGGTGCAGGCACTAGTCCTTTTAGTGTATCAAAAGAGAGGGGGACCAGGAGCCAGTTGTTGTCCAGTGTCTGTGATCCTAATGTAAGACGTCTAATCAAAAAGGGGGGACACTGTTCCAGAAGAGGGGTGCCATGTGTCACCCCCCCACTCACTGCGAGAAGGGAGAGAAAGAGGGGGGGAAAAAACAATGGTGGAGGGTATCCTAGGTATTAGGACCCATTCGTGAGAGGGAAGAACAAGTCTTGCCTCTTGTTGCCCTCACACACCCCGAAGGATGTCATGCTTCATCATTGGGCGTTGCTCCTCGTTGGGCCAGCGCTGCAATGCCCTACGGGTCCCCCGAAGGGTCGCTTTGGCGGAGATCTTTTTAGAGAAATGCTGTTTGATGCATGCAGGTGTGTGGGGTGGGTTCTATATGGAGGGTGGTGAAGTGCGTGCAACGTAGGTTAAAACTGCCTAGGGGTCACCAAAGAAAGTGTTTAATGTGATGGTGCCCCTGACGGAGTAAAAAAAACCCTTAGGTTAAATGTTACCCCAATAGGCTCAATGTGCCCTGGTAACTAAAAGGATAAAAGGTCGACATGTTTCTCGCCTATGTGGTTGCAAGGATCCTTGGCGCTTCTTCAGGACCTAAAAAGACAAAGTAAAGTAATGTGCACATGAAAGCAGAGTGGATCAAAAGTTAATACCCTCTGCGGGTGTCAGGGCGGGCCAACAACTGTGTACCCTACAGTATGGCTACAACTAAATAGTTGAGACCGCTCCTGATCGAGACCTAGGAAGAAAATAGACAAACAAAGAAACATGAAAGAAATGCGTCAGGCAAGTGTGTGAGGCGTCCATAGTGTGCCCCAACAGGATGCACAGAAGCTGCGCACATTCAGTCAAAGAACACGAGACAAATGGGGTCAAAGTGGTGCCCTTAATGTCCAAGTCACCGCGGTGTCTCAACAGAGTATGGCGGCGGGCCAGACACACGCAATGCCAGAAAGCATGGCTGTTATGTGTGCGGCCCCGCCTGCACCCCAGGAGTCGACCGCAATGGGCGTCGGGCCAAATCTGGAGGTGCCCGGTGTTGTGGGCGAGTACCTACACATCGCAGGTCAAGTGCAGAGAGACATACCACCGTGCCTTATGAAGAGGCATCCGGAGGTCTCATGATCTTGATGCCGCACTGGTCTGCCTCATGCATACACTTTTAAAAAAAGACAAAAATCATGACACAGCCCATGTCAACACGCTGCCGCGCCCCTGCTGAGAAATGGCAGCTAAGGTATGCTCCCCTTACCTAACAATATGAGAAGAAATGCTCCAGAGGCTAGGGAACGTAGGACGCCCGCACCTTACCGGGCTATAGAGGGTAGAAAACCATGTGAGACACATACATGAGAGACTGGAACAGTTTAGCACACATCGTACAGTGAAACTTACTATTCAGTTTCCATTGTTCCAAAAACCAGCGGTCTTACTCAGTTTAGCTCGGGTGCCGTCTCGATTCCACCTACCCTGTCCGTACGCCTGCCTGCAGTAAGAGGCCATGGCGAGGACTACCTGATATGTTGTAGACAATTAGAGCTAGGGAGTATCCCTCTTCTGGAACATCCAGCCATGCTTCATCAAAGTGCGCATGCGTCACGGGAAAGCATGCGGTGCGCATGCGTATGGGAAGAACCCTCTCCCCGGGACCTGCGAGTAAGCGTGCTGGGGGAATGCTGGTCGGCATAGCAATAACAGACGCCAGGCGCGCGTCTGTGTATACAGGTGCAGGTCATGGCATCTAGAGGCATGTAACCAGTCAGCATGGCAAATGTGGTGTCACGTGTAATCACAAAGACCGAGGGCCTTAGACATGTAATAGGAGCCGCAAAACTCCTAGTCATGGGAATTAGATTTATTTGAAGCACGGTGGCACCGCCATTGGGCAAAAGGAAAGAAAATGAGGTGTCCTCTGCCGTCCATCGAAGGCATAGTAAAGAGAGGCACAAAGGGTGACGGGGAGTCCAGTGGTTATGACTACGATGGCCAAACACTACCCCCTACCTATATACAGAATTGATGGGGGTGATGTCATTACTCTGGTTCTGTGCCCTTCAGGCAAAGGGGGTGGGAGGGGAAAGAGAAGGCAATAGTGGTGTCGCCCTGTCTAGTGTATACATGGCTAAGCTCGCTTGTCCCCCCGACTACAGAGCTACAAGGAATATCAGCCCTAGGTTGGGCGAGCTGAGTAGATCAGAGCCCCCCCCAGGGGATCTCATCATTGAGGCCCCATTCATGTGTGTGAAGGCGGTGTACCCACCGTTGTTCACGGCGTAGTAGGGAAGCACTGCTCCATGACTGGTTCACCTCCAGTATTGTCCACTGGATTTCATCACAGGTGTGGCCTTTTCCAATGAAATGATTCATCATTCTTGTGGCCGTCCGGCCACGTCTGATAGTACTCTTATGTTCACTTATCCTCACCTTAACTGGTCGGGTCGTCATTCCCACATACCTTAGAGAGCATGGGCATGTGATCAGGTAAACACTGTTCTTAGTGTTAGTGTGTGTACGCTGATCCCACGTAAAGTTGTGCAGGGTTTTGGTGTGTCGAGTAGAGGAACAGGCACTACACATGCCACAGAGGAAATGGCTGGACACTGGTGGTAGGTTCCATAGAATCGTGTCCTGTGGTTTCCTTTTGGCCTGTGATCTGGTATTGACCAGTTGATCACGTAGATTCGTGGTCCATTTAAAGGCGAAGCGTGGTTGATCAAGGTTAAGAGAACTGGTATTTAGGATCCTCCAATTGTGTTTAATGATGTTTTTGATTATATTTGACATCGGGGTGAAAGTCGTGACACAGGTAATCACGTCACTCGATTCTTTCTCCCTTGTCTCGAGGAGTGCCTGCCGGTTGTTGTTCCTAGCGCGCTTCCTCGCCTTGCGGACCACCTCCCTGGGGTAATCCCTGTTGTGTAGATTCCTGGAAAGAGAGTTTGCTTGGGCGTCATATTCTTGGACGCTGCTACAATTATGTCGTACCCTCAGAAACTGGCCGTATGGAAGGTTTTCCCTGAGGGCCTTGGGGTGATGACTCTTAAAACTGAGGAGGCTGTTACAATCAGTTGCTTTTTTATAAGTAGTCGTGTGGAGATGTCCATTCTCTAAGGTAATGAGCAGGTCCAGGAATGGAATTGCCTTGTCACTGACTGTCTTGGTGAAACGCAGGTGGGGATTAAGATTGTTAACCCACTCATGAAACTTAATGCTGGTCTCATCTCCTCTCCAGAGGATGAGGACATCGTCGATATACCTTTTCCAGGTTATGAGGTTTTCCTTGAACGGGTTGTCGTCCGTGAAGATGTTGGTAGCCTCAAAATACACCATGTACAGACCCGCCAGACTTGGTGCAAAGGTGCTGCCCATGCTGGTACCTTGTATTTGGTGGTAAATGGTGGTTTTGTACATAAAAAAATTATTTTTGAGTGCAATAGTGATGTCAGTGATAAACTCAGCCGGCGTGTTGGTAGGGAGGTCAGCTTCCTGTAGTAGTTTCCCAACCACCTCAATAGCAGCGTCCTGAGGAATGTTGGTGTAGAGCGCCTCAACGTCAAGAGTGAGGAGAAGGTTGATTGCCTCTGTGTTGTCCTCGTTGATTTCCTGTATCAAATTCAGGACATCACGTGTGTCCTTCAGCTATGCCGGTGTCGCCTGGACCAATGGGTGCAAAAAGTGGTCACTGAACTGGCTCAGTGGTTCAGGTAGGGAGCCTATCCCAGATACTATCGGGCGGCCAGGTGGAGGGACGATGCCCTTATGTATCTTCGGAAGGAGATAGAATTATGGCATCCCCATTCACCAGGAATGCAGCTTCTTGGGGGGAGATCCAGCCCTCAGTAGCTGCCTCATTGATCATGATCCCTATCCGTGTGAGTATTTGATCCGTCGGGTCGACTACAATTTGTGGTAGTACTTCGTGCTGCTAAGTTGCAGGGCACACTCCCTCTCGTAGTCCTCGATGTCAAGAACGACAGTGGTGCCCCCTTTGTCTGCGGGTTTGATGATGATTGTTTCGTCATTCTTCAGTGAGTTGATCGCCTGGCGTAGTTTCTTAGACATGTTGTCATAGGTGGATTTCCCCCTCAAGCGATTAGCCTCCTTCAGTACAGCTTTCTCAAAGGTGAGAACCTCGCTGGGGACCATTCCGACCGTGGGGGTGAAGTTAGAGGGGGGGTCTGAGGCCAGAGTCTAGGCGCTCCGGTGTCGGGTTGTCGCTGAAGAAGGATTTCAATCGTATCTTGTGGAACAGTTGGTGAAGTTCCTCATTCATCCGAAAGTTATCTTCTTTTGGGGTGGGTACGAAGCCTAGACCCATCTCCAACGCTGTGACCTCATCGTTGTTAGGTTGTCTTTTCGAAAGGTTGACAATTAAGGTCTTGGGTGGGTCATGCTCCTCGTCGTCCTCTGTTGTGCCTCTGTGTCCTGCCACTGTACCTGTTTGTTCCCTCTTCTTTTTCCTCTGCTTCCCCTGCCTCTGTTCTGAAAAGGAGGAGGTGGGTATTGGAAAAAACGTTGTTGGAATCCTGATTGTGGCCCAGGGAAAGCTGGGTACCACATGTGTCCTTGTGGAGGGTAGGGTTGGTGGGGGTACCCATACATGGGTGGCATAGGTGGAGGTGGGAGAAGTCCTGGTTTGTTGGGATGTCTTCCCCAACTGTTGTTGCTGTTTAAGGAGCGTCCAGAGTTAGTTGAAGCTGATGAGCCGTCATCAGACATGGCATCATTGTCGGAAGGTAGGAAAAGCCAAGTTTTTAGGTTTCTTCTGGAACTTATAATGTCGAATTCATGACTCAGATGATCTGAAAGAGAATTCCATAATAATCTGTAGTTAATAACACGAGAGAGGAAGCTTACAAGGGACAGGTGCAGGCACTAGTCCTTTTAGACCTTTCGGCAGCCTTTGACACAGTGGATCATGGCATTAGTGAACTGTGTCGAGGCCGCTGTCTTGCAGGGAAGTGCCCTAGACAGATGAAGTCCTTTCTCTCTGACCGATCTCAGTCTGTCTCTCTCCTTTCTGCTCTTCTAAGGTTCAACTTAACTGTGGAGTACCTCAGGAAACCGATCTGTCCCTCCTGCTATTTAATTTGTATATCCGTCCACTGGCACATTCTTTACAGAGGCAAAATGTAAAGATATACAATAATGCTGATGACCTGCAGCTGTTATTTGATATCGATAATGCAACACCATCTACCAAATTCTTCCAGAACACCATGCTCTTTATACGGAACTCTCTGAACTGCCATCAACTGAAACTGAACTCTGATGAAGCCGAGGTAGTGATGGCCAAAACGAGCTGCATTGTTGGAGCCCTTCCTTTTGGCCACAGGAGTTGGGAGCAAACCTTCCCCCCCCCCCCACCCGTCCATAATAAAGTGGTCAAAAGCCTCAGGATTCTAGCTGATGAAGATCTTTCAATTAAGCCTCAGATTGGAGCAGTGACCTCTTCTTGCTTTTACCAGCTGCGTAAAATCAGAAAGATAGACAATTCTTCTTTTTTGAGGCCATTATCGTGATTGTGCTTGCCATGTCAAGAATTGATTACACTAATGCTCTTTATTTGGGTCTTCCTAAGGAACGGAGTCAGACACCAGCTTGTCCAAAATCCAGTAGACAGATTGGTCTGTTGTCAACCTAGACACTGCCCTATTAAGCCCCTGTTGAAAAAACTATAATGGCTCCCAGCCCCTTAGAGAACTATTTATTTAAAAGTGAATGCACAATTTTCAAAACCCGCCATGGAAATAGCCCCGCCTTTGTGTCCTCCAGAATTTTGGAATTACATCCCCAAGTGAAATCCCAGATCTGCTCATCTCAATCTTTTAGAGGTCCGCAAATTCAACAGAAAGATTGGAGGGAACCAGGTTTGCCGTGCTTGCTCCTGGTGTCTGGCATCTCTTCTTTCCCCCCCCCTCCCCCCCCCTCTTTTAGAGCTGCGACATCCTATGAGAGCTTCAGAACATCATTAAAAACATGGCTCTTAAGACCAGCTTATAATTAATTGTCTCATTTTTGTTCTGGTTCCAAGCCCTTAGCGCCATGAAACCTCCTTGGTGAACGTGCGCTCTAAAAGTTCATTGTAACATAACAGATTAGCGGTGCTTGTACCGGAAAACTAACCATTACACCCTTAGCATATTCTGAGAAACCCATATAGAATACCTTTGTTGTTTGTAATGTGTGTAATAAGTGTCTCTTGCGCAATTGAAATGTGTGTGTCTCTCCTTTTTGCTCTTTTAGCTGCAGTTTTTGTGTCCCTGATATGTTATGGTGTCTTATTCCTCATTCACAGTCATAGTTTTGAGCGGTCCCTACATTATTACCTAATCCCAAGTCAGGGCTACATGTCGAATGAACTTGCTGGGATCTTTGCCATCCAGGGAGTGTTGTAATGCCTGTGGGGTGACGACCCAATGTCCACACACTGCTGTGCACAAACTGGTTCTGATCTCCCCATTAACTCCCTATCCTTAGCAACAGCTTTGTTCAACAAAACATTTAACTTTGCTGCCCGAACCATACTCTACAAAGTCCTCTCCAATCACAGTTTACTAAAAGGCTTCTAGGGTTCTGTGTGAAGCCTCTGAACCTACAGGTGAAGAGCTTCCCACACAGCCGCCTTCATTACCTTTGAATCAAACAGGAGTCAGCACAGCCTTTTGTCCAGCTCCATTTCACTTTGGTCAGAGTCCAGCACTGGAGAGGTGTCCGAGAGTGGAAATAATAAAGTAGAGGTTCGGGATCATACACTGTGTCCATATATCACAGGCTCTCACCCGCCCCCCCCCCCCTCCTTACTTTAACTTACTATGTTGTAAATGAATCCTATTGGGCAGTTCAGTGCAGATGCGTTAGTTCATCAGCCGATCTTGGGGTTACCATAGGGAGGGTCACCAGTCAATGCTTCGACCATCGGACTGAGTGTTTCCTAAATCACTTGGTACTGAAGAGTCAGTCACTGAGTTTATAGTCTTTCAGGTTTGTAGCCCCAGTTGCCTGGGCTGCCAAGTTCTCTGCCTTCGGCTCTTTGTCGTCTCTTAGTTCCTGCATTGTGGGCGGGTGATTCTGGTGATATGAGTGCATGCATGGATGGTGAAATGACCACAAACTCTCCAATATCCCTCCTCAAAGCTCAGCCCTTAGTGTACCCGCTACTGGGTACTTTACAATCTCAACACTGCACCCAACATGTCTAGGACAGTGCACCACAACAAACATCGAGGTGATGGATGAAGTGGTTGAATTAATCTCCGGCACTCCACCAACAATTGCTCAGTCACATCCCAGACTACTGCTTTTCACCCAGTATTCCTCTCTAGATGGAGACCTGCTATATGCAAATCCTTCATGATCTCGCTTCCAGCCGGACTGCCAGGCCACCTCCTGATGGCAACCCAAGTAACCCCATACTATTTTTTGTCCTACTTGGGCCTCATCAGTGAGTTACAGGTTGAGTCCTGTGGCACAGTGAGCACAGGAGCCATGTCTGGACATGCAGTCACCCCTAAGGCATCAACTGCAACAAAAAACAAGCATTGGCATAGCCAATAGGTCTCGCCTTTGGGACCTTATAAGTGTTTAGCCATGCAACAGTTGATGTTGTTGCACCAAGGATATTGTGCTGCATAACTAAATACTTATAAGGTCCCAAAGGCGAGACCTATTGGCTATGCTAATCCGTGTCTGGAGTGCAGAATCCGTGAGCGTCACTGCTCCTCATGAACCTAATTCGATTTTGTACTAAATGCCCTCCCTTCTCGTGCTCAAATTCAGCATGGAGGGGGCGGGTCGCCCAGTTTCAAAAGTAAAATAAGACAGAACACCTGGGCCTTAAGGAGGCCTCCTGCATCCATACATACAGCCTGTGGTCACACTGCGCCATCATCACAGGGTGGCGGCCTGTCGCCTGCCAGCTACCTACAAATTAACAGACTGGGCCCAAGTCACACCTCGGCCCCCTTCAAAGACAGGGAGCTTCAATAGACTCAGACCGCGGCCCCGACTCTATCACTGCCCCATTAAAGAGCAGGGGGGAGGGGCAGAGAAAGGAGGGCTTTTAACTCATTACCAGATGACAAGCAATGAAAAGACTTCCACAGCTGGAAGGGGGTGCAGGAAAGGCACTAATGAAGGACACGGGACGGGGAGGGGCAGAGACTGTGCAGGGATCACACAGAGTGCCATGGGAGTGACAGTCACAAGTGCAGATGAGATGAAACGTACCTGACAAGACCTGGTGCCCACCCTTAGCGTGCAAACAAACGATGCCATATTAGTAGGACAAAGAACACAGTCTATGACCCTGGTGATGCACAAATGATAAATATTCACTGAAACCCAATTTCCACACCTAATAATGTATGTGTACTTTAGTTTTATCAGTAAAACTTTGTTTGTGAGAGATGGGCATGTTCTAAAAAGTGGGTCATGATTCTAAAAAGTTTAGGAAGTGCTGGTCTAGGATATAGTACCAGGCAGTCTGTGGCTCGGGCGAAAATGCCACTGTGTGAGGGTGCAAAGTATAGAAGTAAACTTGCACATTCCAAGCCATTGTGTACTTAAACTTGGCCACAGTGCACCCAGTGGTTCTCTGAAGCAGTCTGGGACGTGGCAGGGTACAGACTGAGGCACCAATCAGATAGCCTGGGGTCAAAGAGCACCACATCCTGAGGCCCAGGAGCATCACACTGTGGGGCCCAGGCTGTGTTAGAAGAAGGCACAGTCAGTGACGCAGTGGTGTCTTGGACACAGTGCTTGAAATGGAAAAATAGAAGTGCAGGTACTCTCCAATTAAAAGTATTACGTCACTCTTGAAAAGTGCAGGTACTCTGCCTCTCAAAATAAAAAAGTGCTGGTACTCCCTACCGGACAGTACCGGCCCATTTAAAGCACTGCGCAATCATACTAGACAGTACATGGTCCACATGAACAACAGATTGGGAACAGTCTGCAGTACAAAGGGTTCATTCAGTCAATGGTGCAGGAGTCTGGTACAGGGCACCCTACATTCTGGAGTCCCGGGGTGTCACATCTTGGGGCACAGTCTGTGACATAGTAGCATACGGTCTGATACAAGGCACCATATAGTTTTGGGTATGAGAATAAGATTCTCTGTGGGACAAGGCACACAGCCAGGACAAGGAGGGACCTATCCCATGGAACAGTCTGAGTTTCAGGATGTGTTGTATTGCCTGTGGTAAGGTGGGCCTGAGTCTGTGCTAGGGGAAACTGGGGTAAGGGAAGCACAGGTGCAACCTGCGGGAACCATAAGCTGAAAATGGATACTCTGGTACATAATTGGGCCTTGTACATTTAAACTAGATCTTAGTGCCACGCAGACGGGTACTCGGTGCATACCATCTATATCCTTGGTTATGCACAATTTTGGGATGTGTGTGCCCACAATCAAGAGCTTCATCTGACACTCACAAAGAGGTGCACAGTCTGGGGAACACGGAGGCTCGCATTCTGACGCGCGTAGCGGGGGGGGGCATACGTTGGCATTTGGGATGTGTATCCTTTGACATCACACACCACCACTGGACCACAGGGCACATGGGTTAGTATACAGAAGGCACAGTGTATGGCAATCAGTGCACAAAGGTTTCAATACGGGGCCTGTAGTCTTGTCTGGGGCACCAATTACACGGTGCACATGGGCACGCCTCCTGTTGCACAAGGAGCATGCATACTAGCCAGGGAGAACCGAACACTCAGACTGGAGCACACAGGCTTGGGCATACAGGCACCGGCCACTCTGGTGCACAGGCAGAGGAGCCAGTAGCGAGGCTGGGGCACACAGAGCGTGTGGTATCACGAGCACGTGCTCACGGCACGCTTGGGAGGCATCAGGCTGGGGTACAATTGATTTACTTATTTATGTATACGTCTTTATATAGCGCGTACTTTACCTGAAGGTGTCAGAGCGCTAAACAATAGAACCAGTTACATTATATAAGGACTTCAGAGAACATGAATTGCATAAAAGATACGGCATGCAGCAGGGGTACAAAGGCTGCAGCAGGGGTAAACAGCAGAGCAACTGTCTAGGGTCACTTCGCCATCTTAAAGTACTCGGGCACTAACCGGCTGTGTTGCGTTTGGGCTGCAAGTCCCTCCAGGACAACTGCTGGCTCCCCGGGTCCAAGGTGACTTCATAGCACCGGTTCTGCCTGAGCAGCGTGGAGCTCAGCAGCTGCAGATCGGGGTCCATGGTGCTGCTGTGCCCGGGCCTAACTGTGCGGGAGACTGGCGGCCTGGTCTCCGGGGTCCCCGCCGCGCCAGGACTCCAGTGTTGTCCTCCACAGGCTCTAGAGACGGCTAGCGGTCCCTGCCATCCATTGTCCGGCGGTGGGGGCGGGCACATAGGCGTCAGAAGGCAGGAGATTAGTATCAGGGCAGAGACGTCACTGAAAGGGGCGTGCATCACCGTGTGGATTGAGCCTGCCCCCCGGGAGGTGGGAGGAGCGGAGGGAGTGTGCTAGACAGAAGCACAGTCAGAGGTAGACTCTGTGTGCAGGATCCCCTTCCCCGCAGAACGTGAGTTGTGGTAGAACCGGCTGCTATGTAATGGTGTCTGCGACTGCTATGGCACACAAGCTGAAATACACATTCATTAAAAACAAGCATCGGCATACAAATGGAAGTGTCCGCTTCAAACAGAGGCCTGGCGAACTTGCCGAGCTCGTTGTACTTCGTGTGTGCTCGAGATCAGGCCGCTACTGTTGTAAATCAGGCGAGCACGACAGTGAAAGCGATTTAGAACAAGCCCGGGAGTGGTGCGCGCGCACACGAGCTGAAATACACATTTATTAAAATCAAGCATCGGCATACAAATAGAAGTGTCTGCTTCAAACAGAGGCCTGGCGAACTTGCTGAGCTCGTTGTACTTCATGTGTGCTCGAGATCAGGCCGCTACTGTTGTAAATCAGGCGAGCACGACAGTGAAAGCTATTTAGAACAAGCCCGGGAGTGGTGTGTGCGCGCACGCGCTTGTGCCCGCCGCTGCACGCGAAAAACCGATGGCACACTGCGCGTAACCGCAAACCGTAGGCGGCTACAATTCCTGGCAAAGGTGGGACATGCACCCGCCTTTGCCCAATTGTGTGCTGCCTTCGCACGCAAAGACCAATAGAAAGAAAGCAAAAAAAACAACACACGCACGAGCGTGTGAAAAGTACAGATTGATTCCAAGAGGTTGTTTTCCTAGAGCAGCGCATGCGCGCTGCGCTAGGCTCGACCTAACAAGGTGATGGATAGAATGCTTGAATTAATCTTGGCGGCAGATGAACACTAGGAGTTGCACACCACTCCATAGATTTTCAACAATTTTTCTAGAGTGGCATTATGGATGAAAAGCAATTGCCTGGAATTTTTTTGTAAATCGTCCATATTATCTATACTGACAGAAGGAATAGAGCTATGAATGAATAACAATCTTGAGATTCAAACATACCATTCAGAGGAGAAAGAATTATGTGAAAAAACTGTTAATTTAAGATTGAACCATATCTGAATCTTTCATGATCCTCTGTTTTCATGAAGGTGCAATGCTGTTACCAAGTATTGAAAGATGCCGTGGTGACTGTAGGACTAATGTTTTGGAAGGTACCAACAACATATTATACCGGTAAAAATGCAAAAGAAGTAAAAAATAAAAACATTCTATCTCATTTACATATAGTGGGGTTTAAAATCCTATGACATCTTTCTTAAATATATAAGACGAAATTGGCTGAGGGTTACGAAATGTTACTTGTACACTGAGTTGGGTATTGTTCGTTTTTCCAGTTTATCAGGCTTTAAAATTCAAGTTTCATTTGTGTCGACAGCTACTAGTGATAGGTTACCATTGGATTAACAGGGTCTGGAAGAAGAAAGCATGACATGTAGTCTCAAATATTAGAAACCATTAGTAAAGTACAGAGAGGCTCTGCTCCTGTGAATGCCATTGTCTGGATGCTGTCACAAGTGGGGAGTAAAACAAGGTGCACTGGGACGTTTGTGCCATAACCCGGCTCTCTCTGCTTCCCACTTACACTAGGGCCCTCGTGAGTTTGTCAGAATAGGGTGCAGTATTTATCACATGATAACTACCATTACTCCAGGCAGGCTGAGGTATTGGCCGCGTTTGCTCAATACCTTCTATTCTGAGTTTTTAAGAGTAAAATGGTGCACAGCATCCAGAAAAGGTTTTTAACTCACAGAATTCCGTGTTTCGCCATTTTCCCCGACCAACTTCGTTAGGTTTGACCTGTCAGAATTTATCAGGGGAAAACTGTGAGTGTGTCATAATTATCAAACAACTCGTAATCCCGCTCTTTGTGCAAACAGGTGTTTACAGCGGGTTGGATTTTAGCCCTTCACTCTTAATGAGGGTTTTTGCAGTGATTTAAAACCGGCCCCGTAAACAAATACACTCGAAGCGTTTGTTTTAATCATTGAAAGCAGCCCCCTTTGGACATACCAACCGAACAGTTCTCCCCTTTCAAGCTGCTTAGTTTGCTTCAAAACTGAGCTACCCGTTCCTGTGCTGGAAGATGTGTGACTGTACAATAGGGAAACACTCATTTCACGTTTCTGTGTGAGAATACCTAATTTGGTTGTTGTGTTTTGTTTAACACTTACAGAATGAAGAGACTACACTCTGAAAACACGCAGGACATAAATAAAAAGGAAACCTGATCACAGATCTTTGAGAACACTCATTCTGCACACGGTGCATTCTCTTTACTGGAACACGAATGCATGTGTTTAAGATATGCTACATATATCCGACATTCGTTTCATAAACTCCATATATAATCATAAGATTAGAGTGCATAGCTGGTTAAAATCTTTGCATTTGCAATTCTCCAGTTTATTGCATGAGCGGTGTAGTTTAATAATTTTAAATGCATGCATAATTTTCTTAACGTAGGCTCATGCAACGCCTCGAACATTCACTACTACTTCGCAGTGACAGACCAAAAATGTAACACCTGAATATGTAGTTTATATATAAAGATGTACATTTTATATCACACACATATTTACATGAACATGTAGTGTATGTGTGGCATATACCTGTGTGATGAAACAGTATTATCGCACATTGTCAAGGGTAACTATTCACAACCCATCTTAGGGCTTGTTCAGTGCAAGGTTGGAGGGCATCTGTTTGCCGTAGTTCAGCGGCCTGGGAAAGTGTGGGTAATCATGGATCTTTCAATTAAAATTCTGACCCATGGATATGGTTGCCCCCTTTCCCAGAAAAAAATATTGTTTACGTTTTGCCTTATCCGCAGGCACCAGGGCTGGTAAGTAAAAAATAATTTGCGCAAAATGTTCTGTATTCTTTTGTAACGTGATGACCATCCCTCCGGTCCATGTATTAATCGTTTTAGAGATAATTTGGACAGCTTTCAAATACTTTTAAGTGATTTCTTCCTGTGTTTCATGTTTTAGGTTTATATTTCAAAAGGGAGAAATACCAGCTGTCACTACTTTTTCTACTCTTTTTACTGGCGTGGACATAAAAAATGCAGGCCAGACAATTAAAATACCGGCCAAGTAGCAACCGTACCCATGGAGCAGGGCAACCCGCGGGCGGCACAACCATCTAGGCTCGAACTAGTTCGTATGACCTGGAATCGGCCGCAACCAATAATGAGGTGAACCTGGTCGTAGTTGTCTCACACCGCCACGCCCTGTCACCTCTGATGGGAAAGAATCCAGACTGCGGGCAATCCATCCTTTTTACAAAAGGGGAGAGGGCACAGTCTGGACGAAACGCCTGTTATACTAGGTTTGATCGGTTTACCTTTAAATGTTCACATAAAAGCCACAAAAAACAAGCTAATTTGATCACAAGAAAATAGACATCCCAGGTTTGCTGGTTTTGGCGTACCTCGCTTCATTACATAGTCAACACTGCCACCGTGCGGATTGTAATATTATGCGCTTCATGGAAAATGTCTGCGTAGTGATGGGGCTGTGATGTGTTGTACTGGCCGGGTGGCGCTTCAAAAGATGACGCAGAGCTGAGCCCACTTTCAGTCAAAGGTAGGCAAAGTCCGGGCATTCATTTGAACGGTCAAGTCAGAGCCGAGTCTGGTTTGATAGAGCGCAATCTCAAAATTGAAATTATACAAAAATGTCCTGTAACGAACCAAAAAGAAACACTCTCGGATTGAAAATGCTTATTTCTTGAACGCTTGTGTTTTCACTTTACTACATTATAAATCACTGCATTGACATCTGTGAAAAGTAATCGCTTGTAGCTCTAATTTTTCCTCAGGTCCCATACCTGACATCAAGGGAATAGCCAGAAAGTTAAAACAACCCCCACTTTGAACCAGTGGCGGCCGCCACAAACAACGGGTGGTGATGCGGGTGAAGAGAGGGGGGGTGGGGGGGGAGCGCGTGGGGGAGGGAATATATCAAAATAAATAAAAAACGTACTTGAAGCCGACGGCCGCTTCCCACGTCGCACTTCCTCTTCTCTTACCGGCAGCCTCTGGGACAGACTCCCATCCAATCCCCACGCTGCTCTCCTAGGAGACCAGCGCGGGGATTGGACTGAGCGGGCTGAAAAGACGCTCCACTCAGGCCAGGGAGTCTATGGGTGTTTCTCCAATCCGGCTGTTCAATGCTGCCGGGCTGGAGAAATCTAAGTGCGCATGTGTTTTGGTCAACCTGAGATGGCTGGCCAAACACATATGCACACTTAGGGAGTGCACATAAGCCCTCCTCCTCCCGTGCCCTGCCCCTCCCCTCCATGCACAAGCTGGCTCAGAGCCGGCAAATGAAAAATGAATTGATGCTAGAACATCAGTTTATTTTTCATTTGCTGGCTTCTGAGCCAGGCAGTGATGTGAAAAGCACCCACTGCCGTAGCCTGCCTACTCCGTTTTCCAAAACAGACGTCAGGCAGTTTTAAGTAGACACATAAACAAGTGCGGATGTGCCAGTTGGCAGTATTGATGGCATTGAAAGTTAAGCAGTACGGGCAGACCTGCTGCCAGCCCGATTCTGCATTAATTGGGTTGCTCTGGGCCCCACCCGCAAATGACGCTTGAAAGCATCACATTCCAACGCAGCCCCGGGCGTGTACAGCATCAGCCCTGTACTTCCGGGGCTGCTTGTCTAATATCAGCTGCCTTTTACGACTCTTCCATTTTATAGTCGTCACACTGTGACACCTTGGAAAGGAAGGGGTTGCAGCATTTGCAAGATGATCATGTGCGCTAAACAGAATACACTGCGCATGCTTCTGCGCCTCATGTATTCTGTTTACAGCATTAATACAGAGAGACGATTTCAGGAGCTGCAGCTGGGCCTCGTTGAAAGGCAGCGTCGTGGACTGTTATGCAGTGCCTCCGTCTACTGCGACACCGGCCAGACAACTAGACTCATGGGGCCGTATTACAGAAGGTGCCCCGGGGGTGCAACGGGCGTTTGCGCCGCTTTGCACGCCCCCAGGGCACCATGGTATTATAGAAGGGGGCGCAGACGCTTGTACGTCCCCTTCTATAACCCCGATAGCGCCTGCGCACCTAATGCGCCAGCACTACCTTCAGAGGGTGTTCCCTCATTTGCATAGGGGCGTGCCCTATGCAAATGAGGGAATTCCTTTGACTCTGCGCCATATTACAGACGCGGGCGCAGAGTCTAAGAAGCCCTCAGGAGGCGCACTGACAGTGCGCCATTTAAAAGGTGGCGCACTGTCAGTGCGCCTCCTGACAGCAGCCCTCTGCTGGGGGGGGAAGGGGGTCCCATGGACCCCCCAGACATCCCCTTGCAGGCGGGTGCAGTCACTGACTGCACCTTCTTGCAAGGGGATCTCTAATCCCCTTTGAAAGTGCAGGTACCTGCCTGCACTGTGAAAACACACAGCGGCTGCTCTGTGTTTTCACATGAATGCGGTGCCCCCAGGGCAGCGCGAGTTCAAGGTTGCCCTGGGGGCAGCGCATATATATGATTATAGGGCGCATTGGCATTGTTTGCGCCCGGTGCACCTTTTGAAAGGTGCGCCGGGTGCAAACAATGCCAATGCCTAATACGGCCCTTGGGGTGAGTAGTCTTATCTCTCCTGTCGGGTTCACTGTCCCTCCCTTTAACCCCTTCTTCTATTCATTCTTCCTTTTCTCTGTCTTTGGCCTGTCGCTCTCTCCTTTTCCCACTATTTCCTCTCCTTCTCTCTAGTAGTAGCAGCACCAGTGACAACCCAGGACGATTGATTCCAATATAGTTTAATAAATGCTGAAACTGAAGTGTCATTTGTCAATGATGCAATGTTTCCATGAAGAATCACTGTGCTAAATTGGCACTTTTTGGTTTAATGTAATGTTTCATCCTGGCGGCATTCAGTTGTTACCACTGTGCACTGTATTTACTCTTAGCATGCACAAAGCAGATTATTTATAGTAATAGGTTAGCCATATGACTAATAAAGCAAAAACTGCTGGGATAAGCTTCTATTGTTGTTGCGAATTGAAGGCACGCCGTTCTCCAAATAGTAGTTACGCTTGGCACTTACTCCTTGTCAGATAAAGGTCATTCAGCTTCATGCAGTGGTTGTTTTTCATTTCAAATATTAATTTTTTCCAGCTGTGTGATTAGCTATCCAAATCCTGCTGCAGATGGGCAAACTTTCCATATTGGGTCTTGTAATAATTTTCAGTGAAAGTGAAGACTCATTAGGAAAAACAATAGAAAAAGTTTGTTCCCGGGCTGCAAAGTCCATTTAATAAACTTCAACAACAATGCAGCCAAGAATAGCCCCTGAACTGTGCACTCCGGTGACTTAATTTGGGATCGCATTAAGAAGAAATCAGTGATCGTGTTGACTGTAAATCTTTGTTTTGTATGGTTAGGCACAGATCACTGCTGCAATAAATATCAAAAAGAGCTGAGAAACACAACAATGCTCAGTTTAACGCAACTTAAATGTTGCCGGGGGTCAGACCAACTCTCTGTATAAAACAACTTCAAGCTCACACTGACTCACCTTGAAAACAGTTAAGTCAAAGTCACTGTGTACATTAGGCGATATTCTGAACTCACACATTTAAAAGTGCTTTCATGAGTGATAATGAGGAAAATTGAGTTTTGGTGAAATAAAATATTTGCTTAAGATCACGCAATTTGTGTGCTAGCCATGATTTATCAATATTTTCTGGTTTCCCTTTGTACAAATCAGCCACTAAATGGGTATCTATTTGTCTTTCATTATGTTAACACTTTGTTTTTAACCTCTTTGTGCAGTTTTTATACAGCGCCAACTTGACACAAAGTATTTTAGCACTTTCATGAGCACCAATTACATTACATAAGGTCACATTCATTTTTTATAGGCACTTGTGAGATTAAGTGATTTGCCCAGAATCACAGGATAGCCACACTAAGAATTAAACCTGGTTTCCCAGTTCCTAAGTCAGCATCTCTGGCCGTAACACCACATCCTGGGTAGAGGAAGGGTGACAGGCTGAAGCCAGTATAAGAAGTCTACTTTTTTTGTCCATTTATCGCAGTAATATTGATGAAAATTGCACAAAAAGACACCAATTTTCAAAACTTTTCTCAGGGGAGACCCGAACCCTACCCTCATAAACAGCCTCGCTCGCACTACAATTCATTCACTGGTTTTACGCCCTACTACTTTTAAATTCCACCAGCCGCCACTGCGGTAATGCACTGCTTATGACTTCATATATTACACCACTCATGATATGGTCAGTGACATCACTGATGACATCGTCCAGTCAGAGTGTTTTAAAAGTTTATAGGTGTTTCAATTTAACAAACGACCCGGGAAGATGGTGGTCCTCCAGGCTGCAGAGGGGTCTGTGCGGCCCCTGTATTAATTGACATTAAAGCCCTGGGGAGGTGGTGGCCCCTGGAGCTGCCGGGGGGTCTGCATTCCCCCCTAACATTGTTTTCTGGAAAAGCCCCGGGGAGGTGGTGGTCCCCTGGGCAATATTAAGCCCCAGGAGGGGGGCCGTGCACCGCCCCTGGGGCGTCCCCTATAACTAAAATGCCCCCAGAACCTGGCCCAGCCTGGGGGCGATAACTAACCGAGCGCAGGAGCCCGCGCATTTTGATAACTTTTCGGTGGGATCCACGGACCCCGCCGAAAGTGTTTTAAAAAAAAATGCTTTTTTGGCCCTGTGGGACCTCCTCAAGAGGCCTAAGGGGGCAGGGTATTTCTACCCTGCCCCCTTTTCTTTTTTTAAAATGTTTTTTCTGGGGCTCTGCTCAAGCCGAGTCCCAAGATGGCTGCCAACACTTCCTGGTTTGAAGTGTTTGCAGTCAATCGGATCCCAGCATTAGATCAGAAGGGGTCACAGATCCACCACGTCCCCATATATACAATTTGAAATTCCCTTAAATTACTCCGAAACAACTAAACTGATTTACACCAATTTACAAAAAGGTTGCTTTCTTGACCAACAGCTAACTTTCTGCCAAATATGGTGTAATTACGTTCAGCAGTTCAGGCTGTAGCCATGTGTAAAGTTCCTATGGAAATTAACATGGGGAAAACACATTTTGGGACCTCCCTTTTTCTCGGCCCCCACTTGACGGATCACCCCGAAACTTTCAATACAGCAGCTGAAGTGAGTGTCAAACAAGTTTTGAACATTTCGTGAGGATTCGTCAAATGACACTAAAGTTATTGGCAAATGAAAAAACGCTCTTCCTAAGGAAACTCCATCCTAACTATAGCTACCTACTGGCAACTGCCAGTAGGTAAAAAATGTGTGTGTGTGTGTGTGTGTGTGTATATATATATATATATATATATATTCACTGAAAAAACCATAGGTTTTAGGGACAGTTATAGTTACAAATTAGCATTTAAAAAACCTTTGAAATTCACTGAAAAAACCATAGGTTTCAGATATGTTATAGTTACAAATTAGCATTTAAAAAACCTTTGAAATTCACTGAAAAAACCATAGGTTTTAGGGACAGTTATAGTTAGTTGGACATTTCACTCGTACAAAACCCGTGAAATTCCCCCGTTATAGTTAGTTCAGCTAACTATAACTCGCGCCCCGCAATGCACTGCTGATGACGTCACATATTACATCACTCATGACATGGTCAGTGACATCACTGATGACATCACTGATGACATCTCAAATGACATCACTGATGACGTCATCCAGTGACTGTGTGTTTCTGTAAAGTTTAAATATTTTTAATATATATAGGAAAAGACGTATTGAAGAATGAGTGGGTGTGTAAGTGTCTGTTTGGATGATTTAGTAGGTGCGTGACTGACTCTATAAGTGAGTGATTTAACGTATCTTACTGAATGCATGGGTTAGTGACTAAACTGGGTGAATGTCTGTATCCGTCTGTCTGTTGCTGTGTAAGTGGCTGCATGGGTTTGTGAATAGCTACATGAGTGTCTATATGAGTTATTGATTGGTTGTCTGAGTATCTGTATGGGTGCCTGAATGTTTGTGTGGGTGGGGTGTGTGCGACTCTGTGCATAGATGTGTGAGTGGGTGATTCACTGGGTGGATGGTTTCAAGAGTGCATCTGTGATAGACTGTATGGGTGGGTAAGTGTGTGTAAGAGTGTGTTAGTGAGTGAATGTATGTCCCAGTGGTACATGTGTGAGTAACTACATATGTGAAAGGCAGTATATATGTGTGTTGGAGTATATAAATAGCTATAAGCGAGAGTGAGTGATTGTGATAGTGGCTGTATGGATGAGTGTGTGCTTGTATCAGTGATATTGTATAAGAGCGTAACAATGTGCTAGTATTTGTATGATTAAGTGAGCTGGTGTGTGTATAACTGTATAGGTGAGTAAATGGCAGTGTGTTTAATTATTTGCATGACTGACTAGGTGTGTGAGTACCTCTATGGATGAGTGGCGGTGTTTGAGTGTCTATATAGGAGTAAGAGTGCATATGATAGTCCTGTACTGAGTGACCATAAGTATGAGTGACTGTACGGGTGAGTGAGTGGATGTGTGTGTGTAGACCTAAGAATCAGTGAGTGGGTATGTAGTTATTGGTGTTGGAGTGTCTATAGTTTTGCGAATGGCAGTCTGTAATTTAGATTGGGTGTATCAAAGGTTATATTAGGGTGTGAGGAGCTGCATCAGATTATCACGTGGATGATGTCATCAGTGATGTCATTTGAGATGTCATCAGTGATGTCATCAGTGATGTCACTGACCATGTCATGAGTGATGTAATATGTGACGTCATCAGCAGTGCATTGCGGGGGCGCGAGTTATAGTTAGCTGAACAAACTATAACGGGGGAATTTCACGGGTTTTGTATGAGTGAAATGTCCAACTAACTATAACTGTCCCTAAAACCTATGGTTTTTTCAGTGAATTTCAAAGGTTTTTTAAATGCTAATTTGTAACTATAACATATCTGAAACCTATGGTTTTTTCAGTGAATTTCAAAGGTTTTTTAAATGCTAATTTGTAACTATAACTGTCCCTAAAACCTATGGTTTTTTCAGTGAATTTCAAAGGTTTTTTAAATGCTAATTTCTAACTATAACGTGTCTGAAACCTATGGTTTTTTCAGTGAATTTCAAAGGTTTTTTAAATGCTAATTTGTAACTATAACGTGCCTGAAACCTACGGTTTTTTCAGTGAATTTCAAAGGTTTTTTAAATGACATTTTTTAAATGTATTAATTTTTATATTAATTTTTTTCATACTGATTTACTACATTTTTAGAAACAATTTCTTTTACATATTTTATTTTTTAAATTACATTGTAATTACATGATACATTACATTACAAAAAATACTTTCTCAGAATGAATTACTTTAGTTTAAATACTTAGCACATAGGCAATAGACTTTTAAGTACAGTAGTTACAGTTGTTGCAATGGGCAACACATTTTCAAACACAATGCAACATTCAGCTCAATGTGAATTTCTAGTTAAATGCAATTAGTTACTTTATGGATTACTTTTTCTAACCACAGGACTGGATCCTAGATTCAGTCCTGGGACATCTCCTGTAAACAGTTGAGTAAAAGCGTTTTGGTTACAGTCGTGATTTTTAAGGAATATTATTGTATTTTAAAAGTTGACACTTAGAAACTTTTCCTCATAGAATCACCAATGTTATCCTATGGAAGGAAATTCACTTAGCAGGTAAAAACTGTTATCGTTACTTTTTCTTACTCAGTGTTGGATCCTGGATCCAGCACTGGTGCATCTCCTGTAAACAGTTGAAAAAATGCGTTTAAGTCATACAGGCGATTTTTAAGGAATATTTGTAGTTTGTGAAAATCGACACTTTGAAACTTTTCTGCTGAAAACCAGACAATGGATTCCTATGGAAGAAAAGATAAGTTACTGGTAAGTACGGTTAAAATTACTTTTCAGGGTCAGTGCTGGGCTAAAAGATGCAGCACTGGGTTCTCTCCTGATAACAGGTGAGTAAATCAGAATTCGTATTTCGGCTGATTTTAGAAGAATAATTTAAAGTTCCAAAACTCCACACTTAGAAGAATTTCCAAGTGAAACCAGTCAATGTTAGCCTATGGAAGGAAATTCAAGTTACTGGTAAGTACGGTTAAAATTACTTTTCAGGACCAGTACTGGGCTGAAAGATGCAGCACTGAGGTCTCTCCTGATAACAGGTGAGTAAATCAGAATTCGGATTTCGGCTGATTTTAGAGGAATATTTGTATGTTTCAAAAATCAACACTTAGAAACTTTTTCAGCAAAAAGCAGGCAATGATATCCTATGGAAGGAAATTCAAGTTACTGGTAAGTATGGTTAAAATTACTTTTCAGGACCAGTACTGGACTGAAAGATACAGCACTGAGGTCTCTCCTTATAACAGGTGAGTAAATCGGAATTCGTATTTCGGATGATTTTAGAAGAATATTTGCACAATGGTGAAGGGAGGGCGGGGCCTGAGGTGACATCTGTGCAACGCGCCCCGTTGCGCGTTTTAAGTTGGGGATTAAGTCCCCTTGAATCCTGAGGGTCCCTAGGGGCCAACTAGCCCACCAGGAACCTCCAATATGCGCCAGGGGGCTGCGTTGCAGAGACGTGTAGAGAGGCCACACCCCTTTTACACCTCTCTGCAACGCAGCTCTGTGGCGCTTTCTGGATGTACCTGTTGGGCTAGTTGGCCCCAGGGACCCTCAGGATTGAAGGGGATTTAATCCCCAACTTAAAACGCGCCACGGGCGCGTTTGCACAGATGTCACCTGAAGCCCCGCCCTCCCTTCACCACTGTGCAAACGCGCCCCGTGGCACGTTTTAAGTCGGGGGATTAACTCCCCTTGAATCCTGAGGGTCCCTGGGGGCCAACTAGCCCAACAGGTATATCCAAAAGCGCCACAGAGCTGCGTTGCAGAGAGGTGTAAAAAGGGGCGTGGCCTCTGTACACCTCTCTGCAACGCAGCCCCTGGCGCATACTGGAGGTTCCTGGTGGGCTAGTTGGCCCCCAGGGACCCCCAGTATTCAAGGGGAATTGTTCCCCTCTGCAAACGCGCCAGGGGCGCGTTTGCAGAGTGGTGAAGAAAGGGGCGGGCCTGCGGGCCCGATCGTTTTTTTTTGTTTTTTGTTTTTTTGTCCCCTGAAGGGGGCTGTGTGGCCCCCCTTCCTTTTTCCTGTTTTTGGGCCCGGGGACCCCATCCCCCGGGGCATGGCCTCGATTGTTTTTTTTTTTTTTTTTTTAAAGGGGAAGGGGGCCGGGTGGCCCCCCATCCCGGGGCCGGTATTGGCCCCGGGGACCCCATCCCCCGGGCATGGCCTCGATTGTTTTTTTTTTTTTTTTGGAGGGGGGCTGCGTGGCCCCCCTCCTCAGGCCATTTAAGGCCCCGGGGACCCCATCCCCCGGGGCCGGCCTTTCCGTTTTTTAAAAAAATTTATTTTTAATTTTTGGGGGAGGGGGGCCGCGTGGCCCCCCTCCCGGGCCACTACTTGCCCCGGGGACCCCATCCCCCGGGGCTGGCCCTCTCCGTTGGGGACTGTGGGGGGGTCCCCAATCCCCCCACAGTCCCGCCGGCTCCCCGCGTCCCTTGGAGCCGGCATTCCTTTTCCACATGGGGAGCTGCTAAGATGCAGCTCCCCATGTGGAAAAGCAATGTGCTTTGGATATTGGAAGAGAGAGCAGGTTTCCTGCTCTCTCTTCCAATATCCAAAGCAGTTTGCTATGGCAGGACGGGAGCCGCGAGGCTCCCGTCCTGCCATAGCAAACTACAGTGTCCCGGGGGTAGGCACCCCGGGACACTGCAGGAGCCGGCCCTGGGGGTGGCGGTCCCCAGGGCCATCAAGGGCTCCAGGAGGGGGCCGCGCGGCCCCCTCCCTTAAATTGCACAGCCCCGGGAGGTGGTGGTCCCCGGGCTCTGGGGGTCCGTAATGGACCCCCACATTTATTTTATAAGTGCCCCGGGAGGTGGTGGTCCCCGGGCGTGTGGGGGCTGGAGCCCCCCCACACCTTATTCAAATTTAAAAGAAGCCCCGGGGGTGGCGGTCCTCGGGGCTGCGGGAGGGCAGAAGAGCCCTCCCGCACTATTTTTGCAATAAAGCCCCGGGGGTGGCGGTCCCTGGGGCTTGGGGGCCCTTTGAGGCCCCCACACATAAAATTAACCCCCCCCACCATGCCCCCGGGACTTGGGCCACCCGGGGGCAAAATACAATCGAAGCGCGGGAGACCGCGCTTCGATTTTTTTTTTTTCGGCAGGATTCGCGCACCCTGAGCGCATCCTGCCGATTTAAAAAAAAAAAATTTTTTTTTTTTTTTGCCCAGGGGGTCCTTGTGGGACCCCCTGAGCAAACCTAGGGGGTCAGGGTGTTTCTACCCTGCCCCCTTTGTGCACTTTGCGCACTTGTTTCTGTCCCTCGGTTCTACCGAGGGACAAAATGGCTGCCAACATTTCCTGAATCGGAATGTTGACAGCCAGCTGACAGCCAATTAACATGCAGCTCGTGGATCGGGAGGGTACGCGGACCCTACTCCGCCATAGATATCACTATCTTTTTACTTTTGATTTTCTCAGCAACTACTGAACGGATTTACACCATTTAACAAAAAGGGTTCTTTCTGAACCAAGAACTACCTCTTTGCTAAATTTGGTGTAATTCCGTTCAGCAGTTCGGGCTGTAGCCGTGTCTAAAGTTTCCTATGGAAAATTGCATGGGGAAAACGCGTTTTGGGACCCCCTTTTTCTCGGCCCCCGCTGACGAATCCCCCGAGACTTTCAGGGTAGGAGCGGACCGGAGCGGGCCATAAAGTTTGGAAATTTTGCGAAGATACGTCAACCGGCAAGAGAGTTATTTCAAATAGAATGTCGCGGATTTCCTATGGATAATAGGTTGTAACTATAACTATCTACTGGCGACCGCCAGTAGATAATATATATATATATATATATATATATATATATATATATATTCTACAGGTGGTCACCAGTAGGTAGTTATAGTTAGGACCTAGTTTCCATTGGAAGAGGTCATTTTTAAGGGTGTTTATATCTTTGGCGCCTCTTGATGAATCTCCATGACATTTTCTAAATGGAGTCAGAAAGTTTGGGGTGATTTGTAAAGTGATGGCCGAGAAAAAGGGGGTTCCCAAAACGCATTTTCAAAATATTAATTCCCATAGGACCTTTGAACAAGACTTGGCAAGAAGGTTGATGTTGGTACGCAGATCGTGCTTTTTACGACTTGGTGTAAATCTGTTCCGTATTTTTGGAGATATGAACTTGAGAACAAATTTGTATATCTGGGGACGCAAATTACTCCCGGATTGATTCACAGGTAATCCACTAATTCACGCGCACTGCTGACCTTTGATTGACTGGCTGCACCTTCACAGAAAAGTTGCGGACACTATTTTGTTTGTTGAGGAAACGGTCCCAGTACTGAACATTTATTTGGAAACTTAATGAAGGGGTCAGGTGAGGGGTTTCCTGACCCCTTGTATACATATTATAAAAGAGAGGTGAGCATGTGTCCTGGGTTCAGAAATTAGAAAAAAAAAAATTTGGCCACTCACGAAATCTGCGGATCCCTTGCGAGGCCCCCCGTATAACTCCGTGGGAATCCGCAGAGTTAGCGCAAGTGGGGGAAAAACGATATATATTAATTTTTACACTTAGGCTTACTCTCACACCCATTTAGATACCCATAAAGATACTGTCACATCCAGTTACATACCCATACAGAATCTTTCACACCCACCCTTATACCCATGCAGACACTGTCAAAGCAATTCACATAGGTATAGAGACACTGTGACATCTGTTTACATACCCATAGAGATTCTGTGACACCCATTCAAACCTATACAGTCATTGTTACACTTATTGAGAAATCCATATAGACAATGTCACACACTTTCATATACTCATTGAGACACTGTGACACCCATTGACAAACCAAGAGTCACTTTTACACCTATTCAGACATCCATACAATGTTGGATCCATTCACATACTCATAGAGACACTGTGAGACCCATTTACATACCAATAGTGACTCTTTGACACCCATTTACAAACCTATACAATCACTGTTACACCTATTTAGAAACTCATGCAGACACTCTCATACCCATTCACAAACCCATAGGGACACTGTCACACCCATTCACGTACCTAAACAGACACTGTCACACCCATTCACATACCCATGGACACTCTGTCACACTCGTTCACAAACACATAGAGACACTGTCACATCTGTTAAGATATCAATAAAGACACTGTCACACCTATTTACAGTTTTACACCCATTCAGAAACCTATACAGACACGGCCTCACCCATTTAGAAATGGATACAGACACTGTCACTCCTATTGACATACCGAAACAGACACTCTCACACCTATTCACATAGTGATAGACACACTGTCACACCCATTTACAAACCCATACAGACACTGTTACATCCATTTACAAACCCATACAGACACTGTCACACCCATTTACAAACCCATGCAGACAGTGTTACACCCATTCACATACCAAAACAGATACTGTCCCACCCAGTCACATACTGATAGAGACACTGTTACACCCTTTCACAAACCCATACAGGCACTGTCACACTCTTTCACAAACCCATACAGACACTGTTACACCCTTTCACAAACCCATACAGGCACTGTTACACCCATTCATGTACCTAAACAAACACTGTTACATCCATTCATATACCCATAGAGACTCTGTCACAGCTATTTACAAACCTATAGAGGCACTGTCACACCCGTTCAGATACCTATAAAAACAGTCACAACCATTTACAAACCCATACAGACTGTGTGACACTCATTCACGTACCTAAATAGTTACTGTCACACCCATTCAAAACCCCATACAGACTTTGAGACACCAATTTACATACTGATAGAGATACTGTAACACTCATTTACATACCTCTACAGACATTGTCACAGCCATTTATATACCATAAAGACACTGTTACACCCATTGACAAACCCACTTATGCACCTAAAATGATACCCATTAAGACTCTGTTATCCTCACTGTTATATGCATTCAGAAACCTTTACTAGACATATTAAATGTGCCCTTTTGCATTGATTGTGTGCTTTTGGTTTGCAAATCTGTGAGGGATCCGTGAAGTCGACAAATTTATTTAAAAAGAGAATTTGCAGTTAGAAATAACACTTGTTTGGGCCATGGGGTGGCTCTTAGAAGAGTCTTTGTGTTCATTGTGTACATATAATGACTACATACACAAGCGAATGCAGAGTTTCAAGTTGTTCAGAAACACTCTGTTGCCTTCATCTATGAAGTGAACACCATCTCTTCTGTATATTCCATGCATGTTCAAGCGCAGGTTATTATTGTAGACAGAGCCCATGTTATGGTCTCTGAGGAATGCTGAAATAGTTTGATTAACATGTTTCCTTGCTTTCTCTATCTGTGGACAAAATTCAGACGACAAGTTCCATTTCTGCCTCTGGCATATGTTAGAAAACACCAAGGCAGGGTGAGGGGAAAAATTGCATTAATTGTTGAAAGCTATTCTTTATTAGGATATCTAGTCCTACCCCAGTCTTTGTGCCCAGGTCATTCCCATCAAAGCGCACAATCGTGAGGTCTGGATGTTGCATCTCCATAATGCTTTCAACCAATGGAAGCAATTGATGCCACTTTAACCCTCTCTGGCCAAGCCAATTAATATCTACATTAGGCAAACCTAGGTCCCTGTTAATTTAACAGATCACATTTGATTGGATGCTGTAAGTAAGTGATTAAAACTCCGCTCTGCAATAAATGTAAAATAAGTACATGTGTGATTGCTTATGAGGAGTTTGTTTGTAATTTTATGCACTAAACCACACTTGCAAAATTTGGCTTGGAAGTTAGCATAGTGCTGTAGAGACAGTTGCAAACTTCTGACCTACTGCTAGGAGAGAATGTTACATTGTTGGTCACCAGGGAAAAGGAGCTACAGAAATTTGGGGGGAAGGGAACAAAAAAGGCTAGAATATCCATGTGATGGGACATTGTTTATAAGAGAAATAGTGAATAAGATTTATTTGGATCAAAATTTAGGGAGGTGTATAAAGTGGTGTGTAAGTGGTAGTGTTTAGGAATAGTTTAAAAAAAAAGATCTCGGTTTATCAAGTGGATTCTCCGCAAGGGTTCACGAGGGGCTGCACTGACACCTCCAGGTTCCTTCGTAAATCCCTCGGCTCACACCCAAACTCGCTACCGATTTTGGCTCTCTTTAGAGGAGTTGAACACAGGGTTAAGAAATGTGACCATTTTGAAGAGCTGTATGATTAGTAAGGAGATGAAATAAAATGAAATCACTTTTTCTATTTGTTTGCAGTCTCTAACCTTGAAAACAACGTAGAATAGGATGCCATTACTGGTTGCCTTGTATGAGAGTGGTTTACCATTCTTCTGCTCGGTTTTTCTGTGCTTTCTTGAGACGAATTTGACAACCTGATACTAAGAGAGAAAAATACTCCCCAACAATCACATTTAACCGGTATTTGTATTAAGCTGTAGCATAAACAAAATTGTCACAGAAGGACTGAGTGTGAGTGAGGAGAATGTTTGAAAAAAGTAAATGTTGAAAGTAATTAGAGGATGAAAATAAATTAAAGTGTATTGATCTGGAACTATGAATAAAAAGTGGTGAAGAAAAACAAAACAGAGGTATATTGCAAACAAAGCCTATGCACACGCTACAGTATTAATTAGAAGTTCAAATGTGTAAACAAGAAAAATATGCAGGCAAATGAAATCTTGTAAGGTGTTCTTCTTGTTTTAATTCAATGGGAAAACCCGATGTCCAGCCAACACGAGTTTCGTCCAAAGGTTAGTGACCCTGGACTTCTTCAGGGCTGTCGTGTGAGCAAAAACAACTTGGACCTAAAGGCCGGTGATCATTCCAACCCGGCCGGTCATAGGCAGAGCCAAATCGATATTGTTGGAAAAGACTCCATTAATCTAAAAGCTGGTCTTGATAGCAACCCGGCATGGCATCGGAAGAGCTACAATAAAACTATCCGAATGTCACCTCGTGATTCTTGGGATTCAAACGGGTGTCGTCTGATTGAAGCTTCCGGTATCTACGCGTTCCCGAGGTGGCTCTGATTACGATCGCAGCATACTCGCTCGCAGAATGACAGACTTCTAAGGCATATTCTGGCCTGTTTATTTGCTTCGCTTGACCTCTCTTGACTCGCCTTCTACTACTTGGACGCAGTCAATCAGACGACACCCATTTGAATCGATTTGGCTCTGCCTATGACCAGCCGGGTTGGAATTATCACCGGCCTTTAGGTCCAAGTTGTTTTTGCTCACACGACAGCCCTGAAGAAGTCCAGGGTCACTAACCTTTGGACGAAACACGTGTTGGCTGGACATCGGGTTTTCCCATTGAATTAAAACAAGAAGAACACCTTACAAGATTTCATTTGCCTGCATCTTTTTCTTGTTTACACATTTGAACTTCTAATTAATACTGTAGCGTGTGCATAGGCTTTGTTTGCAATTGTCAGGACCTCGGTCCGCATTTAGGGGGTTTTAGTGGTTTTCCCTCACCTTGTGCACCGCAAAGATTTTTGAATTATTTACTCTAACGACACTCAGCGTGCGCCATTACATTTCCTGTGTTTAGTAAACTGCCATCTATGCTAAAAACAGAGGTATACACCAATGTAGGGAGTGGCACAAGAAGTGAGATGCTAATGTATGCTGTGACATATTAAGGCATTTTAGAGTTGGAACCATACAAACCATGCAGTCCTGCGGAAAATCCATGAATTTGAAATATTAAAAAAAATACAGTTATAATACATATTAAAAAAAAAATGTTTAATTGTTTTTGAATTTTTCTTTTACTATTAATTACATTTTACTATCATTGTTAGTCATCTGACATCTAGTTTTGAACTTGATATACTATATTAATTTCTACCTTTTTCATTGTCACTGCTTTCATGTTACTGTTTTTCAATTATATACAGTACTTCCTCATTGTACTTTTTCATAAATTTAATACTATCACTTTTTCCTCATATTTTGTATCTAGATATACAATCTTTATTCAATGTTGTGTAAACTAATAGTAATACAGGGGACTGTGCAGTTACTCTCATTGCAGCAGACCTGCTATCAATCTACTATAAAACTAAAAAATAATTTTAAAAAATGAGAGATGTTATACCTAGCAAACATACATTTAAAAATATTGTAATTTAGTTTAAAAAAACTAAAGCTTACAAAAATAATATAGTAATAAAATTAAAATTTTAAAAAACATGGAAATTTACTGAAAAAACAAAGGTTACAGGGATGTTATAGTTAGGAAATAGAATTAAAAAAAACCTTAGAAATTCACTGAAAAAACCAAAGGTTACATAGACGTTATAGTTTGGCTGACATTTCACTCATACAAAACCATAGAAATTCAGCAGTTAAAATTTAAATAAATGATATATACTATAAATTTATGAAATCAATCTTATATGCTTTATTGAAAGATAAATAATATGGATATTAAACTTCTCATAATGAAGTTACGGGCGCCGCAATGGTCCCGTGTAACCTCACGTACGTATTTCCGGAGTCGCGGCAGGTACACGAATCCAGCGCAAGTTATTTAGTTTTAAAAGTATATATATATATAACTTTATTATATATATTATACCAAGAGATTAATATACACATTTGTAAATTTAGTATATTTGTAACTGGAATAAAGATATATTATTGTTAAATATATTTTTCGGGAATCGCATCTGGTGCACGCTGGTTGCGCGTCGGGTACGCGAATCCCATGTGACTTCAAAAGAAAGCATTTAATTGGTTAAGAAGCTTTTTATTCTAGAACTTGCAGGAACCCACCCAAATTTTTCATTCTTCCAAGAACATCTTTAGAAGCAACAGCTCTTGTGTTTTCTGTTCTTTATTGCATTTTTTGGGTGTTTTTTTTAATCCACTGGGAAAATGGCTTCTTCTATTCCACCACAGGACATTCCCGGAGAAGAAGAAGATTTGGAAGAACCAAATAAGCAGTGCAAGGAAAATGTCGTGTGGGCTTTTTTTTCTTTTCCAGCTGGCGAAAAAAAGGTGAATGCACGCAAGGTGACCTGCACTTTATGTCAAAAGGTGTTATCTCAGGGATCCGAGAAAAAATACTCCTGTGGCACTTCATCAATGATGAAGCACCTGCAGACAATGCATCCACGTCATCTTGCGTGAGAGCAACATCGTCGCGAATTACAGCAACAAAGTCAGCAAGATGAGGAGGTCGCAGGGCTTAGCACCTCGGCAGGTTCTTCTGCATCGACCCAAAGAGCCCAAATTATCCCAGAGTTTGCTGGACTTGAGTAGCGGTGCATTAAGTGCAAAAAGTTCTTTGTTGTAGAGAGCAATCTGTGGATGCTGTTGTAGTTGCTGCGAAAAACCACTGCTGTTAATTTATTTTTTTATTTTTTTGCAATGAGTTTTTAATTGCAAAATA
Organism: Calotriton arnoldi; assembly: GCA_963921515.1. Lineage (NCBI taxonomy): Eukaryota > Metazoa > Chordata > Amphibia > Caudata > Salamandridae > Calotriton > Calotriton arnoldi. The sequence continues at coordinate 1,416,276 of CAWUFW010003236.1, forward strand.
TTTGGGAAAGTTTTCTCAGTTCATTCCGTTGAGTTTTACATTTTTTTTTAAAAACACTAAAAAAATACATAAGAGTTAAAAAATACATAAAAATTATAAAGAAAAAAATGGTTCTTTTTAGAACCGCCTATTTGGTTAAAAATAGACAAACTTCTATGTGTTGTATGAATTGCAGCAAGTGTAATATATGAATCATTGTATGAGTGTATAAGTACTGCCTGAGTGAAAGAATGAGTGCCTCAGTAATGCGTGGGTCAATTGGATGAGTGCATGGATAGTGCCTGAGTGATTGAAGAAGTGCATGGGTAGTGACTGGCTGATTGCATAAGTGCAGGGGTAGTGCCTGAGTGCATGGATGAGTGCATGAGTAGTGCCTGAGTGCATGGATGAGTGCAAAAGTAGTGCTTGAGTGATGGCATGAGTGCATGGGTAGTGCCTGGCTGATTGGAGGAGTGTACGGGTAGTGAATGGATGAGTGCATGGTAGTGCCTGGCTTACTGCATGAGTGCAGATGTAGTGGCTGTTGTAGCAGTGCATGAGTAGTACCTGAGTGCACAGATGAGTGCATGGATAGTGGTTGAGGGAATGAATGAGTGCATAGGTAGTGCCAGAGTGCATCAATGAGTGCATGAGTAGTGCCTGGGTGAATGGATGAGTGCAACAGTACTGCCTGAGTTATTGAATGAGTGCATGGGTAGTGCCTGGGTGATTGCATGAGTGCAGGGGTAGTGCCTGGGTGATTGGAGGAGTGCATGGATAATGCCTGGGTGAATGGTTGAGTGCAACAGTAGTGCCTGAGTGCATAGATGAGTGCATGAGTAGTGTCTGGGTGAATGGATGAGTGCACCAGTAGTGCCTGAGTGATTTAAGGAGTGCATGGGTAGTGCCTGGGTGATTGGAGGAGTGCATGGGTAGTGCCTGTGTGATTGGAGGAGTGCCTGGGTGATTGGAGGAGTGCATGGCTAGTGCCTGGGTGATTGCATGAGTGCATGGAGAGTGCCTGGGTGATTGGAGGAGTGCATGGGTAGTGCCTGGGTGTTTGCATGAGTAATGCCTGGGTGATTGAAGGAGTGCATGGGTAGTGCCTGAGTGATTGAAGGAGTGCATGGGTAGTGCCTGGGTGATTGCATGAGTGCAGGGGTAGTGCCTGGGTTATTGGTGGAGTGCACAGGTAGTGCCTGGGTGATTGCATGAGTAGTGCTTGGGTCATTGGAGGAGTGCATGGATAGTACCTGGCTGATTGGAAGAGTACATGAGTAGTGCCTGGGTGCATGGAGGAGTGCATGGGTAGTGCATGGGTGATTGGAGGAGTGCCTGGGTAGTACCTGGGTGATTGCATGAGTGCAGGGGTAGTGCCTGGATGATTGGAGGAGTGCATGGGTACTGCCTGGGTGATTGCATAAGTGCATGGGTGGTGCCTGGGTGATTGAAGGAGTGCATGTGTACTGCTTGGGTGATTGCATGAGTGCAGGGGTAGTGCCTGGGTGCATGATTGAGTGCATGGATAGTGCGTGAGTGATTGCATGAGTGCATGGGTAGTGCCTGGGTGATTGTACCAGTACATGGGTAGTGCCTGGGTAAATTGAATGAGTGCAGGAGTAGTGCCTGAGTGCATGGATGAGTGCGTGGGTAGTGTTTGAGGGAATGGATGAGTGCAGTAAAAGTGCCTCTAAATATTATTTCACGTTTTCATGCATATTACATTATTTGTTCTTACCTTTTTTACTAATGTAGATACAAAATTCAGTGGAACTATTTTAGAGTAGTTATGTTGTAAACTGAATTAAAAATCGTTTCAAACTTCACCATTACCTTCTGTAAAAAAGAAGAAAAACTATTATTGAATATAATATTATACTTTTAAGAACACAACATAATTTTCGAATTACATAACATTTTCAGTTTCCCTTTTTTGCTGTTCTCAGATTCTACTGAATTTCACCATACACAGTGATTTTAATGTAGTATCATCATACAACAGCGGGGAAAAAAACCAATCAACGAGATTGTAAAAAAAAAAAAAAAATCAGCGTTGAGCATTATTTAGAATATGTGTAGCTATGTGTTTACCTATCTACAGTTTCTTAATTACATTCTTCAAGTACATTAAGTCTTTTATTTCTCTCAAGTACATTTTGCAAAATGTTCCCTCTCATTTGCATCTCGTATAATATAGACAACAAATATATAAACTATTTGTTTCTAAACACAATTTTCCAAATACAATATGAATTGGCACAAACAATAATCCATACACTAATTGTTCACATCTTCCCAATAGGCCGAATAATGTTTCCGAAACTTTTGCATTGAAAATATCCAAAATAAACCCGTTAATTCATGTTCACATCTTTCCAATAGGCCGAATGATGTATTCAAAACTTTGGCATCAAAAATATCAGATATGAATTTGGTAATTCGTAAGGCAACCTAGATTTGAATTCCAAATGGGCATCATTGCAATGTGTCCATCATTTATTGCACTTCAAATACACAGTATAGTGTCCAGATGTTGTAGTAGGTCCATCATGGAAAATAATAGCCACTGCTTTAAATGTTCTTCCTGAAATTGATGCTTGACTTGCCACAAAATGTTTAATTTTGGTTTCCAATTTTTCTTCCATTTGCTCTACAAAGTTGTTGCATTAAAATGACATATTTTCCAAATCGTTCTATATATAATGTTGACAACATTTCTGATTTACAATGAGAACATTTCATATCTTGATTAGCTGTTTTTACTAGTTTGTTAAAAGATACTGATTTGCAAACTGGTATCGTCAAGTATATGAATCGTTCAGTGTCTATTTCAGTGGTAGAAGAATATGAACACTCTTCACATTTATGATCCCATCCTTAACTAAGTCCAAATACATTTTCAATTTCTATTTCTTCATCTTCCAATACACCAAGCATAAAGATTAGAAATTCTTGTGCATCTTGTTGTATATTTCCTGTAAATTTCAAAGAATCAGTACATATATCTAAAAGATGCCGAATGCCAGAAGCAGTATGGATTTTACTTCTGTCAGTTACCAACTTTTGAAATACATAATGTAGTAAAGAACAGAATCTTTTATCACGAATTTCCATAATTTCATGATGAAGATCTTGTAGATAAAACACAACATTCAGAATTACATTAGCATAGCAGTTGATACCCGAACTATTTTCTAACTGGTATCCTACAATATCATCAACAGTGTCCATTTTCTTTTTCTTTGCACCTTCATGATTCTCTTTAATGGTTTTCTTTTTTTGAATCTCAGTAGAATGTTTGTCATATTTCCATTTTGGACACACTACACGTTTCTCACATATGGGGTATTCACCTAAGTTAGGAGCATAAAGTCTTCTATACCGATTGCACTCTCTTACACAATTTGCATCAGCACTAATCTTTTTCTCATCAAAATCAATCAAATACAAACCAGATAATGTTCTTACTCGAGACAATGCAACGTATGCTATTCCCTCTTTAAACACTGTACCTCCAATATTTACCAAAGCGCTGTCTACACTTAAACCTTGAGATGTATGAATAGTTACTCCATATGCTAAAGACAGAGGAAACTGTTTTCTACGAACATACAAGTCTTTTACAAGCAAAAAACGAACAGCACAACGCCCAATCTGTCTTACCTCTTCAATCTGATCAAATTTAATCTTCAAAAATTCGATTCCATCTCTGTTCTGAAAATTTACAAAATCAACAACTTTTACCATTGCTCCATTTACTAAACCTTCTTCTACATTCAAATTACGCTGTAAAATTACCCGACAGTTTATACATACATGTAAAGTCTTTTCTAAACCTGCAGTCTTAGATACAGACTTTTCCAAAGAATTCAATTTTGACTGTAATTTCTCTGAGGAAAGAATAGTCACTCCTTGGTGTTCCATTTTATCAATAGCTTCCATTTTCACTATTGGTTGTTTTTCCAGTTTCAAAAGGTCTTGATTGAATGTAGAACCCTCTTGCAGTGTAGGCATTAGGCAAACTATAGAATTCTTTTCTCCAATTTTTTTGTACATTATTTCAGGTGCTGTGTTTTCGGTTGTAAACAAGTTCCTTAGTAGCCGACTTTGTAAAGCTTGTTTACCATGTTTCGTCAAAACACCAATTAAGAATATTTCCATAATCTTCATCACTTGCTTGTCGCATATTCTTAATAAGTTCTTTATATTCAAAATGTAACCAAATATTCACATTTCCAATACTTCCCAAAGATTTCCTAGTGTCTTCATGGACAAGTGTTTTAAAAACCGGTTGCTCTATTACAGGAATAAGTTGTAGTAGATCGCTGAATACGATTACATGTTTTCCTCCAAACAGAACATCATAATCTGTTTTTAAAATCTGTTGCATTCTCAAGTGTACAAAGGCAAGCATTAAGTTTGAGACCATGCTCACCTCATCAATGATTAGAAGTTTAATTTTCTTCAGTACTCTTGAAACTTCATAACAAGCTTCTCCAGATATCTTCTGATATTACAATTTATTTTCATGTTCAACTGGTAGCATAAGTAATCGATGTAAAGTAATCCCTTTAATGTTGTGTGCTGCTAATCCAGTTGGAGCTGTTACAACACAAGATAAATGTGATTCAGTAGTTTTGTGTAGATAACTGGTCAAAACTTTAATTAAGAAACCTTTTCCTGTTACAGCTTGACCACTGATGTACATTAGAATAGGTTTAAATGATGTTCATTGGCATTCTTTTTTCATGAAGCAAACCATGCTGTATCTGTCCTGTCACTTGCTGATATATTTCTTTTGTTCAATATTTTGTTCTTCTTCCAACTTTCCCAACTGAATAATATCCTGTTGTGCTTGTTGCATTGCTGTTTCTACTTCATTCATGGCTATTGCTGCTTCATTTTCAATAATTGGTTGTCCTAGTGGATCTTGACTTAGTGGAGCAGAACTTTGACTATCTTGAGAACTGTCTCTAGCTATTTCAGCTGCAATAGTAGTTTCTTGTTCAATTTCATCATTTAACATTTGTAGATAAGTTGGTAAAATTGTGCATTGAATGCTATCTTTACATGCATTAAAAGAATCTTCATAGCAGTCAAAATCTCCAAGTAATTCCATTTCACTACGCCAAGGCTTGAACAGTTGCAGAAGTGCTAAATAGAAAAATTCCCTTTTATCTGGAGTTTCGCAACTGAGTTTTCTGTGGTTAATAAGATTTCCTTTGGCATGTTTTACCAAACATCCATCACATCCAATTACTTCATATTTTCTTCATTTATATTTTCTGTAACATTTTTCTTAAAGCTGTAATGTTGCAGTACTTCATAGAGACATAGGTTTTTCAGATGTGGACTCCTTTTGGGATAGTACGTATCCAACATATTACTTTTAACAATATCTGTACTTTCTGGTTCATTCAATGCTAAGTATTCAATTTCTTGTAGAGATTTCGATACTCTATTTCATGTGGCAGCAAGACCTAGACTTACCCAAACTATTCCTCTTGACTTTGAATATGAACTGGCAGAGCTCAACCGATCCGAACATTCATAGGATCCAATCTCTCGATGGGAAAGCATTTTTAAGCTAAATCTGTACAATCTCTTACTAAGATTCTTCTCTTGTGAAATTTCTTCCCACATTTCTTTCAACTCTGTCTTTTCAGATTTGGTTATATATGACGTAACATAGAGAGCAACAGCAATTGAATTATCTGCAACATACTGGATAGCCATGTTTGCATTCCACATTGTCAAAACCACTGGTTTGTAGTCATTAATATACTTTGAATCTTCAGTTCTTTTTAAGTTGTATGTATTCTTCAGAGATTTTCGAGTTATAGTATGCCTTACTGCTGACATAAAACTATTGACTCTTCCTTTCAAAAATTATTGGACGTGGGAATCCAAAACAAGATTTTGTATAAAATATTCCCTTTGACTTGTATTTTCGTCGACAATAATTTCCACACCGATGACTTTGAAACCGTAAAACTTGTTGTCTCAAGCTGTTTTCTCCTCCTTTTTTTGGAATGGCACAGGTACCATACTCTTTGATGAAAGACAAAACACTTTCATCAGTATCACTTCCAAATTTTGGTGCATTTTTGATCCATCATAGCATGTGTATATGAGGAGCACCTCTGGCTTGGTACTCCTTTCTCCAAAAGAAATCAGTAACTTCTCCAAGAGGTGGATTATTTTTATTGCAGATAAAAGGCCTCATAGCTTGAAACCTATGATTAAAATATCTGCACACATTTACAGGATCCAAGGAACACAGTTCTCCAGCTGTCTTCAATTCAATGTTTTTTACATTTGAATTTGCTTGTCATAGAAATTCAAGTAAATCGTCCCACGCATATTCAGCACAGCTAAGGGGCCAATTCTGATTCGGGCCGGAAATCTCTCCGACCGAGCCGGACCCGGAGAGATTTCCGACCGAATCGGACCCGTGCAGCCCGACCGAACGAGTACGATGTGTCCGTATGCTATCGTACTCGAGTCGGTCGGACTCCCATTGAAGTCAATGGGACCCGGTCGTACAACGCGTACGCGGGCTCCCATTGCCTCAATGGGGGCGAGGCGAACAAGGGTGCCCCCTACAGCGGGTACGCGGCGAAGCGACTCGCGCCGTACATGCACAGGTAGGGGGGACCCATGGGTCCCCCCTGTGTCCGACAAGGACCCCCGAAGTACGGCTCCGACTGCTCTTTCGAGCCGGACGGCGCATGTCGGTCGGACTGCTCGCGGCGCGCATCGAACTTACCCGGCCGGGGAACGTCTCCATTGCGCGGTGCAAGTCGTGTCCGAGCGAGTCGGTCGGTGCGGTTAGACCCGGGAACGAGTCGGTCGGAGTGGTTGGGACGCCCGAACGAGTCGGTCGGCGATTTCGCATCGTACTCGCTCGTCCAGACGCGCGTACAAATCGGTCGGGAAATAGGGCTCCGAATCGGATCCGGTTATGCCGAATCCGATTCGGAGCCCTACCGGCCGAGATCGGAATCGGCCCCTAAGTGTTACAAACCACGTAGGGGTACCTAAGTTTATTAACATACATTTAAGTTCTCCGTGACAACGATACCAATACTCATTAGTACCACGTTTACACGCCATCAAATTAATTAACTGAGATTCTAAATGATCGTCTCTTTGTTGAACTTTGTCCATAAATTCCTTTGCAGAAACATGTGTAAGATGAACTCCTGTTTTTAATATGTGGTTCACTGATTATGAAAGTCCAGACAAGTCACTTTCAAACTGAAGATGAAATATATATGGAATGCACTGTCGAAATCTTGGATCTACTAAGTACAATCTTGTCAAGCGGTATTCTGAAGCTGGAATCTGTACTGCTCGTTCATCATATAGTCCACCTTCTCCAGTGGGGAACAGCTGTGGAAAACAACAAGCTTCTAAACGTTTTCCCATACACTCATGGGAGTTCCCTTTGCTTACTTCATTTGAAATAATTCAATAATGTTTCCAATCACTTCCTTTGAATATAGAGGATGTATACTGTAATGTTCGTAAATCTCTTCACTCCTGGACTTGTCCACTTTTTCTATTTGGCCAGTTGAAATTTCTGTTTCATCTTCTAAACATATTTCCTGTTCTTCCACATTTATAGTTTTATAATAAATATTGTTCTGTACAAGATATAATGTAGCCTTTTGAAGTTTGGTGACATCTACTAACTCTTGACATATTTTCTGATTCTTTGTTGGTACACCATTAACTAGAATAACTACAGACTCACTTTCCTCTCTCTCTTTATACCAACAGTTTCAATATTTTTCTTAAAATCTAAAGGTAAGTACACAACTCTTCCTTTCAGACCTCTTTGTAAATCTGTTGGAGGCAGCTTACCTGTTTTAGGCTCCATACGAACTATAGCCTGAAATGGGTGCACAGATTGAATAAGAATGGACTCATATGTATTTAAATCTGCCAGTGCCGGAGGAATAGCTACCAACTCTGAGTTGTTATGTACTGCTCTAGCTGGCATTTTGTTCTCTTCTAATTTGTTGTAACAATATTTACAAATACGTTGATGAGTACCCAACTCAAAACGACCTTCCACCAACAAATAAGCACCAAATTGCTCCCTCTTATCATTGTTTTCCGTTTCACTTTTTAAATACACATCAACGTTCCTAGTTTGACTTCTATAGTGAGTACATCGACAACAAATACAAACATAGTTTGGTTTTTCACATGAAAGCATCTTAAACTTTGTAATTTCTTCTGCAAACTTCTCAGTACTAATATCTTCCACCTGTTCTTCAACACCTACACTTATCAAGCTCTCACTTTCTCTACACTCCTCTTGTGAACCAAAGATAACGAAACTGTATAGCATCACAAACTTTTTTATATCCGATACTGACCCATGCAAAAGAGCAGTGTTCATTTCACTTAAAGATAATGCAGGACTTTTTACGTAGTACAATCTCCTTACTAACTTCCGCATTTGTGAGTGATGTACTGCTAACATTCTTAAATGATGTAAAGTACTTCGACACACTTTTCTAGAAAGACAAGCCAGAGAATGACCCTGCAACTTAGTATATTTTCTCACTTTACAAGGATTTAGTCCTTGCAACATCTTAATCTTCTGTTTAACACTTTTTTTACATAATCTCGTAAGAAAATTCGTAATATATCGATAGATTCCTGTCGAATACTACAAATACTACTACAATCCCACTTATACACTGGAGCTTGTGTACGTCTCCCTTGAACTTCTTCAGTTATTACTTCTTCCACATTTCTAGGAACCATCTTTTCCTTTTCAGTTGGACAACCATCTTTTATCTCATAACAACGACCACTGGTATCAACTGCATGAACTAATGTATTTTGTTGAAAATAGCTTTCTTCATTAAAAAAGGCTCAGTACTAGAAGTGTGCTTCCATTCACCAGAAATATTTTTGCAAAAGTTACTTCTATTAACCAGTCTTTTTCTTTTGCTTTTCTCCTTCATAAAGTGCATTGTTTTATTCAATGTTTTCATTCTCTTCAATACCAATATAAATAATTTTTGTTTCAATTCAAAAGCTTTTTCTACTACACTTTCAATCTGTTGCTTTTTCTTGTAAGCTGCTGATCTTCTTTTGTATTTTTTACAATATTTCAATAAATTTTGTAGTACTCTACTTTTATACATTCTCTTCCTAATGTCTTTATATTCTTTCATCCTTCTTTCAACATGGATTGTTTTCCCATAACTTGATTTTCCATTAATATGTCCTTTTTTCGTTTCCTTCTGATTGGTTGTACAACTTTTCTTTCTCTATTCCACCTTTTGAAAATTCATTACATTCTTTAAATGTCTTTTAACAAATTCTTTAGTTCTCTTGCCAGAAATCTTTTTCTTCAATGTCACATTTTGAACTTCATCTAATTTCTGCTTTTCTCTCTCCTTTAAATAGTACTGTATTTTTCTTGTCTTTTCTTTTGAACTTTTCTTGTCATACTCATTCTTTCTTACTAATAATGGTGAATATCTGGAAAAAAAGAAAAGTTAAAAAAGTTTGTAAAAATTATTTTATATTACTTAAATAATTATATACAAATATTCTCATTTATAAATAAACAAATACTTTCAATTGCATTGCAAAGCTATGTTAGACACTGCACAATTCCTTCATTTAGAAGACATCACAACCTCTGCAACAGAATGAGAGAGCACAACTAAAGGATTTCTCTACTACTACCCAAACCAATGAGGTTCACATGTATAATACATCAGACAATAGATGTATAAGTAGACACATACGTCATTCACAACACCATAAAGTCCCTTAAACTTCACAGACTGGTGTTCCCAATTCAAAATAACACCTAAAGTGTTGAGCTTACCCAAATATAAAACAGGAACCCTTCACATGTCTCTGTTACAGTCTCACCATATTCCTGAAAGCATCCATACATGTGTCTGTACCTTTTGCTAGTGACACCATATATAAAACAAATATACAAATAGTTCTATACCTGTATTTTTTCACAGACTCATACAAAGTACCCTAATCACTAAACCATCTGCCAACAAGTCTTTAACCTTACTTTGGTGCTGCAGCTTCACCATTTTGCGACTACTCAAAGTGTTGGGCCTACCCAAATATAAAGCAGCAAACTTTCACATGAGTCTGTTGTAAATCTCACCATATTCCTGAAAGTATGTATGCATGTGTCTGTACCTTTTACTAGTACTATCATATATAAAAGAAACTTACAAATAGAGGTATACCTGTGTTTTATACATCTAGTATCTTCAGATGCATAGCACATATGAGAATTCATGTGCAAGTAGAGACATACATCAATCACAAGACCATGCAGACCTTAAACTTAAAACTTGACAGACTGCACTTTACATTTGAAAGAGACACCTACATTTATGCGGTGCACTTCAAGTGTACATTTCCCAAAACTCATACAAAGTAGCCTAATCACTAATTCCTTTGCCAGCATGTCTTAAACCTCACTTTTGTGCTGCAGCTTCACCATTCTGCAACTACTCAGGATGTTGCACCTAGCCAAATATAAAGCAGCAACCCTTTACATATCTCTGCTGTAAGTATCACCATATTAATGATAGCATACATGCATGTGTCTGTACCTTTTGCTGGTGACACCATATATAAAAGAAGCATACATGTGTAAACAGAGATATACTTCAGTCACAACACCATGCAGACCTTAACACTTGACAGACTGCAATTCACATTTCAAGTGTAGCTTTTCACAGACTCATACAAAGATGTCGGGATGAAAGCGTGATGCAGTTTTCGCAGTTACCCCTGAAGAAGGGCTTGTTAAGCCCGAAATGCATTGGGTTGAAATAAAGAATACTGCTTTGAACGAATCATGCGTTTTTATCGTGTTCTTGATAGAGGTCTGGATGGGCACATCTTGAGCATTGGAAGCTTTGAAAAGCATGACACCTTACAAGTGGATCAAACAAGAAAGAGCATATAAAGAAAAAGATTGGAACAAAGCGCTGAGTAAATGGAGTAAAATGAATAATTCAATTGGAGCATTATTGTAAACTGACTATTTGGCTGTGCGACTGGGTCTGTGGTGAAAAGTCGCTCCACACAGCAAAAAAAAAAGTTTATTTTGCCAGGTCAAAATTGCAGTTTAAGCTGCACACACAGGCTGTGCAGTAGCAGGCCTGAGACATGTGTAAGGGGCTACTTAAGTGGTTGGCACAATCAGTACTGTAGGCCCACTAGTAGCATTTAATTTACAGGCCCTGGGCACATGTAGCACCACTTTACTAGGGACTTATAAGTAAATTAAATGTGCCAATTGGAGATAAGCCAATGTTACCATGTTTTAAGGAGTGAGCACCTGAACTTTAGCACCGGTTAGCAGTGGTAAAGTGCTCCAAGTCCTAAGGCCAGCAAAAACAAGATCAATAAAAAATGGAGGAGGAAGGCAAAAAGTTTGGGGTAAGACCACCCTAAGGCTAAGAGGACTAGCAGTGAATTTCATTGTTTTTTTTTTAGTTTAAAATGTTACCTTTTAACTTATATTTTCACCTAACTATAACGTCTCTTCATTTTTTTGTCAGTAAATTTCTGAGTTTTTTCTTTTTAATGTAAAGTAAGATATTATTAGCATACCTAACTGTATTAGCACCTTAACCTTTGTTTTTTTTCCTGAGAATATATACATATATTTCTTGCAGATCAATCAAATCTGGACCAAAAAAACATGAGAGGGGAGAAGACAACATCTCCCATTTCACCTTCAGCAGGATCCGTTGTGCCCCAATATAGAAAAAAACAGCTAAACAGAATCACACCTAACTAGGCATGACAATGGATCTTGACTCAAGGGAGTGCCTGTGCTTGGGTTGGTGTAAATCCTTTCAGTAGGTTTTACTAAATGAGTGTTTAAAAAGGGTCCCAGTATGGCCATAAAGAGGCTAAATCTTAGATATATCTTGATAGTTCAAAAGGTGCATTTTTAATTTGCATATACCCCTAGCGCTGTTAATTAATTTGCACACAATTTGTCGGATGCTTGGCATGTTTAGCTTGCACTTTGTGCAGATTAATCAATCAGTGTACATGTAAGGGTGGGAGGGGGTGAAAAAGAGATTCTTTGCTAATACCTATGACGCCATTTGATTTGAATACTATTTGGCAGACAGCATGTTTAGTCTTCTGTGGGTATGGCAGGTTTCGTACCAATCCGTCATGGGGGCAAAGTTAAAAGAGGGGGGCATAACGATTTTAATGTGCTATAAACTTTTATCTTTAATAAATCTGCATGAAATTTGACAGGCTGTTAACATGTTAAGCCCAATGCAGGAATCTCAGGTTTCTTGCAGAGCCGAAATGGTGTTGAAAAGTAAATTGTGAAGGAGGGGTCAAAAATAATTTCTTTTCTAATGACATTTGTTCAATTTTATGGATATGCACAACACTTGGCAGACACCTATCCTGTTTAGCTGCCTTGTGATATTTTGGGTTGCATGCAAACCCATCAAGGGGAGGAACACTCAATGGGTGCACAGAAAAAGGAGCATTTCCCATTGTATTACCTATAGGAATCTTAGCTGTCTGCTACAGAAAGAAATCCTGAATGGAATGATGGCAAAATGAGCATGAAACTAAAGCTTTTCCCAGGGGAGTGTCATTGCTTGGTTTGGTGTAAACCTGTTTAGTAGGTTTCAAGAAATTTGCTTTCTAAAGGTGTTTCAGTCTGGGCATGAAGAGGTAAAATGATGGCGATAGCCTGAACATTATCAGGGCAGGACTGCTAACCTGGGTACACATACCAGTCTGGCTATAGGTCATGCCCTGCAGCCAAACCCTGCTTCACATTGCCAAAGGCCAAGTGTTTCAGAGGTTGTCTTCCCACACCAAATTGGGTAAAGGGCTTGCAGCCAATCCCTACTGCGCACAGCCTCAATCCATGCGCAGTAACAATTAACTGTAAACAGAAGGTGAGGTCCAAAATGCAGTTCCATGTAGAATATGTTAAAAAAACCTCAGGAGTTCACTTAAAAAGAAAAGGTTAAAGTTCATTTATGGTTAGTTTTGTTTATAAGGCCATAATTTATGTTTTAAAAACACCTTAAAAAATCACTAGAAAAAAACGCAGATAAAATGCAGTTATGATTATAAAACAAACCCTATAACACTGAAAATCGTCATTTAAGGTTTGGTCAATAAACCTTAGCTTACACCCCTGTCATGTCCTACTAATGACCTCAAATATTACATTGCTCAAGACATGTTGAATTAAATTAGGGATTACATTACTGATGACGTCATTCAAGATACTGCTGTTAACAATAGTTTTGAATGTTCTAATGACGTGAATGTCTGATATTTCTATATCACCCACTGGCCGTTGCCAGTAGGTAGTTATAGTTAGGACCTACTAACCATAGGAAAAGCATTTTTTGTTTTGCCAATAACTTTGGCGCTGTTTGAAGAATCCTCACATAGTTTTCAAAACTGGTTTGCCACTCACTTCAGCTGTTGTCTTGAAAGTTTTGAGGCGATCCGTCAAGCAGGGGCCTAGAAAAAGGGAGGATCTCAAAACGCGTTTTCCCCATGCAGTTTCCCATAGGGATTTTGGACACAGCTACAGCCCGAACGCAATTACACCAAATTTGACATAAAGGTAACTGTTGGTCCAGAAAGTGAGCTTTTTGTAAATTGGTGTAAATCCATTGGTAGTTTTTGAGCTATTAAGGGAAATCCAAATTTTTTATATCTAGGGGCGCAAAGGCTCCGGGAACCCTCCTGATATCATGCTAATATCTGATTGGCTGCCAACACTTTAACCAGGAAGTGTTGGCAGCCATCTTGGGACTCAGTTTCACCCGAGTGTCACAAAAAATGCTTTAAAAAAAGAGAAGGAATACCCTGGACCTCTAACTGTGGTCCTGTGACACCGACAATGCCAAAAAGCACTTTTGAAAACATTTTTTGCTGTGGAACACGATGGAGCCATGAATCAGCGGCAAAAATGTAAAATAAAAAATGAGTGCAGGCTTACACGTTTGTTTGGATTAGAGCCCCTGTGTGGGTCATGTCCCGGGGGCATTTTTTTTAAAAAGGAGGGCAAACAAGGCCCCTCTCCTAATGCTCTTTGAGCCCCGGGGACCACCACCTCCCCGGGGCATTATGTAAATATTGGAGGGGGCCATGCGGACCCCCCTCTCCATGGGCAGATTTGAGCCCCGGGGACCACCACCTCCCTGGGGCATTATGTAAATATTGGAGGGGGGTCGCGCGGACCCCCCTCTCCATGGGCAGATTTGTGCCCCGGGGACCACCACCTTCCCAAGGCTTTATTTTTTTATAAGTGGAGAGGGTCGTGCTGACACCCTCCTGGGACTATTCAAAGCCCTGGGGACCACCACCTGCCTGGGGCATAAATTATGAAGGCCATTCACCCTTTGTCCACCACTATACAAATGCATCTCCTGGTGCACTACTGATTGGGGGATGAAGCCTCCTTGTGTGCTGTGGGACCTTGAGGGGCCAAGAACCCCTCCTGTTACCACCACTAAGTCCCACACAGCGGGATTGCTGAGGGCTCGTCAGAGGCCACACCCACTTTGTCAACCACTCTGCAAACGCACCTACTTGTTCATTACTCGTTGGGGGATGAAGTCCCCTCGGATGCTGAGGGTTCTTGGGGGCCAAGAACCTCTCCTGTTACCACCATTTAGTCCAGGAATTACGGAGAGCTTGTCGGAGGCCCCACCCCCTTTCTCCATTCACTGTACAGACAGATACAGCCACTCACTCACAGACCCATAAAGCCACTCACAAACCCACTCACACCCATACAGCTAATAACAACCCACTCACAGACCCATACAGCCACTCACACATCCACTCACAAACCTATGCAGCCACTCACAAACCCACACCCACACAACCACTCACACACCAACTCAGCGACCCATACAGCCATTCACACACCCATTCACCTACCTATATACCCACTCTCAAAGGTTACAGTTAGGAAATAAAATGCATAAACAACCTTGAAATTCACTGGAAAAAACAAAGGTTACAGGGACTTTATAGTTAGGAAATAGAATAGTTAGGCTCAGATTTCACTCGTACAAAACCATTGAAATTCAGCAGTTATAGTTACCTGAGCTAACTATAACTTACACACCCATAATGCACTGCTTATGAACTCACATATTACATCACTCGTAACATGGTCTGTGATATCATTATGACATCTATTATACACCCACTCACCCTCCCACAGAACCACTCACATACCCATTCACAGACCCAGCAACCACTCACACCCACTCACTCAACCATAGAGCCACTCACACACCACCCACTCAGTCACCTATGCAGTCACTCACACAGCCACACACTAACCCATACAGCTACTCACACAACCACTTACTCATTCATATAACAACTCAAACAGCCACACACTCATCCTTACAGCTGCTCCCACAGTGTCAGGGGTCCACATCCTCAGGTGTCACATGCTTGGGACAGCCTTGAAACATATCCAGCATACTTTTGTTGATACAGTCCTTAACAATGTGCTGTTAAGTTTTTACGCTTAATCATCAAAAGCTTTGATGGCATTTGCAGCTAAAACAAGGAGTCGTGTGTGGAAGACTGTTATATGTGTATAGTTCTTTCTTTTGGTTTCTTTCATTTGGTATGCCTTTGTTTATTTAAATCATTGTTTTCCTCCAGCACTGAACGTCTCGGTATGGACACTGACTCGTGTCCACTTTTGTGCTAAGCGTTCTAGCGCTTTCCAGCATTCCCGAGCTCTCGCAAGATGAGACTGCCCATATGCCATGTTGGGTGTGGTAGCGGGCGTGGTCTAGTTTATTTAAACCACGTCCGCTTGACCACAGATGATTTGCATCAAGGCCGTCACCCAAGAAGCAGCGTTCTGGAACTCCTCCGTGTTCGCTTTGCTTTCCGGCACAGCAGTCTTCTTTTCAGACCCCCGACCATCTCGGACTTCTCGCAGGCTAACCCACACAGCCCTCCAAGATGTAGTGAGCTCATTTGTGACTTCATTCCTGCTTTCAGCTACTGGCAAGTGAGTGCTCACCAACGTCAATGCTCCAGATGACAGGTAATAGGGAACCGGTTTATTTAGAGCAAGAGTGTTGGCTTTCACCAATAACACTAACTTCTACTCAGCAGTTGTTGTTACTAACACCACAGGTTTTGCAACTACCACTTTTCTGTTTATTACGCACTGCTTGAAATTTTCTGTTCTTAACGCACTGCCTGAGAGACTTGGAACTGACCCAGCAGATGCACATGTTGGAACTTGGCAGCGGAAAAGACATATAAGGCGCTGCCACCTTTCCTGACACTTTGTTGAAAATTTGCTGTTGTACTTCCAAGCACGAGTGCAGTAACTTCTGTGACCAAATAGTTCTAGCAGCCAGTTCGTCCCAAACTAACAACGAAACCAGAGATGTCACATATGTAATAATGTAATGGTCAGTATTGACACTCATTATATGGTATTTAGTACTGTAGCATAATTGCATACATAATTCTTATTCATATGTCTGTACAGTAAATCAACCATATGCATTATCCACACAGCCCATCAAAAAGACTAACACAAGAATCCTCATTCCTCCAGTTGATCATAGGTACAGCTTATTCAGACCGTACAGTACACTATTGGTGGGTGGGTAGGTGGTAGAGGGTAGTCTTTCATAGGATCCAAGTAGTGATTCTAATTCTGTACTTCCCAAAGGTCGTCAACAGGGCAACACAAGTGGGAAAAAGACGTCATCCTGGATGGCCTCCCTCCCTGAGTCTTGCCCAGAATTCCCAGAGTAAGTCATAATCCTAAAACGACAGGTAGGATTCTAGGAGGTGGGTTCCTACTGTCTCTTTAACATAGAGGTGCAAGCCTCCAAGTAAGATTGCATCACTGTGTCTTGTCCATTATTTCAACCATGCAACCACTTACACAGCTATTCACTCACACATACAACCTCTGAACACAGCCATCCACTCACCCATGCAGACACTCATACAAACATCACTCACCAGTACAGCCACTTACACAGCAACTCACTTAACCAAACATCCACACAAACAGGAAAGTGTCACCCATACAGCCAGTCACACACCCACTCACTCAACCATTTAGCCACTCACACACCCACTCACTCAACCATTTAGCCACCCACTCACCCATCCACTCAGTCACTGATTCAGCCACACAAGCACCCACTCACACACCATTGGAGCCAACCACACAACCATTCACCCACCTATACAGTCACTCACTCATCAATACAGCTACTCTCACAGCACTCACCCATACAGGTACTCACACACTCACTTATTCAACCATACAGCTACTCACACACCTACTTATTCACCCATACAGCTACTCACACACCACTTACATACCCATAAAGCCACTCACACACAGATACAGTCACACAGTCACTTACATAGTATATGTTAGAAATAGTATCACTCAGTAGTACACAAAGTATACTAATTTAACTTTTGTGGTACTTTGGTATATATTTTTCACGCTCATAAACTTTTAAAAACCACTCACAATCACTGGATGATGTCATCAGTGATATCATTTGAGATGTCATCAGTGATGTCACTGACCATGTCATGAGTGATGTAATATGTGAGGTCATAAGCAGTGTATTGTGGGGGTGTAAGTTATAGTTGGCTCAGGTAACTATAACTGCTGAATATCTATTGACATCTGAGCCTAACTATAATGTCCCTGTAACCTTTGTTTTTTCTGTGTATGTATATATATATATATATATGTATATGAACCATGCTGGTGAAATCAAATGTGAGCAGTTAACACATCATTTGGAAAACATAAAAAATTAACAGATTCCTACATTTATTACTACAGTCAAAGATGTTATTACCACAGTAGAACATAGCCGGCTTGAACAATCTGA
Organism: Calotriton arnoldi; assembly: GCA_963921515.1. NCBI lineage: Eukaryota > Metazoa > Chordata > Amphibia > Caudata > Salamandridae > Calotriton > Calotriton arnoldi. Next base: position 1,434,209 of record CAWUFW010003236.1, read on the forward strand.
TTACTGCCTCACAGACTCCATTTTATACTCCTTTTTCATTCTTTGTAGCTCTAGATTTTCATGTGGGTTCAACAATAGCAGAACTGATCTTGCTGCTTCCACCAGCAGAGGAATGGTCACCAGTATACAGTACTCAGTGTCAAAATATCCATGTTATGAACCTTAAAAAGCATATGACAATTAACACTGCCTCTCAAACAGCCAAGCTCCAGGTTGGAATTAAAAAGTGAATAATTCTTGACACTTGAGAAGTCCGTTAATCTCTGTCAGATTGTTGTCTTTTAAATGGGGGGCCTGATTTCTGATGTCCACATGAGCTCTTAGAAATAGAGGCTTTGTGTTCTGTTTGCCAGCTCAAACATATTGTTGATAAGATACACACTAAAGGGCTTCTTTAAGGTTTGCCTGGCTGTGTTCTGTTCTGCCAGGTCAGCAGAGGGACGTACTCAGATGCCCTGGTGGAGTACAGCTCACCATATTCAGAGGTCTCTGCCAGGAAGGCCTTGAACTCTGCCTTCAAAGCATTTTCCCCGGTGCATGGTCATTAATCTGGTTTCATATTTGGGAAGACTTGATTTCCCTGGCAGTTACAGTAAAATAAAAATAAAAGTGACTGATGTCCTAATATCAGGTGTGCTATCAGAGATAGTGAATGCTCCGCTGACAGAAACATGGCAGTTCTGACTCTAAATAGAATGAGGAACCGGTAGTTTGGCAGTCAAGATACACCGCCATGTTTTTGGCTGAGTACCATATCTGCCAAACTCTGATTATGTTATAGCTACTCATAAATACATACCTGCTCCCATAGGATAATATAGCCCAGCGAGGTCCCCATCCTCCTATTTGAGAATCTTTCAGCATAATTTGCAATAAAACTGTTTGGGGTCCTCTCATAGTCCTGGAAAGTGATAGAATCTTGTGACTTCTTCTGTTCATCATAATTGTAACTGTTGTGTGTTTCTTATGTGTAAACTCAGACCTGTTATTTTCTAGACTATGATTCTTGCTGGAGATTGAAGTGTGTGTTTTATTTCTGTGCCATACTGTACATGATTTCCAAACCCACAATCACCTTTGGAGCAACTCTTGACTGCTCGATCTAACCACCTTTGAAGAGTCAAGGGTGCAAAGGGATTAACGAGCTTATCCGATTGGGAGGGCTATGGTAAACCACACTACCACCACAGATAATTCCCAGTAACCACTGGCTGCTCCAGGACTGAAGAAAAAAGTCTCATATGATGACAAAACTCAGTGTTTCTCTTCATCACACAAAGATGCAACAAATCATCTAGGTTTATTCCGTTATGATGCATGACATTTAGAAACACCAGGGTGCTGCGTGTTCTCACTTTAGTTGGAGGCAATTTTCTGTTGAAGGAGAGAGGGGGGAAAAAGTGTTAATATCATTTATTTATCATGAGTGGTGCTGGTAAATTGCATGCATATCTTGTGGAGCGACTCTTACTTTCAACATAACCCTTGTTCGTTTTATTTATTACTTTTTTGCACTAATATAGACTACAAGCAATGTTGGGAACCAAAGCTTTGACCACAGCAGGATATGCAGCTTAAGAATGTACATTCCATTCAACCCACTGGCTATAGGGCTCTATACTACAAATCCACAATTTCTTGTAATGCAACAATGCTTGTGGGGTACTAAGACTTTGTGTACAGAGCTGCTATTAGTCTCCGTTGGCTGACCAATGGCTTTGGAAGGCTAGTTAGTTATGCAGTTGGGAGTGGAACTGACACCTACTTAGCCCAAAGCAGACTGAACACACATCTCCAGCCACTGACGTATCGCAACAGAAGATATATCACACTTAAGGCAACTTTCAGCAGAATTTATAAAGCTTACACGTCAAAGGGCTCCAACATACGAAGAATAATAATGGTCAGTAGCATGTAAATGACAGCAAACGCAAGCTGAGAATCAGCTCTCATTATTTATCTGCCATAGATGACTTACTTTACTCCGCTACCCCTGTGCTGAGCATCATGGCATTAACCCAAAAGGCCAGTAAAGCCAGCTTGCATTGGAATGTTCTTCATGCAAACTCATTATGCACCCAGCCTTTCCCTATTCTTATCATTCACTGCCAGATGATACACTGTTGGAGCCTAGCCAAGCATCACCAGAATTAAGATCGGTCATTGGATGGTGGTGCAAGCATGTGTCTGGTTGCAATTCAAAATGTGCAGGTGGGAGCAAGCGTTCCATCATATTGTAATCCATCTGGTACTGAGGACACTCTACTTGGCCACTGTATCTCAAACAATATCCTGCCCCACATTTTCTAGTGCAGGCCATAATAGCTACCATCCACTGGGTGGTGTAAGTATCATGATGTTCTCTTGGAAGATCATTGGTACTTTTGTACTATTGTTAACAGTTATGTGACGTTACCCCACATGCATTTACCCCACATGCTTTTACCCTGTCGTTTTTACTTTGCAAAATCTTTTACAACGCAGGGCTTTAAGAACGCAATTCGTTAAAACGCATTCCCCATTCCAACGCAATTACTATTCTAACTCCAGGGGGGAGTTAGTTTGGGGAATGCGTTGTAATACTTTTGCGGTGTAAAGCCCTGCATTGTAAAAGTTATTGCGGAGTAAAAAATGCGGGGTAAAGCCATGCGCAGTAAAAAATGCTCCTTTCTGTGCCCCCTTGCTGCCCCTGATTGTGCTCGTTTTTTCCTTTCTGTGCCCCCTTGCTGCCCCTGATTGTGCTCGTTTTTTCCTTTCTGTGCCCCCCTTGCTGCCCCTGATTGTGCTCGTTTTTCCTTTCTGTGCCCCCTTGCTGCCCCTGATTGTGCTCTGTTTTTTCCTTTCTGTGCCCCCTTGCTGCCCCTGATTGTGCTCGTTTTTCCTTTCTGTGCCCCCTTGCTGCCCCTGATTGTGCTCGTTTTTTTCCTTTCTGTGCCCCCTTGATGCCCTGATTGTGCTCGTTTTCCCTTCTGTGCCTGTTTCCCGCCGCTGCGCCCTGCGGCCCCGCCCCCTCACTGCCCATTCGCTGCCCCATTCCCTGCTCCTCCCTCCCACCTCCCCATTTATGGCGGCCGCTGCGTGGTGAAGAGAGCGACCCCTGACCTTGACTGGTAGGTCGCTCCCCCACCACACAGCTCCGTCTGTGTGCCCTGCTGCTGCCCCTGATTGTGCTCGTTTTTCCTTTCTGTGCCCCCTTGCTGCCCCTGATTGTGCTCGTTTTTCCTTTCTGTGCCCCCTTGCTGCCCCTGATTGTGCTCGTTTTTTCCTTTCTGTGCCCCCCTTGCTGCCCCTGATTGTGCTCGTTTTTTCCTTTCTGTGCCCCCCTTGCTGCCCCTGATTGTGCTCGTTTTTCCTTTCTGTGCCCCCTTGCTGCCCCTGATTGTGATTGTGCTCGTTTTTCCCTTTCTGTGCCCCCTTGCTGCCCCTGATTGTGCTCGTTTTTCCTTTCTGTGCCCCTTGCTGCCCCTCATTGTGCTAGTTTTTTCCTTTCTGTGCCCCCTTGCTGCCCCTCATTGTGCTAGTTTTTCCTTTCTGTGCCCCCTTGCTGCCCCTGATTGTGCTCGTTTTTTTCCTTTCTGTGCCCCCTTGATGCCCTGATTGTGCTCTGTTTTCCCTTCTGTGCCTGTTTCCCGCCGCTGCGCCTGCGGCCCCTGCCCCTCACTGCCCATTCGCTGCCCCATTCCCTTCTCCTCCCTCCCACCTCCCCATTTATGGCGGCCGCTGCGTGGTGAAGAGAGCGACCCCTGACCTTGACTGGTAGGTCGCTCCCCACCACACAGCTCCGTCTGTGCGCTCCTGCTGCTGCCCCTGATTGTGCTCGTTTTTCCTTTCTGTGCCCCCTTGCTGCCCCTGATTGTGCTCGTTTTTCCTTTCTGTGCCCCCTTGCTGCACCTGATTGTGCTCGTTTTTTCCTTTCTGTGCCCCCTTGCTGCCCCTGATTGTGCTCGTTTTTCCTTTCTGTGCCCCCTTGCTGCCCCTGATTGTGCTCGTTTTTCCTTTCTGTGCCCCTCTTGCTGCCCCTGATTGTGCTCTGTTTTTCCTTTCTGTGCCCCCTTGCTGCCCCTGATTGTGCTCGTTTTTCCTTTCTGTGCCCCCTTGCTGCCCCTGATTGTGCTCGTTTTTCCTTTCTGTGCCCCCTTGCTGCCCCTGATTGTGCCTCGTTTTTTCCTTTCTGTGCCCCCTTGCCGCCCCTGATTGTGCTCTGTTTTTCCTTTCTGTGCCCCCTTGCTGCCCCTCATTGTGCTAGTTTTTTCCTTTCTGTGCCCCCTTGCTGCCCCTCATTGTGCTAGTTTTTCCTTTCTGTGCCCCCTTGCTGCCCCTGATTGTGCTCGTTTTTTTTCCTTTCTGTGCCCCCTTGATGCCCTGATTGTGCTCGTTTTCCCTTCTGTGCCTGTTTCCCGCCGCTGCGCCTGCGGCCCCGCCCCCTCACTGCCCATTCGCTGCCCCATTCCCTGCTCCTCCCTCCCACCTCCCCATTTATGGCGGCCGCTGTGCGGCCGCGCAGCGTACGTGCGCAGCGGTCGCGCCGCTGGCGCGCCGAAGGCAAGCCCGTCTGCGCCCGTCCGTGCCGTGACCGCGCCCAGCGCCAGACCCCCTGGTCCGGGCATCCCCGCGCCCGCCACATCAACAGACGCCGATACGACGCCAGCACCCTCCACGCACTCAACCCCGGAAAGATCACGCCTGCTACCAGGCCACCCCGAAGCGCACCCAAGGGCCCTTCACCTGCCGGAACTGCAGCTTCGCCAGCACCCGCCCCGCCAAACCACCGCCCAGGAAAGAACCCAACTACCTCAGATGCATCCTCCTCAACACCCGCTCCGCCCGCAAACACGCCATCGAACTCTGGGACCTTCTCGACTCAACCTCCCCAGACGTCGCATTCCTGACGGAGACCTGGCTGAATCCCGCTTCAGCCCCCGACATCGCCATTGCCATCCCGGACGGATACAAGATCACCCGCAGGGACCGCACCAACGGAGTCGGAGGAGGCATCGCCATGGTCCACAGGAACACCCTCAGAGTCTCAGCCAACACCGACGACACCCTCAGCACCGCCGAACACATGCACTTCCAGATCCACACCGATCCCAACACCACCCTCAGAGGAACCCTCATCTACAGACCCCCCGGACCCCGACCACAGTTCAGCGATTCCATCGCTGACTTCGTCAGCACACACGCCATCGCCTCCACGGACTACATCCTCCTCGGGGACCTGAACTTCCACCTCGAGAACAACAAGGACACCAACTCCACCACCCTGATCGACAACCTCGCCACCCTCGGACTCAGACAGCTCGTGACTACACCTACCCACGCCGCCGGCCACACGCTCGACTCCATCTTTTCCGCAAGCCCACACGTCTCCTTCAACCACACCTCTGAACCCCACTGGACTGACCACCACTGCATCCACTTCACCTACAGGAAGCCCACCACGCACCACCGCACCGAACAAATGCCTCGCCGCTGCTGGAGCAGAGTCACGGAAGACCAGCTAACCACAACCCTTGCCCTGAGCCCACCCGCCGAACCCTCCGACCCCGACACCGCCGCCCGCAACCTCAGACAGTGGATCGACGACTGCGCCAACACCCTCGCCCCGCTCAAGAATCCGCCCAACAGCCACACCAGCAAGAAAGCCACCTGGTTCACCGAAGACCTCCAGGCCTCCAAACGAAAATGCCGAAAACTGGAGAAGATCTGGCTCCACGAACGGACAGCGGACAGCTACGCCGCCCACAAGAGTCACCATCACCTCATCAGATCCGCCAAAAGGGCCTCACTCAAAGACCGCCTAGACAACAACGCACACAACAGCAAAGAGCTCTTCAACATCGTGAAGGAACTCTCCAACCCCAGCTCCAACACCAACAACATCCAGCCGTCGCGAGACCTGTGCGACTCACTGGCCACCTTCTTCCACCGCAAAATTGCCGACATCCACGACAGCTTCAACACCACGACCGCCCCGGCAACCACCGAGACCACTGCCCCCACAACCACCAACCGCCTGCTCTCCTGGACCAACATCAACGACGAGGACACCAGCGAGATCATGTACACCATCCACTCCGGTTCACCGCTAGACCCGTGCCCTCACCACATCTTCAACAAAGCCAGTACAGCCATCGCGCCCCATCTCCGGAAAATAATCAACATCTCCTTCGAGACAGCAACCTTCCCGGAAAGCTGGAAGCACGCCGAGATCACCGCCTTACTCAAATAACCCAAGGCAGACCCCAAGGACCTCAAGAACTTCCGACCCATCTCTCTGCTCCCGTTCCCCGCGAAGGTCACCGAGAAAATCGTCAACAAACAACTGACCCGCTACCTCGAGGAGAACAACATCCTGGACCCTTCCCAGTCCGGCTTCCGCAGCAACCACAGCACCGAAACCGCCCTCATCGCCGCCACCGATGACATCAGGACCCTGCTAGACAACGGAGAAACAGCAGCCCTCATCCTCCTGGACCTATCAGCCGCCTTCGACACGGTCTGCCACCACACACTACGAACACGCCTTCACGACGCCGGGATCCAAGAGAAGGCCCTGGACTGGACCACATCCTTCCTTTCCGGCAGAACACAAAGCGTCCGCCTCGCCCCCTTCCGATCCAAGGCCACCAAGATCATCTGCGGCGTACCCCAAGGCTCCTCCCTCAGCCCAACGCTGTTCAACATCTACATGGCACCCCTCGCCCACGTCGCCCGACAGCACAACCTCAACATCATCTCCTACGCCGACGACACCCAGCTGATCCTCTCCCTCACCAAAGACCCTCACACCGCCAAAGCCCACCTCCACGAAGGAATGAAGGCCGTCGCCGAATGGATGAGGACCAGCCGCCCTGAAGCTGAACTCGGACAAGACGGAGGTCCTCATCCTTGGTTCCAACCCTTCAGCCTGGGACGACTCCTGGTGGCCAACATCACTGGGAACAGCCCCGCCACCCACCGACCACGTACGCAACCTAGGGGTCATCCTCGACCCCACCCTCTCCATGACTAAGCAGGTCAACCCGTTTCCTCATCCTGCTTCAACATCCTCCGAATGCTCCGCAGGATCTTCAAGTGGATCCCCACCGAAACAAGAAAAACAGTCACCCAGGCCCTCGTCACCAGCAGGCTGGACTACGGAAACGCCCTCTACGCAGGAACGACGGCTAAGCTCCTGAGACGGCTGCAACGCATCCAGTACGCCTCTGCACGTCTTATCCTCGACATCCCCGACGCAGCCACATCACACCCCACCTGAGAGACCTGCACTGGCTCCCTGTCAACAAGAGGATAACCTTCAAGCTCCTCACCAACGCACACAAAGCACTCCACAACTCCGGACCAGCCTACCTCAACAGACGACTCCGCTTCTACACCCCCACCCGCCAGCTCCGCTCGACCAGCCTCGCCCTCGCCCGCATCCGGAAAACGACCGCCGGCGGCAGATCCTTCTCCCACCTCGCCGCCAAGACCTGGAACACCCTCCCCACCAACCTCCGACAGACCCAAGACCTACTGGCCTTCAGAAGACTCCTCAAGACCTGGCTCTTCGATCAGTAGCAGCACCACCCCCCTCTTCCCCCAGCGCCTTGAGACACTCGCGGGTATGTAGTGCGCTTTATAAGTGACATGATTGATTGATTGATTAAACCACGTTTACCGTTGTTAACAGAAGCTTTGTGGGTCAATAATTTCCCAACACTATAGTGTGGAGATGAATTGCCCTATACAATATCTCTCTACAAATCCCACTGGGTGACCGGCATGATTTTTAGCTCTGCCATAGCAAAGATTCATTCTCTTTTGTATGATAATCATGAGTTTATCTATCTGCATGATGTGCAATACACAGTATTCACCCTACATATTCTACATTGTACTGGATGGAATAGATATAGAAAACAAATTATGAAGAGCTTAATACAATGTACATCCAATCTCCACAACCTGCATGCTAGTTTTATAATGAGTGCAAGACAAACTATGTACTAATGTTGAAATCCACATGGCACCTTATTTACATGAACATAAGAAGTATCTACTCACATCATTGATCCAGTCGATGTAAGCGGAGACGCGAGTGAAGACGGTGGGCTTTTTAGCAGTGTTGCAACCCGTACTTGAACCAAAGCTCACAATGCCATTAACGTCCCATTTGCCATCATCTGCTTGGCAGTTCAGAGGGCCACCAGAATCTCCCGTCATCAACAAAACAGGTGAATTTAATGTTGCCACTTGTTCTTGTATTAAGATATTGCGAGAATAAAAGAAAGCTGTAATGTGTGCATTGGAAATTTGCGCAAGTGTTGTATTGCTTTTCAATCCAGGTCAAATTTATTATGTATTTTAAATTTCTAACCTCCACCCTATACGTCCTGACCCACTTCCAAAGTTCAGGCATGCTATCTTTTTTGGTCTAGCTAAAAGAAAGGCATATCTTGAGTTTCATATAGCTTCATATAGCATTGCATTCTTCACAATCTACCTCGAAAAGTCCCTAAGAATAATACTCTTGGACTATTACATACCATGGGGCATATTCACTAAGGCATTTTAGGGTACATAAGGTAATACGTCTTTAGTACTCTTTTACGTACACATACAAGCCTTGGTGAAGAATTAGCCTGAAAACACCTGAAATGGGAATATTTGGGATATATTTCTATGCAATTAGTATAACTGGAAATGACTGTGTCCTCTCTGCACTCTTACTTATTGGGAGTTGAATGTTCCCGGAGGATTCACTGAGGCTTGTAAGAGTACATAACAGAGTATTTCTATAGCACCACTTCCAATACTCATAAATGCTTTTGTGAACCAACATCTTTGTAAACACTGAGCTAAATGCTTTACCGGTAATTAAGTCTGAGGGCTTCCTTTTGATAATAATATAAAGGTTAACAATTCGTCTTGGGAGGGAACACTTGCTACACAGCAATTAAGCCATCAAGGAGAGATATCTGTAAACCATACCTACCCTTTGTTTTGAAAGAGGTGCAAGATACTGCTCCTGATCAGCCTTTTCCATCTGCCTTTCGAGCAAATGATTCAATGTAACTAAAGTTCCTAACCAAAGTTCGGAGGCAACCAGGTCGTATGTTGATGGACTCAGATAGGTCCTTAGAGCTGTCCACTGAGCCAGTGTTATGTCTGACACCATTAGCATTCACCATGCTGGACTGCACAGGCCCACACTTGAAAAATGCCAAATTAGAGTACAAGAATCCAACTTTACTTTTGGCTAAAATATCAAGACAAGCTGTGTAGTGATTCCCCTTCTGGGTCCCACGTTGGGCCCCATTTCACAGGGATTCTGCTGGGAAACAGAACTGTATTTTGGGATAACAGGACGTCAGAATGTAGGGACTGAGTCTCTCTACCACATCAGTACCTTTAGGCTCAAATTCGACTAGCTCACAGTGCTTCACCTGAACTTTGGAAACTTTCACAAATGGAAGCTGCCGCACGTTTAAGACTAACTGATCAAGATAATTTGGATGAAGTGCTTGCTGTTGTTGATAATAATATTAATAGGTTGTCTTCTCGCATTTACAATGTGAATAACATTATGTCGTCTGTTATTGATATCATGCAAAGTGACACGTCTTCATCGTACCATGGGCAAAGTCAGCTTACAACTATCATGCAGTTTAGTTGGACACTGCAGGTCCTTAAGAATAGCAGCGTGCCATGGCATTACCTAAATATGACGCAGCTATTCTTGCCTTTCAACCTGACACGTGAACGACGACTCATGGCCAAAAAAGGTGCCATATACACAATGTTACATCTTGAGAAGTTAGGTCAACTCCCATTCACAATAGCAGAGATGTCCTCTACTGAATGGTTAATACATGGCGTAATATCTTCGCCAATTTCAATATTTCAGTTTACAACTTGCATGAAACACTTCCCTGTTGGTAGATATGAACCCTGAGGAGGAAGCTTCATTCATGAATTATGGTCACTCCCGTTTTCTTTTCGTTGTGAACAAGCCAACAAAGAGGTCTTCCTTACTGGAAAGGAATGCAACTCTTCTGTCAAACATGCACTTGTTTGTAAATGTTACCATTCACGGCGCATGTAATCCTTTGGTAATGAATTTGGCCTGTTTTCTAAAAGGAATACCAGCCCCTTCAATTCTCCCGCTCATTACTGTCCTTTTAAATGGAAGCTATTAAGCAACCAGGACTGTTGCCGAATGAATACCGGGATCCCATATATTTTATCGGTCTCCCAGATAGTGACCTGCTGCAATAACGTACTATTTCCCCCCGATGCATATGGCTTTTGATAGTATATTGTGACCTTCAAATCCAACTTTGAAGGCAGATGTTAACAAGCTAAGCCGACTCAAAGCCCTGTTATTTCAAAAAGATGTAGCATTAACATCTGCTCTAAAACCTTCGAATTGCAGGTTGCAAGGACGTCCAGTGAAATGCAGTCCTTGTTCAACACAAATCTTCCATTCCATTTTGGCAAGCAAGTGCTCCAGATTTTTAATGCGTCCAATACCACTGGTATAGCACACTTTTTTAAAGTTATTGGGACTGCCTTAGTCAGTTCCTTTCCGAAAATCTTTGGAGTAATACCAGCCTTTATACATTCATTATCAGTGTGTTCGGGGTCATACCTTTGTTGTAATTCCTCATTTTTGGTATTTGGTTCTATTTTTGCTACTCTGCAATGGATGTTCCATTTCGAAGCCCACTGGTGAGGGAACTACCACTGATCCAGCTGTGCCGGGAGCGCATGATACAATTCTTTGGAGTCCCTTTGATCCAAGAACCTAAAATTGACTGATCATTGTCATTCCGACCCGCCTGGTTTACCTGCGTACAACCCATGTTTCATTGCCTGTTCTGCCTAGCTCTGCAAATGCTGGTTCCAGTGGATATGACCCTTTTCATGAGTCCTATATTGACCCATTTTTGGAGATGTCCCATGAACTTGCGGCTGCTTCAAGATGCATGGTATGAGCCACTCCATACAGTGGAGATGGGTGCTTTAGCATCAGGATTACCGAACTCTGGCTCTAATAACACAGATGCAGGACAGCAGGCAACTTCCTCAGCGTCAGCTGATCACGAGGATCATGTCTGCTCTTTGGAGCTTTTAAAAGTGGCTAATGAGGAATCATTGTCTGCGGAAACTGAATCAGTTTTGGATTCACTACACATCGATCTTTTGTAAGAAATCTTGGGTGCCCCCCGGCTCGACCTTATTTGGAACTTTTTTTCAAAATTTGCGGTTCCATTTTTAATAATTGTTTTTCATATTCTCGATTGTTATATGCAATAGCATTGCACTGAATTTGCTTAGCTTGCAATTTTTATCATTTTGTTATCAGCAAGTTGCTTTCCCAACCAATGAGAGGGTGTACTGATTCCCCTTGTGGCCCAATTTGGTTCTCCCTTGGTTTTACTTTTTAGATGTTTGAGGCTGCCTCTGCACTGCACAGCCACACATAATAAAAAAAAATTGTGACATTGTTTTGGGAACATGCTGTACCATGTTGTTTGTTGTTCAGGAACTCCTCACTCTACACATCTACATAGTTGCCTGATTATGCACAACAACTTGGTTAATTGATTTCTTTGTTTGTTTTAGCAACAGCTCCTAACGTTCTAGACATAACACTGTGGCATAGCTGCAGCTTCGCAACACAGTAGTTTCCCAACACGTTAGTTTTATTATATGAACTGTGTTTTGTCTCCGGGGAAGCAGAGAGGAGAATTTTGGCAGAGAGGCCGGTCTTTGAATGAAAGCATGCAGCAGCCTGGCGTAAACTGAGTTTACTCTCATGATGCCGACCACCTAACTACACCAGGGAGGGGGTCTGTTGCTGGTCTCAGAGATCACCTATAATATCCATATGCTCACACAGTGAGGATATGCCTAGACAGATATATCATTTGCCATGGTAGAGCTATTCATTGTATACAGTTTGCCGGTAATGTTGATTACTTTGCTTAGTTGTATTTGTATTCTAATCGCAGCACAATTGCTTCATAAAAGACTATGATAGTTTCAATAAATATTGTAACTGTATCTGTTTGTGTCTTTCTTTTGTTTACTATGGACATGAATGAGTAAGAAACTAAAGGTGATGACCTGTTTCCACGGTTCCCTTGGGAACTAGAGGATCATGTTCTAGGTTGCCACAGTTGCCTGTTACGCTGGGAAGGTTAGGAGTTCAGGCAAGGCACTGTGAGCTAGTCAGATTTGGGCCTGCAGGTACAGATTTGGTAGAGAGACTCAGTCTCCACAGTCTGACGTCCTGTTATCCCAAGACATAGTTCTGTTTACCAGCAGAATCCCCGCGACAGCTAATAGTGGCTCTAGTGACCCTTTGGCCAGTTTCACGTTGTGGCCCATTCTCAACCATTTCTCATAAAAATAAAACCCTTCGGAAAAATGCAAAGACTTTGTGTGAGAAATCAATCTATTGCACAATGATCCACAGTTTGTTCCACAGAGTTTAAGAGATTTCCTTCGCTCACTTTCAGTAGATAGGCTACAAAGCCAAGCCAATCCTTAGAGAAAATATGTGAGATGTTATAGTTACCATCACGAATAGCAATGCACTTAATAAATAAAGAACATAATGGTTCAAACTAAAGAAAATATTTTAAAGTTGTAATAATAGGATCAATGAATCTAAACGTGATAACAAAAAAACTGAATAGAGAAATGTCCATCCCCCATTCTGCTGTGACAGTACATACATCAGGAGATGTGATAGTCTGGCAGAGAACGAGGTTGTTGAGCGGGTATAGGGCACCCAGTGGTTATTCAGACACGTGGGCGCACTATGCAGACACTCTTGAATATTAGTATCTGTTTTACTCTCTACTCTGGCCTGAATAAGGATTCAGGGGAACCTTTTCGATAAAGGTGTTTCATGTTGCCAATCTGCCTGCCTGAAAACAGCATGAAGAAATAACAGTAGACACATGGGAAGTCATTGAGAGGTTGCTGTCAAAGGCAACTCCAAGGTTACAAACTGAAGACTAACAAAGACCCCTGCAGCTCCTGTGATGTGATGGGGGGCCCCATGAGTTCAAGGGTTCCATGTTTAGCCCTACGTCAATGAATATCTGTGAGATTTTGGAGAGTCAGGAGACTCTCGTCACATTCTGCGGGGGGTCATCATGTACTATGCTACTGGTTACAAACCTTATCCATAGGGGCTGGTTCACAGACCAATAGAAAGGCAACTGAAGGCTGTGCTTCTTTCTATTATAATGATCTCCGTCTTAATCGTGTTCAGTTTCAGTCCATTACTTCCCATCTACTCCCTGCCCTCTAGAAGAGATTGTTGAAGTGTTTGCGCTGACTGGCCTTTGTTACGCATACAAAAGCTGATGAGAGGAATTATTGCAATTTGTCTAACCACTAGCAATCGCTTGGGGTACCATCCCAACTCATCGTTCTTTTGCTCACTATGTCACCTCAGCTTGGACCCAGCCATTTTCAAATAAGCCTTGACCCTGATCGTCATAGTCCAACCAGAACTGCCAGGCCAGGTGCTCTCCGAACCGGAACACAAGCAAACTAGGACTGGTTTCACCCTGATAATGGCTCATCAGCCAGGTATAGCTTGGTTCCAGTGGCACAGAGTAAGACCCACGTTTGGGCATACCCTTGCCACTTAGGGCGGTACATCAAACACACAAAGGATAATGGGAGGAATGCTTACAATTTGTCTAACCACTGGCAATCACTCGGATAGCACCTGAACCCATCCTTCTTTTGCTCACCATGCCACCTCAGTATAGACCCAGCCATATGCAAATCAGCTTTGACCCTGCTCCTCATGGGAACAGTCCAGCCCGAACTGCCAGGCCAGGTCCTCACATGGGCCCAGTGCTCACTGCGCTACTGGAATCAAGCCATGCCTGGCTGATGAACCCTTATCAGGGCAAAACCGGTCCTAGGTTGCTTGTGGTCCAGTTCAGGGAGGACCTGGCCTGCCAGTTCAGGCTGCACTGTTCCAATGAGGAGCAGGGTCAAGGCTGATTTGCATATGGCTTGGTCCAAACTGAGATAGCATGGTGAGCAAAAGAATGATGGGTTGCGATGCTATCCCGACTGATTGCCAGTGGTTAGACAAATTGCAACTATTCCTCTCATCACCTTTTGTGTATTCTTTGTTACTTTCTACCAATCTAAGAAATAGCACACATCTAAAACCTGAGTCCATGGAGGCAGAGCAGCTTTGTCCAAGGCTTTTCATAGATACTTACCAGATATGGAGAAAGATCAGCTGACTGGGGAAACTCAGTAAGGGAAAATAAAACAGGGTAACACTTGGGAAAATAGAGAAATGCATTGAGTGTGGTTAGCAAGGAAATAAGGTAAACAAAAGGAATCCACCCTTCATGGAATGAAATGAAGGTATCCTTCCAGAGTATGAGTTGTGTGTCTCTCCTATTGTTGGGGGAAGCACACAGCTTTGTTAAAATAACCCTCACACACCAAAAAGACCCTTGGTGGCATGCTTCATCATCGGGTTCTTCCCGCCCCGCTGCAGGACGGGGCGTGCTACGACCAACGAAGACGCGGGAGCACTAGGTAGTGAATGCTATGTGTGTTGTAAAAGTGAGAGTGAAGGATCAGACGTGCAATAGTGAAATAGCTAAAAAAATACCTGGCTATGTGGAAAAATGAATTTTAATGTTCCTTCTAGCTAGTATTGTTAAAAAAGGGGAAAAACAGAGGTTCTATGCTACAATGGGCTAACACCTCTTTTGTCGACATGTTTCGAAGCCATCCCCCTGGCTTCTCATCAGAACCTTAACGCTAAACAAAAAAGTGATCTGCTATTCAATTTAGCGGAATACTGTGCATATAAAATGACATGCACTGGATACTATACCCTAATAGGTATGCTTCTTTTTAAACTGGTATTATTTATACCCTACTAATGCCCCATGAGGCTGTTCAGGGGAGGGGAGGAGCGCCTATAGTCACACAGTCATCAAGGTCCCTCACTCGCCAAAAGGTGGATCCCTTTTGTTTACTTTAAAACGTTTTGAGAAGGAAGAATCCACTGCTTGCTTTTCTTTACCTCTTCACTCCCTCTTTTGTTTTTGTATGTAGCAAGGAAATAACTCAGCCTAGATCAGTAAAGCCTGTTTCAGCCTGGCAGGAAATATGTGGTGAACCGTCTCAAATGCACATGAAAGATCCAGCATGATCTGTGTGCTGACAAAGCAAACATCCATCATTGAGACCAAGCTCATCTAAGGCAGACAAAAGTGCTAATTCTGTGCTGTGTGCCAGACACAACCCAGCTTGAGCATCATCCAAGCATAAAAAGATAGTTCTCATCATTGAGGTGAATTACTGGTTAAGAATCAGCCACCAGTCACCCTGACGCTTTACACGGGCCAGATATACTGGGGCACAGACAGGTACTGTGATGACAGGAGGAGGGTGGGCGCACACTGCCTCACATTCCAGCACTCAGTTTGCCCCGATGCATCATAGTAAATGCAGTGCATGATTTGTTTTTTTTTGTTTAACTTTGTTTTTATTGTTATTATTGTTATATTTGCAGTACACATTATATTTGAGCCCGATTACGACTGAATACATTTTGAGTCTTGGCTTTGTACAGCTAATGCATTTATAGCAGTCGACATGCCGATCATTGTCATCTTATACAGATTCCATTTATTAACAGTTGGCGTATCAACGTATCATACAGGTTTAATCTATAAACAATGTAAATAAAACTTAACATAACAAAGAACAGTTTACCCCACACCCTGGAGCATTTACGTAAATGCAGTGCATGATAACACTTAATTCGGTGTCAGGCTTTAGTTTTTCACCCTTGTTGGTGCAGCCAGTGCTGTGTATCTCTAGACACGTGTTTCAGGATAGTTGTCCTTCTTCAGTAGAGAGCAACACATTCTTTTTGGGGGTGCTGGAAATGCTGCCCAGAGTCTTCTCAGGTCTCTGTACCACTCGCTGGGTGCAGGTGCATCAACCAGCACTCGTCAGCTCATTAGCTCAAGGGAGCCGTTTCAAACAGGAGGAGGGTGGGCGCACACTGCCTCACATCCCAGCACTCAGTTTGTCCCGATGCATCATAGTAAATGCAGTTGAATGTGTTGCTCTCAACTGAAGAAGGGCAACTATCCTGAAACACGTGTCTAGAGATACACAGCACTGGCTGCACCAACAATGGTGAAAAACTAAAGCCTGACACCGAATTAAGTGTTATCATGCACTGCATTTACTATGATGCATCGGGGCAAACTAAGTGCTGGGATGTGAGGCACTGTGCGCCCACCCTCCTTCTGTTTGAAAAGGTACTGTGATGACATTCTCATTTCTTCACCGATGGGAGCATCTTAAAAAACTGTTACAAATCATTTTCAAAGTTGTAGCATTATTCATGCATTTCTGGATGGCCGACATAGTGCTTTTTCCTCTCCACCACACAGGTCTGCTTGGTCTTTCGCAGAACCACAGAGGTAAGCAGGGAATTCCGTCAGAACCTCTGATCTCGACAAGACCCTCACCCTTTAGAGCCAAACTCACAGCTCTTCAGACCTGAACTGTCAGCAGGCAGCCACTTGATATACGGTTGTCTTTGGTCAACACCTTCATGTGTGTCCAGAACTATGGATGCTTCCAATCCTGCATCTCCTTGAAGCATCATCATAAATAAATGTTTATTTTGGGGATAGCCCCATCCAACATAGTAAAACACATAATAACATAATTTCATCAATATATGCAGCAATATAAAAGTTATACAAATGTTACATCTTCTCACGCCTTTAAAATCACATTTACTCACAATCTAGTTATCGCAGCATTTCTTTCTCAAGTACTATGAGGAAAAAAGGAATGTATCGACACTAAACACAACAGGGACACTTGCAACCGATTTGATTATCCTCAAAGCAGCTTTATAATGCGTCACCCTTGCAGGCTTCATATAGGAATTATTCTCTTTCCTCGAAGTTGAGCATAGGCAGTATAAAAAAAGAGCAAACATGTTCACTTTCCAAGTGAAACTTTAGGCATATATTAAAAGGGGGAACAGAAGGACTTACTAGCCATTTGCAACTAAAACTTCTGACAGGTAATCTTCCATGCCTGCATTTTAAGTACAGTTGCTTAGCAGGAAAGGGAGTGATATCATCTGAAAAGACCTCAAAAGTTAGCTCACTCTTAAAATCTAGGAAGTGATCTGTGATCTATCCATGTCTAAATGCAGCACTCCATGCATCCATCACGTTTGTCCCGTATCTCTCTTTGAGGTGTTTCCTTGACATACTCATAACAGAGCTTGGGTTATCCTACAACTCATTTAGCCTGAGAATATACAACCAAGTGTTTACATCAGCCATGGGAAGGCACACCAGCTTTCCAAAGTTAGCACTTCCTGGAGACCCATTGTATATGGGTCCAACTCCACAGTGGACCAAATTCTACACCAATATAAAATAGGTCTGTGAGTGGGTGTGTGAGTGGCTGTGTGGGTGTGTAAGTACGTGTGTGAAAGCTGTGTCGGTCTGTGAGTGGGTGTGTGAGTGGTTTTGAGAGTCTTTGATTGGGTAGGTGAGTGGGTGTGTGAGTGGTTTTGTGGGTGTGTAAGTGGGTTTATGAGTGAGTGTGTATGTTGGTGTGTGGATTTGTGAGTGAGTGCATGTTTTTTTTATTGGGGGTCTGGATCCGCAGATCCACCCAAATCTGTGAGGATCCAGGGAGGATCCACGGCTCCTCGTGTGGTAAAAAAAAAGGTTTTGGGATAATTTCTTGCCCATGAGGGACCCTCTCAGACCCCTCCATTAGTCTCATGGGTTCAGGGTACCTCTTCCCTGACCCCATCTCTCACATTTTAATTGTATTTTCCCCAATGGGAACCGAGTCCCGATGAACAAAATGGCAGCCACAACTTTCCTCCCAGGTTGCTACCAGCCAATCACTGCACTCCTGTAGGCATGTGGATCCGCGAATCCGAGCAGGATCTGCGGATGACCCATGTCCCTATATATACAAATTTGTTTTTCCATTAATATTTAAAAAACTACTATATCAATTTACACCAATTCACAAAAAGGTCGCCTTTGGGACCAAGAGCTACCATTCTGCCAAATTTGCTGTCATTCCGTTCAGCAGTATGGGCAGTAGCCGTGTCTAAAATCTCTATGGGAATTAACATGGGAAAAGCGTGTTTTGAGACTCCCTCCCCCCCCTTTTTCATGGCCCCCGCTTGATGGATCACTCCGAAACTCTAAACACAGCAGCTGAACTGAGCGTCGTACTAATTTTGAACATTTTGTGAAGATTCGTCAAACGGCGCCAAAGTTATTTGCAAAACAAAAAACCCTTTTCCTATGGAAACTAGGTCCTAACTATAACTACCTACTGTGTGTGTGTCTTCCTGGTATACCATCGAAGCCTGAACTGCAGCTGCACCTCAGGGGTTTAGAAATCACCAAGATTAATTTTAACACATGAGTAAAAAACAGGCGCACCAACATGGCCAGCGCATTTCCGCTGACTGCCTTCAACTGGACCATATATATGTATGAGTCTTTATTTTCACTAAAACACCATCTTCAGATAACCGCATAAACTACATACAAGGATTAAGAACAGGGAAAGGTACATATATGTTGCGAATAGATCTATATATGTGAAAAAATACACTCAAGTAAACTAGTTGCTAATGACACTGATTCAAATAACCAGAAGTATTCTGCTGAAACATCTGTCAAAATAAAAGTTATTATATTCTATACATGATATGTCAAAGTCCAATTTTTAGAGAGCGTTTTGCAAGGGAGGCAAAAAGCTCGCTTTTGTATAATCTGTCACAATTTTTAGACATGAGGAAACTAAAGCATGGGCAGTATTCCATTTTATCACAAAGCAGTCTTGTCATGTGGCAGAATCTCATATGACGTACCCATGTGACACCATAACTCCTCACAAAGGCAAGTTGAGACAGGCAGTAGCACTAAAGAAACTTACATTGCAGCCAGAAACAATGCCGTCCCCTTCGGCACAGACCATAGTCTTCCTCACGCTGGATCCCCACCAGTCTGCACGAGAACAGGTGACGTGATTGACTACTGGCAACAGGGCTTGCTGCAGGTTGTCAGCAATAGGGCCATTAGCTGAAGCAGAGAACATTAAAGAGTTTATGTATCAACAAATTATTATTCACTATTCAAAACAATCTCACTGGCTTTTATTTCTAAGCTAAATCCTGGAAAAAGGCAAACTATATTTTTCCTGTAGAAGTATAGATTTTTCAGAGGAAACCCATGGTATATCTGTATGCTTGTTCTGTCTGGCTCACTAGTCTAACTGACATGATGCTTAGAGGCGTCCTTGTGGTTGAAGCAACATCTTACTGCCATCCTTCGTTCTACCCCTTTCTTATAGGGAGGTGCAGAAGTACCCTAGCAGGTTCAGGTTGAAATTTCCATATCTTCCCTAGTAAACCCACATAAATTACCTTAAAATAATATAAGAATAGATAGGAAGAAACAATGTGGGCCACAATTCCTCTGTCGTGTAGTTCCTATATAACCTATACAGGATCTGCACGTTTGGATAACATAAACTGTGGGATTGGTGGCAGACTGATTCCGTGCACCCCCACCGGATACGTTAGCCTATCTGTATTAGCTAGCTCACAGTGCCTCTATAATCTCCTCTTACCAAGGAGAGAATAGATTCTGGCAACCTCAGAACATGACAACCCTGATCCCTCAGAATCGTGGAAACAATATACTACCTTTCGCTCAGTCACTCGTGCTTACTTAGTTTGTCTCAGAGAGATACACAGAATAAACAGGCTGGGCGTTTTCAATAAGGGTTTATTGAACAGTTGTTATTCTAGTGTAGAATAGATGAGCTGTGTAGGAGAGTAGGATCTGCTTCTTATAGTTACCCCCACTTTTTGCTGATGTCTCACTGTTTTTGGCCTAGTCTGACTGGGATCCTGCTATTCAGGACCCCAGTCTATCTGCTTTCTCCTATAAATTGATTGCATGTACTTTAGGTACACTCCAGATTGGATTCTGGGGTACCCTTATCAGTCCCTAGTATATGGTACACCATGTACCCAGGGCATAGGTACCCCAGAGGCCTCCAAGGGGCTGAAGCATGTATTGTGCCACCCTGAGAGGCCATTCAAAATGACACCACAGGTCTGCTACTGCAACCTGTGTAAGGAGGATGCATGCACCCCTTACTTAGATATAGGTTACCTATATCTACTCTAAATCACTGCACATATAAACCTATCAGTCACCCTTATGGCAGGCCTTATCAATCCTGAAGGCAGGGTGCTGGGTTTTATGTGAGAGGGTGCCCCTGCATGAGCAGAGCCCCTCTGCAGCCTTCGGAATCTATTCCCCGGGGTTGTCGGTGATGCAGCCAACCATATATACTTAAGTGCATTATAACCTCGCGGTAAATGCTAACTTTAAAACGGCTGCTTAGAAACATGTTGTGTTTGGTGTCAAACACCTTGGAATCATACATCCACACCAGCAACTGGTGTGGGAGGTATGATTCCTCCCTTGTAGTACCACTACTATGGGGCACCGGTCTACCCAGTACCAGCTTTCTCGACCTGGGCAGCACAAAATGGATGCTGCCAGCCACAGACACGAGTCTGCCCTCCTGCTGCTGACCCAAGCTCGAGCAGAGGAAGGCCTGACAATAGGTTTCCTGTCACAGGGAGGTGTGACCACCTCCCAGACAGGCTTTAGTGTATTGGGGCTGGGTGGGTGCACTCTTAGAGTTCCAGAAAGTCTGCACTGGGGGCACATTTGGTGTCCCTGTGCATAGTCCAGCTCAAACCGGTTGCAGGAGCCATTGGCTCCTGCTCTGGCCTCGAAACTGGACAAAGGACATGGGTGTAGCTACCCTCTGTCCTGACCTCCCTAGGTGGGTCCCCAGAGATAGTCCAACCCCTTCCTTGGGTATAAAGTAGGATACCTGACTACAGGACTTTAGATTTTACCTGGACTAAACTCTGCAAGCAGAAACCAAGTACTTTGATGGTCTACACTTCGCTGGATGACAGAAGAATCTCCCTTGGAGTAAAGGAGTTACTCCCCTGCAGCAGCAGGCACCTAAACTCATCTGACCAGTTTGCATCTCCCAAGCTCCTGAGGACTCTGAAGATTTCTGCAACACAGGAGGTGGGTTCCCGAGCGTCCCTGAGGTTGATCTGCTCTCTCAGCAATCCTGAGACCAGTATCCCTTGTGGGGACCGTGCAACCTGAACCCCTGTGCACCGTGTACTTTTGCAGCAGCATATGCTTTTCGACGATCCCTGAGGCTGTGCTTTGGACTACGTATAGTCCCAGCCCCGAGCAGTATTTCCACTGAAGATATCCGGCCTCCACTCCACGAGTGCTCCGTGGGCTGGTACTTTGTGATTCTGCTCGAGGTCCCTTGGCGATCCCTGGTCCGTTGGCCTGTGGGTCCTAGCGAGGGTCACTTTGACTTTCCTTGGGCTTCCCTGGTTGCTACAGATGTGCCTTGACTCCCCATAGCTTGGAGAGTCTCCTGGACCTTGCTGGTCCATACTATCACTTGTTTCCTCTGCCCACGGGGGTTGCCTTTCCCAAGGCTTGTTGGTGTTCAATCCGGACACTGACCCCTCAGCACTCGACATCCTTTGTGGGGCAGCTCACCTCTGGACTTTGGTCATAGTCAACATCTCCTGGTCCCCGTGGCTGCAGAGTCAAGCATCTGATCTTCGCACCTGAAGCACCCGACATCGGTGGGCATTCGTCTATCGAGCCCCTGGTCACGTGAAGTGACCCAGACTGGGAGGCGTGGCCAAGCCGCGGGCTAAGATGGCCGCGCGGTGTTGAAGCTCTGCCGGCAGTCTGACGATATATGCGCTGTCCCCACCCTACAGCGCCAACATGATGGTGGCAGAGACGTCGCTGCATCCCTGAACCGTTGGGACATGAGCTGGGTGTCGTTCGAGTGATGGGACGCACATGGAGCAGCCCTGTCGCGAGTTCCGTCTGAGACGCGGAGCAAGGCAAGATGGCGGCCTAGGACGGCGATCGCGATCGAGCATTACCCCCGCAGAGGCTGGAGCGGCTGTCTGATCGGTGTTGGGTCCTGCGGTGCGGTGAGTGCCCGGGTGCCGGTTTGGTTGTCTCGGCTCCCCCCCCCCACTTTTGCACGATAAGCGCAGCTTCCGTGGCTGAGGCAGTGTCACCCAGGCGCTGTTGTGAGGTTCCGGCCGTGCTGCCTCCCGACCCCCACTACCGCTATTACCTGGTGCAGGGCAAGCGAGGCTGGTCCGAAGGCGACGCAGAAATCGCGGGGGGACGAGTGTACGAGCCTGCTAAATGCCCCCGGCGCCTGGTGTGGCCCCCGCGCGGTCCCCCACCTAAACGGTCGGAACCTCGATAGAATGCGCTGGACATTCAACGGCAGTGCCCTTTGCCCCATTGTCTCCACACACAAGGCGCTATTGCTTCAAAGGGGCGGTTGTGTGCACCCTGAATGAGAATGGCCGCTGCCTGTCTCTGACGCCCGCCGACCCTCTGCACTATCCTTCTGCCAGCTCACTATTGCAATACTTAAAGCTTCTGGGGTCACTGCGGGGCCTAGCAGCTCTCAAGACACTCCTCCACCTCGACACCCCAAACGCGGCCAGTAGCATCCTGGGGGCAACAGCGGCGGCTGGGCAGTCTCCGGTCACTGCGCGAAGGCATGGGTCGCAAAGACCCGAAACAAAGGACACTCCCATTTGAAAAACTGGCGGAGAAAACAGCGGAGGAAGACCCCAACATGGGGGAACGGGCAGGTAGCCCTGCTGGAGATGCATCAGCCTTGGCCCCTGCAGCAGAGTGGATGCAAGAAATGAGAGCAGGTTTCAGGTCATTGGACGGTCGCTTCGACTCCCTGGACAAAACGCTCGAATCCATGGGCGTCTAGATGTGGCAGAGGCGCGGATCTCCGACATTGAGGATGGTACCGCACAGGCAACCAAACGACTAGATCGAATGGACCGTCTACTAAAGGAAGTGGCCATCAAGAATGAGGACCT
Source organism: Calotriton arnoldi (assembly GCA_963921515.1). Classification (NCBI taxonomy): domain Eukaryota; kingdom Metazoa; phylum Chordata; class Amphibia; order Caudata; family Salamandridae; genus Calotriton; species Calotriton arnoldi. The sequence continues at coordinate 1,457,283 of CAWUFW010003236.1, forward strand.
TGAAGCACGCAGCCGCCGCAACAATGTGCGCATTCTTGGGGTTCCGGAGTCCACAGCTACGGGTCGCTTAGACATTTTTGTGGAAACTTTGCTGGCGGACATGTTTGGGAGGGATTCATTTACGCCTGGCTTTGTGGTGGAGAGGGCCCACCGCACCCTTGGTCCTCGGCCTAACCCGGGCCTCCCGCCTCGCCCCCTGATAGCCCGCATCATGAACTTCCGAGACAGAGATACGGTCCTGCGTTTGGCCAGGGAGTGTGGTGACGTCACCTGGCAGGGCTCAAAAATCGCTCTTTACCCTGACTTCACGGTGATGGTTCAGGAAGCCAGACGCAAATTCACTGGGGTAAAGGCCGCACTCCGGAACCTTGGCCTTAAATACGGCATGTTATATCCTGCACGTCTTCGAGTGGAGGTTGAGGGCCGGGTACGTTTCTTTGACAATCCTAACGAGGTCCAAGAATTCTGTCGCACCTATAAAAACAGCAATGGCCAGCGGCGGGACGGCAGGGACGACCCGTCTCCTCCGCACAGCGGATCCGTCGCAAGCGTGGATCTGTTCTCTGGCTCCGGTGTGGGGTGACATTGTGGACATTGTTGAGTATTTGACCTTCCTTCCTTCCTTCAATACTTGGGGACACATTATAACTTGACTGAGTATATTTTTCATAGTTGGGCTGCTGACGTGGCGTCGCCACCCCCTAGGTGGATACCTTGGGTTCTTTCAGGCTGATTCGAATGTACCTGTTTATAATTGAGTTCTACTATTGTACAGTCGATTGGTACTTTGGTTTTTGTTCACAGGTTGGGGCAGGCCTTACCATTTTTGCAGTGAGGCTGGGTGGAGGGAGGGGGTTTGGGTAGGGTTTAATGCTTTCCTTATTGATTGTCACGCATGTTGTCCTTGGTATTGGTTTATTGTCCACACCATGACATTTGTCCTTGTCGAATTTCTTAAGACTCTCAGATGGCACAGCTAGGTTTCAACACAGGTCCCTCTAATTTGTCCCTGTTGTCATGGAATGTCAGGGGTCTTAATAATCAACGTAAACGACGGCAAGTAGTGCACTACTTGAATAGACATAACATAGACATCGCCTTTCTGCAAGAAACTCACTTACCTGTCACTGATGCGGCGCGTTTTGCTGCCAGTTGGGGTGCCCATAGGTATTTTGCCAATTTTAGTAATTATGCGAGAGGCACGGCAGTTCTAATCCGTAAGAGAGTCCCTTTTAGCTGCCGGCTGGTCATCATGGACGGGGAGGGTCGGTATGTTATAGTGGTAGGATCGGTAATGGGACACAGGGTCAATCTGATTTGTGTCTACGCCCCCAATACTGACTCCCCGGAGTTTTTCCACTCACTACACACTCAACTTTCCAAACTAGAACCTGCATTGATTATGATAGGCGGGGATTTCAATCTCCTTTTGAATCCAGGCTTGGATAGCACGTCTGGCACCGCAGACACCAAACCTAGAGCGAGGCGAGCGGTCCGTGACCTCTGTGACCAGTTTTCACTGATAGACATTTGGCGCAGGCGCAACCCCACCACTACTAATTACACACATTTCTCTGGTCAACACAACACATGGACTAGGATCGATTTTTGGCTGATCTCCCCGGATGTGTCCCCATGGTATCGAGCGTTGAAGACCCTCCCTAGGACGTACTCGGATCACTCCCCTGTTCAGCTCTGTCTCCAAGTTCCACGCCCGAAGGGTTTGAAAGACAATGGCGCTTTCCCTGCCGCGCTCTTTTAGACGACCTTTTTTGTCATGAGGTCAGTGAAGCAATTGAAGATTACTTTACTATTAATACTGGCTCGGTTGATTCCTGGGCCGTGTTGTGGGAGGGATTCAAGGCCTACATTCGCGGTGTGTGCATATCCAAACACGCAGGGGTACTCAGAGCACTGCGCACAACACTGGCACGGCTGGAGGGAGAACTAGAAACGCTAGATGCAGAAATGCAGCACGTTACCCCTGACTCATTGCACGGTAGGAGACTAGCCCTCCTTTCCGAATACAGGGAAACAGCGGATCGTGAGATCCTTTACTTGGGTAAATATCAAACTGCTCGTAGGTACGGTGAGGGTGACCGGCCGGGTCGCACCCTAGCTCAGATCCTCAGACCGCCCTACAGTAATGCATACATCACAGAGATCCGTGATAAGGATGGAACACTTCTCACAACTTCCACTGATATTAGGGACGAGTTCCTTACATACTACACGGCACTATACACATCTAGACACAGCAGTGATACAACCGCACGGGAGGACTATCTATCCGGAATTGCCTTAGTATTCCTAGAAAAAACATGCAGGAGTTCCTGGCGGAACCCATCACGGAGAATGAGGTACGTGGGGCAATTAAAGCACTGCGTGGTTCCTCTGCCCCGGGCCTTGACGGCTTTACCGGGGAGTTCTACAAGGCCTTTTCAGATCTTCTAGCGCCAAAACTGATTGAGGTTTATGCTGAAGCCCTGGAAAGACAATCCCTGCCTCCCACATTAAACGAAGCGGTCATCATTCTCCTTCCAAAGCCCGACAAGGATCCATCGCTTTGTGGGTCGTATAGACCTCTATCGCTCTTGAATATAGATTATAAAATCCTTGCTAAAATCGTGGCCAACAGACTTTCACAATTAATGGAGTTTATTATTTCCCCGGCACAATCAGGCTTCGTCCCTCATCGCTCTACCTCATTAAACTTACGAACTCTGTTCGCAGTGTTGCACAGAATAAATCCCGAAACTCCCGCTGCGGCTATTCTGTTAGACACAGAAAAAGCCTTTGACACACTCGAATGGCCCTTTTTCTATCTATAATGCGTCGGATGGGTATGCCAGCAGGCTTTATAGCTACTACGAGCCTATTATACAGTCGGCCCACGGCGCGACTCCGCATTAATGGCACTATATCTGGCCCATTCGCACTAACCCGTGGCACCCGTCAGGGGTGTCCACTGTCACCTCTTTTGTTTATCCTTGCCATGGACCCCTTACTGCGGCACTTCCAGGAACGACATCTCCACAGAGGACTGCAGTTTAATACAGGCCCTCTCTTGGTTTCCCTCTACGCCGATGATACCATCCTCTATGTCAGAGAACCGCATCAGAACCTAGCGCCGCTTATACGGGAAATACTCCGCTTTGGTAGACACTCCGGGCTGGGCATTAATTGGCATAAGTCAATTATTTTGCCCTTAACCAGCAGCACAACCCCTTGGGAATGCGAGTTTCCATTGGAATGGTGCTCAGACTCTGTCAAATATCTGGGTATCCATGTGCACCTGAAACAAGACCAGATCATACGCCTCAATTATGGTCGAGCGATGGAGAAACTGGAGACTCGGGTAGAGAAATGGGTACGCCTCCCCATATCCATGGCAGGCAGAATTGCTATAGTTAAGATGATGGTCCTCCCTAAATTTTTATACCTTTTTAATAATATCCCCATGCCCCTCACCCAGAGTTTCTTTGCAACGCTGCGATCCCTTCTTGTCCGACTGGTATGGGGTGGCAGACAGCCTCGGGTTCGATGGAAGGTACTCACTCTACCATACGATAGAGGCGGATTGGGCGTGCCGGATTTTTATTTATACTATTTGGTAGCTCAATGTGGTTATGCCTTTGCTTGGTACCACCCAGACGCGCGGATCCCATTTCTACACCCGGAGGCTGATTTTGTCCTCCCTGAACAACTGGCTGCTGTCTTACCCAGGGGCGAACCCAGGAGTCTAGTCGACATACAAACGGTCTCGACCACTAGCTGGGCTTGGAGCAAGCTCCTTCGCTATACGGGCAATTCAATTTTATATTCATCGGCCCTCCCATTACCGAACGCTCGTTGGCTCCCCATAACGGGCGAGAAACTCGTGCAACGCACACTGACTAAATTTGGTATTGCCAAAATAGGCGAGCTGTATCCTGGCGGACACATATTTTCGGCCACGGAGGACACGCGCTTCCATGACGCTACGTTTATGGATAGATTCGTCCTCAGACGACTTTATTCAGCATTAAGAGCTACGATAGTTGGCTTCCCGTTGGAACCGGACTCATTCGAGCCGCTGACTCTACTCATTGAGAAGGAGAGTGGTACACACATCATTTCCACACTTTATAAACTCTGCATTGCACAAGTTCCTAGTGTGGACGACAAGCTCCGTTTGGACTGGGAGACCGACTTGGGGCATCCTATTTCGGACGACCAGTGGTCCGCCTGTTGCACGGTTACCAAAACCGTGTCATTAAACAGTCGCCATAAACTATTACACTACAAGTTTCTCCGTAGAATGTACATGACGCCAGCAAAACTACATAAAATTGACCCGGAAAGGCCACATACATGCCGGAAATGTGGCGCACAACACGCTGATTTCGCCCATTTGACCTGGACATGTCCTCGCATTCATTCATACTGGGACCAGGTGCACAAAACACTTGGGGACATTCTCGGGCTCACACTGGTTCCTATTCCGGAGGTGGCACTGCTGGGCTACACGGTCAACTTTCCTAAAGCTGTCCGGCAGCTAGCTTCCCTTGGCCTCCTTTTGGCAAAACGTGAGATAGCACTACACTGGGGCAGCAGGACCTCTCCTACGACACAAGGCTGGCTGAATAGCTTAGCGTTCTGTAGTACCAATAGCGAACTCTATTCTAGCCTGCTACCCAACACAGCATGCCCTAAAGACATCTGGGGCCCATATAAAGCATATATTGTCACCCTGAACAACTCTTCACTCTCCCAGCTTAATTCAGGGATAGTACCCACGGGGGTTGGTTAGGACATTCGGTCTGCACACTGACATGTCAGGTACGACATCATGTTGCAGGGGGGTATTTCACTCCACATCACTCTCGTTCACCCCACATCATCGAGAGCTCTAGGACAAGGACAATAACGGACAAAGGGTACTGATCTACAGCTAGGATAAAACTGCAGGGATCATGATATGCAGGTCGTGCTGTTGGGACTTGGGTGGCATGTATTATGTTACATGAGATGTTATGGGTATAATCTGACGAGTAACCATTATGTATTAAGAGGAGAGATGAATATATTTCACTGTTATTTCTGTTATACTGTACAATGGACAACTGCACCAACTGAAACGTAATTTGTGGTCGTTTGATAATCAAGGATAAATAAAGTTTAAAAAAAAAAAAAAAAAGTGACCCAGACTCTGTCCCCTCTGCTTTAAGGTTCTTCTTACTCCGAATCCAGGCTTGGATTCCACCGGACACTTTTCATCTTCCCGGCAGCAGTACTTCTTCGCATCACGCCATTGAAAACGACGAGGGTTTCTGACACCACTTGACCCCTATGCACCCGGCTCCTCTGGGATAGGTAACACGGGTACCTCGGTACTCACAAGGATGCTGGCCTTAGAACCTTCTATGTTCCAAAGGGTTTGCTTAAAGTCCTCTCCGAAGTGTCCTTAAACTGTAATTTTCCAACCGCGACTTTCCCATAGAGTTGTACGGAGCTCGCGTCTGTGTTCCCACATTGCACCCGTCCTCCGTGGGCTCCCTGTGTCACTCCTGTGGGTGGTTCCTTGGGGTCTCAGCGATTCTACGTGCTCTAGGCACTGTGTCTATTGAAGTCGTGGTTATTATACCACTTTCTTAGTATATGGTTCGGTCTCCCCTGGAGCCCAGCTGTGTATTGTGCTATTTACTGTCGTTCTATTGATTTAACATTGTGTACTGTACATTCTAATCTCGGGTAGAGATTAGTAGAGAGTGTTTTAGTAATAAATACATATTTTTATATAACACTTGTGTGGTTCTCCTTTCATTTAGTCATTCAGGAGGTGATATTCTGGTAAAACAAGCTGCTTTACATTCCTTCAAGATTAAGCCTGAAGGCTGCTCTCCATAGCTACCACTAGGATAGCTTTCATAAAGGTTATCTTTGACCTAATCATCAATAAGGGTAGTTTGGACTGGTGCAAGGTGCCCACTTTAATTAGTGGACAGCATATACCAGGCCAACTTCTCACAAGCTGCAAAAACCATTAGACAGTAGCAGAGATATATGATTAGAAGCACTATGAATGTAAAGGGATGGTAAAGTTCTACCATCTTGCAGTAATCATGAATACAGACAAGTATATAAAACACATGATAAAAAGTGCGTACTCCTACGATGTCTCCCTGTTATGTGCTGGATTGAGGCCCTAACATAGGTGCGCCGTTTCAGAGGCACAAATCCTTCGTGCCACAAAGACAGGCAGGCCCTTTCACCCACTAAAGGCCCTTTCGCCTACATTAGCCCTCCTTTCACAATAACGAGCAACAGAGGCTGTCCCTTATCTGACGTGTGCTCTGGGTGCAGAAGACGGTCCATCCTAAATACGTCATCTCCATGTCCAACAGTGACTAACCTACGTCACAACGAGTTCTTAGAAACAGACCCTTAAGCTCTTGGGATTTTCCCTAGCACAGGATTATTGATTTCTCCAAGAACTCATTAAATATGCATGAACCACTATTCCCTAAGGGTTCATTCCTGACGTCTTCCTCTGACCGACTTTACGTCAATACTAACATTCCAAGGCACCTATCAGGTATAAATATACCTCCCTTTGCCCAAGCAAACCAGAGGGGACCGAGACTTCCATGCCGACACTCTGACCTGAGACGCTGCAACCTGCGTCATGCCACAGCTCCAGCTGGCAGAGGTCCATCCACCCATCCTGGGGTGTCCAGCTCGAGATCAGGATGAAGTCCCACTAAGGTAATAGGGTTAGACTAAATCCTAGGGGATTCTTGGCTCTCTAAGACCTACACACATGCTAGGTACACTTAGGTACATCTAGTTAGGCATCATAGGGTATAGGCTTTATCTTAAATGCATTCTGTATTTCATGTATGTGTTCATTACTATTACACAATGGTAAAACTGTACCATGCATTTTTATTTAACTGCACTGCTGGCCATATTTCTCTGCTACTGTCCAACAGTTGTTGCAGCACATATTACCAGTACTAGAATAACAACTGTGCAATAAATTTTATTGTAAACACACCCGACTGTTTCTTCTATGTACTTCTCTGAGATGAGTGACTGAATGAAAAGTAGTATATTGTTTCCACGATCCTGAGGGATCAGGGTTTTATGTTATGTGGTTGCCAGAAGCTATTCCCTTCTTGTTGTCAAGAAGTTTCTAGTGGCCTCTGAGCTAGCTGGTACACAGTAATTAAGTTTAATATACGCGATAGGGGCATACCGACCTCAGTCCTATGCCAAGCCTATAGTGTATGTTATTCCAATGCGCAGAACCTATCAGGGAAATAGGAACTACACTACATGGCGCCCAACTTGAATTTGGCACTTATTTAACAGTAGAATCTGAGTAGTTCAGTCATGCTTATTCTCAGAGACCCCTACTCACAAAACGCCAGAGACGTCTGGAGTGGGTAGGCACAAAACTCCGCCACAGCTGAGTAGGCAAACTTCCTATGTATTGGCTGTTGGTTAATCAAGCTTGAAGGAAATAGTTCCCGAACAATTGTGCCTTTTAAAACCTTATCTTAAAACCCTTTTTTAGGACATTTTGTTTTCACAACACAATGTCTGTCGAGGCAGCTGCTCCTGTCACTGGGACACAGGTCTCAAACGACGAAGAGGAAGCAAATGCAATACATTTTGCACCCAAAATCAGGCATACACACACAAAAACCCCTCAGACATGGTTTAACAGACCGAGGAGGTACAGTGATATTAATAGAGGCACACGAAGATTTTCAAACAGATGTGTTCTATTTTTGGGTTACATTCCCAGCAGTAAATGCAACAACTCAGACTTTTCATTCTTACATACATGAAAAAGTCCCAGCAGTCTACACTCCGTTCGAGGAGATTAAGATTCCGCTCACTGACCAGGACCACAATTTCTGGTTTAATGGCGCCCTACAACAAATAAATAAAACCAGGTTCGGTCCACTAGGTAGACCAGGAGCTAGATGGCCAATATTAGCCGGCTACATACCACATCCTGACATTGACATAATGCCACAAGATGCACTGCTCTTACAACACAAAGAGTTGGTAAAACTCTTACAGAGCCATGACGCAACTCGTCATGAGGACACTTGGTGTCCAGCCCACAGTAGCTACAAATAACACAGCTCCAACACAGAGCACCGCTATTAAAATCACTCCACAAAACTTACACACAGTAATGGGTAAATTGCCCACGAAACGTGAACAGATTCCTTTCTGGGTAGCTCAGAAAATTATCCAGTTAGAAGCAGTATTTCCAAATACCACACCGTTTGAAAGCATATAATGCTAACACTCTGCTTGCCCATGGGGATCACACCAATCAATTAATCAATCAATCAGGGAATTGTAAGCGCGCTACTCACCCGTGAGGGTCTCAAGGTGCTGAGGGGGGGGTCCGCAGATCTGTTTAGCCGAAGAGCCAGGTCTTGAGGGTCTTCCTGAAGGTGTTCAGGGAGGGGGCGCGTCTGATGTCTGCCGGTAGCTCGTTCCAGGTCTTGGCTGCAATGTGAGAGAAGGATCTTCCGCCTGCTCTGGCTCTGTGGATGCGCGGGGTTTCGGCCAGTGCGAGGATGGGAGATCGGAGGTTTCTTTTGGGTACGTGGAAGTTGATTCTGTCGTTGAGGTATTTGGGTCCGTTGTTGTGTAGGCATTTGTAGGCGTGAGTGAGGATTTTGAAAGTGACTCTTTTATCCACGGGGAGCCAGTGGAGACTTCGTAGGTGTTGGCTGATGTGTTCGTGTCGGGGGAAGCCGAGGACGAGTCTGGCGGCGGTGTTTTGTACTGTCTGGAGTTTGCGGAGTAGGGACTTGTTGATGCCGGTGTAGAGTGCGTTTCCATAGTCCAGTCTGCTGGTGATGAGTGCGTGGGTGACTCTCTTCCTTGACTCAGGGGGGATCCACTTGAAGGTCTTGCGGAGGATGCGGAGGGTGTTGAAGCAGCTGGAGGTGACGGCGTTGGCCTGTCGGTTCATGGAGAGTGATGAGTCGAGTACGATGCCAAGGTTCTTGGCGTGGTCTGAGGGGTAGGTGGGCTTCCGAGGGCGGTCGGCCACCAGGTGCTGTCCCATGCAGAAGGGGTGGTACCGAGGACGAGGACTTCTGTCTTCTCGGCGTTGAGCTTCAGGCAGCTGTTGGTCATCCAGACTGCGACGTCTTGCATTCCTTTCTTGAAGTTGAGTTTGGCAGTGGTGGGGTCTTTGGTGAGGGAGAGGATGAGCTGGATGTCGTCGGCATAGGATACGATGTTGAGGCCGTGTTGTCGGACGATGGCTGCGAGGGGGGCCATGTAAATGTTGAAGAGGGTGGGGCTCAGTGATGAACCCTGTGGGACTCCACAGGTGATTTTCGTGGGGTCGGAGAGGAAGGGTGGGAGTCTGATCCTTTGGCTTCTTCCGGTGAGGAATGATCGGATCCAGGCCAGGGCTGTTCCTTGTATGCCTGCGTCGTGTAGTCTGACGACTAGTGTGCGATGGGAGACGGTGTCGAAGGCCGCTGATAGGTCGAGTAGGATGAGGGCTGCGGAGTGGCCTTGGTCCAGGAGGGTGCGGATGTCGTCTGTGGCGGCGAGTAGGGCGGTCTCTGTGCTGTGGTTGCTTCGGAATCCGGATTGGGACGGGTCGAGGGCGGCGTTCTCTTCAATGAATCGTGTCAGTTTCCTGTTGACTGTTTTCTCTGCAACTTTGGCTGCGAAGGGGAGGAGCGAGATGGGCCGATAGTTCTTGAGGTCGGTGGGGTCAGCTGTGGGCTTCTTGAGCAGGGGTCTGACTTCTGCGCGCTTCCAGTCATCTGGGAAGGTGCCTGTTTTGAAGGTGGTGTTGATGGTGCGTTGTAGTTTGGGTGCAATGGCGGCCACGGCTCTGTGGTAGATGTGAGGGGGGCAGGGTCGGTGGGGGCCCCGAGTGGATGCTTTTCATGGTCGAGGCGGCGTCTTCGGCCGTGATCGGTGTCCAGTTGGAGATGGTGGGCTGGCTGGTGTTTCTGGGGGCGGGGGGCCGTCTGTGGCGCCTGGTGGATGGTCGATGAAGTTATTGTAGAGGTTTTTGATCTTGAGGTGGAAATAGGTTCCAAGCTTGTCGCAGAGGTCTTGGGATGGGGTGATATCTGTGGCTTCGCTGCGTGGGTTGGTGAATTCTTGAATGACACTGAAAAGTTCCTTGGAGTTGGTGGAGTTGGCCAGGATTTTGTTGTGGATGAAGTTCCTTTTGGTGGCTCTGATCTGGTTGAGGTAGTCCATCATGGCGTCCTTGTAGGTGGTGTGGTTTTTGGTTGTCTTGGTGTTTCTCCAGTTCTTCTCCAGGCGTCTGCAGGTGCGTCTGGCTTCTTGGAGAGCGGTTGTGAACCAGGCGGCTTTCCTGGGGCGTTGTCTGTCGGGGTTGCGTAGCGGGGCGAGCTCATCTGCGCAGTTGGAGATCCAGGTGTGGAGTTCTCTGGCTGCGTCGTTTGTGCTGTTTGCGCCGGGTGCCCAGGTGTGGTTGTCTCGGGTGAGGGTGGAGTTAAGTTGCTCGTCGGTAACCTTGCTCCAGTTCCTTCGTGGTGGGCGTGGGGCTGGTTTGGGTGCATTGGGTTTGTTGATGGAGAAGTGTACGCAGTGGTGGTCGGTCCATGGCGGCTGCGTTGTGTGGCTGAAATGGACGCTGTTTCCTGCCGCGAAGATGGGGTCGAGGGTGTGTCCTGCTCTGTGGGTCGGTGTGTTGACGAGTTGTTTAAGTCCGATGCTGGCGAGGTTGTCGCGAAGGATAGTGGAGTTGGGGTCGCTGGGGTTGTCGAGGTGGAAGTTCAGGTCTCCAATGAGTATGTAGTTTGTTGAGGCGATCGCGTGGGGTGCGATGAAGTCGGTGATGGTGGTGGCGAAGGGTGTTCGGGGGCCGGGGGGTCTGTAGACGAGGGTTCCTCGGAGTGTGGCTTTGGGGGTGGCCTGGATCTTGAAGTGCAGGTGTTCGGCGGAGGGGAAGGTTTCGCTGGAGGTGGTGAGGCGGAGGGTGATCTTGTGGGCGATGGCGAGGCCCCCTCCTGGGTGGTTGGGGCGGTCTTTCCTCTGGATCTTGTATCCGTCTGGGATGGCGGTGCTGATGTCGGGGGCGGAGGATGCGTTGGTCCAGGTGTCTGTGAAGAAGGCAATGTCGGGCGAAAGAGAGTCGAGTAGGTTCCAGATTTCCATGGCGTGTTTGTGTACGGAGCGTACGTTGAGGAGGATGCATTTTAGGGTGTCGCCGGTGCTGGCGTCGGCGGTGTTGGAGGCCGGGGTGGCGGTGAGGGTCTGGCGGCAGTGGAGGCAGGAGAACTGGCCGTGGGTCGTGTTCGGCGAGGCCTGTTGGCATTCTCTAAGTCTTCCAGGGTTGAGTGCGAGGAGGGTGGTGGTGTCGTAGCGATGGGTAGTGGGAGGTCCAGGGTTCCTGGCGCTGGCCGCGGACGGGCGCAGACCGGCGCAGACGGGCTTGCCTTTGGTGCACCGGCGGCGCGCTGGCGGCACGCCTGCTGCGCACGTCCGCTGCACGACCGCGCAGCGGCCGCCATTAAGTAGGGGAGGTGGGAGGGAGGAGAGGCTGGGAGGCGGGAACTGGGGAATTCCGGGGGAATTCTGGGGGGAAATTCGGGGGAATTCCGGGGGAGGGGCCGCATGGGCAGCAGCGGCGAAAGGCAAAAGGAACAGGCAGGCACGAGAAAATAAAAACAGTGGTGGAATTAGAGCAAGACACAGATGGGCACAATAACAGTGGCACAACAGGGGGAAAAATTAAGAAAAAAAATGGCTGAGAAAGGTTACGGTGGTTGGAGGCAGTCTGGTCCCAGTTGGAGCGGGAAGCAGCCTCGAACCTCCCAAGGAGGAGGTCGGGGTATGGAGGCAAGAGACGGCACAGCGGAGCAGTGGGGAGAGAGTGGACCTAGACCGAGGGCCGGAGGTCTTACCCGACCGGACCGGACCAGAACGGACCAGACCGGAGTTCTTACACCACAGTTAGAGGACTGCACCACTTGGGGTACAGTCTTTGCTGTCATATATACCAGGAATCATGGTATTCCTTCCTTAGCAGTAATTCCAGATGTCTTACGACGGATACAGAACAAGTATGGAGCTGAACCAGCTCTGACCTTAGGTATGAAATTACTAGGTAATTACGACCAGGTATCAACAATAATACTAGCTAACATTAAAGGGGAAGCAGCTTCAGTGGCGATCCGCCAACACCTAAGAGAGGTCAGTCTTATAGACCAACCACAAGAACTTCCCAAAATAATTGAAACTGCATATGCAGAACTGGGAAGGGACAGTTTGGGTGGGAAAGCTTTTAAAACCACAGCTAATGGGCAGTCCTGAGAAGGACAATTCTAAGCAGACACCTACTTCCTCTAAAAAGAAGTGGGATAATAATAAAAAACAAAATTTTTCAGAAAAGATTCTCAGTCCCGAGGTAGGTCTCCTCAACAGGAGCCCTCTGCAAGGAGGTATAACCTTAGGAATAGGGATAATATTAGGAAACCTGACAGGTATCAGGATACTGATACACATTCCTCTCGACAAACAACACAGGGAGAGAAGGAAAGTTAGCACACAAAGAAGAGCGCAAGCAGTCCAGGGACAAGCACGCTCAGGACTCTTCTAAAACAGAAGACAAGCCACAATCCAAACCTCAATTTAAAAAGAAGAAAGTTGCAGGTCTCAAAGTTAGACATGCACAGAATCCTAAGGACTCAACTTCTGAACGGGAAATGGGCTCAGACAATGCTAGACAGCGCGGCAGAAGTAACAATAGCTCGCCTGAACCTGAAGGAATTTCTGGACAGCAAAATTGAATGATTACATCACGGTGGGAACACCAGGCAAAAGGGTGAGAGTCCCACACAAGTTATATGAAATAACACTCCGCATGGAGGAGGACAAACACAGGAAAGTAAAAGGTCTCTTTGCGAAGAACCTATTGTCTGGTTTTGACATACTGTTAGCAGAACAAGATTAGCCGCCAGCATTCGTCAGGGAGCGCCCAAAGGGAGAAAGTATATTTTTCCTGCATTTTCCAACCATGTTCCCGTTCACCTTAAACATACATATGCACGGGAGTGGGCAGTAGCCCAAGCTCCAGCATTGTATAAAAATCACGCTGGATGGGATGATGCCTCAACCCACCACGTGATCCCGTTAATAGTTTCACCACATGCTCAAAGACAATATCGTATTAAGCAAGAAGTCAGGGAGATCTTAGATCAACTTGAATACCAGGAGAACATTGAAAAATGCACTTCACAAAAGAACAATCCCTTGTTTCTCTTATCAAAACATGATAATACATTTCGTCTAGTTTTCATTTTACAGACACTTGAACACTTGCACAAAGACATATGCTGTCCAACATGCAGATAGTGCCGCATTAATGAATAACATTATGCGGGGAAAAAATACAAAACGACACTTGTTGTCTCAAATGGATTTTTCTGTTAAACTATAGCACCTGAAAACAGGTACCTTACAGCATTTAGTATATTAGAGTCCCAGCGACAATTTTTTGTCATCTCCCCCGTGGGTATAAGAACAGCTCAGGGGTATTTTCTGAAAGAGTTACTGAATGGCTAAAGCACTTTGATGAAGAAGCGTTGTCCTATATGGATGATATTTATCTAACGGACGACGTATTGGGGAAACACTTGACCAGGGTGAGCACCATTATTATGGGATTCGCCTCTGAGGGCTACAAATTTCATTTTGAGAAATCAAAAATTGCCCACCTCTGTGTCCTATTTTTTGGATACTAGTTTTCAAGTGAAGGGAAAAGCCTGGTAGCTAACTTTTTAGAAAAGTGTGCGCTGCTCCAGCCTCCAAAGACATTAAAACAACTTCCAATCAGTACTGGGGTTCCTAGATTTTGGCAGAACATACATTTTGGATTTCGCAGAGAGAGTAAAACCTTTCTACGACCTTTTTCAAACCTGACTTTTCAGTCAAACACTGGACACAAGAACACACCAATATTCTTTGTTCACTCCAGGAAGATATTATTGCTTCCAAACACATACACACACGTGTAAACTTGCACCACTTGGTACTCAGTATCATTTTGGGTCAATGCGGGTACACTTATTAAACCTTTAATGAAGGTGAAACTGTACCAATCGCATACAAATCTCATCTGTACACAAACACAGAAATGAGTTTTAATTCAACAGAAAAAAATTCTGACAACCATTCAGACTGCTGTAGCAAAAGAAAGAGCACTGGCTCATGGGAAGATGCATTATTGTCGTCACCCCAGTCCCGGGGCTAGCATTCCTAATGCCAAAGCCTTACATCCAGAATGGATACAAAGGGCTAATTCTTTTGCTGCATCAGACTTTGAATCCAGATTTGATCCAAGTTTAAAAATACAGGCATTCCTGCAATATGAAAAAGAACATCATCTACCAAATGAAATCCTGCCTCTAGATCAGTATGAATTTTTAAAATTTACACTGATGGGTCTGCCCCACCGGCCGCCTTTGTTAAAGATCAGATGCTGGATGGCAAGTTCTGTCCTCATTGCACCAAAAAACTACCTCTAGGTAATAGCAAGGCTCGGTTGGCAGCTTTAAAAGCCCTGATACTTGCACTTGTAAACACGGATCGAGAATTCCCCACACTCATTGTGTGTGATTCCTTTTACTGTGTGCAATCATACAATAAAGCATAAAATGCTTTGGGAACAAGTAGTTCAGTTGAGAAACAAACTACCTCTGCCCACTGAAATTTTGCCTCTCGATCAGTACGAATTTATAATTTATACTGACGGATCAGCACAACCCGCTACAGGGAGTAAGCAAGCTTACAGTGCAGCGTGCGCAATCGTTAAAGGTCGCATGCGCGATGGTAACTTCAGACCAATGGTCACTAAAACTCAATCTCTAGGAGATTGTACAGCTCAGCGAGCTGAACTACAAGCATTCAAACTGGCACTTGAAAATACAGATCGCGAATTCCCCACACTTATAGTGTGCGATTCCTTTTACTGTGTTCAACCATATAATAAATATTTACACCATTGGGAACAAAATGGGTTTAAAGATGAAAAAGGTGGCATAATTAAACACAAAAATTATGGGAACAGGTAGTGGAGTTGAAAAACGACCTACCAACAACTCACGTGATTAACACGCAGAGTCATCAACGTGATGGCGTGCACGTTGAAGGGAATTCATTGGCTGTAGAAGCCACACACGGGGCTGTTCACACAGCTTCCGTAGCTGCGCACACTCGTTCAACAACAATAGACTGTGAGATATGGTGGCTGTAATTGCTTCACGCAAAGGCAGCACAGCAGTGCCTAAGAAATTTCCACTCATATACTCCTACAAGTTAGGTGCAAACAACATTCCATATGCTCAGATTCCTGGAGTGGGGGATAGAGTATTTCCAAATATGGATAGTAGGCAGGAATTCATGCTTAAAACACACAAGGGCTTGGGCTCCGCACATTCAGGGGTCATAGCTACTATTTCTTCATTGCAACAGTGCTATTGGTGGCCAGGGATTAGAAGTCAGACTATTGGCTTTGTCTTGAACTGCAAAATCTGCAAACAAATGCCAGGCTACACCATCACAAGACCCGCGCAGGTCCCATTGCTAGACAGCATCAGACTGTCCACTTGATCGTGTCATGTAACAGGACCACTGTGGCCCCTCAAATTTTGAGGTGGCTTAAAAATATATCTTGGTGGCAGTGGATCCGTGCTCAAGTTTCAAATAGGTATGGCCTCAGCACTCGGCTGACGCTCAAAACTGTTATAGAAAGATTTGCGAGTCCATAACAGGAGATACGCAATCAACGTTACACCCTGACTGTGGCTCCACGCTTAGCTCTCGGGCTGACAAAGAGGCCATGGAAGGGATGGACGTATTATTGCGGTACTCCTCTCCAACGCCATCCTGATGGAATTTAGGTAGAGGAGAGGAAGGACTGGGGCATAGAGCAATCCTTAACAGCTAGGGTATTAGGCGGGGCGTTAGTGAGGTCAAACACTTATATGGATTCAGGGGGCAATACACACCCAGCCAAGAAGCTCTCTAAGAGGTCTGACTCCATTTACGAATGTGGGAACCTGATCATAAATGTGAAGGCACAGTGGCGGATGAAAACCATTCTGTATCTATGATCGTTTGGCTGTTTTACAGGAACTAAAGGAAACAAAGAAACAAACAAAGATTCTGTCAAAGTGAAACAGGCTGCCAATGGGAAGTCGAGGTAATCACGGCAAGACCTGTCTGAATCCCAAAAGTCGGGGATCTGGGCAGAGAGATATAAAGATCGCGGACACAAAGGAATTTGGCCCCTCATACAGGAAAACCTGTGCCATTCCTTGAAGTGAAAGGAACAAGAACTGTACTTTTGCCGCATCTTGCCGTGAAAAAGGAAAACAGATTCATTTCAAATGAAAGAATCAACCAAAAACTATGTGGCCAATACTGAGCAGTAGGCCTCGTGAACTCCACAGTAGTAGACGTCCCTCTCACTACAATTCAAGAAATTCAAACTGAAAAGCTCATCACGTTTGAGAAATCAAATCCATGGAGTGGGGGACTATGCAACAATGCAATGGAACTAGTTCTCCTTGAACCAACCTTTCAAATTCAAAATAAAAGTCAAGACAACACTCAAGTTGCAATTTGGCCAAAAACAAATGTGTACACCAACGTTTTTCAACAAAAGCATCAAATAATAAAAGCTTCATCGTTTTTCAACAAAAACATCAAATAATAAATGCATCAATGTTTTTCAGCAAAGACATCAACTATTAACTTCAACATTTCAAAGTTTTTCAACAAAAACAGCAGAAATAACTTCAGCTAAACATGATGCAATTTCAACAATTGATCATACAGCTACTGGCTATTTCATTAACTTTGATACGTTTTCCATGGCTCCACGTGAACAGGAAGCGACGCCAGCCCAAAAACAAACAACGAACATGCAAGTACAAACTTTTGAACCTTTTCTTTTTCCAAAAGATACAGACCTGGCTTCACCATAGAACTATGGAGTATTTCTGGGTTCATCTTTTTCTGTTCTGGCTTTGCTTAGAGCTAGCTTTTAGTATGACTCTTAGTGGACACTTTCTACAACACAGGATCAACATAAAACTGAAGCCACGTCCATTTTCAATTCAAATGCAAAAGAGACTTATAAATGTATTCGGCCTGAACAAGCCTTTGTCTGATTAATGTATTTTGAACTTTCATTCATTTTCATTCGTTTTATCATTCATTCAGTGATGTCATTACCTGCAGTACATTTTTCTGAAAATTGGGTTACTGATACAGTGAATAATATGCTGTCTGTTTCAGGAATAATTGCTACATTTTCAGATCATGAAATGTTAGAGATTTATTCTTATTGTGACGCTTTATACCTGTTACCTTCATTAAGGTTATCAACTCCTACACAATTGTAATGCATCTAGAAATGTGGTTGTTTAAACACCAGTAGGAACGTTGCCAAACACCACCAAACACCATCGCACGGGGTGGAATAGTTGACATACATCAGCAGGGGCAACATTAGATGCCATTTACAAAACAACAGGACAGACCCAGTTAGGAAAGTATGGGGGGTTTGGCCTTTTGACACAAATACCTGTCACAAAAATGATTGCTGAACATCACCAAGGGACTCAGTATACATAGGCCAGACCTACGTTATGTACAGATAACATCCAGAGGTAGTGAAATCCTACAGTGTAGGGAAGTTGTGCCTTTTTTTTGGCTAGAAGCCCCAACACTGACAGTAGTGAAACGAAAGTTTCCTTTGTAAAATTCAATGCTTTAGGCAATCTGAAAACCATGCTTGTGCAGCACTTTTTTTTTCATTTCACATCAGCTAAAGAAATATTTTTTCTTTTTTGCAAAATAGCACTCTTAAATACAGACTGCCCCTCTTTCCTTTTTGATAAATTTTATCTTTCACATACAAGCAGTGTGATACACCTTGGGAATACCTCGCGAACAGGAACTATGCTTTTCATGGTTTCTAATATTTAAAAGACCAGTCTGAAAAGACTGCAACTGCAACATACCTGTTCTCTGATGCCTGTTTTTTGCAGTGAAGAATGCGTGGTCATCATCTGTCTGACACTTCCAAAGGAAACGCCAGCGGCATTTACCACCAGGCTGGAACTGCTGAAGTCCCATGCTTGGCTGTGTCCCAAGCGTGTTCCCATCAAACCAAAGCATTCCTTGCAAATCCAGTGGGTGCCTTTCTGCTTCCTTTAGCAGCACCAAGGTATCGATTACAGCACCGGCTGCCTCAGAACCAGCAACTGGCTGCACTATTCTGTGCTCCCACAACGATTCTGCGAGGTATTACAAAGGTCCTTCCCCTGCAGTAACTAGCAACAGAAATGTTGTGTCTCCCAGCCAGCACTTTTTATCTCTATTTTGCTAAAACATGTCCTGAAACACATTTTTTCTCTTATTGTTTCAACTCTCACCGAGTGCTTGGAGCTTTCCTTCTAAGTTGACCTTTTTTTTTTCTAAAGAAAGCATGGTCTTCTGAACAGCTTGTAAGAGTTTTCAATTTTATAAACAGGAACTTTTATAAGTAACTACTGACTCTAAGAGAGTATTTTTTAATGACACTATAGATTTTTCCTGTCTCCACAGAGTCTATAGTAATTTTACATATTTTAACAGCTGCTATTTTTTCAGCTCATAAACCACTCTCATGCAACTACCTGCCAATTATATGCAAAGGCCTATTTTAGTCACGTAGTTTGCTTTTAATGGGTTATTCACGATTGTCCATAGATTGGAGTCGGTGTTATGTGCTGGATTGAGGCCCTAACATAGGTGCGCCGTTTCAGAGGCACAAATCCTTCGTGCCACAAAGACAGGCAGGCCCTTTCACCCACTAAAGTCCCTTTCACCTACATTAACCCTCCCTTCACAATAACAAGCAACAGAGGCTGTCCCTTATCTGACGTGTGCTCTGGGTGCAGAAGACGGTCCATCCTAAATACGTCATCTCCATGTCCAACAGTGACTAACCTACGTCACAACGAGTTCTTAGAAACAGACCCTTAAGCTCTTGGGATTTCCCTAGCACATGATTATTGATTTCTCCAAGAACTCATTAAATATGCATGAACCACTATTCCCCAAGGGTTCATTCCTGACGTCTTCCTCTGACTGACTTTACATCAATACTAACATTCCAAGGCACCTATCAGGTATAAATATACCTCCCTTTGCCCAAGCAAACCAGAGGGGACCGAGACTTCCATGCCGACACTCTGACCTGAGACGCTGCAACCTGCGTCATGCCACAGCTTCAGCTGGCAGAGGTCCATCCACCCATCCTGGGGTGTCCAGCTCGAGATCAGGATGAAGTCCCACTAAGGTAATGGGGTTAGACTAAATCCTAGGGGGATTCTTGGCTCCCTAAGACCTACACACATGCTAGGTACACTTAGGTACATCTAGTTAGGCATCATAGGGTTATAGGCTTTATCTTAAATGCATTCTGTATTTCATGTATGTGTTCATTACTATTACACAATGGTAAAACTGTACCATGCATTTTTATTTAACTGCACTGCTGGCCATATTTCTCTGCTACTGTCCAACAGTTGTTGCAGCACATATTACCAGTACTAGAATAACAACTGTGCAATACATTTTATTGTAAACACACCCGACTGTTTCTTCTATGTACTTCTCTGAGATGAGTGACTGAATGAAAAGTAGTATATTGTTTCCACAATCCTGAGGGATCAGGGTTTTATGTTATGTGGTTGCCAGAAGCTATTCCCTTCTTGTTGTCATGAAGTTTCTAGTGGCCTCTGAGCTAGCTGGTACACAGAAATTAAGTTTAATATACGCGATAGGGGCATAACGACCTCAGTCCTATGCCAAGCCTATAGTGTATGTTATTCCAATGCGCAGAACCTATCAGGGAAATAGGAACTACACTACATGATGTAACTAGATGTACCTAAATGTACCTAGCATCTGTGAAGGTGTTATGCCAAGAATCCCTCTAGGATCTAGTCAACCCCATTACCTGAGAATGAGAGAGTATGGGACCCCGTCCTGGTTTCGAGTTGGGACACCCCGCGAGGGATGTTAGACCACTGCGAGCTGGAGTGTCTGCATGCAGGAACCTCAGCGTCTCTGGTCAGTGTGTCAACCGGAAAGTCTCGGTCTCCTCTGTCCTTCTAAGCAAGATGTGATGTATATATACCCATAGGTCTCCCCAGGGGTCCTACCTTGCTGTGTTACTGTGTCGGCCTAAAGGATGACGTCGGGCCTGAACTTTATACAGAGATATTATACAGGAGATGTTCATCCTGATGTTAGTCCTGCTGTGCTTCCAAGAAGCCTCATGCATAATGTATGAGATTCGAACTAGGGGGAAACCCGCGTTCTGAATGCGGTGTCGTATCTAGGTAAAAGGTCAGTCCCTAAGAACCGTTATGTATGTAATGTAGGAAAGAATATAGGTGAAAGGTTGCAATGTTACCTGCGCCTATATAGGGTACCTATATGGAATATAACACCCACTCCTCATCTGACTGGACGACATATGTAACTTATTACCATACTACTAGCCTAACTAGATATTGGTACGCACAAAGTTTTAAAAACATCTGTTTAGCTAAAACTGTTTAAAACTTCTAAAAAAATTCTAAAAACTTAAAATTGTCTAAAAAATTTGCAAGCTATACCTCTAAAGTGTCCCTCGTTATAGTCCGAAGCACTATAAGCATTAGAAAGCCATGTATGTCCAATAAATGAAAGGAATGTCAATTTTTGTTTTGAGTTCCAAATTTGAGCTTGTTTTTAAAAAGGGCGAATTTCTTCCAGCACACGACGAGCCAAGTGAGTCAAAGGTTTATGTGTCCTGGCTGGTAGACGCAACATTTTTGTTGCTTGCTTCCGCAGTAGACGGCCCCTGTAGCACCTTGCAGAGTACGTCAATCGAGCACAGATGATGTTCTACACTGTCCGCAGCCGGTGCTGGGGCAGACTGTGCGCCGTCCAAAGCCTGGGTGTCCATACCAACAGGTGCTGTTACTACCGCCATCAACATCGGAATACGCTGAGGACACTGCAGAACATGGGCCGTTACCGGGTCCAGTAAAGCATTCACGTCCGGTTGCGCACATGATGGGAGTGTCAAACAAAGGTCTAACACGCATTCTTCTCCGCAAAACAGGCATCGGAGGACAGGTAAGATGCAGTCCATCCAGACTGGTCGAAAAGACAAGAACCAAGATGCACTTAGTTCTCTTAGGCGGGGCGTGCCTAGATGTTGTACCATGCGGTCAAGGTATTTATGCTCCAGGAGTGCTCTTTCCATCTCCTTGGTGACTGGGACATCCATTGCGTAGCAAATATAAAACAATCAGGATACCTGCTGCTAGAAACAGGATGAGCGAAAGTCCTCCAAAGATGCTTCCAAATAGAGTGTGTATGACGTTTGGGATAACTCCAAGTACCGTCTGAAAGGTGCTCAGAAGTCCAGAACGTATGGTCTTAAATAGGTGGACAATGCCTGTTGTATCAAACATGTTAAAGATACGATTTACCATTTCTGCGAAATGGAAAGGGCAGTTTGTATGAATATGCACCTGTATCTCTGCCGAAGACCTTGCGATCTGAAGATCAAAAGTCTCTCGAGCGGAGGTTAAGGGCACGGACTTCTGTAGAAGCATGGATTTCATTCTGCTTAGAGTATCATACCGTATTAAAGAAACATTCAGTGAAGGCCTTAATGGCGCCTCCCTGACTGTATGTGTCGGTGCAAACAATACTTGCATACAACAAGTAACCCTGGAGCTCACGGTTACCAGATATGCTATGCCCGGTAGCATTCCGCAGCAGCCTTGACTGTTCAGCATCAAGTAACTCCCATTTGAAAGTAGCCTGAATGCTGGAGTAATCACTGCAGCTGGGGCACCCCTCAAATGGCAGGACAGGTTCGCTACAGAACCATTACAAGCCCCGTGCAGCATTATATCCTGGCATATGAGTGATCCACTTAAAGCGTTCTTACAGTTTGTACCGCTTAGAAACACTTCTCGATCCCCACTCCGGCATCGAAATCTGTATGGTAATACCCATGATTCCTTAACGTATTCCTTACCCATTTCTTCATATCTGCCTGCCTGCTTTTGTTCAAGGCAATACTGAAACTGAAAAGTAGTGACCGGTAGAGTTATGTGGCCATGGATTGGCCATTCTGTGGACGGTGATTCTGCCACTGTAAATGCGAATCTATCCAGTTTTTCGATACGCAGCATTGTATATTTTGCTCCCCTTTGTGCCATTTCTATCTGTTTATCTGTTAGATTGTATTCAGTAAACAGAGACGTACTGTTGATATAACGCCAAGGCACGTAGCCTGCACGCAAAGATTGCAGCGTCCAGCGTAATAACATAATAGAACTTAATTGAGATTGCCCGTGTTGTAATATGCCCAAATCTTGTTCTAGTATGTCTATCGCAGAAGATACAATGTTGCCTAAGGAATATATCCCGGAGGTCAATGTAGTTAACCCATTGTCTACCACTGCTAGAGATTTTTCTAGATTTATACGGTCTATTTCACGTAACCTTTCTGCGGCCTCTTGTCGGGATATTTTCCATATTTCATTGTAGACAGCACAATAGAAACGTTTCTGACGTGGCTTCCTGGGACCTAGTAAAAAATCCCTGAGATCCACATCCTGTGACAGTAAGGATAAGTGTTGTTTCACCTTTGTGAGTGTTGAGGTTTTTAGCCAATCAAGGTACAACTTCCCAACACTGTATGATGTCACTACCCCTTGATGTTCTCTCTGTACATAAGGTGGATCTGGCCTATGGATAACGAAACCTTCGGTTTTACCCAGGAACCTCGCCTGACAAATATTAGTGTCTGTGGGCCAAATCAACCATTTCTTCCAATCGGGGTCTGATCTGTTGCATTGTATAATGTCATTGAACATAATCTCTTTCTGTGATGTTATGTTACCCTCGGAGTGTGATGAAGTTGGTAGCCGAGGTGTATTCAAGTCTTTGTTCTTGGCTAGTCCAAGGCAAGACGTCTGTTGCACTGTTTCGTTCGAAAACATGATTTGTTGAGGTATAAGGCATGCCCTAAACAAAGCTTCTGTTCCCTGAACTTGCCATTCTTTAAAACCCCAGACTGATTTTAAGTCTATGGTGTCTTTCCATAAGTCGAAACCTTGTTCAGACAACTGGGCAATAAAGGAAGCAGAGTAAATCTGTTTGGTGTTTGTTAACATATTTTTCTGTGCTGATGTTGGTGCAACCTTATAATAATATGAGGCTGGGTCAGACATATTAAACCTTGAAAAATATGGAAACTTTTGTGTAAATGTTTTTGAACTGCCTTTCGGCGGTGTTGGGCAATGTTCCCACAGGTGGTAAGTGAACACATTTCTAGGATTTGCAGATTTATGCAGAAAGTGATGACCATAGTGTTGATAACAATACATTGTTTCGAAATCTGATGCGCTTTCCAATGTTTCACTATTAGAGAATGCAGCAGATTTTTCCAAATCAGATAACATGTTATTTACAGTTTCAAAATCCCAATCATCGGAAAATGTACTTGAGGTAATGATATCACTCAACGATATTTTAAATAAATGAGGAATTCTTAAAAGTTCGGTCGGACCAAATATATTGAAATCAACCTTGTCCCAAACTATACCATCGGGTATAGGAACTGCTGTAATGTTCACTTATGACAAGTCTCTTTGTTCTCGATGAGATGATTGGTGTGGTTTTAAAATTAAGTTCACCTTTTGGGCTGCAGAGCTTTGTTGAAGGTATTTTCTATTAACAAGCATGCTAAAAACTAATACTAAGCCTAACCAGAAAAGAAAGAAAAGTATCCCGGTGATTACCCATAGTTCTACCCAAGGTGACACCAGGTAAGTCTTTTTAAGAAAGTTCAGAAAGTCTTTAACTTGCTGCTTGCGCGATTTTTGGGCTGGCATCGTTTCCGGTTCACTTGGATCCAAAGAAAACGTATCAAAGTTTATGAAGTAGCCAGAAGCAGTTCGATCAATTTTTGGTGTTGCATCAGGATTTGTTGAAATCGTAGTGTGCAATTGTTGAGGCATGTTGATGTAGACATCTGTATTTGGTCAAATTGAAATTTGTCTTTCATTTTGGTTCTGAATTTGAACTTCAGGTTCAAAGGGAACGAGTTCCATAGCATTATTGCTTAGTCCATCATTCCGTGCAGGGGACTCTTCGAACGTGATGAGTCTTTCCGTTCGAACTTCTTGAATTGTAGCGAGAGGAGGGCGTCTGCTACTTTGGAGTCCACGTGGCCTACTACTCAGTATCGGCCACATAGTGTGGTTTGATTAGGTCGATTGAGACAAATCTTTTCTCCTTTTTTCCGGCAAGAGGCGGCAGAGGTACAGTTCTTGTTCCTTCAACTGCTAGGACCTGTACAGGCTTCCTGTATGATGGCACAAATTCTTTCTTGTCCGCTATTTTCTCTCTGACCAGATCCCCGACTTTTGGGATCCAGACAGGTCTTGCCGTGACTGATTTGACTTCCCCAGTGGCGGTCTGCTTCATATGGACATTACTTTGTTGTGTCCTGGATTCATTTAGATCCTGTAAAACAGCCAAACGATCATGGATGTCAAAAGGCTTTTCATCCGCCACTGCGCCTTCACAATCAAGATCAGGTACCCACATTCTTGTCCCAAATAGGACCTCATATGGAGTGACCCCCCCTAGAGAACTTCTTGGGATATTATTCAATGCTCGCTGTACTCCATACAGATGTTTCACCCAGCTCTCACCCGTGCCTAATACTCTAGCTGTTAAAGACTGCTTTAAGTCTCGGTTTTTTCTCTCCACGACCGAATTTCCCTCGGGATGGTACGGAGAGGAGTACCGCAATGCTACACCCAATCCTCGCATGGCCTCCTTGTAAGCCCGAGAGCTAAACGCAGGGCTCTGGTCAGAATGTAATGTGCCAATTGTGTATGTCCCTATAAAGACTCGCAGATCTCTTATAACAGTTCGAGCGTCAGCCGAGCGTTGGGGCCACACCCATAGGAATGTTGAGCAGGAATCCACTGCAACCATGATATACCTGTAAGCCCCATCTCTTTGTAAGGGGCCGCAGTGGTCCAAGTAAACACACGCTAGTGGTTTATCAGATATTAATAAAGGTGTCTGTGCTGGACGTGTTACGGTGGAACCTTTCATCTGCTGGCAGATGTTGCATTCCAAGACATAGTCTTTGTTCTGCTTTGTTATTCCAGGCCACCAATAGCGTTGTTTCAATAAGGAAACAGTCGCCGTAACTCCTGCATGTGCAGAACCTATCCCTTCGTGTGCTGCTAGAATTAAACCTAACCTACGATCCATGTTTGGAATTACTCTATCCCCCACTCCAGGAATCTGAGCAAATGGAGTATTATTAGCATCTAACTTGTAGGAGTACTTGAGTGGAAATCTTTTTGGTACTGCTCCGCTGTTTTTGCGACAAGCATTGACAGCGACCATAATCTCACTGTTTATTCTCGTTTTAGAACGAGTGATTGCAGTTATGGAAGCCGTGTGTACAGCCCCCTTTGCGGCTTCATCAGCCAATGAATTCCCTTCAATGTGAACGCCATCACGCTGATGACTCAGTGTATGTATCACGTGAGCCCTCGGTAGCTCGGTTTTCAACTCCACTACCTGTTCCCATAGCATTTTGTGCTTAATTGTGCCACCTTTTGCATCTTTGAACCTGTTTTGAACCCAGTGCCGCAAATATTCATTATATGACTGTACACAGTAAAAGGAATCGCACACAAGTTGTGTGGGGAATTCTCGATCCGTATTCACCAGTGCCAGTATCAAGACTTTTAACTCTGCCAGCTGTGCCGTGCAGTCTCCTAGAGACTGCTTTTTTGTGCAACTCGGGTGGAACCTTCCATCCCGCATGCGACCTTTAATGATTGCGCATGCGGCGCTATATTGTTGCTTACTTCCTATGGCCGGTTGAGCAGATCCGTCAGTGTAAATTATATATTCATACTGATCCGGAGGCATTATTTCGTTTGGTAGAGGATATTCTTGTTTGTATTGCAGAAATGCTTGTGTCTTTAAATTTGGGTCGTACCTGTATTCTACATCTGTTGCAGTGAAAGAATTAGCCCATTGTATCCATCTCGGATGTAAGGCTTTAGCGTTAGGAACGCTTGCCTTTGTCGCAGCCTCTAAGGCTGGAACCGGAGTCACTACTATTATTCATTTCCCCTGAGCCAGTGCTCTTTCTCTCACTACAGCAGTCTGTACTGCTGTCAGAATCTTTTCTGTAGATGCGTAGTGCATCTCAGCACTTGTGTACAAATGTGATTTGTATGCAATTGGTACTGTTTCACCTTTATTATATGTTAGATAGGTGTACCCAGATTGACCCGCAACTATACGGATCACCAGGTTGAGGGCGTTTACTCGTGTCTGTAAGTGTTTGGAAGTTATCATGTCAGCTTGTAAGGAACGAAGTGTATCTGTGTGTTCCTGTGTCCATTGTTTTACTGAAAAATCAGGTTTTATTAAATCGTAGAAAGGTTTTACTCTTTCTGCGTAATCTAAAATGTATGTTCTGCCAAAGTTTAGGAATCCCAGGAATGATTGTAAATTTTTTAATGATTTTGGAGGTTGGAGCAGCGTGCATTTTTCTAAAAAATTGGCTGCCAGGCTTTTTCCTTCACTTGAAAGCTCATATCCTAAAAACAGGACACTGAGATGGGCAATGTTTGATTTTTTAAAGTTGAATTTGTAGCCCTCAGATGCAAATCCCAGAATTATGGTATTCACTCTGTTCAAGTGTTCCTCTAGGTCATCATCTGTTAGATAAATATCATCCACATAGGACAATGCCTCTTCATCCAAATTTTGAAGTAACTCAGTTACTCAGTTACTGTTCTTATACCCCTGGGGGAGTCGGCAAAATTGACGCTGGGACCCTAGCGCTGAGAATACTGTTAGATACCTGCTTTCAGGCGCTATATTTTGGCAGAAATATCCATTTGAGATATCAAGGGTCGTTTTATATTTTTTCCGCACAATGTTATTCATTAATGCGGC
This sequence comes from Calotriton arnoldi, assembly GCA_963921515.1. Taxonomy (NCBI): domain Eukaryota; kingdom Metazoa; phylum Chordata; class Amphibia; order Caudata; family Salamandridae; genus Calotriton; species Calotriton arnoldi. Next base: position 1,484,379 of record CAWUFW010003236.1, read on the forward strand.
ACTGTGTGCATTTTGGACTGCAAATGTCTTAGTGCAAGTGTTTAAATGTCTATAATCAAAACTAAACGATATGAATTGTCAGGTTTCATGACCGGAAACAAAGGATTGTTCATTGATGAGGTGCAATTTTTGATCACCCCTTGGTATTCAAGTTGATCTAAGATCTCCCTGACCTGTTTTTTAGCTTCTTGCTTTATTGGATACTGCCTCTGTGCAGTCGGAGTATTTTTTAAAGGAATTATGTGGTGGGTTGAATCCTCATCCCATCCAACATGGTTTTTATATAATGCAGGTGATTGGGCTACCGCCCACTCCTGAGCATATGTGTGTTTTAGGTGCCTGGGAATATGGTCTGAGAATGCCGGTAAAATTACTGTTTCTCCTTTAGGGCAATCCATGACGAATGCTGGCGGCCAATCCTGTTCAGCTAATAAAATATCGTAGCCAAACGTCAAGTTCTCCCAAAAGAGACCTTTAACTGTCCTACATTTGTCCCCCTCCATTTGGAGTGTTATTTCATATAACTTATGTGGGACACTTACCCTAGTATCAGGTGTTTCCACCGTGATATAATCATTCAAGTCCGCTGTCACCAGAAATTCCATCAGGTTCTGGCGAGCTATTGTTACTTCTGCCGCACTGTCTAGCATCGTCAGAGCCCATTCCCCGTTCAGTAGTCGAGTCCTCAGAATTCTGGGCATGTCTGATCTTTAGACCTGCAACCTTCTTCTTTTTGAACTGTGGCTTTTGCTTTGGTTTCTCTTCTTTTTAGAAGTGTAATCTTGAGCGTGCTGCTTGTCTCTGGACTTTGTACGCTCTTCTTGTCTGTCTGACCGTCCTTCCCTCTCGGAGTTTTTCGATGAACCCTGAAAGGAACGAGAGGAACGTGTATCAGTATCCTGATACCTGTCATGTTTCCTAATATTATTCCTATTCCTAAGGTTATACCTCTTCTCGGAGGGCTCCTGTGGAGGAGATCTACCTCGGGATTGAGATCTGTTTCCTTTAAAGTTTTGTTGTTTTTTATTATCCCACTTCTTTTTAGAAGAAGCAGGTGTCTGCTTAGAAGTGTTCTTTCAGGACTGCCCATCAGTTGTGGTTTTAAAGCTTTCCCACCCAATATGTCTCTGCCTAATTCTGCATATGCAGTTTCAAATATTTTTGGTAGTTCATGTTCTTGTTCTAAAGGACTGAACTCCCTTAGGCGTTGGCGGATAGCCACTGAAGCTGCTTCCCCTTAATGTTAGCTAGTATTATGGCTGATACCTGGGCATAGTTACCTAGTAAATTCATCCCTAAGTTCAGAGCAGGCTCTGCTCCGTACTCGTTTTGTATTTGTCTCAATACGTCTGGTATTACTGCTAATGAAGGGATACTATGTGTTCTGGTATAAATGGCAGCAAAGACTGTACCCCAAGTGGTACAATCCTCTATTTGTGGTGTTATCCCCATGGGCAAGCAGATTGTTAGTATTCTGTGTTTCTCATACGGGGTAGTATTCGGAAATACTGCATCTAGCTGTGTTATTTTCGGAGCTACCCAGAATGGCATTTGTTCACGTTTTGTGGGCATTTTACCCATCACCGCGTGTAATGTTTGTGGTGTGATTTTAGTTGCTGTACTCTGAGTTTGAGTTCCATTTATTGCAACCATTCCTGGTTGGACTGTAAGTGTCCTCATGACGAATTGCGTCAAGTTTCTGTAAATTTTTATCAATTCTTTGTGTTGTATGAGTAAGTCTCCTCGTGGCATTGTTTCAATGTCAGGATGTGGTGTATAGGCCGCTAATATCGGCCATTTTGCCCCTTCTCTTCCGAGTGGGCTGAGTCTCACTCTTCTTCTTATGTGGGGTAGGGCACCTTTAAGCCAGTATAAGTGTTCCTGGTACGTGAGCGGAACCTCAATGTCCTCAAACGGACAGTATTCCGCTGGTGCATCTCCTTCTGTGTAGGAGTGAAATGTTTTTGTTCTTGCATTTGCTGCTGGGAATGTAACCCACGAATAAAATTCCTCTGTTCTGTTTGATTCGTGGGCCTCAATCACGAATACTACAATACCACCCCTAGGTGTTAAACCATGCTCTAGCAGTCTCAGGGTGACCGTATTTCTAAAATTTGGTGCAATGTGTATTGCGTCTGCATCTACCTCCTCGTCTGAGAGGGGCAGTGCTTGTTGCAGTGGGTCTAAGACCTGGTTAGTCATTGTTTTTAGAACACTAAATAACTTTTCAAGGGAACCAAGATACGGTGTTTTGCACAATTTTAGGAACACTGTGTCCTTCAAGCTTGATTAACCAACAGCCAATAAATAGGATTTCTTAGCCTACTCAGCTGTGGTGTAGTCTTGTGCTCACCCACTCCAGACGTCTCTGATGTTTTGTGAGTAGGGGTCTCTGAGAATAGCACGACTGAACTACTCAGATTCTACTGTTAAATAAGTACCCAACCAACGTTGGCGACGCCATGTCGTGTAGTTCCTATATAAACTATACAGGATCTGGACGTTTGGATAACATAATCTGTGGGATTGGTGGCAGACTGATTCCGTGCACCCCCACCGGATACGTTAGCCTATCTGTATTAGCTAGCTCACAGTGCCACTATAATCTCCTCTTACCAAGGAGAGAATAGAATCTGGCAACCTCAGAACATGACAACCCTGATCCCTCAGAATCGTAGAAACAATATACTACCTTTCGCTCAGTCACTCGTGCTTACTTAGTTTGTCTCAGAGAGATACACAGAATAAACAGGCTGGGCGTTTTCAATAAGGGTTTATTGAACAGTTGTTATTCTAGTGTAGAATAGATGAGCTGCAACAACCATTAGACAGTAGCAGAGATATATGATTAGAAGCACTATGAACGTAAAGGGATGGTAAAGTTCTACCATCTTGCAGTAATCATGAATACAGACAAGTATATAAAACACATCATAAAAAGTGCGTACTCCTACGATGTCTCCCTAAATAGATGTACCTAAATGTACCTAGCATCTGTGTAGGTGTTATGACAAGAATCCCTCTAGGATCTAGTCAACCCCATTACTTGAGAATGAGAGAGTATGGGACCCCGTCCTGGTCTCGAGTTGCACACCCGCGAGGGATGTTAGACCACTGCGAGCTGGAGTGTCTGCATGCAGGAACCTCAGCGTCTCTGGTCAGTGTGTCAGCCGGGAAGTCTCGGTCTCCTCTGTCCTTCTAAGCAAGATGTGATGTATATATGCCCATAGGTCTCCCCAGGGGTCCTACCTTGCTGTGTTACTGTGTCGGCCTAAAGGATGACGTCGGGCCTGAACTTTATACAGAGATATTATGCAGGAGATGTTCATCCTGTTGTTAGTCCTGCTGTGCTTCCAAGAAGCCTCATGCATAATGTATTTATTTATTTATTTTTAATTTATATGGCGCAACAGCTACCCGGAGGTTTCCCGGCGCCTACGGACTTGACGCTAGAAAGAAAAGGGCATAAAAACTCTAGTGGTTGAATAACCACGTTTTTAGGCCTTTGCGGAATTTGTGGTAGATAGTTTCATGGCGTAGTTGAAAAGGGAGTGAATTCCATAAGGAGGGAGCTAAAAAAGCAAAGGACCGTCCGCCCATGCGTGCTCGTTTGATCCTGGGTACTTGACATTTTAACTGATTAGAGGATCGCAGGAGACGCGCAGGGAGGTACAGGTGTACCAAGGCGCTAAGATAGAGTGGTGCTGTACCCGCTTTGATCCTATGCATATAGCAGAGGGCTTTAAATTTAGAGCGGTTTTCCATCCTGAGCCAGTGAAGGTCACGAAGTGGACCTGAGATAGAGGCCATTTTAGGTAGCTAGCAAAGAAGTCTGGCCGCAGAATTTTGGACCACTTGCAGCTTCCGAAACACCTCCTTACTTGCGCCCAGATATAAGACGTTGCCGTAGTCCAGTCTGGACACGATCAGCGCCTGGATAACAGTTTTTTGCGTGGGAGGTGGAAGCATCCATAGTATTTTTTTGAGCCATTTTAAAATTGTAAAACAAGTTGAGGCGACCTTAATCACTTGCTGTCTCATAGACAGTTGAACATCAATGATTATACCGAGGTTGCGGATAGATTGTGAGGGGTTGGGGAGGTCACCCTTCTGAGGTGGCCAATGCTGGGGACCCCAGAGGCCGTTATTTCCCCCGATGATAAGGAGTTCCGTTTTCCCTCCATTTAATTTCAGCCTATTTGTATGCATCCAACCAGCTATTTTTTGCAGCCCTACCTGAGATTCGAACTAGGGGGAAACCCGCGTTCTGAATGCAGTGTTGTATCTAGGTAAAAGGTCAGTCCCTAAGAACCGTTATGTATGTAATGTAGGGAAGAATATAGGTGAAAGGTTGCAATGTTACCTGCGCCTATATAGGGTACCTATATGGATTATAACACCTCATCATAATTCTTTGGAAAATCAGAAGATTAGGCACACTTTATTGTTAAGTCTCAGTCTGATTAATGCAATATTATATGGGATAAAGTACTACCTACCATACATTATAAGAATTTTGCAAGTCACCAAGCAATTCCACAACCATATAGAGGAACAAGGTGGAAGGCTGAGTTACTGTATAGAGTCATGGAACTCTAAGGTGACTTGAATATCCTTTTAATGTATGGCAGAGGGTGGTTTATTCTTTATAATACATTGTCACACCATCACCTTTTCCAAAAAGCTGTGAAATTTTTAATTTCTTGCTCTTTTATGTTCATTGCAGACATGAAGAAGAAAAGCAGAATCTTGACTGCAAATTCAAACATATCAAAAAGCAGTTACTAAATCTCAGATTGCCTCATGCAAGGAGTGTGAAAATCTCACCGATTCCTCTCATTCTTTAAATCCCATACTGGCCCCTTTGCATTTGATTTTCTGTTACTAAAGCCGCAGTTACAAGTACTACATAGTAAAAATTAAGAGATTAAAATATAAGGCTATTTCTCCTATGTAGTTGTAATTTAATCTCGGATAGTTTGCAAAAAGTCAAGCCACTTAGCAGAGATGGAAGCAAGACAGTGGGAGAAAGCGGTGGTGTGTGGGGGCAAAAAGGGATTAGGAAGTAAGCTGGGGTCAAGGGATGCCACCCCGGGTTTCCCTGTAAATTAACATGGATAGGGGCGTGGGAAAGCAAAGGGGTACAATGAATCAGCAGGAAAGGGAGGTGTTTGGGGAAATCAACAAGAATGGGTGCCTCCTTTACAAACAAGCGAAAACAATGGAGCTTACAATACCCGAAGGGGACCAGGCAAGCAACACTGAGGTTGGGGAAACAGGTGAAGCAACAACGCAGGACTGTGGGGGCAACGGGAAAACAACATTACCCGTGGGAGAGGGCAAGGAACAACAGAGTATTGGAGAGCAGGAGGGGCAACAAGGGCAAGCAAAACAACACCGGTGAGAGGAGAAAGCAATAATGCAGTGCCAGAGGGAGAGACAGCCTGCAAACACATGCACTCTATGGAGTGCTACAAGTTGAAGAAAAAGAAAAACATTTGGAAGCATGCTACCAATGGAAGGGCACGGGCCGCAGACAGGAAGCTGTACTTGTTCCAGGCTATATGGAACGGACAAACACAGGGATAGAAAGTGAAAGCAGGAAGGACTGACCAATGAGAAGCAAGGAAATGAGTGACGTTGAAGCAAACCAATGGTAAGTATGGGCGGGCTCTAAGCCCTATTTATTTTAATTTTTTTGTTTACATTAGATCTCCCAAGAGACAGCTCATGCACTGTCTCAAAAGAGACCTATAAACGTTCTGCAATAAATAGCTCCTTTCAACTGATCACTTTTCTTTTTAGAAAAACATATCAGGAGCAAAAGCCAGTTCCCGTTTTCATTGTTTAAAATGCAGCTCTAATGATGCTCTGTGACTTGCCTTTGAATTTGGCTGCTGGCAGCAGACATTGTGATGTCATAACTCAATGGTAATGTGCCAGAATAACCTTGTAATTCATCTTGCTTAGAAGCACAAACACGTACGTTGCATGAAAGATGATGTTTTATAAGCCAATACCTGTGTTCCAATTATGATAGAGCTAAAACGTTTTAAAGTTTAGTTCTCTTTCTATATCTAGTGTACACAGACACTGGTCAATGTTGCAGATCTAAATATATTTCAAGGGCCGATGGGTAAACTATTGAAAACTAAGTTAATAACTGCTTACTTTGGCTGTGAAATGGTTTTGCGTTCACAGTGCACTTTTGTTGGAAGGCACAGACGTATTCTCAGCCTCCATTGTGGGTTAAGCTTGGCAGACATTTTGCGAGTCTTTAAAATTTAAAGATAGGAATAATGCAACTAAATACAGACTGGATTCGGGAGTTTAGAGCTGGACTTTTAGGAAAGAGACTGGGAGCAAAATACACTGTGCCAGAGAGGGAGCGTTATCCGGAATCTATAACGACACAACCTGTTTTGTTACCTGACTAGTACAGATTTGCAATTTAATTAGGCGTGTTGCCATTTTTGAAAGAAGCCAATTAAAATGACTGTCTGTGGCAGTGCCTATTTTGAAAAAAATTAAGTGGCAGGGCCCTTCTCAGGAGGAACCACCCATTGTCCCTAACAGCACTGCCAATAATAGTACTAGTATAACTACTAACCATTGCACTGCTACAGGTGTACCAATGCAGAGTATTCCAAGCCACCCAAAGCTATAAAAATGGCGTGGAACAGTTTGAATTGTCATTTTTTATGTATATTGAATTCTTAAACACTATTTTTGTGCTCATATCAAATTAAGCAGACATCGCCACCATGTGGTGGACTGTCATTAGTGCTGGTGTTGAGAATTAAGTGCTGGTGACCAGCACCGGAAACCACCAGATCAAATTAAGCACTGGTCTGTAGCACACAGATCTCTTTAGTGCTTTTTGCGCAGTAGTGACTCCAGCCTTCGGACACTGAGCGCAAGATGTCACTTTTCATGTGCTCGCCATACTGCGTGAGATTGACTCACAGAGCCAATGATTTACATTGTCCAAATGTGTTAAATCAGACAGGAGGTATTCCATCGACCCTCAAGAGATCAGGGTTGCTGGAGAGCCAGTCATGTGCCCTGCATTGTAAAACACTAAAAATTCTATCAAAATGAAATCTGAATTGTGGTCGTGGCAGAGCTACCAGCTCTTGTGGATGAGCCGCATTGCCCCAATTAAAATGACTATCTTACCCAGAATTTTATATACCTTCCAATCCTTACCCTTAACACCATACCGTAACACGCTGCTAACTATGCAGAAGGTGATTAACAATTTTGTGTGGAACAGGAAACGACCTCATATGGCGCAACATCTCACATACCATCCTGTGTCTGAGGGCAGCCTGGGGATACCCAATATCACACACTACATCCAGGCCACTCAGCTTATATTCCTAGTGGAGTGGGAACGCCCTGAGTCTGAGAAACACTGGTGATTCATGGACTGGGCTATAGGCACTCACATGTGGAAGATACCATGGCTACCCCGACGGAGCAGATCATGGGGTTGTTCTCCTCCCCTGCCACACAGGCCATGCTAGTGGTATGGGATAGGGTGTCGGAGCAATACCGTCTGATGACTCACCCTTCGCCAATGACCCCCCTGTTTGCCAACCCAGATTTCACACCAGGTATATCTAACAACCACTTTGAGCGTTGACAGGTAGCGGGGTGTAAACGGATTGGCGACCTCTTTGACTCCACTGTGATTGTCCCCTTTGCCATACTGAAAACAGATTTTAACTTAGCGGAGGCCGATAGCATGCAATACATGCAACTCTGACACAGGGTAACACATCCCCATTGTAAGACTGAGTGCCCACCGCCCTCTAACACCATTTGAGAAATGGCTCTTGCTGAAAGATAAAGACAACCACCTGATCTCATAACTGTATTCCCCACTGGTTCAGCCTCCACCTCAACTCAAAAGCACCAGCCAACAATGCTGGGAAGCAGAGAAAGGGAGGACTTTCACATTCAAAGAATGCGAGGCCATATTCTATAAAGCACATCACACCTCACGTAATATGATGAATGCCGAGACAGCAGTAAAGATTGTTACAAATTGGAACTGGACGCCAGCCAGATTACACAAATGGCGCCCAGATCACAGTAAAGACTGCTGGAGGGATTGCGGGGTCACTGGCACCCTGGTGCACATACAGTGGGAATGCCCCAAAATAACTCATTTTTTGGGACAGGGTTCTCCCCCTTAGGTGCTCCTGGGGCTGCCTTATTGGCTCACATACCCTCTGATGTCCTTCAGGTGCAAACAAATGGCCTAGCTTTAGGCACGGTACACCAGCCAATCCTTTCTCATTGGGGAACATACAAGATCACAAACTTGACAACCTTTTGGCTCCACTGGCTGTGGCATATCCTGGAACTGGAACGGCTGACACTCACAGTAGAATGTAAACTGGACTCCTACCGGGAGCTGAGGGCCCCCTTCATATGGCTACTGACACTGGAATGTAGCAAACTGTTGTGTCCTAAGTACCTTAAGCTGTTACTCTTGATACCCCCCGAGGGCACCATAGAGGATCAGCCCATCAGAAGACAACCCAACAAGATGATGGACGGAGTGCTGTTACTTTTCAAACACTCGCCTCCATTCAAGAGATCTGGATTAAATCCATCATTCTTTTGCTCACCATGCAAACCCAGTTTGGACCCAGCCACATGCACATCAGTCTTGACCCTGCTCCCCATGAGATCTGCCAGGCCAGGTCTTCCCTAGACCAAAAACAAGTATCCTGGGAACGGTTTTGGGGTATCACCCATCATCAGCCAGGCTAGCTTGAATCCAGTGGCACAGTGAGCAAGTGCCACTTAGGGGGAACATAGCAAACATAAAAAGATGAGGAAGTGGGAAAGGTATGCCCAGATGTGGGTCCCATGCTCACTATGCCACCGGATTCAAGCTAGCCTGACTGATGATGGGTGATACCCCAAAACCGTTCCCAGGATACTTGTTTTTGGTCTAGGGAAGACCTGGCCTGGGAGTTCTGGCTGGACTGTTCCCATGGGGAACAGGGTCAAGATTGATTTGCATATGGTTGGGTCCAAACTGGAATGGCATGGTGAGTAAAAAAGCGATGGATTTAACCCAGATCTGTGACTGGGGGTGAATGTTTGATTTGTTCAGCATTCCGTCCATCATCTGTTCTTTCTGCATTCGTCAGAGGATGACCAGCGGGCTGGGGGATACTGTGAGAGTCGCCTACCCACAGTTAATGGGCGACCAAGCCATCATACCTGAGATATTACATGTATGATGGGAGGGCCGAGGGGGCCGGGAGGGGTTTTTGTTGGGGGACGATAGCATTTGTTTATCTTGTTAGCCGGCCTCCAGCTTATAGGCGACAATGTTGTAAGTTACATTATTCAGATAATACTTATAAAATAGAAATAAAATTCTGTCAAAAACTCGACTTTAGCAGTTTAGGGTGTGAAGGGAATTTTGTAAAAATTTAGATCTCAATCTGGTGCCCTATGCAGCCCTCATGCTTGTGGAATCTACCTCTTGTTGTCTATCTCATGACAACAGCTGTGCTTCAGATGGAAGAATGTATTTGTCCTGGGTTACTACCGATGAAGAGTGACTCCTCTGCACGTGCAGAGAGGGCAAGAGTTGTCCACGCAACATAGAGGGATCACCATGGGTAGCTACCCCGCAATCTGAAGCGAGCCAGTGGTAAAACTGTGCAAAAGCCTTGTATGGTCCTCCATTGCAAACTATTAAGCTACTCACGTTGATGGATTTCCAACTATCCCCGACCACAACACTGCAGGGCTTCTTTAACACCACCAGTTAGTAGCCACTGAGCAAAAACAACTAAATGTCGTTTAAAGCCCAAACGTTGACTAATTATAATCTATAAAGAGTGTGGTTGGCAAATTTATATACAGTAAATGCTAGTATAAAGTTTAGCAAATGTAGTTAGTGTTGAAATATAGTTTTATTAAGGTAACAATCAGGAGTTTTGAAATATTTGTCGGAATAGATCAGAATGTTGCAAGTACTAAATCCCTGGCTCATGGCATCCACCATAGGGTTCTATTTAATTACCTATACACAGCAAATCTGGACAGAGTCAACTATCGTTCATGTGGAGTATCACCAATATCTAGGGCAATCCTGCAGATTAGCGTGGAGCATCTTCTATTATTACAGGTGAGTGCCACCACCAGTGGCTCCAGGACAACCCTGCAGATTAGGATGCAGCATCTTCTGTTATCACAGGTTAGGGCCACCACCAGTATCTCCAGGACAACCCTGCTGATTAGCGTGCAACATCTTCTGTTATCACAGGTTAGTGCCACCACCAGTGGCTCCAGCAGAACCACAAGCAGTTAACTCACCACCACACACCTAAGGGCTGAATTCAGACATCTGACACTCGCCTGAGATGATGCCCCACGCGTGTCATTATAGTGACCCCGATAAAGGTGTAGGTAAGATGAACACAAACGCTTGAAAGAATAAAAATAGTGAGAGCTTCTTGCTTACTGTAGAGCCGGCCCCAACCAGTGACGTAGCAGGGGAAGTTATGGGGCAGCACAACTCCTGCAGCGGGTAGGCACGCCGGCTGAATCTTGTCAGACAATTCTACGGTCTCGGCCAGCTTGATCAGGGCGATGTCATTACTGCAAAAAAAAATTATTGGATCATTTATGGATCCAACATACTTTAAAGATTGAATGATTAACAGAAACCAGAGTTAGGGAATCATCACGCCTTTACGACACTACCCTTATAAGGAACATTCTTTGTATTCACCTCTTATCCCTGTAGAATATTCTGATCGTTGTAGGAAAGGGGATAACTATTAATATATGGGAGGGGGTTGTTACAGGATGAATCTCTGAACTGTGCTATCTGGCTGAGGCTTTACCTACTCACATAAAGGGCTGAGTTATGAAAATTATGCTGGTGCAACAATCCCTGGTTATATAGATTGCAATGGGGGACAGATAGGCCGACTGAGAGAAGAGTCATTTGTGCACTGGTCAAGTGGTACACATATTGGTGCAAAATTGAACTGGTTCTCGTTGCAGAGAATCAGACTCTTGGGCTATTTGAACCTTGACTGAGGCCCCAATAGGCTCAAATAGTCTAACCCACAAAGCTAAACTGGTTTCTGGGAGGAATCCCAGGCAGCTTGGCTCAAGGAACAAGCCCCACTCTCTCAGAGAACAAAAGTGTGGTATATGCACTATAATATATGTGGCATATGCACTATAATTAGCAAAGTAGCGATGTAGTTGAAAAATAAATGAACTTAAATGGTCTATAAAATGAAAAAGATAAAAAAAACAATAACTCAAAAAGTCACAAAACTGTAGTGAAATGAATGCTTCAACAGTTATAGAGAAAACAAAAAATATTTTTTTAGAAAAGAATTGGAAATGCAAAAATAATCCAGAGAAGGCATCCTAAATGCCGTTGAACTGGACCTAGGCACCTTCTGTGGCCAACCCACAAGTTAATATGGATGTATACAAGTTAGTGGCTGGTCTGGGTGCACTATTTTCCATCTTACTTAGAGAAGTCTGGATGAACAATATCTTCAGTGGTGCGATTCCGAAGGCTTTGTCCAATGTTGGCGGACAATGTCCTATTCGATGATGAAGCAATCTCGCAATAGCCTCAGACTTTCTGCCGCAAATATGAGAGCAGGCACAAATGGCTACGTTTAGTCTGCAGAGCTCTAGTGTGTTTTCTCGGGGAGAGCTGAAAGACTGCTCCAGGTCAGTGAAGAAACATGAAATCTAGGGCTCAACACATCTGGTCAGAGTAAATAGCTTCCACTTTATTCGCCTCAGCCACGATCACCAAATCTTCAACTGTCACTTCCCTCACCCTGTGTTCCACATTCCAGAGTGCAGAGAAGACAACAAACAGAGTGGCAGCAATATAATTAAAACACATGTGGGCAGAAAACCACAGGCACCAAGGGGGGGTTTCCCCAAAGTACTGATGGCCTTAGTACTGGAAAGTGTTGCATCGCTGGGGTGAAACAGCGATGTGACACTTTTCAGTGCGCCATCCTTGTGACACCATGGATGCGCTATATTTACTGTACGGCGCTCCATGTCTCAAGGATTTACAGATATGTCAGGAATCTTGACGTATCTGAGGGCGCAAAAATGGCACACTGCTGGAAACAAACGCAACTCCAGCAATGTGTCATTTCACATGGGTCAAGCCCCTTGTGAAAAGGCCTGCGTCACCCCTTATGCCTGCTTCAAGAAGGCGCAGGGAATTGACGCAGTGACGTCGTAGAAGTGATGCAGTGAAATCTCATAGATTTCACAGCGTCACTTATACAAGGCTTTTCTGCGTCGGAACACCCACCTGCATGCATTATACCTGTCGCAGGTATAATGTAGCGCAGGGGTTTACAAAGTAACGCATCTGCCTAGATGCGTCGCTTTGTAAATATGGTGCAGTGTGGCACATTTTTTACACCACCGCAGCGTCACAAAAAGTGATGCAATGGCAGCGTAAGGGCCTCATAAATGAGGCCCAAAGTGTTCCACACATTCATGTGACACTCCTACAGTGAAAAAAGTCCTCAAATCATTCAGCTGTTGGTGGGACCACAAAACGCGGATTCTAGAAATGTCCAGTACCAAAAGAATAGGTGGAATTCCCACAGACATGGAACAGCTTCCTTCGTCACAGAACCTTTTGCATCCTCCAATCTCAGGATAGAACTACTAAAGGAACAAACAAGCTTGAGATCTTGCCACCATTTAGCCCTGTGAGTCACCAGAAGACATACTCCACCAGCACTGGAGCAAATTTCTGGAAAGAGTTGTTCATGCAAGCCAGCTGACAGCTCTCTCCACTAATCTCTGACAGACAGGGTAGAAATTCTTCAGTTTCGGAGGTGAGGAATTCTTCTATCCTCTTTAGAATCCTTGTGGATTGTTTGCTTGCATTCAGATAATCCAGATACTTTAAAGGTTAAACCACAAGCCATTAGTAATGGGATCTAATAATCACCGCTAATAAAATTCCCAGGCTTTCCACTTTCCTTTTTCAGCACAGTGAGACACTGTCTGTCCTGGATACATGCTTGAGCCACAAAATCTATTCCAGAGTTCCTTGGAACCAAAAATCCAAATGGATGAATCTGGGCCTGTCAGGAAAGATCAAAGTGCAGGCCCTTGGATGCTGGCTTCGTGCAGTCGTTGGAAAAGGATGGTCACCTCTGTCAATGCTCATCCGTATGTTGTCTGCGGCATCAATTAGGATGGTCCCTGTTCTGTGTTTGGGTCTGAATTCAGATTGAGTAGTTTCTAATTAGGTAGTCGTCGTTGAGGTGGGTGGCTTCATCTTTTCCATGACTTTTTCTGGGTAGAGTAGCTGGGAGATAGGCTGGTAGTTTGATAGCATATTCGGGTCTGCTGAGGGTTCCTTAAGGAGGAGGAGTACTGTGGTTTGCTTTAAGGGGTCTGGTTAGGTGGCTATGATGATTAAGTCATTCAGGATCAGGGTGAGGGCTGCACTGATGATGTCCAGTCCTGTGAAGAAGACGTGGAGAGGGCAGGGGTCTAATAGTGCTCCGGAGTGTCGAACTGCATGGTACTTGCAGTTTCCTGAGTGGGGATGTTCGGCCAGATGGTCAGGGTGGTCCTCTGGGTGTTGGTTGAGATGGTAGGAGGATTACGAGGCTGGAAGTGAGGCTCAAAGTTGTCGTAGATGCTGGTGATCTTGTTGCTGAAGAATAGGAACAGCTGGGTGCAGTTCAGAAGTCCTGTTAGGGGGTGATGCTGGTAGAGCTTGCTGCCAGAGAGGTGGTGTTGGTGCTACTTCCGATGCGATCAGTAAGCACGGAACATTTGGTGACTAATCATGGTGCTGATGGCAGGGTGTGAGGGCAGATTTGTAGGTGCTCTTGTAGGTGTTGCACTGACTTTGCCTCCATCTCCTTTCATGTTGCTTGTGGTCTGGTTCTCGTGGTAGGTAGCTTAGAGAGGAGCGAGGGTACCTACGCAAGTGGTGATCCAGGTGTTGAAGTTGGAGATGGATTCGTAGGGGTTGTTGCTGTGTTGAGGCCAGTGTTATAGGAGTTTGGAAGACCAGAATGCTTCTGAGATCTTGTTCCAGTCCCTTCATGAAGATTTGGTAAAGGTGTTTCTGTGGCGATGTGGAATGGGCATGCAGAAGTTGACGGGAGCGTGGTTGGACCATGTGATGGGTGTCTTTTGGGATGTCACTGAAGGTGGTTAAGAAAGGGTCCATTCAGTGTCTGGCAGCATGTATGAGGCCTTTCACACACTGGGCAAGTCCAAGGTTGGACAGGCACTCGAGGAGGTTCATTGTGTACTTGTGTTGGGATCAGTGAGGTCCTCTAGTTGGCAGTTAAGATCGCCAAGGAGGATGAAGGCGCTGGAGACGAGGATCAGAGGCGCCATGAAGTCCACAACGGTGCTGCCAAAGGTGGTGTGTGGTCTAGGGGATGGTAGATGAGTGTGCTGCTTAGATTGTGGAGTTCAATGTTGCTGGTGGTGATTTTCGGAGTGGTGGAGCATTGGATGTATTCTTTGAAGATGGTGGCGATTTCGCCTCTGGTTCTGTTTGACCTTTCCTGTCTTGCGATCTTGTATCTGGTGGGTGATTGCCATGGTGATGACAGGGACTGACGAGGGAGTCAGCCACATTTTGTTCAGAAAGAGTAGGTCTTGTGTGCAGTCGTGAAGCATATCCCAAACTTCGGTGGCTTGTTTAGTGATGGAGTGAGTGTTGAGGAGTAGGCAGAACACGGAGGGTGCGGGTGTGTGTGGTCATGTGTGTTCAGTGTGTTGGGTGTGCGAGGGACAGGGGGAGTGAGGAGTGTGTGGTAAGGTGCATGTAAAATGGCAGGTGGCACAGGAGAATGCACCTTCAGTGTTGTCAGTCACTCTAGCTCCCAATTTATTTTACTCAATGCACTTGCAGACAAACAACTGACATATAAGAGTGACAGTTATGACCATTTTCAAACATAAATACATGTCCTTTAAATTTCCCACATGGCTGGGCCGGTTCACAGGGTTACAGTGACTGTAAAGGTCAAAGTACAAGATGTCTAGATCAATAAAATGGGTTAAACACTGTAATAAAATAGATGATTTCCTAACAGCAGTAGCAAAAAAACAAATGATGGACAGAATGCTGAACAAATCAAGCACTCACCCCCAGTCACAGATCTGGGTTTAATCCATTGTTTTTTTGCTCACCACGCCACCCCAGTTTGGACCTAGCCATATGCAAATCAGTCTTGACCCTGCTCCCCATGCAAACAGTCTAGCCTGAACTGCCATGCCCGGTCCTCCCTGGACCAGAAACAAGCATTCTGGGACCAGTTTCGGGGTATCACCCCTCATCAGTCAGGCTAGCTTGAATCCAGTGGCACAGCGAGCAAGTGACCTACGTCTGGGTATACCCTTGTTCTTTTTGCATTTGTCACCCTAAGTGGGACGGGTATGCCCAGACGTGGGTCCCATGCTCTCAATGCCACCGGAGTCGAACTATCCTGACTGATGAGGGTTGATCCCCCAAAACCGGTCCTAAGATGCTTGTTTCTGGTCCAAAGAGGACCTGGCCTGGCAGTTTGGGCTGGACTGTTCCCATGGTGAGCAGGTTCAAGACTGATTTGCATATGGCTGGGTCCAAACTGGAATGGTGTGGTGAGCAAAAAAACGATGGATGTAGTCCCAGATCTCTGTGCTGGGGGTGAGTGTTTGACATTGTTCAACATTCCATTCATCATTTGTTCTTTTTGCATCCCTTACAGCAGTGACACAGATATGCAGTCTTTATTGCACTGTATACTTTACCCTCTTGCAGACGCATGATGTTCCTTATCGTTATGAAGTGACGTTACTAAATAAAGCTATTTTTCGGAGTCCTCGTTTAGTGATTTAAGCTGTTGTGAACAGACAAATATGTATCAAGTTAGGCATTTCAGAGCTGTGTAACTGTTATTTTTGTGAGTCTGAAATGTTGAAAATGTTGTCATTGCTTTGGGGAACAGTTTATTAAAATACTGCGCCCACTGGGTCTAAGACTTGTGAATTTTCTGCCTCTATATGGTTTCAATGTGTTTTGCAAGTCACAGTACTTTTACAATCCTATTTGGAAGAAGGCTGAAAGGTTTTGTGGTGATAAATGCAGCCAAGTACCAGATTCTTTGTACCTTCAGATACTCGGAGAGTGATGAGTGGAAACATGTCTGCATAGAAGAAAAATCCACACGCCCTGAATGTGTCTGCTAGTGGGCTCTAAGGCTATCAGTAGTTGCTGCTTTGATAGAAAGGTGAGAAAAGAAGGGAAAAGCCTCACATAAGGTAGATATAGCAGAACATACACAATGGGGAAAGAGGTCCATTTTTCATGAACAATGAGTTTGGTGCTGCCAACTGTGATCGCTCCATGTTCCTCCATCTTCAGGTTGTGTTTCCCCAGAACGACGCGGTATGTCCTGGAGTTCTGCAATAAGAAGTCAAGAAATAGCATCATGTTAAAAAATATTCCCTGTGGCAGCACAACTTCTAAGCCCTTTTAGGATATGGATGATTAGAAAACACATTCTATAGCTCTGGACCCCTTGCTAAATTTGCTGGTCTAATTAAGGTTTTTCTTTAAGTCGATAACTTTGCCTTAGACCAGTCTGTCTGCTCATCTCTTATGCTATCTCTGTCCAGTTAGCCATCATGTTTATCATCAGTCGTTTAATGGCTAATTATTCCTATATATCCCAGGGCAGGAGGTTTTGAGGCTCTTTTAACTGTATGAAATATTGTAAAAAAATGTACTTCAAACCTAAAACTTGTCACTTGTGATCCCTCTTCTTGGAATCCTCGGAAGGTCAGCGGTTCCTGACCTTATCCCTTGGGTGTACAGTTGTTTGCCAGTGGTGTCCCTGGGTCACAATGCTGTTGCACTTAAAATTGGATAGCTAGGCCATGCCCTCAAGATAATAAGGGCAAGTAGTCGAGGTTTACTCCAGGAAGTGGCAGGGTTTTGAGAATCAGATTGAATGTGACACATTAGGCATAAATCAATAACTTCAATGTACAGTCATTTCCTAACTTTCTAACAAAAAGGACTTCAATAGCAGGTAAGTAAAATAATGCCCAAAAATAAGACACTGATGGAAAACCAGAAGGTCCTAGTTTATTAAGTACTTGGGCCTACATTTCACTTCCTCCATCTCAAATACAGTTTCCAGATGCATGGATAATTGTATACAGAGAATATCGACTTTAACTGCTAAATGGCATCCTTTGTACTTATCTTGGTGGGGCCGTCTTGATACCATACAAATGATGCTGTCCCCCATAGTTCTTTATACGATATCTAACATTCCACTATCCATTCCTTTAAAAAATAAAAAATAAATAAACTCTTTGTTATCCTCTTTCCTTTGGTGCAATAAAAAATCTCGTATGTCCATATCCATACTGATTCGCCCAAAATCAGAGGGGGGTGTTAATTTCCCTAACTTCCCCATATATCAAAAATCATTTTTGCTCCGACAATGATCTAGATGGCTCTCACAATCCTCTAAACATCACCCCCTGTGGACTCAACTTGAGCTCTCCTTTCTATCCCCCTTCTCCTTTCAAGAGTATCTCTCTTTCTTGCGAAAGCCACAGTATCTGTCGACCCCCATAATTAAATATACATCTAGGATTCTGCAACCTGCGCGCCCCAATGATTCCGTAGATGGAACTCTTCTCTCCAATTCCACGATATGGCATAATAATTTGATATTGATACGCGATAAACCTTTTTACTGGAAAACGTGGAGACAAAAGGGTCTAATATGGGTTCACCAATTATATCAACAAGACCAATTCATGTCCTTTGCGCAGATTAAAAGTCTATTTGGGTTACCATCCTCCTTCCACTCTAAGTATACACTTCTAAAGCAAGCTATTTTCGATGCATACACTCGATGCACACCACCCACCTCCTTCAGTATTCCTCTTACTTCTCCGGTTGATAAATTACAATCCCAATTACAAGTCAATCCCAAAGCTTCTGCCATTTACAACTATTTACAAGTTTCATGCACCCCACCGGACAAATCCAAGATAGAACTCTCCTGGGAGCAGGATCTGGAAGTTGAATGGTCAACTACTCTTTGGAATAAAATATGGAGTAAGATTAGGAAATCCTCGAGAGCTGCTAACACCACACAAACACTTTTTTTTATTTATAATAGGCTATTATTCTCTCCAGTTGTTCTGCATAAACAACATGCTTGTGTTTAGGAAGCTTGTTGGACATGTTCCTCTCCTCATGCAGACCTTCACCATATACTTTTTACATGTCCACCTGTTCATGTTTTTGGGAAAAAGGTCTGGACCCAAATCAACTTAATTTTTCATTCTCGCTTCCCTTTTTCTGTTTCTAACGTATTTTTAGGTAGTTTATCCCCGATATGGTCAGATCAAACTTCTAATATAAGAATTATAGATCTTTTATTAGCAGTTGCCTTTCAACAAATTGATAAAAATTGGAAAGACCTCACCAAATTATCTTATTAAGCTTGGTGGTATGCTATTTGTTATAATCACAGACTAGATACAGCCTTTGTGTATCCTATTACCATGGCTACGAAACGTCTGGGTTTGTGGCTACCTGTTACAACATTCATTGAAGCTAGTGCTAGGCGTTCATCTTCTCTAACTCCTGTACAACAAGAAGTTCTCAAACCTCCATGATTTTCTGTTATTGTAACTTTTATATGCTTAATTATTCCTCCTTTGCATTACAGTTTACACATTATGTGATCTTCTTTTTTCTATTGTTATCAATCTTTTTTGCTTAGATAGACCATTTCTGATTGCATGTATACTTAACTTCTCCTTGTATTCAAACGGTATTTCATGTGAATATACAATGTTACTTTGCTTTTTGTATTGAGATTTGCTTTTCCTTCAATAAACATATTTCTGAACTTTAAAAAAAAGAAGGTCCTAGTCCCTTCCGAGCCCAAGACACAATGTCAAATGCCTCTATACCTCCCTCATAATAGGGACTACATCAAAGAGTCCTATGCAATTTTGTTTCTATGGGTCCTTCTTTGGGTCAACTTGGATCTTGTTGGAAGCCTGGGCTGCCAAGACATGAAAGCTTGTAGTTACAGACTACAGGGGGTTACCCATAAACCCGATAGAGACCAGGGTAAATATTGTATAGCATAGACAATGTCTCGATGGGTATCGTTTAGTAGGGTTTCTACTAAACGATACCCATCGAGACATTGTCTATGCTATACAAGACATGAAAGCTGTCACCCTTAAAAATATGCCACATTCTAGTGTCACAACTCATATTGTCACACCAGGGTGACGAAACCTAGGGGTGAAATAGGACAGTGGTTATGGCCTGAGACAGACTATAACTTGACTTCGACTGATGACTATGTCAATCCCACCATTTCTACAAGTTTGTGCTTTTTCAGGTTAGAAAGAAACATACCAGATCCTCAAACATGGTAAAGAGCATCGGCAGGGGTCTGCTCTACGCCGACCTGACAGGCATGTTAGGGCCAAACCAGAGACATCTGTATAATCCAGTGTATCCCAAAATCATGACCATTTGCCTGCAATTATCTATCAGAGATAAAACCTGCCTGGTAAGATTTTTACTAAATTATGAATTGAAATCAGTGTGGCTAAGCATATAACATAATTTTTCATGAATATCTTGTAGGTACATTGAGCTGTGTTCTCGGCCTTTAAGATCTGAATCTCTCTGAATCTTTTCCTGGTTTAAATAAGGTCATCCGTCTTCCCTTTTAGAAAGATGGTGGAGGCTCTCCTCCTACTTTTATTGTGTCTATTTTATTTTATTTACTAATTTCAACTGAGCGGCCAGAAGATATTTATAGATCTTATACAATTCTCTAATAATCCCGTCTTCACCCCTGGGGGTTTGTAGAGAGTAATACTGTAATTTCCTCTCTGATTGATTCTACTGGAAAGTGCTTGCTGGGCTCAGCTTGCTCCTCCACAGTAACACTGTCTAAGCTGGCCTTCTCCAAAAATCCCTTATTTCAGCCTCAAATGAAGACAATGTTTTAGATATAGGGCTTGATAAATCACCAGAAAAATGTCTGTGAAACACTATGGCTTCTCCTCGAAGGCACCTGACTCATTATTCCGGACATCCTTGATTTGACTAGAAGTTGTTCCCTATTTCATTTTCCATGCACTATATTTCCCAGTTTTGTTATTAATCTTGACTGTTTTTTGATATATTGTCTGGTTAAAACAGTGGATATTATTTGTCCTCATACTTTGCAAATGTACCAAGTCTGAGGCCATGCTTCTAGTACACACTGTTGAGCAATTTTGTTTGCATCACCTGCACTGTGCAATCACTGTTTATTTTCAATATGTTATTCTTTAGTGCATGGTTCTACAATATGGCTATTTACATGGTTTAGTGTCTTCGTTCTTATCTTTACAGTGCTTATATGGTCTTATATGTTTGCCAATATCAAGGACTGAACTGATTTCTTGTTACACATAAGATACCTTGTTCAAAAGTTGTTGTTAATAGTTTCGTCACTAGCCTCCACAACAGGTATCTGGACTGATCCCCTGGAACTTACCGTTAATATTCATTAATCCAAGTCCAGAATTGTATTCACCCCCCACGACCCGGTGATAGATTCCAATGACACACCTTTGTCTGGGACAATCAGGAGACAAGCAGGTAGCAGGTGAATTATGGAGTCAGATATAGTAGGGTCCATCCCTATGGGCAGAATGAAGGAAGAGGAAATAGCTCTATAGTTGTAGTAGGTTAGCCATTCCTGACTTCTAGATGAAGCAATCCTCACTTACTGGGAGGAGGAAACAGATGATGAGGTAATGTATTTCAACTGGAAATCCAGGCTTATCACCATTTTCCTCAGAATCCCTACTCGTGGATTTCCACAGAGGTAGTTACCTGATGCAGTGGGCAGCTGTGAGAACCCATTGTGGATGGATGAGGGTCCCTCCGCAGCTGTGGCCCCATTGGGTCTCTGGCTGGTACTGCAACGAGATCTGGAATGGGGCGATGCACCGTTCTATTATTATGCATTAATTATGCCCGAATTCTATGGAGAAAATTTATAAAGGGCATTACACCAAAGGTATTAAATTGCTGCTTGGTATAATCAATAAATAACATCAAAAAAGGCTTACCAGTGATAAAAATAAACCGGAACCTCGGTAAGCCTTTTTTGATGTTATTTATTGATACATAATAATAGAACGGTGGCATCAACGAACACTCCTAAATCTATTAGATTTCTTACTTTAAGGTATGTGGATACCTACTTGGCATACTGTTTTTGTAAAAAATATATATAACTTGGAGATACCGCTGAGGAGTTAATATTATTTTAATAATATATGTTTCCCCCATGTGTTCTTTCTCTAACCCCAAGGTTCCTAACGAGGTGAACATTTTCAATCCCTCATTTCTACAAATTTGATTTGTCAGAAAGTCTAGTAAAACTTGAACTCTAGCAACATTTTTAAGTGTTTTTAGGTATGTGTTCCCTTTTTTAATAATTTTTTATATTAATAAATACGATGGTCAATACTAATAGTGCTATGTAAAGTTAAGGTCTACAATATGGTTCACTACGAAGGGTGAATAATAATAATTTTTAGTGCTGGTGGTAATTTGAGTGATGGCAAATTGAAAGGATATTGTAAATATTGTAAACATGTAAATTTGCCAGTGGTTAGAGATTTGTGTACATGAGGTCAGCAACATATGTCTTTTGTTAATAACATACTGTTTTTATTGTTTAGAAAACTGTCCTGAAGAAGGTGTATATTTGTCTACTCACCGAAACGCAGCGTCGACAACTCTGTTTTCTCGTATTTTGTATTTTTAACATGAAATGTTTTTAAATCTTGATGATGTATATATTTGCAAATAAATATTAAATTTTGTATGTATTTTTCTAGTTTGGCTTGAATATTCTTTGTTGCATTGACCCACAGGGATTGTAGAGTATAAAATTGTATGGATTCCTGTTTCCATTCTGAACACCAGCACTGTGTTAGGACCGTAGTTGCAATATTTTTATAGGGACTTGTTGTTTGTTTCTTTGACTACGTTTACCCTGTCCCTGATTGGAATTTAAGGGTACCTCCCTTGTTTTTTCTATTTTCTATTTCAAAATGGAATAGTACATAAGTACTTAGAATGTGGTGCAACAGAGGGACACACAACCCAGGTAAAGGGGCAAACATTGTGTTTTGCATGCTGTATCCTGCCTGCAATTGCCATGGTATGTGTATAGCAAAGCACGACTGGCTTTGCAAAGGAAGGCCAGCCCTATTAAGTGAGCCTTCTTATGGTATGGCACTCACCAGTCAAGCACCAGTGAGCGCTTTTCCAATGATGGAACCAGCTGTGGGTACACTGTCAAAGATGCAGCGCTTCCTCCACCGCTATATTAGTTGGACAAATTAGACAGTCTCGTTGATATCTCACCTTTGAACTAGTCTGGTTGACCTTCATATGTCTGCACTCCATGGATCTGCTGTACCTCAAAGTCATGATATTGCCCCTTACCCAGAGCACAGCTGTAGATACTCTGGAAATCTTAGCCTGTAGATTCTCAGCAGATCACCAGCCTTCCAACATAAGGAAATAAACTTACGCGCACACGCGCACACATTTACACGCACACACACACGCACACACACACACCAGCCATACAAGAAGAGTGGTCCTTACTCACAAAAAGTCTCTTCCTACACACCTAGAAATAATTAGACATCTGGGAGATGGAAGTTGGTGTTGTTAGAAAATGGGGATTCAGATAGTTTGTGGATAAGACACATCTGACTTATCAAAGGAAGGAATTTACTCAGAAAAGAATGCTCTAGAAAAGTGCATGTGTCACTTAAATGAGTTTTCTTTAAGATTGAGGTTGGAAAGAGTATGCTCCCGTGTAACATGAAGTGTTAAAAGTTAACAATCTACTTAACCTACGTTCGAGCCTAATATTCTAGTAGATTTTTAACTTTTGGGGAATTCACAAAAATCGCCTGCAATACTAATAGAAATGTAAGCATGCTGTAGATATCAATGCAAGTGCCTACTGACCTGCAATTACTCCTGCACACTGTCTGCAAGGCAGACCATAACTATGGCGTAAATGTGCTTTAGCACTGCAACCTTTTTTTGAGACCTCTTTTATATACTTTAGTATATACTTCTTTGTGGCTTAAAGCCCGCCTACTGCTTTTCATTTGTTTGTTTCAGTGTCCCTTATAAACGTGCTTGTTAGTGGTCAATGCTTCCTCTTTGTCCCACCTAATGTCTTTCTTTTCTCCTGTGGAGCAGGTACCAAGTACTCTATCTTCACGCTTTAGTTGTTTATCTGTTGTTTGGGTGACTATTTTTGTATTTCTTTTATGCTTGTTACACTCTGGGTGCTGTTTAGCTTCGGCCCTTCTTTCCCTGTTGTTGCTGCCATCATTCCTGCACCTTCCCCTCCGTTGCTTGATTAAGCAAGGTGTGATTTCATTGCAAGAAGCGATCAAGTGAGTTTATTGTGCTTTCTCTCCAGTGTGCACCATGGCGGCCGCTGAACTAACTTTTATCTACACGGTTGTCGTGCTTCATGTTTCAGCACTGGGGCCTCTTTCATATTTTGCAAACGTTTGTTTAATTTATTTCATGCTTAAAAATAAAGTTGATTTTCTTGGTTATATTCCCTGTCATTCTCTTTATGTAGACTCGGCTTGCTTCGCTGTTTTTTCGCAGGCCTTGTCCTTGTTCACCCTTCATTTACGTGTCTCCGAAAATATGTGTATATTCTTATGAAGGAGTCTCCTCTGTCGCACCACGAAGGGGCACTCTACAGCTCCTTGATATTAGGATGTTTAGCAATAACTTCCTTCTAGTCTACACTCAAGCAGAAAATGTGTCCCTTTAGAACACTAGCCCAGAAATACAGCAACTTCAAAAGTAACACACCAATGGACAATAGTGTGCAATGTGCCTAACTGTTTACACACCAACTCTGGAGGTGTGTTGTATTGTGTCTTACTTGATACTCCGAAGTTACTTGACATCTGCACATCCGTTGCCCCATCTGTCACAAGTGGGGGGGCTCTCGAAAAGGAATCCCGGGAGTACTTGAAATAATATAGTACATGCATGCTTCTTCTCTAAGGGCTGGATGTGCACAAGATCACAGGGTGCGTCAGTGCTGACCAGCGCCCTTTCACTGTCCTAAAATAACTTGCAAACAGAATGAAAACTGTGAGCATCTAAATTAATCCTTATCCATATAATTGCAAGCTTATGCATACACTCCAGTATCTCACCCGCTGAAAATGATGTAGATCGGGTCTGGTGCCTGGCCCGCTTGGAGCAATCTGGCAACCATACTTACAGGATCAACCGCTGCTTGTTTTATTTCCCGGAGAAAGGGTTGATCCTTTCATACCTGGAGCTCTTTTAGGAACCCCTTAATATTGGAACATATGATAGTAAACAAAAATGGTGGAATTTTCACACTCCCTGCCTTTCCATTTGAGGACAGGTGCCATTCGGGGGCTGAAGCGAAACAGCAGGAATTACCTTCAAAAAGCAATTTATCCCTGTTTTCAGCTTATTAGGATCTTCATCAAGAGCTAGCTTCCACCACTGGAAAAATACCTCTCCTACCGCTTTCCACTTGCCTCTGTCTCCCATGTTGTGTTGTTTTCCAGCCGTGCTTTTCCCTTTGCCTATCCTCCCTGCTTTTTCCTACGCGCTCCCCCTTCTAGAAAATTCTGTGAACTGTGCATCACATGGTAGGCGTTAAGTTTGTAAATTGCAGGCAGTATTTTATTGTCGCAGTAAAGGTTTGCTAGCGCTCTATGTTTCCAAATTAGAATATTTTTGTTTAATAGGAAATGGGATCACTTTTCTAGTTCTATGATTAAAAATGTAAATGTGTTCTAGGCTGGCTTTCAAGGTGACCTCGTGTGCCCTTCTGCGTGTTTTTATGCATTGTTTTTCTCTGGTAGCAGTGGGAGAGGCTTCCGTTGGATGGGGTTCCTATTTTTAAGGGTGTCAGGTTTCTAGGAGTTAGTGTCAGGTTTCTAGGGGTCACTGCACATGAACATTTTAGGCGACAGACACTCCCTGGAAGTTGAGCACAGTAAACTCTCTTCAATACAGAACCCATGTATTTGTAAAACACGTGTTCACTCCTGGAGTCTCTGGGAACTGATGACGTGTGTGCTGTTGCTTAAACCCATGGTGCTGATTTGTCGACCTTGCAAGGATAAATGGTAAGTAGTGTGGGCCTGCTGGGATTCGAACAGTGGCAATGCAGACCGACACAGATCCCCGATGCATGGAACTGGCGTTACACTGGAAGGATCTGTCTTCAGCCAGCGATCTTTGTGTTGCTCCTGTTACTAACTCAAAACCTGCGAGGCAGACACTACAATACTGTGAAGGAGAGAAGCAATGTAATTGATTTCGAAGTTAACAACCAAAAAATCTCCAAGCCAGCCTTCTTCTCTGTAAAATATCCTGAATCCTAGCCTAGAGCTCCTGTGAATGTTCAGTGCTCCATCGCGTTCAACAAATACATATGCACATACATACATACATACATACATACATACATCAGTGCTTAATTTGTAGAAAAATGAGTGCCGGTGCTGAAAGCTCCAGCTCTGGGGGTGCTATTAAAAATCATTGTGCCAAGAACCAAGGCTGCGTAGTCTTGAATTCACCTCAGACCTCTTTAATCCATTACCAGACTATGCTGCCCCTTTATCGCACTCTTACCAATCCCTGCTTTCTCTCTTTATGCCAGTTCTTCCGTCTTTCTCTTCCCCCTTCTTTCCCATTTGTGTGTTTTTCCCTCTCTTGCTTGCGGTCAATATCTGATGAGGAAAAATAAGTGCTGGTCCCCGAAAATGAGAGCCGGTGGGCCCCACCAGCAACCACCGGCTCAAATTAAGCACTGCCATACATAAGGGTGGATAAGAGAGAGCCACCTGGGAACACTCCGGCGCTCATATAAGCACATCCAGATCTCACATTAGTGAATGCAGCACAGAAGGTTGTGTTGTGGTTAAGTTGGCTTTGAGTCACCAGTGTTGACCATGAATTTATTATTTCACTATTGTAATCTTTCAAAATAAGAACCAAGATATGCTGGTGTAATCTGGTGGCAGTCTATACTGTTTTCACTATAGAAAACATTGCAGACTATTGACATATCACTCTGATTTAAATTATGAGTCAATACCATAATGTCCAAACCAAGGTATACTCACCATTCTCTTGACATTTTTTTTCTTGCATGCCCTTGCTGTACAGGTTTGGTGTTAAGATTTGTAACAGTTTTGACAATCACATTTTACTGCCCTCCTCCTCTCCTCTTGCATTAGGACAACATTTCAAACATTTTGGGGCAATCAGGCAAGATGGTGGTGTGTGTCCTACTCTCCTGACTGGTAACACATTTCTCTAAACCCAGCACTGATGCACGCAGGATAAAGTGTTCTTTGTACATGTTGGCAACTTGCACAGATGGCAATTTGGTGAACGCATATGTGGTTTGCCCTATTGCATATTTGAAGGTAACTTGTGGCATACCTGGATGTTTAGTGTGGCATACAGCACCACCCAATTCCACATCACACAATACTTCGCCACACAATTCAACACCATCCAACATAATTACACTCCACATAATACTACTCAATGCAACATGATTCAACTCCACATAATTGCAAATGACTCAATAACACATAAATACACCCCACATATAACCACTCAACGCCACATAGCAACAATACACATAAATAAACTCCACACCATGCCACATAATTCCAACCAGCATAATTTCACTCAACACCACACAGTTCCGCACCACACAATTCAACTCAACACATTTCCATTCCACACCACAAAATTCAACAACAAACCACATAATTCAACTCAACAACACAATTACACATCACACCACATACATCAAACCCACCCCAGAATTCAACATCATGCTACAATATTTAACAGCACACCACATAATTAAATTCCACTACATACCACTCCACAACACAAAATGCCAATCCACATAATTACACTCCATGACACACAATTCCACTCCACACAATTCTAGTACACTCAATACCACATAATTAATATCCACATAATTCTACTGCAAACCATGCCACATAATTCCACTGCACGAATCCATTCCACTATTCCACACTACACAATTCCACAAATATACATCCACTTCAGTCCATAATACATGGGTAGAATACATTGTCATTTACAACGTCAATAGCTCTAACTCTCGCAAAAGTGAGACCTATTGGCTTTGCCAATGCCTGTTAAGTTCTACAGGAGCAGAATACATGACTGTCCGCAAATGCTGACTCAGTAAACAAGGATCTGACAGCTAACTCTAACTGTGGCGGAGTGGGGGTGAGGGTTATCACACAACTAAGTTGTACTTAGCTATGAGAAATATTTTGTGAGTAGGAGTCCAAGAAGCGAAGAAGGTCCGAGCCCAGGTGAAGAAAGATGGCACATGGGGAAATCTGGCTAAGGCATTAAGGAGGTCTGACATGCTCTTGCATCTGTGCAAAAGAAACAAATATGTCATTAGTGAAAATACTACATTATGGTGAAAAGAGTGCCCTTTAAAAGGCTTACATGCACGAGGCTCGGTGGGTCTTATTCCTGAAAACATTTGCAGCCTCAGGTTTCCTACCACCTGCGGCTTCACAACGATTCACACAATTTTCCAGGTTAAGAATAGAAACCTGTGCCAGGTGCCGCTTTCCAGGCATAACCCCGAAAAGGTTTTGAGAAGCTATTTGCCTGTGCAAGTCACACTCAGACACACCAATAGTTTGGGAATGAGACCTTGAGGGTTAATATCAGAGGATGAGGAAAAACCAAAGCACTCACCGCAGGTCAGGAGGACAGCAGCAAGCAAACACCTGAACATTGGAGCACTTTAGGATCTAATGAAACCCAGATGGTTTTTATAGGGTATCTGACAAGTGTCTTAGATAAGCTGGGCCCGCTGTTAATTAGCCTATAGGAAAAACCTGCCGCCTTGGGAACTCTTCTATGGAAATGCAGAATATTCTGTCAAACATTAATAAAAATCTGATATGAAGTTATTTATACCGATGGATTTAAAAATACCTATTCAGGACAAGAAGGCCTTGTGCACTTTAGATTGTACAAGTTGTGTATTTTGTGCACTTTATATTTTCTACAAATGCCACAAGCACGTTCTGTGAGTGAAAGTGCTATAACCTTATGAGTCAGTTCATCTATTCTTCAGGGCAGGGGGCATTGTTCGATACACTGTGCATGTCACACTAAATCCTTCATTCTGACCGTGATTACATTTCCTGTGAAATTACAGTACATATCTGGTGATTTTCCTGCAGAATTTCTTGGCAAGTAAAATAAGCAGAATTTACGACTGGAAAACCACAATATTCCGAGCTTTGCAGAACTGAACAGGGAAACACATGCACTTTTCCTGCATTACCCCAAATTCTGATCTGCGGGACTCATAACATTGCGGTAATACCAGGGTGCATAGAAACAAAACCCAAGGTCATGTGTATCCCCTACTACTAATACTAGGACCTTTAGAACGAGGGCTAAAGTGCCCTGGACAGAGGCTCATGTACCTCTGTAAAATCACCCCTCAGTGTAACCCTACCAGCGCCCAGAGGTAAATCCGAGTTAACGAAGAACCCCGAGGACATTTCGCCTTAATCCGCATGTGAGGTTTGCTGTAGCTCGATTGTCTGAAGTCTGAAGCAAACTCTCCCCAAACAAATCTCAAAGTTTCTAAAACTATTCCGTGCTTTCGTCTGCTGACACACCCCTCACCGAAAGCCGTCCTCTCTCTTCCAAATGCGTTTTCTACTTCCCATTGAATGTGATCTTAGCATTGCTTGCTTCGGACCCTGTACAGTGCTCCGCTCAAGGCCGGACTGGCCGTCCAGCATCGGGCATTTCCCCGGGAGGCTGGAAGGGTGGGGGCCTGGTTCTGTTAGTGGGGGCCGGTTTTGTAGCAGTGAAACAGTTTGAAAAAAGTTTCTTGTATAGCCAGCAGTTTTTGGCAACAATAAAAGTGTCACGATAACTCTGGTGGTTAATGTACCTGCTGGAGTGAGTTGGGAGTTTTGTCTAGTGGCAGGTTTGACTCATCTAAGGTAACACAGAGGGTTAATATGCCTGCTGCAAAGAACGTGTATCATGCATTTAAAAAATAGTAATTTATGTGCACAGTATGGGGATTACTGCTTTTGTCACAGAGATTTTTTTGCTACTGTTCAGTCTACAATTTACAAACGTAATCTAGCACAGTGAACTATGGACTGTAATCAAAGAGGATGGGGAGAGGATGTGGTCTCACGGCTAGACTGCCGACTTTGGAGCTGGGAAACCAAGGTTCGAGCCTCAGGGTCGACTCCACATCCTGTGATTCTGGGCAAATCACTTAATCTCCCCGTGCCTACCAAAAAAATGCATGTGTCCTTGTGTAGCGTAACTGTTGCTCATGTAAAGCGCTCCAATACCTTCGGGTCGGGGCTATATAAATCTGCAAAAAAAAAGAGCTGCATGCAAACTGCATGTTAGAGGTTAGAAAGTTATGCTTTTCCCAGTCGTTTATTATCTTGATGTTGCTAAAAAAAATAAAGGTTTGTTTGGGTAGAAATACATTCTTATTATTAAAGTCAACTCTAACCACTGTGTTATATTCTGAATCCTGAGTTTGTGTTTCTCTAGACCAAGCACTCTTAAAAAATGTGTACCAGTATGGATGACATGTAAATCCTACACCTTGTGGTCCCCTTTGCCTTATGTAACATTTTCAAGGCACTGATTTACACGCATGTGATACATTGACTCTGTATGTGTGTGTGATGTAAAGTGCTCCGACACCCCACACTGAGATAAGGTCATCATTTCATACGCTTTAAAAGTGAATACAATTGAATATGTAAAGACACATATGTTGTAGAATTCTACATTTTCCCCCAAGTTTTCTTAGGGGGAGACACCCCCAAAACCCCCCTTTGTAGTGGTCAGGCTCACTTGCAACACACCATATTGAAGCTGGTCTGACAAAATTTGCCAGGGCTGCTTTGGGTTCCCAGTCCGGCCCTGGCTCCACGACCTTTTAGATAGGTTTGCTGGATAAAAATAAACTATACACACAATGTAGTCCTTGTATAATAAGCACTTAGAGTAGCCTCGAGGGCACGTAGCAATTTTTTAGGTAACACATTTTTGACATTGTACATCATTCGCCAGTTCTTTGCCTTTTATTTTCCCAACATTCCCCCGGCCAGAGTCAGTGCGGGTGATATGGCTGGCATGGTATGGGGTTTCACTTTTGTGATGGGCTGTGGCAGAGAGAGATCTTATGTCTCTCCTGTGTAACCCATGGGAGTGAGAATTATATTATAGGTTATTCCTACAGGGAGCTTGCACAAGTGTGTTCAGTCTTACAGCTCCCAGATAGGCCATCAGGCTGTGATAGCTTTGTCAGTCGTTTTTTACAGTTTTAATGGGTTTCAGTATATTATTTTATGTTGAGTTAGGTTATATTATGATGTTATGTTACCAGGCATTTGTTCAGCGAGCATCTGCCACCAGTGTGGCTTCACAGCACTTCAACTGTATGGAGTACAGCATGGCCTAAGTGGGTCTGTGTCAGTCTTCATAGAGTAGTGTTTGTGAGATTCTGTTTCTTTTGTAATCTGTATTTTAGGACTGTCCTTTCAGACAACTTTAGTTGTCTCACCAGGCTATTATTTTTCTAAACAAAACCATACATAATATACTTTGCAAGATGGGCTTTGGTCAGAGGGCTTCATCCATTGGTCTGTTAAACTGTCATTAACATTTTGTTTCCACCCATCACAGCATCCAGCAAGGGCCAGTGGGTACGCATCGGAAGCAATGCATGAAGCTAAGCCACCAGCGCCCAACTGCACTCTCCAAAGCGAATGAATTGTACCCTCACTCCAAGATAATACCAAAGGGAAAGGGAGAATGGGATTGAGAGAAGACAAGAGATTTTGTAGGATTCTTGAGTTCCATCCCTCCACTTTTCCACTTCGTGGGACGAAGCATTTCTTCACACTGAGTCATCGCACTCTTTCTCATGGGTCATGGGTCTGGAATAATAAACACATATGAGTGAGGTGTTATGCACTACAAATCGTTTAGTTTAAATGTTATCATTCTCTTGCATCCACTCAAATAAAGGGGGCCCCTGATTTCGATATAGGTAGAGACCAGCAGGGGAAATCAGTGAGTACAATCAAAGACAAGAGATTCTCTACCTGTACAAATCCATTCGTGCAAAAGTCACTGATCGTTAGAACATTAGTAAACACAGGCCTAAGCTTGTAGTGAAACCACACAAAGGCAAATAAAGATTATCAAAAGGGTTTTATTTTAACTTAATAGTATAACACATAAGGTTTTTTTTCAAGTACATATTCAGATAAAATGTTGACTAAACATATCCCACAACACATTCACTCAAACCTCAGACATACCATCTCATAAACTCACATACTCACACGTCTAACAATATCAAACATTCAACAATATACTGTCAATATATACATGAGTAGATCCCCCCAATGGGTCTAAGGTTACATAAGAGGATGATGTTAACCTTACAGGGAGTACAAGTGTACCTCAAAGAGGGATAACATGTAAGGACATGGGGATCAATTGTTCAGTCAGATGATAAACACAATTAAATATTCATGAAATAGTAGACATTTCGAAAAAACACTGGGGTATTTTTCCAACCATACAGCTCCACGTATTTAATCCAGCGCCGACGTACTTTTCGGTGTTAGACCCCGATATGGGTCTCACCTTCCTCAGGGCGCATAAGCTAGCTAGACAAAAACAGTGGGATGTGCCTGAAACTGCTGGCAGGTACACAGTTAGCCAACCAGGAAAATCAAAGAAGACCTACGAATTCTCGGGCCGCCCATGAGATGCAGCCGTTCAAAATATATAAATCTCAAAAATCGGGGGGAAGCAAGTCCTGGGATATCAGAAGGAATGCAGAGACTGCGTGTTCTCTGCTCGTGCAGAATAGGTCACGAGGGACGGGAAAGGAGATCAGCTGAGGATCCTCTGGGTAGTGTAGACATTTCTATAGAAAGACTCTCAGTATGGCGGACGGGGTGGTCCCTGAATAGAGAGATTAATATCGGCACGGCAGCGTAGCAGCCATGTGAGCGAATTCAGCCGAATTCAATAGTTGCATCGCGGCGTACACTACTGTACTTGAGATGTTCCAGAGCCTGATGAAGAAAATATGTGTCAGGATGGCCGTTAGCGAAACAATAGCTCCACGCGTGTGGAGCTATCGTTTCACTAACAGCCATCCTGCCGATCGCTGACACATATTTCTTCTAAAGACCAAAAAAACAAAAAAACAAATAAACATTCACTCGTAACTTAAAAACACGCATTATAGTGCTTTGTGCCGTTAGGTTTTAAACCGCACGTTTATGAGGCCAAAAAACGAGGCATAGTTAAAGCCATCGTCTTACTCACATGCTGCCTCTTGTGTTCATTTTAATGATTTGTACTCTGCTCCAAAGTGATTTATTTAAGAGTGACCAACGTTGAAAATCTCTCTTGACCTGATCAGTAATAGGGTTTAAATTATCCATCATCATGTTCTTTAGACCTGGATTAAGAAGTATTCCTAAATGTTTTTATTTAGAATGTAGCCATTTAAAAGGAAGATCGCCACTCGAGGCTTTAGTGGTAATGGGTGTCACTGGTAGAGCTTCACATTTGGACCAGTTAATTTTATAAACCAAAAAGGATGAGAAAGTGTTTAGAAGTGAAATTACAGAAGTAGCTGAATCTTTTGGGTATGAAAGTGTCAAAAGGATATAATCCGCGTAAAAAGGCTTTAATTTCACCAGCAGCAGTCTTGGTACCTTTAATATCTGTATTTTGCTGCATAGCTAGTAGTTATAGAGCAAAAAGAAATAATAATGGAGACAGCAGACAAGCCTGACTGGTGCAACGATAAATAAGAAAATATGGAGAAGTGAAGCTGTTGCATTTAACAGCAGCTGTAGGTGAATAATACATACCTTGAGTCAAAGATATAATATTCCTACCAAATCCCTTCCTTTCCATGGTGCGAAACAAGTAACCCCATTCCACCCTATCAAAGGCTTTTTCTGCATCTAAGGAAAGGCGGACTCATTCTTCTGTATCATTGCAAGATTGCCAAAGTAGATGTAAAATAGTGTGAAGATGATTAGTTGATGATCGACCTGGGATGAAACCAACTTGGGATGGGTGAATAAGAGAGGTAATAACTCAATTAAGAGGATTGGCTCGAATTTTAGCTACAATTTTGACATCTGAATTTATTAAAGAGATTTGCCTGTAGCTAGAACATTCTAGGGGGTCTTTACCTTGCTTGGGAATCACCGCAATACGAACACATAGAAAATCAGAAGATAAATGTCCAGGGGCGGCCGGCATGGCTCGCAGTTGGGGGGGCGGGTGCGGGGGCTGCAGGGGTTGTGGGGGTGTCGCGGCGTTTGGGGTCGCAGGGGGTGTCGCGCGGGAGGCGGGGTATAGAAATAAAAAAATTAAAAGACTTACCTCGAGGCCGGGTCCTGCGTCTTCTGTGCTCCTGCTCTCCTGAGTCCGCTTCCAGGAACAGGAAGCAGGCAGCCAGGCTCCCTCCCTTAAGCCAATCACAACATTGCAGTGCAGCGTTGTGATTGGTCTGAGTGCGGTGACATGGCGCTCAGCCAGGTGCTGTAGAGGTGGGCATGTTCTCCATGCATGCTGTAATGCAGCCTGCATAGAGAACAGGGAAGTGCACATGACTGCTTTGGGCGGCCCGAGAGGGCCAACCAAACAGTCATTGCTCACTTGAGTGGGCAAACCACTCCGCCCTGCCCTCCTCTTTGAGCAGAGCAGCCCCGTCCACCCTCCCACCCACAAATGAAACATAACATGATAATAGCTGAAATTTATTATCATGTTATGTTTCCTCTTCTTGCACTGCTTGAAAGCAGTGAGGCGACGCTTCTCCGCCATAGCGGAGGAGCCGTCACTGTAAATGTCCCAGTTGCAGTGCTTCATTAAAGGCAGATTTTACTAAACTGGACTGTATATTGTTTGGTGATTTTATAAAATTCGATTGGAAAGCCATCCTCTCCAAGGGCCTTACCAGTAGCCAAGCAGTCAATAGCTGAAATAATTTCCTCTGTAGTAATTTCTACTTCTAATTCCTCTCGTCGTTCCTGTGATCATTTAGGAAGATTAAGATTGGTATAAAAAGGTGTCTTCCTCTTTCGGACCTATACAGTTCAAGGACGTGTAGGGTGTTTCATAATAGTTCAGAAATTGTATCAAAATCTCTGAAGGATGATTGAGAAGTAACCCTTTAGGACTTTTAATAGCTAATATCCCTCTGCTAGATTCTTGTTGATGTAATTGATAAGCTAAAAGCCTTCCTGCCTGTTCCCCGCGTTCTTGTGTCCCTAACGAATACAGAATAAACATTTCTCAGAGTAGGACGCATAAAGATTATTAAGTTTAAATTTCGCGGAAAGTCATTTTTTCAGAATTTCTGGAGATTCTGTTGGAGAATAAGTAGCTGTTAGGGTCAAAATTTCTTTCTGAAGTCCAATTCTGATTTCATTTGATTGTTTTTAAGAAGAGCCAAATCTTTCATTATTAAACCACATATTACTTCTTTACCTGCACCCCATAGACTATGGGCATCAGAGACTTAGGGGTCTATTACGATGGCGGTCGGATGACCACCGCCGGGCCGGCGGTGGCGCCCGCCGTACCGGCAGTGGACATCCGCCCGCCATCGCAACCAGGAAAACCGCCGGTCACATTAGGATGGCGGTGGTGACCGCGGCGGTGGGAAATTCCGACCGCCGCTTTACCGCCGGTTGCCATCCGCACTCCTGCCTGGCGGATGGAGCAGGACCGGGATAATGGTGGCGGTGCAGAGCAGGCTGCGCCGGCAGGATTATGATGCCGGCGGTAGCCAGCCTTTCCTCAGCGGTCAGACCGCCATTGAAAGGCATGCGGTGAGTGTCTTCCAGGGGCCCGTTGCGGGCCCCCAATGTGTTGGGGGTGTGGGTACACTGGGGGTACCCATGGTCCCCCTACATTTCCCTGTACCAGGTGGCAGGCACTGTGCAGTGCCTGCCACGCAGTGCAGGGAAATGCAGGACATGCTCCTTTCGGCATCGCGGCGGTGCTGCGGGCAGCAGCAACCGCCACAATGTTAATGCCCGCGATCCGACCGACGCGGTCGGATTTCGACAGCGGGTCATCGTAATTCGACCGGCGGTGATGTCGCGGTACATGCGGGCGGTCTTTTCCCGCTACCATGGCGGTCGGGGAGGTTTCCCGACCGCCATCGTAATAGGCCCCTTAGTGTTCGCTATTCTTTAAAAATTGTTCCACGTGTAAACATAGTTGCTGTTTATCTTGGGGTGACTTATAATAGGAAATGTTGAGTCTCCAAGAAGGTTTCTAAGAGTGAGAAAGACCACTATCTAATTGAATATCTATAAGATTGTGATCGGATATGCTGTTACCAATTGTAAAACTAAGTGGGAGACTAAGGAATAGTCAATTCTTGTATGGATAGATTGTGGACATGATGTAAAGGTGTAATCTCTTCAATCAGGATGAAACACTCTCCATGGTTCTTGAAGTGCATAATCTTTGACAAAGTCATGTAGTGTGTATCTGTCATTATTATGATGAGTGTCAGGTTTCCTTGATCTATCAATGAATGTGTCTCAGGTAGCTTTCCAGTCTCCGCCTATTAAAACCCGGGTGTAACCAAAAGATGGTAATAACCTGCTAAGTTGAGATATAAAAATAGTTTTTTAATCAGTAGGTGCATATATTGATCCCACAATCAAGAAAGTATTATGAATATGTATTTTGACAAAAATATATCTTCCCTCTAGATCTTCCCACGTTTGTACAATCTTGTAGGGTAGGTGTCTGTTGAAAAGAATGTGAACACCCCATTTTTTAAGAGGTGCGGAATCAGCAGATGCCAAATTAGAAGTGGAACTTGCATGTAACACATGACCCACCCAATCACGTTTCAATTTATCGCTTTCTAGTGGAGAAAGATGGGTTTCTTGTAACAGTGAAATGTCAGGTTTATTATGACCGATGAAGGCAAGTATTTTTTTTAATCGTAATATAGTGTGTAAGACCATGTACATTTAAGGAAATAATCTTTAGTGGTTTCATGTGAGAGGATTGCATGAGTTCAGTAACGTAAAATGTAGAGGGAAGTAAAATAGGGATACAAATATAGAATTAGTTGAGTAAACAGAGAAAAAATAGAGAAGAGAAAAGAATAGAAAGACCAAAAATAAGGTATGAATAATGTAAAATTTGAGATTTTGGAGAAAAAGAAATAAGATAAGTATGTGGAATGCGGTAATGATATAAGACATACTCTAATTCTGTATTATATTATAATAGAGAGGAAGAAAAATTCCAAAACAGATATCTTATCAATATGAAATCAACAAAAAGTACAAACAAAATCTAATAATATGTCCAACACAAAGTGATAAGACAAAATATACTCTCCTGTCAAACTCTAACCTGGGAGGAGCGGAATATGGGGGAGGTGGGGCCGCCATTCCTGAGAAAAAAGATTAATTCTAACTACCCAGAGCAACCCCAGAGTAGAAAGATATATATAAAAAAGAGATAAAATGAGAATACCTTATATATAACCAATGATTTGAAACATTAAAAACCAATTATGAAAAAGAAAATAATATATAAAATCAGTAGTTTAGGTAATAACCTAGAGAAAATAATATGTATCATCTAATTCTATCAGCACATAAATAATATATTAAAAGTACAAAAAAGGATACTTTGTTTTCTTTTTTCTCCTTTTTTTTCTCTTTTTTCTTCCCAGAAAAGTAGCATTATCAAACCTAAATTAATTCGTGAAAGTATTGGAGTCACAATTTTAGTGGTGGTCTTGATTTGTCTCTGGGTTGTGAGTTTTTCCAGGCTTTAGGTTTACCACCATGTGGCCAATTCTGAGTAACAGTTTCCTACTTCCCACGGTCTTCTAAGTGTGAAACAGAAGTATTAGTCTGATCATGTGTAGGTGGCATGGAAGAAGTCTTATGTTCCATCTCTGAATCATTCTCATCTATGTCATTCAAAAAAGATTCTAGGTCATGAGGATCGAAATATTCTTTGTTTTTTCCTTGGAATGTTACAATCATGGGTGCCAGTTCCAACAGTCCTTATTTAATGTCTCTTTTATTCATTCTAGGACAAAGTTTTAGGAATTGTTTCCTCTTAAGATTAGTGGGTGCTGAAAAGTCTGCAGTAATTATAATTTGTGATTTGTCATATGTGTAGTGATCGTGTTTCCTGGCTTCTAAGATAATTTGTTGTGCATGTTGGTGATGTAAACAGCAGGCCATGATATGACAAGGATGTGTAAAGCGGGTAGAAGTTTTCGAACAAATACGATGAGTGCATTGGAATACAAGTTGAGGAGTCAAAATAATATTGATTAATGTGGGACTGAAGTTAGTTAGAAATTGCATGATATCATCTTTCTCCAGTTGTTCAGGAAGACCAATAATTCTAATATTGTCCCGTCTGCTGCGGTCTTACAGATCAATTGCTTTTTGTTGAAGATACCAAAAATCTTGACCATGATCAGGGGTATTATCAAGATGAGTTTAAACATGAATGAGGCGGTCATCAATCATTTGCATACGGGCTTGAAATCGGTTTACTATCCCTCTCAGGCGTCCCGCAGCTAAGGTCCCGGCAAGAAAAGAGGGTCCGAAAGAAGGCTGAAAAGCTGGCTGTTCTTTCCCGGCGTTCTGGCAATCTGGTGACTGGAGTCAGCGAGGGATTTGCGGATGAGCGGCTAACCGCGTTCCACGGAGGCTGCAGCTGCGGCTGCTCTCGCCGTTTC
Organism: Calotriton arnoldi; assembly: GCA_963921515.1. Taxonomy (NCBI): domain Eukaryota; kingdom Metazoa; phylum Chordata; class Amphibia; order Caudata; family Salamandridae; genus Calotriton; species Calotriton arnoldi. The sequence goes on from CAWUFW010003236.1 coordinate 1,522,433, forward strand.
AGGGCACTCTGCCTTTCGTAAGGCTGCGCGCCGGCAGAGGGAACGCAAGAACCGGTGCTGCCTTGATGAAAGCAAGCTGTGGCTGCTGGGTGGATTGTCTAGTGGACGCTCTAGACATTTGCATTTTGCTGGGTGTTGATCATTGAACATCGGAGACTTTTGGAATTATAAATCAACTCCCATTGCAACTGATGCTTTTTACTCAACCGGACTTGGAGGGATCATCGTGACGTACGAGTAGGGGAGTGTTGACAAGAAGTATAGCCAAGATTTCTGAGAGTCCTTTGTGAGGAGCACAGCACAGCAGAGCAGAGCAGACAGCGGTGAATGACGAGGCGAGGCGTGGCGGTGTGCGGTACTGGTGCCAGTGCCGGTGCTGAGTGCTGAGCGGCAGAGTGCCGGATAAGGTCTATCCTTTCGTCTGGTGTGGACTGGCGGACCGGGGCAGACCCAGAGCTGACAGATAACCAGCGGAACCGCGGAACCAGCGGAACCGCGAGCAGGTGTGTGCCGATAAACTGCTACTGCCATTGCCACCTATTGCAGTCGCCAAGTTTGCTACTGCCCTAAGTTTGCTACTGCCTCCCCCCCCCGCCCCACCTGCCCCCCCCTGCCCCCACGGAAGCGGCTCGGTGGTCCCTCGGTGTCCTCGTTACCTCGGTCCGAGACTGGGTGCGGCTTGCGGAGTGGCTTGGGGTATTGTGGTCGGGGGCGGAAGAACTCGACAAGACTGTGCCAAAAAACACAAAAACCAAAATAAAACAACGCCAGTGCACTGTGCAAAGGCTGGAGTTCCTTTACTAGGAGGTTCTAAAGATGTACGGAGGCACGAGTAATCAAGGTCCATTCTTCTTGCTGCTTGCCTTGCTCCGGGTTGGGAAAATCTGCCTTTGAATTGAATTGAAAAGCTACAGGTGAGGTTGGAGGAGGACGACGTGTGGATATTTGGGGGGGCACTGAAACTGTCCAATCTCAGTTTAACCCCGGTTTATTCCAGCTTATTTCAACTGGGGCCATATTGTGATGCACACTAGTACACTAGTATACCAGCATAAAGCAAAATAACTGTTTCTAAAATACGAGCAAAACTAGGAAAATACTAGGAATGCGTTCTGGGAAAGAAAGGACATTGGGCCCTCCTACACGACGAGCACGGAAAGTTCAAGCACCAAAAGTGATAAAAAAAGCCAAAGGACAGGCAAAGGGAGCAAATCAAACTTTAATTTCACCAATAGCAAGGATGTTTGAAAAATCCAGTAAGATTCCCTACAAATTTGATTTTATGAGAGACCCTTCAGGAGCACTAATATCAATGCAAATAGAACCAGAAATAAATAAGTTACAAATTCCGATTAAACCAACTAACAACTTGGAAGCAAATATACAAACGGCTGGACAAGATCGGGACTTGGTTATTAACCCGCAAAAGTTGGTCTTAGAGGGACAGACAACTGATCAAAGAGTAGACCCGGAATTATTAAAATTAGTATTGCCGACTCAAACGAAGCAAAAAGATATGGATGTGATGGAAATATCAATGGCAGAGAAATCGCAGGATGAGATTATCATGAGTTTAACGCCTACACGGGCTACTTTACCTTTAGAAGTTAAGGTCGAGATAAGGAAAAAAGAGGATTTAATCAATGTCTCTACACTTTATAGACAGACGTTAGATCAAGATGATAGAGTAAACAATACAGCTGAACTCATACAAGGAAATCAATCTGGAACTAATGGAAATATTATCGCCTCATCGGGGACAACAATGCCAATAAGGATTAGTGAAAAAACAAATATTGAATTAAGTTATAAAGAACAGGATGGAGTTACACCTAATCAATTAAAAGTATTGACCAATAACAATCAAAAATCAGGAATTAATGAACAACCACTACTAGAAATAATTTATAGTGGTAACAACAGTGACAAATATACTTCTATGGTCAATATAAAAAAACTATCAGAAAAGCAAGAAATTCACCAGGCCGACTCTAAAAGTCCCACTTGTAGTAGGGAATTACACTTTGACCAAAAAACTAAACACATAGATAACCATGATTTGGGATCTATTTGGGATATATTCTATCAAACATCAGCATTAACTCTTGAAGCACTGACATACCAGTCGAATAAAATGGACACCCAAATCGAACTCCTTGGAGTGATGGCAAACGCAGTCGCCGGAATAGATCACAAACTAGCAGAGTTAAATAGTTTAATAATTAGAGCGCAAACTGAAGCAGCTTCAACTTACTTTGACTGTACATGTGCTCCCATAATAAATAAATTGGTAACTATCCCGGACGTTGTGAACACCATACTAGAAGACGTCAAAGAGATTATAGGAAAAAAATACGATAAACAAAAAGAGGAGATGTGTCAAGCAGTCAAAAAAAGTACTATCATGGCAGAAGAAGGAGAAACGGTACAATTTGGTACCATAATAGACCCTGATGTCCAGATTAAATTAAGCCCGTTGATACCTCAAAGCAGAAAACAGGAGACAAACAAGTTAACAGAAGAAAAAACATTGGTTGATCTCACAGTCCAGTTGGATGAAGAAGGAGAGGTTAAAGAAGAAGATTTGTCAGCCTTTGAAATGACAAAAAGACAAAGAAAAAAATTGCGTAAGGCAAGAAATAAGGCTAAGAAGGAAACTGCAGTAATAACACACTCCCAACTGGAAACATCTACTGACACGATAAACGAAGGAAAAAAACGAAGGAAAGCAGTAGTAGAAAAACAAGGAAGTGATCTATGTGGTGAGCAGTCTACTAATACAACGTTCAAGAAAGAAAAGTATTTTGATATATTTACACAAACTGGAAAACACTCTACTGACCAAAAAGTTCACCAGACAAATATAGCAATATTATCGGACAATATTGACCGAATGTCTAGTGTATCAGAAATGGAGGGAATTCTAGCAAGAGAAGAGAAATATAGGCTGCAAGGAAATGGTTGTGTAATAAAAAAAGTGATTACTGAAGATATCCAATGTGAACAGCTTGGAAATATAGATCAAGCAACAAGTACCTTATCTCCTTGTAAACCTTCGGCAGGCAGAAAAGAGGAGGAGCAAAAGCATATTGGACCGATGGCTCAGAGGTCAAGTCGAGCGGACTATACTACTGTTTCAAGAATAGGTTGGAACTCCACACAACAAATGAAAGCTCAGGTATTTCAAAATTTAGAACAATGGATAAAGGAACCTAAAAATGAAACTATGATATTAAACGATATGTTAGAACAAAAAGAGGACATTAGGTACAAATCGAAATGGGATCACTTAGTTATTGTAAGAAGTGGTGAAGGTAAACAAATCACATATAAGGAACAGCAAGATTGTAAAGAAAAAAAGAGAGAAGTATTGCTACCCAAAAGGTCTGCACAAATTATTCTTAAACCGGTATACGATTCTCGCGGTAATCATGATATATTGAACAGAGGAAATATCCTTCGCCTTTTGAAATCGGTTCCATCACTAGAAAATGTGACAACTAAAGACATTGAAAGTGTTGGTTTTTTACAAAACTCTGAAGGTAATCACCCAATAACTTCGTTAACTGTAGCTACTGTTTCTATAGCGGAACGAATTATGCAGGAACAAGAAATTTTTCTTAGTTGGGGAATAATAATTAGTCAACCGTCCCCAAAGGTATACCCAACTCCGCTTATTAAAGAAGAGAGTCCAATACGCAAGGAAAAAAGACAAAATGATGACCCAGTCTTTTCTATATTAAAAAATCCTCTTGGAAAAACCACTCATGAAGAAGAAATGCCCTTTAACGAAAAAATAGAAAAAGTAAAAAGAATAAATGAAAAATGGATACTGACGGCCCTGCACGGTAATGAAGTCCAATGACAGAACAAATCACAAGGTAATATAAATGAACTGAATAAGGTTAGAGAAGTAATAGGGATATGCTCATGGAACGTAAACGGGATATGTAAAAAGATAAATAATGCCCATTTAGATTCAATATCTAACTCTTATCAGATCATTTTATTACAGGAAACGTGGGCAATGGACCCTTTTATGTTACATGGATATAAAGGGTTTTTTGAGCCAGCGATTAAACAACATAAATATGGTCGCCCCAGTGGGGGGCTAGCAATATTCTTGTCTATTGATCTGAGAGTGGAACATGAGCAGTTGGTTACGAATAACCCCAACTTCCAATCGGTAAAGTTGCGATACACAGCAAACGATCGAGAAAAATCAAAAGTTCTAATGCTGATTAATATATATATTCCACCAAAACAGAGTTTAAGGAAGAATATGTGTGCTGCACTTACTAGCTACCTTTTGGAGCAAATGATGGATGATCCTTTTGCAGACTTTATACTTACGGGTGATTTTAACTTAAACCTATTAATACCCTTCATACGAGACGATATTATACAGTCTCAAAACCATCAATGGACAATTCCTGAGCAGATGTTGGATTCCCTAATAAATCCCAAGTAAAGTAAAATGGGAAGAAACTTTGTGATGGATATGGAAGCATTGGGATTAAGAATATTAAAAGGAAGATCCGCGCTGGATTCACCACCGCCATGGACATTCCAGTCAAATAACTCAAAATCACGAATTGACTATTCGATGGTCTCATTAAATATTTTTAACAACATTACCTCCTACTATTTAAGGAAGGTCCTTGATAGCGACCACAGTCAGCAAATAATAAATATAAAATTGTCATGTTTGGAACACCAAGTGTATTTGTCAATGCAAGGCCAGACAGGAACCATCAACTACAGAAAACTTATATGGAAAACACACAATAGGGAGGACACTAAGGAAAAGGCACAAGAACTGGTTAAAGAATGTTTTAAAGATAAAACCATGAGATCCGCAGTTGAGCAATGGTAAAACTTCACACGGAAAATAGTTAAGCCATATGATTCTTTTGTTATACCGGAGAATAAACAAGAGTCACAAAGGAAAAAAAGTGGAAATAATATCAATCTACCATATACGGTTAAGAAAATTAGACGGACCCGTAACAAACTTAGGAAACAGTTAACTAAGCTTCCAAACAACGAAGAAATAATAATTAAACTAAAAACAATAAATCAAAATCTGAGGAAATTGATCTGGAATGAAAAAAATAAAGCCAGGCAGGAACTTTGGACAAAAATCTTCCACGCTAGTAGCCAAGTAAACTCAAGGGAGTTTTGGAAAATGATTAATGGTCTAGTAAGACCCAATAAATCCGTGGTAGCATCAGTGTTAACCGAAGATGAATGGATTACATTCCTTATAAAACATCTAAATCCAGTTCGGAAAACAAATATTCAGGATGGTAAACAGAAAAGGCCGGAACCAACACATTTAAAAGATGATAGCGAAATTTACATTACGAAATCTCAAGTCTCCAAATTAATAAAAAAACAAAAAGATGGGGCACCAGGTCCCAATGGTATCCCGTTCGCCCTTTACAAGGGAGAACCAGAATTTTGGTCGGTATACCTAACAGAGGTTTTTAAGGAAGTAGTTCGGACTGGGTCAATACCTAAATCCTGTAGAGGGTCCTTAATATCTCCTATTTATAAGAAAGGAAATTGGGCCCTGCCGGAGAACTATGCAAGACACGGATGCAAAACTGTTTGCGGGGATTTTATTGTCAAACTTGTCAGATTGGGTAAATGATAAACAGATACTCCCCCCGAACCAAACAGGTTTCATAAAAGGTCTAGGAACGTCTACAAATATATTAGTTCTATCAGTACTAATGGATAAGGCAATTTTAACAAAGCAGCCCTTGTATCTATGCTTTGTCGATTTTAGATCGGCTTTTGATTGTGTAAATAGGCACCGTCTGTGGAAAAAATTAAAAGAGCAAGAAATTCCAGACTCACTATTAAAATTGATTCAACTTTTGCATACTGATACTTGGATCAGGGTGAGGATGGGAGATGGTCGGACACTAACAAAAGAAATACCTACCTCTGGAGGATTAAAGCAAGGGTGCGTCTTGGCCCCAATGCTTTTTAATCTGTTTTTAGCGGATATTACAAATGCATTGAATGATGTAAATGCACATCCACCTAGATTAGCTAATAAACAAATATCCAACCTGCTGTATGCAGACTATGTTATACTTTTAAGCCAGACTAAGGTTGGGTTGCAACGGCTAATAGATCGATTATCAATATATGCAAATGAAAATGATATGGTAATAAACGAAACAAAGACTAAAGTAATGGTAATTACAAAAAACACAAGACTTAAACATAAATTTAAATGGTCACTGGAAGAAACACAATTAGAGCAAGTGGATTCTTATAAATACCTAGGTGTTATATTTAATGACAATGGAAATTTCCTCCCTCAAAAAAAGGACATTTTCAGAAAAGCAAATGCTTTGACAGCAGCATTTAGGATCCTACAGAAATCAATAGGTGACTTGTCTTTTCGTCCCTTCTTAAAGGTGATTTCAGCAAAATTGCTACCTACACAAACATACGGTAGTGAGGCATTAAATGGGAAAGATGCGGTGATCATTAATAATGCGGTCACAAGAACTTATAAAACCCTTTTTCATCTGCCTAATAACGCATCTCAAGCGCAAGTGAGGCTGGAATTTGGTTTAAACAATCAGCTATATGCGAGAAAAGGACAAGTTATAAAGGTGTGGAACAGAATAAAAAATGATCATGATAATCAACTGTCCCAGCTATTATGGCAGGAAATAAATGCCAATAGGAAATTGTAGGCATGGACTTACTTAAATGCAGCGATAGAAGAATTTGAAGTAATGCCCATCTGGGAAAATACAATAACTCAGGAAACTTTTAAAAAAGCAATTAACAAACTAACTAATCATCTATCGTTGATAAAAGATAAAGATATATTTGCAAAAATTATTTGGCCAATAATAAACGGATTTTCGAAAAAAAAGGTCCAACAATATTTAGAAACACCATGGTCATTAAAAAACAAATATATTTTTACTAAAGCACGATTTGGTTTACTACCAGGTTTATGCCATTTACCGCCATGGAAGAAGTCAGAAGAGGACACTCTTTGTAGGCTATGTAAATCTGGGCAGGAGAACATTATACACCTACTATGTCTTTGCCCTGAGTTGGAAAATGAAAGGAAAATTATACTTAAGAGACTATTTATTGACCGTGGTATAAGGACATGTAGACAAGCTTTGATATCATGTCTAGGCTCTGATGATATATTTATGAACTCTGACTTTGTAAAATTTTTATTGAGAGTTGGACAAAAATTAGAGGAGTATAATTTGAAACCCTTAACTACTGAATTTTAAAATATATTATGTAATGAATTTTATTAAGAACAATCTGGTTTATATAAGACATGGTATTGTTTATATATGTTCTTTTAATCTTTTATATTTGGATTAGTATTTGCATTTTTTTGTAAGATTTTAATTAATCAAACAAATAAAGAAATTACACTATCCCTCTCAGACCCTTTACTTCTAGGGCATTTGCAGATACTGCAGCATTTACGGAAGAAATCCCATTTGTAATGTCTAGTAGTTCCTTGAGTAAAGTATCCATTGCTGTGGCTGGGATATCTGGAGAACTTGCCATATTGGTCGAAGGGTTATTGTTGGTAGGATTTGATAATAAGGCCTCCCTCTATGATATGTGGCTAATATGTCTTAACTTCGACATGAAAGTAAAAATAGTCAGATGAGGTCAATGTTTCTTGCACTAGATCAAAGTTAGTGATGTGTTAAGTATGGTGTTCTAGGAATGAAAGTTCAGTATAATCTAGGTGAAGTATAGCCTCTAGCGTATCATTTCAGACCCTAAATTTCGATGGTTTCCAAAGAAAAAGCAGATTTTTTTTAGAAAGCATATATTCTGCATACCATGCCATTGAGACAAGTAAAATATTTATCATGTGAGATTTCAAGCATTAGCGATCTATTATGAAAAAAATAATAATAATAATAGCAATTGTTCCCACATGAAATGCTCAAAATGCAGTAACAGTATCTCATATGAGGGGCCACAGCCTGAAAGTAATTTATTATGGTTACCACCTGATTCATATCCAAGCAGAGAGTTTTCTGAAGTAAGTGTGCCTAATCAGACAATAGACCACGTGAAATCAATATAAATGTGTAGCAGAAAATACAAATTTAGTCAGAAGGATGCTCGTCACAAAATCTTAAACTCCAACAATTTAGTAAATCAATTTCGCGTTGTGTTGGAAATAGTGGTAAGTATAATAGAGATCTGAGTTTGGAGTCTGCAATTGGTCTCTCTCCCTTTAATCGCTAAGAGGAGCTACCACTTACTGTGTGACCAACTCCAAAGGATCGTTGGAAACAATGAGGTTTGTAACAAGGTGTCAGGGTCTAAATCCCTTTTGCTGTCTGAACCACACAGGAGCAGAATGACGCTAGGTCCCAATACCCTTCTCAGAACCAACCCTGCTAGGTCTTTTAGTATTCCATTGCAGGTAAGTTCTAAGGGGGGAAAAGGGGTTGGGGACAGAGAAGAGACTGCTCCAATATTCTGCCTGTTCAGCTACGTCTTCTTCTTCTTACTGGACTGCAACATTAACATGTAAAAACCTTTATTTACTGTGCCTTTTAACTTACTGTTTTTTTCTATGGTGTATAAATAACTTATCTTACCAGAATGTTTACTGAAGCTTACTTCTCTTCTACTTCTCATGTATTGTTTGCTAGGTTGTATGAGAAGTCTTCACTCAGATCTCTTTCCTTTTCGTTCTCAGGTACAATCTGCACTTGATCCTGCTATTCCTTAATGTAAGAAAGATAAGGTAAGTATTTATTTCTGTATTCCTAATTTATGTATTATTTGGGTTTCTCTTTCTTTCTATTAACTCACTGTTAAGAGACTGGAGTGGGCCTTGAACTGGGGTTTCTGTAGTAAGATGACTGGTTTTCTGTCTTTAATTAGTTTTTTAAACAATGCTTCAGAACTTAGGTTAAATGTTAAAAGGAAGCGTTCCTTTTATTCAGGCCTTTGGTTTTAATGTTTGCTGGAAGCACAATTTATTCTGCCATACGTGAGGAGAACATTACTGGAGTTCTTTAACACATGGCATGAGAAAGAAACATGCCGGGCTTTTGACCCTGACTTCACCTTTTAATTAATTCTCAGAAGAGTGAACAAGTTTCAGTCTAAGAAGACACTGCGTGTTGAAAGGTCACGCCTGTCTGACAGATTCTGGAACAGCTGAAAAAGACAGCTGATTCAAAAAGCTTTTTATTTAATCTTCTCAGCTAAGGAAAGCAATTACTGAAAAAAGTATTTCCAGTTTTCAAACGAAGGAAAATATATTCTGACTTGTTTCCTTTTTTCTCTTTAAATAGAAATTTACCTCTGACACGATAACCTTTTCTCACAGAATGTTTTATATTAGCTACAAGTTTAACACTAACCTGATTAGTGAGGGAATGTAGTTCCGACGAAGCTAACCCCGATTTTATCGCAACTACCCTAACTGACTTCCACGACGCTGGGAAAACAGGTGCTCTTCAAATTATTTCTTCAGTGAAGTGCACAGTGGAATGTTGAAGCACACTTCACCTGATGTCATGAAGCCTAAAAGACTAGACTGCTAACAGTGGTGTGCTGTCGCAGTATGTGCATGTTGGCAGCCATCTTGGAGTTCCATCGGTGCCAACAAGCACTCCAGCTTGAGGGATTATCTGACTTTTGGTAAGTTTGTAGGGGGAAAATGGTAGCCAGCATACAGTTAGAAGGAGGAAACCTCCCGTGAGTCCTGACACAAGGTGTGTGGCCCAGAGTGAGGAGAGAGAATGTTGCGGATTCCCCTGACGGTCCAATAGGGAAAACTAGCATCAGGTAAGGAAGAGGAATACCAGGGAATGTTAAAAAAGCAAGTGATGAAAGATCGCGATGCAGGTCTGCTTTTGTTCTCTCACCCGCTTTCTTAAATGGAGGGATGCCATTTTCTGATTTTACGGGCTCCGACGGACCTTGTGAGGGTACAGTTGACAGCAGTGGGTTCAGTCCAAAGCCAAGAGAGAGGTCGCTGAGGGTTCCCTGGAAGCTCTGCAAAATGAATCCAGTCTCAGTTAGGGGAGAGGCATATTTTAGGGGAGAGGCACATCGGGAAAGGTTAATGAAGGATTGCAGTCTCATCCTCCCGCTTGAGCTCTAACAAAGAGCCACCATCTTTTTAACATTGTAGCTGCCTACAATTTGAGTGCTTTGTCATGTGGTGATTTATTAAAGAAAAAAGACGTCACCAGCAAAATAACCACATCAGTGATTTTTTTGTAATGTTATATTTTTAAGTGCAAGCATGAGGCATCCACGTTTATGTTTTGTTTTCTTTTTCTGGCATAGGCTTGCAATAAAGACCAGGTGGCTTTGCAACTACTTGTTTGATCTAGATTCTACTGGACTTGATTTCACCCTATTTTCTCATTTCTCTGTACTTGGAACAGGTCTGCACTCTTCTTGCCCTATTTCTTTTGTCTCATTACCATTTCCCTGGGGTGCTAGTAGCTCCTGAACTGATGTCACTCTCTTTGAGATCCAGTCTGGTCCGGTGTACCATGTTTCTCTGTCACCCTGGCCCCTAGTGCTGCCTGTCCCATAAGAGTTGTTGTCTCTGAGGTTCTCTTTATCCAAGCCGCCCAATCTCTGTTTTCCTGTCCCTCACGATTCCACAGGATTGAGGTTCGTTCTCCATCTCGGGACTCTCCAGGATGGATTAATCAATTGATGGATATTAAAAGATAAATAAATGGATAGATTAAAAGATAGATAGATAGATAGATAGATGGATAGATATAGATAGATAGATAGATAGATAGATAGATAGATAGATAGATAGATAGATAGTCTTTCAACATGTCATGAGTGATGTACTATGTGAAGTCATAAGCAGTGCATGACGGGGAAGAAAGTTATTGTTAGTTCATTAAATTATAACTGGCGAATTTCAGTGTTTTTTTAAACGCTAGTACATATCCCATTTCAACACCTACCAATAACGTCATTTTAACATTTGTTTTTTTCAGTGATTTTTTTATTTTATTTAAAATGAGTGAATATATATATGTACATACATATGTATATACTTATATAATATATATATGTATATACATGTGTGTATGTGTAGTATATGTGTGTGTATGTATATATATTAATATATACATATATATATATATATATATATATATATATATATATATACACATACATACATACATACAGAGAGGTGTCCTCAACGAAGATGCACTCTCAGACAGGCTTTTCCTTTTTATACAAAACAACAGCAAAAACAGCAGCAACTTCCTTCGTATTCCCTGCAGGCTAACACGTTTCGGACTTAACAGTCCTTGTTCACAGGCCAAATGCACAGCGAGGCAGAAACATCATTGCAGCCACCTGAATGCCTTTAAATACCATTCCGCCCTTCTGAGCCTCTATTGAGTTCAACAGATGCATGATGGTAAAGGTAGCTCTGCCTATAGGATTCATATATATATCAAAATAATACCTTTTCAGGCATAGCATTCCGTACAAATTATTAAAAAAAGAAGCAGAGAGCTCTGGGTAGTTCCCAAGTTTAGGTGGAGAAGAGCTCACCTAAAATGTCTACTTTCCCATCAAAGTTTTTAAGCATAGGATTAGCACAATGCCATCCAAAACTGTAATAGAAAAGCAGACATTTGAGGTGTGCAAATCTAGAGTGTCGCTGGTGTGGTAAGGTGTTCTATACAGGAGCTGCTCTCCACCTAAACTTGGGAACTACCAAGAGTTCTCTGATTCCTTTTTGCATATATATATATATATATGTATATATATATATGTCTTTAACTCTCTGATATATATATATATATATATATATATATATATATATATATATATATATATATAAAATCACTGAAACAAGCAAAGGGTAAATTAAGGGAAAAATTTCAGGTAAAACATAACATTTTAAACTAAAACAAATATTGAAATTCACCAGTTATGGTTTAGGTTTACTGAGCTAACTAGAACTTGTTCCACCTCTATGCCCAATGTTGTCATCAGTGACAACATTTGAGATATTATCAGTGATGACATGGTATGGACTTGCCCATGGTTGGTACCTTACTGGGCTGCAATAGCTGAAATATTAACAGAGGGTGCGGGCCACGATATACCGATGGATGGCCTGCACTTTCTGTTGGGGATCACATCACGTACGGCAGCGCATAAGACCCTTAATAAGTTCTTAGACTTAGCACTGATAGTAGCTAAACGTAGGATAGCCATGTGCTCGAAATCTCAGATAACCTCTCCCATACAATTGTGGCTCACTGACTTGCTCAGAGTCCTTATAGGTGAACTCAAAATTTCTCCCGGGACCGTACAGAGTCGCTCAGTTTCACCTAACCCTCCTGATTGGACGACATATTCACTGTAATTGAGGCTAGATTACTAGGCCTCAATTTCTACACTTCTACATGAAAATTTATTTGTTGGGGGGTCCCCGCGACAGTGATAGCGGGTAGTTACCTCAGACGGTCTAGAGTCAGGCCATTGCCCCGCCTTGCCTTTTTTTCACCCTGCCCTTGGCACCACTCCCCTAGCAATGGTGACATCAGGATCACCAGTGCTACAATACTACTCAGGTTACGCCACTCCCCCCCAAACGCAATCAGCATAAATACACAGCAAATCACTTAGGTGACAAGACTTCCACCTTTACCCAGTTGACACTTGATCTTTTCTCTTTTCTCCATTCTTTTTTTTTCAAGAATGTGATGTGGGCAAATGTAACCTCTGCTTTTTTATGCTGAGATTGATACATGTACGACAAAGTACTATGCACTCTATAAATACTGTACTTCTGAAAATATTACTCCTACTACTGTATCAAACCTAATGCTGATACTGCATGTTATCGAAATTTCCCGCTATGTCTGGAGTTCCATATGACTAACAAAATGTTAATAAAGAAATATTTTTTTTAAAAATCAGTGATGACATCAGTTATGTCACATCAGTTATGTCAGTTATGTCATTGAACATGTCATGAGTGAAGCAATCTGTAAGGTTATAAGCAGAGCATGGTGGAGGCACAAGTTCTAGTTTGCTCAATAACTATAACTGGTGAATCTCAGTGTTTTGTGAGTTTAAAATGTTATTTTTTAACTAACATTTTCACCTAACTATAATTTCACTTTAACCTTTATTTTATCAGTGAATTTCTGAGTTTTACAAAAAATGTAAAGTAAGTTATTATTATCATACCTAACTATAACGTCACCTTAACTTTTGTTTTTTTCTGTTAATTTCTAGGATTTTTAACGTAAAGTAAGTTCTTAATACCAGACCCAACCCCCTGCGGCTGGCTAACCCTGGACTCCGCACAGCCAAAGGCCATAAGTGACATGGAGTTGGGAGCAGGGCCTGTACCCACCCATTCGGTGGCAAACACCCACTGTGCACAGCCTTTGGCTATGCACTGCGTGGGGTTAGGCGCCCAATCTCTCACAGGTCACCAACACCCGCCATGCACAGCTCACATCTAACCTCCCAGTTTGGGCGCACAGACTTGCGAACGATGCCCAACCTCCGAGTATTGGCCCACCCACCCACAGACACCCATCCCACCTTTCTTTTTTATAATTAATTTTTCCAGTACCGTGGAAGTCTGGTACTGGATAGGATAGGATGGTGGCAACGCCCCCCAAAAATTGTTTCTTTACTTTTTGGCCTAGAAAGGTGTCTCTAGGACCCCACCACAAGAGCCAGGAGTCAGGGCGCCCTTGCCGTGCCCCCATATATGGTACTTTTTAAACATTTTCAGGACATAGGATCAAGTCCCCAAGTCCTTTAATGACCACCACAACATTTCTGTTAATGTCGGGACCAGCTAAAAAAACGTATTCCAAAAAGCGCCCTCAGCCAAGCAGAAGGCCTGAATTTTTTCATTTCAGCCCAACTGTCAATATTTCTATTAATTTTGAACCTTAATTTCTCCAAAACTACTGAACAGATGTATACCAAATCAAAAAATGCATGCTTTCTGTGTAATGATCTAGCTTTCTGTCAAATTTGATGTAATTCTGTTCAGCCATTTTGTCTGTAGCGCTGTCTAAATTCCCTATGGAAATTGCGTTTTTGTACACCTCCCTCCTTTTTTTCTCGACACCCACTTGGCCGATCACCTCACCTCCCAAGCTTTCCAGGACGGAGCTGGGTGGACGTTTTTATTTAGAAACATTTGTCAGACAATGCCAAATTTAGTAAAACAAAATACACTCTCCCTATGGAAAGTCTGACCTAACTATAACTACACAGTAGTAGCGATACTGCTTAAGGTAAGTATGAGCTACTGTAAGCACATGCCAGGCTGTTGACAGTGACTAGAAGTCACATTATGTAATCTATTGAGTGTTTTATAAATCAGTGAAGTGCCTTCATTGCACATAGCTTGAGCAAGGGCAACTGGAACTCAATCAGATTAGCTACTGCTGACAGTTCAGCTACATTTTTACCATAGCCAGATGACCTTAGTGGTTCATACGCACACTAGTAGGAGGTAATATAGTTTAGCTGATAAGATGAAAAATGCAGAACCTTAGCCATGTGTGGTGCTGGACTTACTACTGTTTCTTCTTGGCAGTAGTAACTTACACTCATAAATTTGGCTCCACCCCCTATTTTCAGCAGGTGGAGACGTGTAAGTCTGCACTTTCAGTAACTTTACACTGGGATTTTGTGAATAGCCCAAAGTAGTAAAGTTACTCAAACGTGTAAGAGTAAATTTACACATGTAAATTACTCACAAGTATAAGCTACATTTGAGAATAGCCCTTATAGTGCATATTTTTATTGAGTCCTCAATGCTTAAAATTCAACCCTTGAAATTGGCGAAAGTGGACAAACTTAGCACTCCACATAGTTGGAGAAGTTTACTAAGTTTACCAACTTCACACATGTTCACTGGAAGGAAACATTTTCCTCACAAAAAAAATGGTTTTGCACGGCTTTTAGTGCAAAAAAATACTTTTCAAGATAAATTTCTCTTGTTACTTTACTCTAACTCAGAGCTTATTCTACATCCTTGCGTGTAAGATATACTCATTTGGCCAATGGTCGTCAAGTATATACATCTTGAAGGCCCAAAAGAGCTGGCGCACAGGCACATGACTCTTATGCCCTCATTAAGATTAGCCCAACTACTCCGATGGGGCAGGCAAAAGGATTTGTGAAATGTTGGGGAAAACACAAGGGAATCGGCACAGGAAGTCTCACTTCCACATGTTATTTCCCAAAAAGTTATAGTAAATGCACATTCCCATCCTACCCCTTCAGTTATCTGGGGCCTTATTTACAACAAAATGACGCAGCGCACGCAGCAAGCCATTTTGCTGCGCTGAGCTGCGTCATTTTAAAAGCACAGGGTTGCGTCATATTTACAACAATATGACCCATCCCTGTGCTTTCCCCTGCGCTGGCGTACAATTGGCTGCCATGCACCAATGCAGACACCCTTGAACCTTGGTGCATGGGGGCCGGCATTGCGGGGATGATGGTTTTTGTGCAGGAAGGGACACCTTCATTGATGGTGTTTTCCTCTTTGGAATGCAGAATGCAGCACACATGGAAAGCGGGAAAAACGAGGAGAAATAAAAGTAATTCTCCTCGTTGCGCCTCCTTACGCCTCCCCAGGGGAGGCATAGGATTCTGACGCATTACTAGGTTTACAAAATGTTGTAAATGTGGAAATGCGCCAGAATCCATGGGTGTTGCGAGGGAACACCCACAGCAACACCCATGGCACGTCCCTTTCACACAAAGTGATGCGTTAAAAGGGGCCATATTTACAGGCCATGAAAAGCCACGGGTGGCTTTGCGTGGCCTTGTAAATATGGGGCAGCACACTGTGCCAGCGGTGCATCAATAAAAGTGACGCACCGGTGGCGCAAGGGGCTTGTAAATAAGCCCCCTGGACCACAAGTATCTGTAATTTTGGGGAGGGGGAGATA
This sequence comes from Calotriton arnoldi, assembly GCA_963921515.1. Taxonomy (NCBI): domain Eukaryota; kingdom Metazoa; phylum Chordata; class Amphibia; order Caudata; family Salamandridae; genus Calotriton; species Calotriton arnoldi. The sequence goes on from CAWUFW010003236.1 coordinate 1,538,422, forward strand.
AAAGTTAAAATAACAATCCTCTCATAATGAGGGTGTGTATGGTATGACTACCAAGATTCAGTGAATTTTTTTAAACAAAATGTTTGCGTGGGTATTTTGAACGAAGATCATTAATCAGGAAATTTGAAGTTTAGTAAACTAATTGCTAAAGTTATGTTAGCATGGACAGATCTCAGTAGGATGGAATTATCATTTTACTCCATACAGCATACATAATCTATGTATGCTGATATATTTATGATCTTCACTTGAGAGTGCAACACAAAGCTTGCACTAGACTGCTGGACAGACAGATGGGTCAGGTTTTTCTGTTATAGGCAAAAAAGCATGTGAGATGTCAGTAGTTGTGTAGGGAGGGATGGACTCTTTTTGTCAGCCTTTGGCTGGGGAAAATGTGGGTCATAGATTCTTCAGCCATTTTTTTAGATCTCACTACAGACAGCTTTAGCTGTCATCAATACAGGAAAAAGAAGTATATGAAAATGCAGAGAGAGAGTGGATATTGGGCATCCCTCTTCAGCCATTGGCTTTCATGTCAAAGGCCTGGTATTTTGAGGATGGTTACATTGTCCCATTTGAGCTCCCATTAGATTATGGAGATGGATTCAAGTAATCCTAAACTGTATATGCAAAATGACATGTATCTTGAAATTGAGACCCCTTTTATATTCTTTGAATATCTTATTTTGCTGGTTCAACACCATTTTAATTCCTCATTTATGGCTTTCCTGGTTGCTATTTGGATGCCTAAGCTATAACATAAAGGCACAGTGCTCTTCACTAATCTCACATTTATTTGTTTTAGTTTGCGGACATTGCAACATGTTGTTAAATGTACATATTTTTTATTCAAAAAGTGCGAATGTGTTGACCACCAGCTTTTTTCAGAAGCAATGACAATTCTGTTCCTTTGTCAAAAGTATCTACTATGCAGTAATTTGCTGAATAGGTTTGTAAGTTCACTACTTTGAATGCAAACTTTATCTTCTGTCTCAATTTCATAAACTCTTCTTTGATGGTGCAGCATAGCTCTGCTAATGCGGTCTAGAAAATGTTTTAATAGTATGTTTAAATATCAGATGGCGGTGTGGCCGAGCAAGCCAAGATGGTGGATGTGCCTGCCTAGAGCTCCGAGAGCAGGCCCGACAATCATCACACATCTTGGCCGGCAGAGAAGCACTGAGACGCTGCTCACCTACGGGACACTTGCCAGACTGCGCTCCTCTCTTCGTTGGGGACCAGGGGCCAGAGGCGGCGCGGCGGAGGAGGGAGCAGGTTCGACAATGCTGAGCCATGTCCAACATGGCGGTGCCCGGCTCTAGATAGATTGCATGGCAGAGAGGCTGCGGGGTGTACGGTCTCAGACTGAAGACCTCGGCCCTATCAGCGATGCACCTAAGTCGGCGCAGGACCCTCGCCATGTCATGCATCCCTCAGCCCTCGGAACTGATCGCTGCAAACTGCAGCTGGATATGGCGTGAAGAGGACGGGCCCGTGAGCTTAGCTGGGCCAACGCACTCCGCAGCTCCCAAAATGTGTAGGAGGCTGCCGCACCCATCTACTCGAGAGGCCTGCGGACGGTGCGGCCTGGGACTCCCATCGGTGCAGCAGTGACCTAGGCCCTCCTTCCCGCCACCTGGTTTGGGGTAAATGCTGTGGCACCCCGAGGGGATATCTCGAGGGATAGCCCCCAAATTGAAAACCGATGGGGGGGCCTGTTGTTGCTTACTGCTGGGCCCGCGACGTTGTGCCACACCTTACTGGGGGACTTCTGCATGGAACCTGTGCCTGTGCTCCCGGCTCAGCATCATAATCGAGGCGCGGGGGTGGCGAGCTACTGCACAATGCCTCGAAGGTATGAACCAGGGTGGCATCCTTCAGTGGGAGGCACCTGCCCTAGTCCCCCCGCCCCCGAGCCCCGCATCGATACTATAATCGAGACACATGATACGCCCTCCTACCTCCCTCCAAACTCTGGGTTAGCGCCATAAGCAAGGCGCAGAGTCGGATGCCCCTGCAGAGAGGGCTTCCTGATACTTGCCTACCTCCTCTCTGCCTGACTCCACCCATGGTGGGGGGGGGCTCCCTGCTGACCTCCTGGAGGGGTGGACCTTGGGGGTACTTGAGCACCCAGATCGGCGCCATAATCAAAGCGCACCCTGGGAAGGAGTGCCCCGCTGAAGAGCCGACCGCTGCCGTCCTCATGCCCCGGTGCTGCCTGCTTGCCCGCCTGCCTTGCCTTGCTTTCCTACGGGGGCCCCGTGGATCTGCGGGAGGCAGTTCCTCGCAGCTTCCTGTCTTGGACTCTCGTGGGGCAGCTCCTTATTTTGCCTGCAGAGAGCCCCTTGCCTCGTCTGACTTCCTGGTGTGCCGTGAGGTGGGGGCATAATTTGTTCATTGAGTGGGGGGGGGGGTCCTGGCATGAAGACACCGGATGGCACTAAGGGATCGTCCCCCCAATTTATGGGGAGGCTCCGTTTGAATGCTGCGCCCCAGGTGCCGGACCCTGCATGGCGACTCTCTCCGGCCTCCGGTGACCTGCAGGTGGAAGAGAGAGACACAGTCATCCTTACCATGTCTGACAAATTGGACAAGGTGCTAGCTGCTATAGAGCACTTCAAGGTCACCATGGAGAACAGATTTGGGGCCTTAGCCACAGACCTTAACCTTCTCCGAGATTATCACCGCAAGTTAGCGGACAGTGTTACAGGCAAGGAGAAAACCCTCTCTGCTCAACAGCCCCTCACAAAGGACCAACAGGGGACCCTGCTTGATCTCCAGAGTCGTGTAAGTGTAACACAGTTGGAAAGCCAGGCAAACGACTTGGAAGGCCGATCCCGAAGAAGCAATGTCCGGATTTTGGGACCTGAGGGCTCGGACCCTATCACTTACCTGGAGGCCTGGTTCACATCCTTTACCCCAGCCTCAGACTTAACATCCTTTTTCTCCATTGAGAGGGCCCATCGAGTCCCGGCGCGCTGCCCACTTCCGGGCTCCCCTTTTCGGCCACTACTGGCTAAATTGCTTCACTTCAGATACAGAGACGCGATACTGCACACTGCCAGACAAAATGAACCCCTCCAGGTAGAGGACAAAGACGTTATGCGGTTTCACGAATACACTCGGACCGTGCAGCGTCAGCGCTCGTCCTTCCTGAAAGGGGATACATTACTCACTACTGTTTCCAAGGCGCATCAAGATAATGCACAATGGTACCACCTCCTTCTTCACTTACCCGGCTGAGGCGTCGGACTGGATCGATCATCACTCACATGAATTCTAACTCTCGGATGCCGGGTGTATTCTGCGAGCACGGGGACCCCGAAACAGGCAACGTCGCAGGAGGAGGACTCAGTCACGCTCAAAGTCTCTGCCCCGCGGCTCCATGTCAGGCTCCCCTAATCTGTAGCAAATCATTGCTGCACGCAGGTGAGCCCTGCAGGCTGCTGCGGATCTGGGACCTACTTCTGTGACCTCAGACGACGAGAGGGGCCCCCACATTTTCACTTCCGAGGAGGACCCTAGTGACTCGGGCACCTCCCGGGCATCGTCAGCGATGCCACCCAATGTGACTCCTCAAACAGTGGACACTCTCATATAAATGACCACTGCTGTGTCTCCTGACCCTCTTTAACTCCTGCCTGTGCCATAGTCCGAATATTATCGAGGCACTGGTAGTGCAGTTTTCTATTGCTCCTGGCACCACTCAATTTTCTAGTTTCTCATGGGCTTCTCATAACACTCGCTCTGGGCACAATCACAGCTCGCCCCCGCGATACACTAGAGCGCTTACATCATGTTTGCTTTGGATGTACTGCCAGTTGTGGTAGGTCCTCAGTATTGGGAACATGTCCCTCCCCAGTTATTACCCCATCTCCTGGCCCTCCCCCTCCTTCTAGCCCCAGCACTATGGCGGGCGGGTGCCACCAAACTCAGGAAGTGTTTGTTTACCGGGTGAGAGCAGGTCCTTCGGAGCACTCCCCCTTTCGCCCCTTCCCTCGCTGCACCGCTTTTGTCTCGTCATGACCCCTACAGCTGACACCTGTCTCCTCACTCTGAATGTATGTGGCATGCACACTGCCCCCAAGCGCTACACGTCTACTCTTACATCGAGCGTCAGCAGGCACATATAGTCCTCTTACAAGAAACACACGTTACAGCTGGAGAACTAGACCATCTGCGCTAGGTATGGCAGGGTACCTTCTGCGCCACTACTTACTCAGCATTCACACGGGGGCGCTGATATGGCTTAGACCTGGTGTCCCCATTCAGGAAACCCGCAGGGTGGTCGACATAGAAGGACAGTAGGCACTTCTCGAAGGGCTCTCGGACGGTCAATCTGTGCTCCTCTGAACAGGGAAAATTCTGGGACTCCCTTTCGGGTATCTTGCCCAGTTCACGGTGTCACCATGGATACTAGGAGGGGATTGCAATTGTGTGCTCAACCTCTCCCTGGACAGATCCCATCCACCCCTTCCTCACTTCCCACCTTGCGTACAGGCAGAGCACTTTCGTGCTTGGGTGAATCACTGGTCGCTTGCGGATGTCTGGAGATCCCGACACCCCCGACTAAACCGTACTCATTTCACTCTATTCCGCATAGCCTCTATGTGTGCCTTGATCGCTTCTTGTGCTCTCCTGCGATCACTCCCCTGGTCCAGCGCACAGACTACCTAGGTTGTGTCCTATCTGACCATGACGCGCACCTGATTTCTCTTAAATGGCAGCCCCCCGCCCCCTGTTCCACTTGGCGGTTGCCGTGCGACTGCCTCGAGGATCCAGTGTTTCGCCATGAACAAGAAAACAACATCCGTTGCTACTTCTCCAAAAACTCCAACACGGCATCCACTAGAATGCTGGAATGGGACACCTTTAAGGTTGTCACTAGGGGGGGGGGCGTGGCTAGCCACCTAAGATGGCGGACGTGTCTCGGTGAAGCTCCGGACCCGTCGGGGGGGAAAATCCTGCTTTATCGCCTAAAATGCCACAGAGGTAGCGGTCTGCATTAACCGGCACACCGAAGAAGATCTGAGGTGCCGCGCAGCTGAGTTTGGGCCAGAAACTTGCAGTGACGCAGCCGCTGTTGGGCCCGTCCGAGGCCGTGGGCGGAGCGGCCTACTTGTGGTGAGCGTCTGCGACCGGAACGCCGAGTTCCCTGCCTGTGTCCCAACGATCGCGCCCTTCGGTGGGCGGAGCAGGAGTGGGCCCGAGAGCCTACGGAACGCTGCGGCCTCCGGGGTCTTGGGTGGAGACGAGGACCCAGAGACTTACCAACAACGGGCCACGCATGCCGGCTCACCCCGCATGGGAACACAGGCGAGAGGTGAGTGCACGCACCGCGTTGGGGATCGGATACTAGTGGGGATCATCCCCTTTCCCCCTCCCCCCTCCCGCACGACGGCATCCACTGGAGGGCCACGGAAGCGGCTGAAATTTATAGCAGTAAAGTGAGCAGTGAGGGACCCGACATAGTGTACCACTGCTGCGGGGGCGACTAATGTGACTCTGCTAGGGGTGGAGACCCCCTCCCCCTTCTTTCTGCTAGAAGCGGCAAAGCGGGAACCCTACACTGGCTCCGGACTCTGCCTAGGGGGCCCCCCCGATTCATAGGGGCCGCTGCCACTTCTGCGGACCGCCCGGGCGGCCTCTCCTGCACCGGGACTGGGGGAAGATCTGGACAGTGTTCTATATGCTTGATTGGAGGCCACTGTGTCCCCAGCCTACACCTTCTTCTCCCCTCCCCCGGCCCGATGGTCGCCGCCACCTGCGGACCTGCTGTGGCCCATGCTGGGCTAGGGACCTGACTACACAGATGGCAGCGGCATCCAGAACTGCACTTTGAGGGATAGTGCTTTCTCCCCACACTGTTTGCGGTCTACGTCGGGCAAAGTTGATTCAGGCGGCACTGGTCCTACCTGTGAGTTGCCCTAGCACCGCGATATCGTTGTTGAGCCTGGCGGCTGCTGCGGACGGGGCTGCTGTGACCTGCTAGCCCCCGGGGGCGGAGGCTGAAGTAGAGCTCGAGTGCCGATCCTTCTGAGGGGAAGAGCTGCACGACTGACGACGGAGGGGGCCCCCCCGTGGCTGCCCACCCTCCCGTGAGTCGAGGACGCTGGATTACAGTGGACGGGGACGAAGGCGACAGCAGGGGACCGCAGTGAGTACCACCCAGTGCATACGCCACTACCCTGGGGCAGAACTCTGTGGGAGCAGGAAGGCGCTGCGGAGCAGCTGGGTGGCTCGACGACGGACCAGCGGCAGCTCCCGCGTATCCCTGAGTCTTGCACTACACTGTTTGACAGGAGGGAAGAGCTGTCTCCAACATAAAGCGCCCCAGGCGATATCTGTGTCCCCGACCAGTTTATGCTTACCCAGTCAGGCTGCGCATCCACGGAGGAAATTACCCGCAGCCTACTTTTATTGATCTATAGCGCGCTGGGCGGCATCCCCTTCCCCTTACAGTGCCAAATTCACCGGTCAGTCGTGGGGCCTTGCAATGGGGAGACCCTGGAGAAAAGCCATGGACAGTAACTCCACTGCGGGGGGCTCTTCTGGAGAGCTTGACAACACCACCAGGCCCGGGTCCCCAGACGCCTCCTCCTCTGCGTCCGTTGAGACACCCCTGGACAAACTTGACCTGATCCTCAAGGAGGTCAGAGACTCCCGTAGAGTGATTGAACAACAGATCGGAACCCTAACGAGCGGTCTCACTCTCCTCCGGGCAGATTATGGGAAACTTGCAGACAAGGTCCAGGAACATGAGAAAGCCTTGACTAACATAGAACCTCAGATGATGGAGCATACTACCCAAATAAAACAACTGCAACAACAAGTCAATGGCCTCCAGGACAAAGTCGAAGACGCAGAAGGCAGGAACCGCCGGAATAACATCCACGTAATTGGTCTTCCGGAGCGCAGCGAAGGTCCCAAGCCTGCGGATTTCATGGAAACCTGGTTCAGAGACTACGTGGCCCAGGACGGTATATCCCCATACTTCTGTGTGGAGAGGGCGCACAGGATTCACACGGGAGCGCCGAGGGCAGGGGCGCCCTAACGACCTCTGATTGTAAAAATCTTAAACTATAGAGATCGCGATGTGCTGTTACAAAAAGCAAGAGAAAAATCTCAGATCCAATTTGAAAACCAGCGGATCTCGCTTTACCCCGATTACACCATACTGGTGCAACGCCAACGGACCGCCGTCCAAGCCGTCAAGAAAAAGCTACGAGCGGTCCAGCTGAAATACGCCCTCTTATTCCCGGCTCGACTAAAAGTTATTCATGAGCGGAAAACTTACTTTTTCGATAGCCCCAATGATACGGAGGAATGGCTGGAGGTGATGGGAATAGGACTGAGCCAGGAACAGCTAACAGGCTCGCAGCGACAAGGCTCTACAAGACCAAAGAAATTTGACGCCCCCCGCCACACGTTGGGCACGCAGGACTCCGGAATAATTGGTCCAACACACGACCAGAAGATGACCGGTAGAGCAGAGGCATTGGCTATGGTCGGCTCCTTCCGTGAGGCCCACCCCAAGATTGTAACTGACTCAGAGGACAGCACTATTAACTCGGACTCGGAACACAGTATCAATCTGTTCCCTTCGGTAACGCCTCAGACTGTTGACAATTTAGTAGATAATTGAAATGATTAGACCTGCCACTTGCCTATGGCCTACCTAATAGCTCACTTGCGCCCTATCGCTGGACTACCTGACACACCAGTATCCTTTTTTTAAATGTCTTTGCGTTGCATAAGCTGTCATGTACCCCATAGTATGTCAAAGTTATGTAATGATATGGCACTGCTTGTATTGTACGAACAACTAGAGCCCATTAAGTCTACAACTGAGCCCTGGTTGCCGCTGTGTGGGCCCACTGCCCCCTGCTACGTTCCTAGGGCCCACACCTAAGGCGATCTCCTTTTGGGCATATCATAATGTCATAGCTAAACCCCCCTCCCCCCGGGTTCCGTTGAGCCACCGGAGCTCTGTAACTAAGTGATCGATATTATGGGCGGCGACACCGACCCCCCACAAAGCGAATGCACTGTTTTATGGCATTTGAATGTTGGAGTTAGTTGTTGGGCCCAGCGCAGTTTAGGAGCTGAGCCAAGTGTTGTTAGTTTTCAGGTAATGGGGAACTCCTGGTCTGCAATGGTTCACAGGCTCCGCAGCATAGGGAGCTTCATTCACCATAGAGTCTTATGCCTAGAGATAGCACCACCGTAGGTTCCTACAATCTACTAGCCTGGAATGTGCGGGGTCTAGGAGCAGTACAGAAAAGACACCGAGTCCACGCATATCTCCTTAGACGCAAAGCCCACATAGTCTTCCTCCAAGAGTCACACCTTACTGACACCGAGGCTCAGAAGACCCGCAAGAAATGGTGGGGCCATATTTATTCCACTAACTATTCAGTATTCGCTACAGGAGCAACCATTTGGATCCGACATGGGGTCCCGTTCACGGAACTGGATCGTCGCATAGATGACCAAGGGAGGTACATCCTATTGAAGGGCACCCTAGATGGCATAACCGTGGTCCTGGGGAGTATATATGCCCCGAACTTCGACCAGGACAAATTCTTTCAGCGGTTGGGCACAGCATTAACCGGGTGGGATACAATTCCATGGATCCTAGGAGGGGACTGTAATGCGGTGCTGGATATGGATTTGGACAGGTCGCACCCCCCGATACATGGCGCTAGTGCCTGCAAGCTAGCAGAGATGCTGAACACTTGACTAGAGGGCTGGGTTTTATCGGACGTATGGCGCCGTCTGCACCCAACACATAAGGAATATTCCTTTTATTCGCCAGTCCACCAGCTTCACACAAGGATAGACAGATTCCTCTGCTCCACTACCATAGCCACGCAGATCCGTCAATCCACTTATTTAGCAAAAACACTCTCTGATCACAACCCCCTCGAGCTTACCCTCGCCTGGGGTAGAGTACCGACCCCAGTGCCCACCTGGAAATTGGGACCACAGTTACTGGAGGATGCCCCGTTCCGTACTACTCTATCCAATACCATTGATAATTATTTCTCTGAAAACTGGAACACAGCTTCCTCCAACCTAATTGAGTGGGACGCACTCAAGGTGGTGGTGAGAGGAGCCGCAATCGGACGGATGGTAGGGGCCAGACAGGAAATACATCAGACTTTGATGAGAGTAGAGAATTTAATGACCACCTTAGAGCAAGAAGCAGTGACAGACTCAGACAAAAGGGATGCGTTACAGAGTGCTCGCATTAACCACGCTGAAACACTCGAAGCGTTGCGGGTTATAGACCACAGGGCCTTTCTGCAACGGAAACACTCTGAAGCAGATAGAGCTGGGACATTATTGGCTCGAATAGTACGGGACAGACCTGAACCACCCATTATTACTCATATTCATACACCGTCCGGCAGATCAGCCCACACGCAACAAGAGATAAACGAAGCCTTTTGCACTTACCTCAGTACTCTTTACGCAGCCCCAGCACACGACACTGACACCTCTGTAGATGACTTTTTACGAGATTTAACAATTCCCTCCCTACCGACAGACGTACAGGAAGATATAGTAGGCCCTATAACCCAACAAGAAATACGTATCGCGATTAAAGGACTAAATCGTAATAAGGCGCCTGGCCTAGATGGTCTGCCCATAGAATTTTATCAAACCTATTCAGATGCCTTGGTTCCCAAATTGGAAGAAGTATATAAGGCAGCTCTAGAGGCCGGCCACTTACCGCAGTCCACTATGCAGGCCCTGGTCACCTCCATACTCAAGCCGGGTCGTGATAGCACAGACATTACTAATTATAGGCCTCTATCCCTACTGGCAACCGAATATAAAATTTTAAGCAAAGCGCTCGCGAACCGTATACAACCCTATCTTAACACCCTCATACACAGTGACCAATGTGGATTTCTACCGAATCGCAGCACGTCCCTTAATACTAGACGATTACACTATGTTATGAAAGCTACCCCGGATGCCTATCAGGCCGCGGGTTGTCTGGCGCTAGACCTACGTCAGGCCTTCGATTCCATAACCTGGGACTACATGTTCACTGCCCTACAACGCTTTGGTTTCCCTGATGGCTATCTCAAATGGGTGCGCCTACTCTACACCTCTCCCACGGCGAGAGCTCGCACCGGACAGCATATCTCTCACGAGTACGCGGTCCACAGGGGTACACGGCAGGGATGCCCTTTGTCTCCCCTGCTGTTTGTACTTGCATTGGAACCTTTAGCAATAGCCCTGAGACAGTCAGCAGAACAGCTAGGAATAGCCATTGATGGCACAGCCCACCTCACCTTCATATACGCAGACGATATTCTTCTGTATCTTCGTGACTTGTCTGCCGAAGCCACACCCCTCCCCACTATTCTTTCCGACTTTGGAAAGATCTCAGGCCTCGTTATTAACTCAGGGAAATCACATGCCTTTTTCTTTCGGGAGGGGCCCCGCCCAGATGAGGTACAATTCGGTACCTATGCTCTACCCGTAACCCACACCACGTTCAAATATTTAGGAATACAAGTATACAGATCGCAGGCGGATCTACTGGAGGGTAACTTATTGAAGGCCATAACGGCACTACGCTCAAGTGTGGCCTTTTGGACGTCCTTGCCCCTTTCAGTGATGGGACGAATTGCCATCTCTAAGATGGTAGTACTCCCTCGGTTATTATATTTTTTCGTGAACCTGCCCACAGTGGTTCCTCAATCCATATTTCACACCTTGAACACTATCCTGGTGGAGCTCATATGGGGTGCGGGTGGCCGAAGAGTGAGCCTTCAGAAGCTACAACTGGAGTCTCGCAAGGGAGGTTTAGGGGTTCCCGACTTCAGGGCATACTATTATGCTTGTCAAATCCAGTGGCTGTCCTATTGGACAGCAGGGAGAAATCTACAAGAAATCGGGTTTACGTCAAGGGATATTGACCGGGGTAAGCTACATTCCCTGATCCTGCCCAAAGCTAGGATTCCCCTGGAGGGACCCCCATTGCTGAGGACTGCGCTACAATGCTGGAAAAAAGCTCTGCTGTATACATCAGATGTAACCCCTTACTCTACCAATGTCCCATTACTGGGTATTCCCACCCCCGGGGGTAGGCTCACGAAGGTTCGAATACGCGCCTGGACAGAGGTAGGGATGGAGGAGGTTGGTGCTTTCTTTGGCGATGGTAACCTCCTAGATCACGACACATTCGTATAGATTACTGGGGCACCGTAAAGTCAGTATCTTCTACATGCTATCGTATCACATTATATCAGGAACACTTGGGCACCGCAACGAAGAGAGCCCCCGCAACATGACATGGTCCACTTACTATATTATATGGGAACTAGGGGACATCTCATCAAATGGTTGTACACAGGTATCAGGGCGCATGCTGGCATCACACTCACAAATCTCAGGACAAAATGGGCAGGGGACGCTGGTTTAGAACTCACAGACAAAGCCTGGGCGAGCATGCTAGAACATCCCAGGAGGGTATCACGCAACGCTAAACTGAAATTTATCCAAACAATGGTCCTACATAGATCTTACCTCACCCCACAGAGAATACATCGGATGTTCCCAGAGGCCCAACACAGCTGCCCCCGCTGCAAAGACGATGAGGCAGACTTTATACATTTGCTATGGACCTGCACGCGTATATTAGAATATTGGAATGGCGTTCGACATTCCCTGGGAGAAGTCACACATATGACAGTTCAAGACAATGCCCTAGAGTGCCTTATGGGGCTCCGTAGACGCACCAAAGCACAGAAAGTTCAAAGACGTTTTCTGGATCTTGCCCTTTTACTAGCCATTAGGGCCCTCACTATGAGATGGAAATCCCCTAGATGCCCGTCACTGTCTAGTTGGCAAGATGATATGATACAATGGGGTGGGGCTGAGAGCGTGGCGCTTAGAAGAGAGGAGACAAGGGGGTTACAGAAATTGCCCATCTCTATGGAATGGGACATTATGTTAGAGGACTTCAAACACTTAGATCTAATCCCTGCACAAGACACTCCCACGCAATAATCTACGTTCACTCTTTATGGAAACATAGCTGGACCCACACTGACCCCAGTCCACATACCACGGATTACAGACAAAGTAGGATACACGGTACCACGTTAATAGCCCTATCAGGCGACCACATGCATCAGAAACAGCAGACCAGGAGGGGGGGAGGGAACGGGAGGTGGGTGAGGACTAGTTAGATAGTTAAAGTTAGTTTAAACATAAATATGCTTGATATTACTGATCTCAATGTAATATTATTGGCCGCTTATATGACCATACCTCTCATACCGCACGGGCGGACGACTGACGAATTACATTTGTAACCAGAAGTTATATCATGGTCAAATATGTATTATATATATGATGGAAATAACAAAAACAAAATACCTTATGTATCGAAGGATCCTGCGTTTACTCTGACGAGGTGTTTCAATAAAGTATGTTTAAAAAAAAAAAGGTTGTCACTAGGGGGGCATGCATTCCACAGATAGTAGGAGTCCATACAACACTTGACAAGGACCTACAAGCTGCGGAGCATAAGCTTGCTGCCCTCAGTAAGGCTGCGGACACCAATTTGGCGTCTTCAGCACAGCTTGCGGAGGCAAAAAACTGCATACTCAGCTTTGTTAGCAGATCTTCAGCGATACAACTTTAAGGCACACGCCGCCAGGGTGCATCGAGAGGGGACCTAATGAGCAGTGGTATTTAGTTGGGTAAATGAAGGCGCCACTCGGGAGAGATAACACAAATATTTGATATTTACTTGCTGTATTGATCACGGTGCTGCAAGGTGAAGAGAACCACTGACCTCCTCAAAACACAAAATGGCCTTGGCCAATTGACAGATATACAAAGGAATTCCTGAGCACACGTCTGTTATGTCACAATATACATAAACATGCTTGATGTGAGCATAAGTAAAATACAAGTAGGTAAGTTCTTATTTCTTTTTTCCTTTTTATTTTCCGATGTTCAGACAGCCGACACGTGTTTCGTCGCTTACATGGGAATTAATCCTGCGACTTTATCAAGGCTATTGTCTTCCTGTGTATAACCTTTATTAGTGGTGTTAATTCCAACCCACACTGGGATTCAATATCTCGCGACGTCTCACTTCTCAATGTTAAATCCAAGGGATCCCTGTATGTCCCAGAAGTCCAGAATCTTATTTCTTAATAGTTTGATCCCACACACGGACGTCGCTCCTCGTGTTGCCGAGTACGGCGGTAGTCGGCAAGTCACCTTAGCTAAGCTGCAGCTGCCAGTGGACCGGGGAGGCCTGGGGGCCCATCATTTGAGGCATATTTCCTAGCGGCACAGCTCCAGTGGTTATCATGCTGGACAGCGGGGCATTACCTTGGGGAGGCCTGCTCTGATGCTGGGCCTTTTATTGTTACCGGCAATCCGACTCCTGCTCTTACCGGGGACCCGGCCTACCTCGATCCATTCAATACAGGTAGCTGTAGCAAGGTCCAGTATGCTCTGGGTTCATCACCTGTCCCGAGGGACCCCGCTCTACACCCCACTGTTGCCGCTGGTGGGCCTACCCCAGGGAGGGGGTTATTGCAGTGCCCAAGCACTACAGGCCTGGACTGACCTCTCGCTTCTTGAAGTGGAGTCCCTTTTTTCTGAAGGCCAACTTCTTCCTTTTGATCAACTGGCGGACTCCCCCAAGGGCAATTCCTTCTCCACCAACTCGCACTTGACTGCCGGCATCTCTGCGATCTGCCTAGGGGCGAGCCAGTGACTCGCCCAGTGCTCCACACAGTACTGTCTATGGGCCCTGGCCGTCACCTTATCACATGGATATACAAGGCCCTCCAGGTAATGACATCTGCCCCGCTTCCCCAGCTGTGACACAAATGGAAGGAGGAGTTTGAGAGGCCATTACACGATAAAGAGTGGGAACATTCCATACATTTCCCAAGGAAAGTATCTCAGAACTCCCGTTTCAAAAATATAATTTTGTTTATCCTACACTGAGCCTACCTGACGCCGGCGCGGCTTCAACGCTATTACCCAGAGTCACAGTTTTCCTGCCCCCATTGCCAGGCCCCTAGCACAGCATTTCTACACGTGTTTTGGGCTTGCCCAGCCGAGCAACACTACTGGGGTGCCATCCATGCCACACTGCATGAGGTCACGGGGCTTCCTGATATCTCCTCCTGGGAGGGAGGCCTGCTCGTTAGGCATATTCTGACGCAGGAAACACCACAAAGTCCAGATGCCGTTTACAGCCCTCGCCCTCCTAGACAAGCAAATAATCATAGTGCACTGACGCGCGTCTGCAGGACCCCTTTTAGCTGCCTGGATAGGTGCAGTTTGTAAGTGGAGCGCTGCAGAGGAGGATGCGCTCCGTAACAAGGAGGTGCGTGGAGTGTGTCGATGCCCCATCTCCCCTGAATGGGTCATGTTACTCCTGCGCTTTTGACAAACAATTGATAACAACTCAACGCCCCCGCAAACGCAGGGTTCACCCTGGGCATCTCACTGAATGCCCCCCTTGGGGACTGAACAGGCCTGTTATCCCGAGGTCCCCTGCACTACAAATATGCACATTGGGCACCTGTATCCCCCGCTGGACCATTATGCGCTACCCCTCGCCTAGGCCTGCACTCTCGGCCACCCAGAAACCACCAACAAGCATCCGCCCACCCCCCCTCGTGTCACTTACCCCGGTTCTGTACCCCAAGTTAGTAGCTGGTTATCTCTCTTTTTCTTCTTGGGTACATACACAGGAGGAAACTCCTTCCTCAGGAAGGACTCGCTCCTCCAAGGAATCACACTGATATCCTACATTGTTCGTTTTTATGACTATCGCCTGTAATAATGCTAGAGTACCGTTAATGTGTCCTTGATGTTCTGCCTGTACCTATGAATGATAAAAATGTGGACTGCTTCTAAAATGTTGAAAACCCAATAAAATGGTTTAACAAACAAAAAGAATGTTTAAATATCAGACAAAAATGTTATGTCCTATCATACCTAACCTACTATACTTAACCTACCATACTAAGCAAATGTATCTACTGTCCCTAACTTACCATAACTACCTAGCTGTCCTACCTACCTACCACACCTATGTACCATATGTAACCGCTTATACCTCCCATAGCTACCTACTTGACAAACCCAACTTAACATGCCAACCTACCATACTAAACCTCCCTACCATACCTACCAGCCATAGTAACTAACCAATTGATCCTACCCACCTAACATACTAAGTAAACCTACATACAATACCTACATTCAGTACATACCTATCATACTTAACCTACTCTACCTAACCTACCATACCCACCTTAAGTAGTCTATCACACTTTCCATACCCACCTACCAACATAATCATGCCTAACCAACTTGTCATACCTAACATAGGTTATCTATCATACCAACCCACTGTACCTACTTATCTACCATGCCTACTTACCTACCATATCTACGCATCTAGCATACATATGTACAATACCTAACCTACCTTACTTAAGCTACTTTACCTAACCTAATATACCTATCATAGCTAGATTACTATACCTACAGAAACTACCTACCATATCCAAGCTATCATACTCAACCTACCTTCCTTAAACAAACTAACTTCCAAACCTATCATGCCAACCTACCATACCTATAAAATCTACCATACCCGTTTATTGCCCACGTCCTTCTACCATACCTAATCTTTCATGCCTACCTAACATACCTAAAATACCTTAGCTACCATTACTTATCAACTTTGCTAACATATCTATCCTACTACTAAACCTAATCTACCATACCGACTCTTCCATACCTATCCTACCTACCTAACTACAGTACTTAACCTGTGATACCCATCCTACCATACCTAGCTGTTGTGACTTGTCTTGGTCACGATTTATCCTCTACAGAGTTCCAAGTTCCTGCTGCTCGGCCAGGGAGTTAGGTCTTTGGATGGTTGGAATATTAAGAGTGTTTGTGCTTGGATGAGTGGACAGATGGAGTGAGAAGGGCTGAGCAGCAGGATGCTGCTCCTGGTGGGGCTTTACCTGATTTACTTGTAACCTGATAAACCTACATCTTTTATAACCTACAAGACTACATCCTTGATTGTAACACTAGCCTACTTACTATACCTAACCTACCCACCAATCCTAAATTACCATATCTAACCTATATCCACCTCTGCAGTGTGCACATCTTATGCCTCCCCTAAGGTATAGTTCTGTTAAAAAGGTGCTAGTTATGTCTATGGAACCTCTAGTAACAGACTAAGTTACTGCAGCCTGCATCAGGAAACTGCTGATTGTAGTTTCTGAAGGCCTTTAAATTGTGGATGCTATTCCGTTTTTAAAAATAGCAAAACCTATTAACTATGCTGCTGCTTATTTTAAAGTGCCTTGGAGAAACAAGAAACATTGTGCAAGTGTATAGCAAATTATAAGCACTGCGATGAGGGCTGTTGGCGGTCGGTGACAAAAGACACTTGGTAGTCAAGTAGTGCGGGAGGTACATGGCCAAATGCTATGCCCAAGCTGTGATTGATTGGGTTGGTGAAAAAAATTCCCTAGTGTTGATACTGCCCCCTGAGAGAGTAATGTTCAAAGACACGCTCAGGGCCTTGGCCTCAGTCTGCACTAATTCTTCTAATACTTCAGCAGGAGCTAGAGATGTAAGGTCACTGGTTGGGTTTTGACTCTCAGAACAGCTTCTCCTGTGACCTGTAACCACCTCCCCTACATCGGCACACGGTCTTCCTCAAATCAGATTGTAGGGCAGCAGAGTCATAATTTGCTCCCTCCTGTCATACAGGGTGAACGAGTGAAGTCCTCTTGATGTGTGCTATGGCTGCCACCTTTTGTTTAATTAATCTCTTGGAAGAGGAAGTCAGCATTCATGTGTGGACGTGAAGGTGAGGCTATGAGGACAGCCTGTGGGGCAGGTCTACAAAGCACACTGAGGGGGGACAATTATCCTGTGTGGTAGGAAGGAAGCAGAGGATTGTGCCAACGTCAGCAAGCCACAAGGATTGCTTTCAAGCAGAGGTGATGCAGGTATGATAAGTAGGCAAGCTGCCTTGAAAATATGAGAGCAGAAGAGATGGCCATGGCACAGTATCTGATGCAGATTAAGCCGCCATCTCCTCCTGAACTGTGAATGGTTCCCAGTTATTAAAAGCTATTAGGTAGACCAAGCCAGCCACCTTGCCCAATCACAGAGCCTGGTATTACAGAGGACACCATGGGCCAATGCAGGGGACTCCAAGGGCCAAACAGGATAGTCTGAGGGCAAATCAGGAGAATTTGTGAGCCACACTGAAGGGTCTAATCGTTTTTAGATGATTTGATTGTCCATGCCTTATCAGTGAGTGAGCGTCACAGGCAGTTCTGTGCACAGGTAGCAAATACGTCATGGACTTAGAAAAGGGGCAAAATACAGATACTGGCAAATCAATTAAGTCTGTCTTAGGTTTGTTTGTCTGGGTGGTAGTGTGCACAAAGAACTGGGTGCATGCAGGAATATGTAAATTTGTAGCGGATTAGATGCAGGTCTACCTGGATGAATGCTAAAATGTGGATGATCAGTGACTGAGTGCACTGACAGATGGATGAGTGTGTGAACTGATGGAAGCATTTATTCATCTACCCATTGTCTCATTCTTGCATTGATCCACTTGCCCATCTGCAATACCACCACACATACACACACACACACACACACACACAAACCCACACACACGTTTGCTAAAACTTGTTCAAGGTTGAGAACAAAATGAAAATGAGAGCAGCTGGTCAGACTTGTTTGAATTATACCTGAAAACATCAGTGAGGAGTAGGGCCTCGATAGATGTTTAAGGTAAAATGAAGATCAGCCACCTTAGCAATGTTCCTGATCCTCCACAATATGAAGTTATATTTTGAACATGTTGAAGTTTATGAGATTCCCAAGTTCCTGGCACCTTTTTTTGTAGAATTTTTGGTATTTTGGTCTTAAAAAGGTTCATAAAAGAGCATAATCTAACCATTTGCTTGAGTGTAGATTTTCCTGGGTTTTCTGTAGGGGAATAAAGTGCAATCAGTTCTAATGGGATTCAAAGGTAACATTCTGTGTCTTATAATATATATTAACAATCTTCACATGCAGCAGGGTTAGATACCTGGTCCAACCTCCTATATTCAATGAAAGCCTGCTGAGGGCCTGAATAAGAGTTTGGCAGAAGGGTACTCCATCACAAATATGATGGATTATCCATCTGTCCTATTACAAGTGCATTGAGATATATGCACTTATATTAATGCGGAGAGGACAGCCTCCATATTTGTGATGGTGTACTCGTCCACTGAACCCTAAATCATGCCTCAATTATTGAGCAGTTGAGACCTTCCGATGGGATTTCGTGGGGACAGCAAAGCATGACAGATTCCGGTTCTTTGTATGGCTGTGTATTGTGGTTTATTTGAGGTTATGTGTTTAAATCTGGCATTAGCCCAGATCTTTTGATTTGAAAAAAAAGATACAGATATAATATACTTATTTAAAGGGGCTTTCAGCCAGCTGTCTTCATCAACTGGTCTGTTGTTAAGTCATTTAAATTTTGCTTCACTCCACTGCAGCATGCAGCATGTGAGTAGAGGGTTATCCCATTTCAGCCACTGGATAACTTCACTCTGAGTGACTTGATTTTGCTATTTCTCAAGGAGCACATCCACACACAAAATAGTTCTCCTCAGTGCTAGTGTTTTTGTTTTTATTTTATTACTTTGGTGTTGCCTTTAGGTTTAGAGTCGGATGTGATAGCATGACACTTTCTACCAGCTCTTCCATGTTGAGCACAGGGCACATTTAAGATTTATCAGTTTCTGGCTCCTGCTAATGGTGTTGTAAATGCGTTTTGAAGTGGCCTTTGTTAATCGGATTGCTGCTATTTTGCAATATACCAAATTTTGTCAATTTGAAACTGTTCTTCATGTTGTCATTTTTTAGTATGAACACAATAAATTGCATTTATAAGTGCAATCCTGTATGTCATGCTGGTGTATATTTTAATTGGGGACTACAGTTAAATTTATTAACCAATTTAGTCTGTATGTCCTGCTTGTATGGCTTTCTAGTGTGCTGTTAGTGCTCTTGTAAGTCCTGCTTATATAAATATTTAACTATTGTATGTAACTCATGCTTAAATAAATATTTAACTATTGTATTACTAATTTTAGATCTGCTCAGTGGTGGCTCCTCCGCAAGGCGGAGGAGCGTCGCCCCACTGCTAGAGCAGGAGAAAGGAAAAATAAAATTATAATAACTTTGCTATTATCATTTTATTTTTAACTACGGGCTGAGTTAGGGTGGGGCTGGTGGCACAGAGGGAGCAGTGGTTTGCACACTCCAAGTGTGCATGACTGCTTGGCCGGCCGTCTTGGGCCGGTCAAACAGTCATGCGCAGGCTGCATTACACAGCCTGGTGGGGAACATGCCCAATCTGAGCACCGAACCACAGCGCTCAGACCAATCACAAGGCTGCATTGCAGCGTTGTGATTGGCTTAAGGGAGGGAGCCTGGGTGCTTCCTGTTTCCAGAAGCTGAGGAGAAACGGCAGCGTCAGAAGGGACCAAGACGGCGGCCGGCAAAAGGTAAGTGTTCTATTTTTTTTTGTTTTTTGTTCCCCCATCCCCTGCTCCCTGCCAGCCACCACTGGATTTGCTGTATATTCTTTTTTTTCGTCTTAAATAGCGCAAACTTGAACCGAAAGTATCATAGCACTTTACATGAGCATCAGTTGCGTAACAGACGGACACATTCATTTTGTTAGGCACGGGGAGATTAAGTGATTTGCCCAGAATCACAGGATGTTGAGCTTCCCGGCCAAGACTCTGAGGTTCTTTAATTTTGACCCCATCTTACAGTCACCGCCATTTTTGTGTTGCCTTTACACAGGCTGCTCGATGAGCGAAGTGTCTCTGCCCTTTTGGACTGCAACGTGTCAAAAACCCCCTCCGTCCTTGTCCTTAAACCAATCTCAGACACCAGCCGGCCTAACTAATCCTTGTCTGGACTACCTAATCCCTGTATCAACTATCTGTTAGCCTTTAGTATTCTCCTCTCGCCATATCTTATCTTCTGGCCTTCGCTATTCTCTCCCTGTGTTTTCCTACTTTGTAACCTTCCTCTTGAAGCATACAGATATGTCCTGCCATTGCAAACACCGAACTATGGGTACCAGTATTGATTAACTTTGGGGGCTGGATAACACACAACATGTAAGCAGAGAGCATTCTGGTGACACAATATCTTGTTTTCAAACTCTCCTGATTGGCTAAAAATTTGTGCGATGGGTGTATGTTTGTACAGATGTATTTCGACGATAAAAGCTTGTGAGCCACGGAGTCAAATGGCAGTCTCCTGAGAACCTACTTGATGTACTTCTTGGACAACTGTGCTTAGCTGCAGCTAATAAACTTGGTTTTCTACGCCAACAGGGTATTCCGTGTCTCTGTGCAACAAGGCAGGTGAACCCGAAGATTTCAGGCGTGCCCTGCGCCGCCAGGCCCAAAGGCCCGGTTCTTCAATTGGCGCCCAAGCGTGGGGCGGCTTCAGAGGTAGCGGTTGAGCCCAAGGATCGTGAGGAGCCCCGCAGGAAAATTCCAGAGGAGGCGCCCCCACACCAGCGACCCCTGTATGTCGAAGAGTGGGCCGATGGTCTTTTGAAGTGTGGCTTCTCCTTTCCCACGGCTGCTGGTGCCTGCTGCCCTGACTGCTGCCCTGCCTTGGTCCCTCTTTTGGTGATGACTGGTATTGCGAGACGTTAGACGGACCTCTGTTGGCGTGAAGAAGACATTTGTTAAGTACTGGTGGGTAGCTCCCACTCCTTTTTGTTTGTTTTTGGGTTCTTAGATTCGAAAATTGCAATTGTCGCTGTTTTGATTAACCCCTTGTTGTTTGTAGGAAGCCAGTGAAAGTAACGATGCCTGGTTTCAGTAAGTTTACAAAATGGTGTTGTTTTTGTTGCGATATGGACTCCCGACTGGAGGACTCTTGTCCAATTCCTCCGGCTGGAACTCCTACTTATGAGCTTTACTCTAAACATGGTATAGGCCCCATCACCTTTAATGAAATATGGGTCCGCTATACGAAGAAAGATGGTGTTTTACAGTGGCCACATAATGGTAGTTTTGAGCCTGATATTTTAGACAATTTAGAAGCTACTTTGTTTAAAAGAAAAGCCCGGCCGGCTATGTTTGACTCTTTTCGCCTTTGGCGCAAGGAAGCCAAACAGAAAGAAATTAAACAGGCAAAAAGAGATAGGAAAGAAAAAGATATCACTGTCATACAGGCTGCCCAACAGTTTAAAAATAATGAAATAGATCATGCGATAGAGATCTTAGATAGGCAACATCACATGGCGATTGACAAATGTTACCCAGTGCTGCCAACTTCTTCCCCAAATCGCGATGCTGATCCTGAGAAGGATCCTTTAATGTCTCACTTATTACGATCGCCCCCGCCCTATGTACAAGGCGCTAATGCACCCCCGCTTTTGTTACCCGTCCAACAACCTGTTATTCTCCCACCAGCTCCAGCTCCTGCACCTCCAACACAGCCCTTTGTGGCACTGCCACTCCCGCCATTTCCTTTGCCTTCAGCTCCCTTGTTTCCAGCTCCTCTGCCTCCGACTTCTTTGCCTCAGTCTTCTTTGCCTTCGACCTCCGCTCTACCTGTTGCCTCTTCTCCTACTCCGTCTCATACATTATCTCCTGTTTTTCTGTCAACTTCCCCTTCTATCCGTCAGCGGATGGTTGAGACTGTTTCTGGTCTCTTTTCTCCTCTCTTTGGGTCAGTAAGTCTGACTCCTGTTCTTCCCCGTAGGCAGACCCGTAGTTTACTTCCTGACTCCCAAGAACGAGATACGTTCATTGGTCTTGCTCGCAGGTGGATCCTGAGTGATCTCGAATATACTGTTCGAGATATCATGGATACTTTTGAACAGTGGGATGCCCCTGTACAAAGATTCGTTTTCAATGCCATGTGTGAAATCCTAGGTCAGGAATGGGAGGCCATGGGATTGGGTTTAGCTCCCAAGGGTTTGCTGGATATTAGGACTGATTTTGATAAAGGAATTATTGTGGGTCCTGAGGTTGAGAATGCTATACGGACACTTATTACTTTTAGATCAATGTTCTTTTCCCGGTCTTTGTCTGAACCTGATCCTTCTGTTAGGCGCAAACTGAAACACTATCCTATGCGAGAGGTTCCCCCAGTATGGAAAGAAGAGGTTGCAGCCCAGGGTAATAATCCGCTTATACCGGCTCACTTCCAACGTATATGGGTACATGTACCTTGGAAGAGATCTGAGGTGCTGGCCCTTAAACAGTCTTTACCTGACCCCCGTAAAAACCCTGCTGGTTACTACAAGGAATTATCTCAGACTGTTGACGCTTGTATTATGAATTTGGCTGACATAGATATGTTAATGGGAAATGTTGTCCCACAACCATTGTGGGCTAGGATTCGGAAAGAGGACCACGCCCAAGAATTAGGAGGTGGTTGGAATGCTATACTGGCTGCTGATGGGCTCCAAGTGGGTGGTGCTAAACCCGATAATTTAATTGCAGAACTTCCTGGTAGAATAATTACCTTAATGAAAACTATGATGCCCGCTCTGCGAGTTAATTGGGATAAGTTAGCTGCCTGTAAGCAGAAGAAGGATGAGAGTGTCTCTGACTTCTTCACTCGTTTTGAAGAAACGTTTCTTGATCACAGTGGTCAGGATATGAGCACAGAGGGGGGACAGCGATTGTTCGTAGATAAATTTGTATTTAATTTGCTTCCCGAGCTCTCTAATAAATTAAAGGATTCCGAAAGTTCATGGGCTGTTTCTTCTTCAGCCCAGATATTGGCTACTGCCCAATATTACGAAAATAGGGATAAGGAGGAGAAGGACAAATTGGATAAAAAGACTAAAGATTTAAAGACGAAGGCTCTTTTACAACAGGCTTATCCTCCTCGTCCTGCTCAGCGCCAGTTTCAGCCGACTCCCCAGTTTCAGAAGGTGTTTCAGAAACCTGAGCCTTTTGTTCCACGGCCTCCACTGGGTCCTAATCAATGTGCCTATTGTAAGGAAGAAGGTCACTTCAAGAATAATTGCCCGATATTATTGCAGCGTGCTGGTGGTACGCCTGGGCCGCGAGGCCGAGGTGGCTTCCAGTCAACACCTAGGGGGAGGGGCGAAGTACCATGTCCCAGGATCAACGTTCCTTTCCGCCGCAAAATTCCATGAATTATTTTGATCAGCAAAATACTCAGTCTGCCCATTATTATAATGACGATTATTATATGGAAGATGAGAATCAGGGTTTCTCTAGCTAGGACAGCCGTGGACAAAGTGAGGGAGTCATTTCAGTTCCAGTGGACCAAAATGGGCCTTATGTTGATGTCGTTGCGCTTGGTGTATCAGAACCATTTCTCTTGGATACTGGTGCAACGAAGAGTTCTATCATCCACTCTAAACTCCCTGGGGCACCTTTGTCTGGCTTAACAAATGTTTCTGTAGGATTTTCTGGCGCCCCGGTTCGTAACCCAGTTTCTTGTCTTTTACCTATCTCCATTGGCCCTTATGATTTGGAGGCTCCTCTTATTTTGACAACTGGTTGTGGTGAGAATTTGTTGGGGTTGGACTTGTTAAAGAGATTGTATGCGACACTGCATTGTTCTCCTTCTGGTGTACATCTTACTTTAGGCAAGAGATTAATTTCCCCGACATATTTGTCTAGAGACCAACTCCCTTCTGAATTACTTTCCCTGCCTACTACTCTTTGGGCTACAGGCCCCAATGATGTTGGTCTCTTGCAGATTCCACCCTATGTTGTCACCCTCAAGTCCAATGTTAGGTTACCTCGCATTCCTCAGTATAGAATTTCGAGTGATGGTGAGAGAGCGCTGATGGCTATCATTTATGATTTGGTTGAGAAAGGTGTGGTTGAAGAGACTAGAGGAAATGTGTGCAATAGTCCTGTTCTGCCTGTCCTTAAACGTACTGACTCTTCCCAGCCACCGGTTTATCGTTTTGTAATCGATCTCCGGGAGGTCAACAAGATCGTTGTACCCCAGTTTCCTGTCGTCCCAGATATCACTGCTTTATTGACAATGATACCTGCCTCAGCTGCCTGGTTTTCGGTCATTGACCTTAAGAATGCTTTCTTTAGCATTCCCATTGCTGAGGAAAGTAGGGATATTTTTGGCTTCTCTTTGGGAGGCCGAAGCTTTCGGTTCAAGCGCGCACCTCAAGGCTATTGTGAAAGTCCCTCCATTTATAGTCAGGCTTTGAAAACTCAGCTCGATGCTTTCACTTTGCCTCCAGGTGCCACCCTTATTCAGTACGTAGATGATCTGCTAGTTGCTGCTGATTCTGAGGAAATTTGTAAACGAGTTACTGTTTCACTGTTGCATCACTTGTCTGACCTTCATCATAAGGTTTCACCCTCTAAATTACAATATTGTCGCCAAGAGGTTACCTACTTAGGTCATCTCTTGTCGAAGGAGGGACGGCGGTTGACCCCAGAAAGAATCCAATCAATTGCACAAATGTCTGTACCATGCACACAGAGAGAGGTGCGTGCCTTTTTAGGTATTACCTCTTACTGCAGACAATGGATTCCGAATTTTTCTTTGTTAGCAAAACCTTTGTTAGCACTTACCCTTAAAGATACCCCCAACCTCTTCCTTGGACAGAGGAATGCCAGAAAAGTTTTACTGATTTGCGTACTTCCTTGTGTTCTGCTCCTGTGTTGGGTACTCCGGATTACAGCAAACCTTTCACACTTTATGTGCACGAGAGAGAAGGTTGCGCGTTGTCAGTTTTGACACAACAATTTGGTGACAAACAACGCCCGTGTGCTTATTTTTCGGCTACGTTAGACCCTGTAGCTAAAGCATTACCTAGTTGTCTGAAAGCTACAGCAGCAGCAGCAGTTTCTATTCGCCAATCTGCTGGATTGGTGTTAGACAATACGCTTATTGTCATGGTGCCACATGCAGTGGATACACTTTTAAACAGGACAAAAACCCAGCATCTTACGAGCGCCCGTTTATCGGGGTATGAGCTGACGCTCTTGGCTAGTCACGTGCACATCAAGCGATGTAATACCCTAAATCCAGCTACATTGTTACCAATCCCAGTAGAGAAAGACATTCAAGAGCAACATGATTGTTTTCTCCGTACAGAGGAGGAGACAAAAGGTAGGATTGATTTAAAAGATACGCCGCTCCTGGACCCGGATGGGATCCTATGGGTGGATGGTTCGTGTTTTAAGCTCCCCAATGGTGAAACGACTGCAGCCTATGCTGTTACCACTTTGCATACGATTGTGGAGACAGCACGCATTAGGCAGAATTCAGCCCAAGCAGCTGAATTGATAGCTCTGACTAGAGCTTGTGTATTGGCCGAAGGGAAGAGAGTGAATGTGTTCACCGACAGCCAATATGCATTTGGGGTGGCCCACAGTTTTGGCCGCCTTTGGAGGGAAAGAGGATTCTTTACCTCACATGGTACTAAAATACAGCATGGTCAGTTAGTGAATGACCTTTTGGAATCACTTGCTTTACCCACTCAGATAGCAATTGTGAAGTGTAGTGCGCATAAAAGGGTCACTGATGATGTGGGTGAAGGAAACGCTTTTGCGGATCAGATAGCGAAAGAGACAGCGAGAGATGTGACGAGTCATATGTATGTTGCTGGACCTGCTAGATGGGTCAGTCAAGGAGGAATGTGTGAGGACACAATAGAAAGTGTGAAAATGATTCAGGAAGAGGCTACAGAGAAAGAATTGAGTAAGTGGAGAGATAGTATGGGAATGTTGGATGCGACAGGATGTTGGATAGAATTGTCAGAACACCAACGTTGGCTGTTACCAGACGCCTATGTACTTCCAGTAGTGACTATGGTGCATGGTCCAGCCCACATCAGTGCGAAAGGAATATGCAAGCTTTTGGCTCCGGTATGGCAGAATGCAGGGATTCCTAAATGTGCAGACAATCTTGTTAAACATTGCATTGTTTGTTTGATGCACAACCCAGGAAGAGGGACACCAACCCCAGCATGCCATTTTGCTCCCCCAACGTATCCTTTTGAGGTAGTGCAGATAGACTACATTCATATGGAGAGATGCAGAAACCTAAAGTATGTCCTTGTGGTGGTATGTGCCTTTTCCAGATGGATAGAGGCCTACCCCCTAAAGGATAATACTGCCTTGTCTACAGCTAAGGTCCTTCTGAAAGAATACTTCCCGAGGTTTGGTTTACCTCGAATTGTCTGGAGTGACAATGGAAGTGAATTCGTGGGTCAAATCATGCAGAAAGTATGTGCAGGTCTTGGGATTAAGCAAAAATTCCACGCGGCAAACCACCCTCAGTCAGCGGGTTTGGTAGAGTGCTATAATGGCACTCTCAAGCTTAAACTTGCAAAGATACAAGCCAGCACAGGTCTTGCCTGGTCCGACGCCTTACCTCTAGCCCACTTGTCAACTCGAACAACTGTTCATTCTCGTGTGGGACTTAGCCCATATGAGATTGTGTTCGGACGCCCGGCTAATGTCTGGGGTGTCCCTAGACCCAAGAAGTACTCTGACATAGAATACCCAATGTTAATTGACTATTTGCATGACCTCACCACTAAATTGCGTGTTCTCCATCAGCAGGTACAAGACACCTTGCCACAGGCTTCCTCGGATCCTGGGCACACCCTCCAACCTGGCGACTGGGTGTGCCTTAAGAATTTTCAGAGGAAGAGGAATTTGGAGCCTCGCTGGCGGGAGCCAAGACAGGTCCTGCTGACAACACGTACAGCCGTAAAAGTCGTTGGGAAGAAGAACTGGATCCATGGTGTGCACTGCAAAAGGGTACCCTTGCCTTTGCCTTTTGATCAGTGGGTCCGCGAAGGTATAGGTGATTGTGAAGGAGAGAGAGTTCCCCGGTTTGTACCTTTTGGCGATGCACGCCTAGAATGGACTCGGACTGAGAAAGAGGACGATGATGTTTTGCAAGAAGCTGTACCATCGCATCTCAGAATAGATACAACTGATCCAGAGACACTTTTTCAAGACCAGACTGTGCCAAACAAGGATAGATACAATCTGAGGCCTAGAGTGGCCAAAGACATTTGAAATTTATTTTTATTTTTTCTCCCCTTCGTTCCTAAACTGCATTTTTTTTATTTCTTAGATTGCATTTTTGAATTTTTGAATTGTATATATTTTCTTCCTTGTGTGATACTGGACTCATCCCATTTTTGCAGGGTCGTGGTAGGAGACTTGGTTTGTGACCTGAGTAGTGGCACTAGGTCTGCAGGACTTGCAGGGTCATAGGACGGCCAATAACCACAACTGAGCGAGATAGGAAGATTGCCACGAGCAACACTTTAGGGGATGACTTCCGGTGAATCAGAAATTGATAAAAAAAGAAAATGAAGGAAAAATATTGTAAATTACTATTTAATAGATGTGGCGTAGTATTATGTGTTTTAACTCTGTTATGTGTTTTATTAGCTTGTGTGGGTTGGGTTATTCACACTTTGCAGCCAGCATCTGTACCTATATCTACCTCTCAGCCCATACCTTTTCGCACTACTATTTCCCCACACCAATTCTATACGCTACCAGGGCATGAACAAATTAGGAGAATGGAATATCTCAACAATTCATTCATCCAGCTATTACACCAGCATCAATTAGTAATCAATACCACCGATTGTTGGGTTTGTGGACTTTTACCCCATAATACAGATAAAGGAATGCCATATTTAGTTCTACCCTTCTCCCTAAAAGGATCTGCTTGGGCTTACACCTCTATGTTTGCCAATGCCTATGAGAACCAACATCGACATCCTGTTGGTCCGTATAGGGATGGAATTGACGTTAGTCATAATTCACTAATAAAGGGAATAGTGGCTATGTCAAAACATTATAAAACATTTAGTGAATTCCCCACCGACGAGCGACAAGCATACATTGACTGGAATGTGACACATTATGTCACTAGCCTTACAGACAGAGCCAAAAGGAAAGGATCCCCACCTATATATACTGTACCCCACCAAGGTCACCTATGTCTCCAAGCCAATGGTCAAAATCCTAAGGCTCAATTGGGAAAGAGCACTTGTAATATTACATATATCTATACATCCCGAACGTCTCCACCATTGGTAGCATCTCAAGGAACATATTTCGTCTGCCATGACATGGTTACCAGCCGATTTCTCAGGGACTTGTTATATGGCTTTTCTCCTCCCTCCAACATATTCAGCTCCTTCGGGACATCACAAGACAAGGTACGGCAGAGGGGTTATTGCTTTGGAGGACACAGCAGGACAGGAAGGAGGTGACTTCCTTAAAGGATTCCTCCCATTTTGGGGCCCTATGGCCAATAGTAGAAATATCAGACATCTCATTCGGGTAGTTGAGGCAACAATAAATGAAACTGTCGGAGCACTGAGTAATATCACTGCTGAGCTTCAGGCGGATCGCCTTATGACATTACAGAACAGAATGGTGTTAGACATCATTCTCGCAGATCGTGGTGGAGTTTGTACATTGATTGGATCGAGTTGTTGCATTTATATACCTGATAACGCCCCTACAGTATACCAGGCCATCTCTAAATTGCACCACATTGCTGAGTCCATCCACCAGGACGAAGGAAATTGGTCTCTGATGGGATGGTTTTGGGAACTACTGTCCACATGGGGATGGAAGGTATTGACCTTTGTTGGAGTAGTTTTGGCCATCATCTTCTCGTGTTGCCTTTGTTTACAATGTGGCCCCGCAATATGTGGTCTTTGTGCTATTATGTGTGTCCCAAGACCCATGCCACAGAAAACGGAGAATATGAAGATGAAGATGATGTTGCAGCAACAGCTTGACGACTTCATGACCATCGACATTGATTCAGATTAGCGTGAGTCTTTGTGTATTGCCTGCGTAATGGCAAAAGGAGGGTCTGAGGTTCTTTAATTTTGACCCCATCTTACAGTCACCGCCATTTTTGTGTTGCCTTTACACAGGCTGCTCGATGAGCGAAGTGTCTCTGCCCTTTTGGACTGCAACGTGTCAAAAACCCCTCCGTCCTTGTCCTTAAACCAATCTCAGACACCAGCCGGCCTAACTAATCCTTGTCTGGACTACCTAATCCCCGTATCAACTATCTGTTAGCCTTTAGTATTCTCCTCTCGCAATATCTTATCTTCTGGCCTTCGCTATTCTCTCCCTGTGTTTTCCTACTTTGTAACCTTCCTCTTGAAGCATACAGATATGTCCTGCCATTGCAAACACCGAACTATGGGTACCAGTATTGATTAACTTTGGGGGCTGGATAACACACAACATGTAAGCAGAGAGCATTCTGGTGACACAATATCTTGTTTTCAAACTCTCCTGATTGGCTAAAAATTTGTGCGATGGGTGTATGTTTGTACAGATGTATTTCGACGATAAAAGCTTGTGAGCCACGGAGTCAAGTGGCAGTCTCCTGAGAGCCTACTTGATGTACTTCTTGGACAACTGTGCTTAGCTGCAGCTAATAAACTTGGTTTTCTACGCCAACAGGGTATTCCGTGTCTCTGTGCAACAAGGCAGGTGAACCCGAAGATTTCAGGCGTGCCCTGCGCCGCCAGGCCCAAAGGCCCGGTTCTTCAACTCGGTTCCCCTGCTTCGAGGATGACCGCTCTAGCCGTTAGGCCACATCCTCTCCCCTACTCCTGTTTCCTGATCGATCTATCTATCTATCTATCTATCTATCTATCTATCTATCTTTGCAACACTACCTATATATCTTTGCAACACTGTCTATCTGTCTTTGGAAGCCTCTCTCTCTATTTCTCTTTTCAACCCTCTCTATCTGGCTACCTTTGTAAGCTTCCCCATCTATCAGTATTTGCAAGCCTCTCTATCTATCTGTCTTTGTAAGCCTTTCTGTCTGTCTTTGCAAGCCTCTCTATATATCTATCTTTGCGAGCCTCTCTATATATCTGTCTTTCAAGTCTCTCTATTTGTAAGAAAGTTTTTTAAAAAATGTTACAAAAAAGCATTAGTAAAGGCAAGAGGCTGGCAGCCAACGTCAAGCCGATTAACCTTTTTTACGTCTGATGGTTGCCTAGAACTTTTGATTTTACTACAATTATCTCTATAACATAGTAATTTATAGGGGTTATCAACCAGACTTCATCCAATTTGTCTGTTGTTGTGTCATTCACACTTTAATTCCAGCTACTGCAGCATGGATCATAGGGCAGTGGGTTACCACACTTCAGTCACTGTTTGACGTCACTTAGAGTTGCAGGATGCTGGCCTTTCACAAGGAGTACATCCAGACACAAAGTAGTTCCCTTCAGCATCAGGGACTACTATACTAATGTATGCTTTTTTGAAACCAAAACAATATTTTTGCCTTTAGTAATAATTTATTTTTTAGATTGATGGTGGTCTGGTTGCTACCCCAACAATACAGTATTGCACAAACCATGATAGAACTAAATAAGAATTGCTAGAGCCAAAGGGCTTGTTTTAGTTTGTGTTTAGGAACAAAATGATACTGCCTGCATATCTTCATCTTGAACTTTTGACAAGAGAGATTGGATTCTAGTAAGGGTGACTCTTGAGAGATTGATCTCGAGTAAGAGGGACTCTTTGAACATAGGACCACAGATTGATATTTTACAAAATGTATTTGGAAAATTTGAAAGTACTCATCTGTACTTGCATGTTAATCCAGGAAAAGGCTCCAAAATATGCTTGTCTCTAACATTTTGAAACATTTGGTGTTAAAAAAAATATTTTTTTTGTCTTTGTCTTGCAGATTCAGCTGTCTATACTTCTGATGTCTGTAGAATTATTCCACCATGTCTCTGCAATGGTCATCACATAATGTACTTCTACCACACATCTCAATTTTATGTACTACAATTCACACATGCTCTAAACTGTAGCCTTTAGCAACATTTAGGCATGAAACACCTAAGTCTCATCTTTTTTAAAGTAGGTTTAGTGGCATCATTATGTGTACTTCAAACAACTATTGTATACAAGCCCCCACAGCAGTGCGTTTGTGAAATTTCTGCCCGTGATATAAGAGCACAAAGAACTGATCTCCATTACTGAAGTAAATTCCTCAATGTCAACAGATATACCAAGTAATTGTTTCTCACAATCACACAAACATGTTACTGATCATCAAAGTTTATTGGTTTAGGATGCATGACAATTACAGACAACAGGTCACTGTAGGTTTCCACTTTAGTTGGAGGCAATTTTCTGTAGAAGGAGAGAGGAGAAGAAAGGTTAATGAGGTTTATAAATGATAGTGCAGTACCAGCAGACTTCACGCCTATCTTGAGAGCCAACCCCCACTGTAAATATGACACTGTTCATTTTTTATTTTTTATTTATTACACTTTTTCTATAACACGGGCCACCTGTAAGGGTAGGGTACATTCTATTTAAAAAATAGTGTACTATAAGATGTGTATTTATGATGAAATCCTTCTGACACCTTAGTTCAAAAGAAAAGAAAAAGCATTCACTCACGTCGTTGATCCAGTCGATGTAAGCGGAGACGCGAGTGAAGACAGTGGGCTTCTTAGCATAGTTGCAGCTCAGACCTGAGCCAAAGCTCACAATGCCGTGCACATCCCAAGCACCATCATCTCCTTGGCAGTTCAGAGGGCCACCAGAGTCTCCCTGTCACAGACAAAAGGAATAATATGATTTCAGTGTTCCAGCTCGCCCTTGTACTAAGATACATAGAGAATATAGAGAAGAAAACCAAAGTTGATGGTTTGCAAATGTGTTTTATTGCTTTCCATTCAAGGTCTCAATGTATGTGTTGTGTATGTTACATATGTAACTTCAACCCTGCCATCACAGAGGTCATCATTTTTGTCTGGAGAGTAGACAGGTGTCTGTAAAAGACATATCTAGGGATATTTGATGGTACTTAAACCCTCAAATAGCACAGCTCCCTAAGAGTCCCTCTTAAATTTATTTTTCTAAGCACTAATCTGGATTTACTACAAAGGATTTAAATAATAAGCAATTATTTGCCTGCACTTAACAACTCTTCCACGTAGAGAAGACACATTATTCTACCACTAAACCTTCATGAAGGGAGGACAGGAGTGTTGGTGGATTAAGGTAATTCTCTCCCACCCCTTTAATTGACAGTGTTGCAAGACCCTGTCACAAAACAACAGTTCATGACTGTACGTCAATCAAATAATCCAATTTAAAACCTTCTTAGTAAACAAAATGTCCCTCTTTATCCATGGTCTGGTGTAGCTAAAAGGCAAATGTAAGACACCTTCACTACCTAGGTCATTAAGCGCATATAAAACAAGCCTAATCAATAATCTGCAAAAAACTATTCTGCAGACAACTGCTTACTAAGAACAAAGACTAGATGCTGGGGAATTCCGTCCTCACCCAATTACAAACAGGGTTTAGAGAGAAAGTGAGTATGGTAGATCAAATTTTTCGCTTTCTCCTCATTTACTGGAAAATGGTCAAAATAGAGCGTGGGCATCAATATGTTGCCTTCATCGATCTATGGGCAGAATTTGACCCAATCCCCAGAGCTAAGCTTTGGATAGTATTAAAGGAAATGGGTGTCCCAAGTAACATCTTGAACACTCTCATCAGACTTCATAACAACACTAATGCCCAGGTCAAATGTGGAAGGATGGGGATCTAACTGACCGTATTTCAGTTGACAAAGGGGTTAGGCGGGTGTGTTTTGGAAGCCAACCCTCTTCTCACTTTATAACGATTCTCCTAAAATGGCTGGAGTGAGGTTCCCTGCCCTCTTATTCACTGATGATACTTTGCTCATATCTAAAACCATAATGGGTCTCCAATCTCTTCTAGATCAATTTGTGGGCTTTTGTGATGCTAGAGGTCTCGAATTAAAGTCTGAAAAAACAAAGTATATGAGTTTTATTCCACACAAGTTGCAGAGACATTTATTGACGGTGGGTGAGACAGCAATAAAAAAGTATCCCATTTTGACTATCTTGGGGTGAAAATCTCGAAGTCTATGTCCTGGTCCCCACAAATTTCCAAGAGTCAGATAATACTCCAATATTCAGCAACAGCTGTATTGAAGTACTTTAAATCAACATCTTCAAGACTAATATCACCAGCATTGGAGGTCTACAAAGCAAAGGCCAGAGGGGCAGCAATTTACAGTGCTGGTTTTTGGGACTTTGGTAATGTTGTTGGTCTTGCCCGTGCTGAGAATACATTCCTAAAAGCTCAGTTAAACCTACCTTACAGTACCCCTACATTACTGCTTCAGCTAGCTCAGTTAAACCTACCTTTCAGTGCCCTTGCATTACTGCTTCACCTAGACATGGTATTAAAGGTATTGCAGATATAAGCAAGCTCAGACCACTCATTTACTGGTGCAGAATTTGGCACGCAGAGGAATTAGCCCCGAATAGAGAGTGCTTACAAGAGCTTATAGCTATTGATCATCATTGTTGCACGCCACTGTGGATTAGCTACGTGTAATACTGGCTGATGTCAATGAATCTCAAAGAATTGTGGGCTGAACGTACCACGATTAATAGGGGTTCCTGCAATCTTTTAAAGTCATGTTTTTGGTTGCATGTAAAGGAGTCCTGGTGTACAACAGTGAGACCTAGAAGTATCACTGACCATTTTTTGGACATTATATATGTTCCAAAGTTTGAGCCGTTTTTAGATGTAATTACTCCTTATTCAGCCAAACATTTTTTTTTCACAACATATTTTATTCATTTTGGAAGGTACAGAGTGGGCAGAGCCCTGCAACGACAGTATATATATTATATACGACATATAGTACCTAGTTGTAACATTCGAAAACAGCTTGGCCTGCAGAACACCAGGCCGAAAGTGTAACAAACTACACTGAACACCACTAAAGAATCGTAATTGCGTATTAATAAAAAAAACTGTCTGTAAATAGTCAGTTTCGTCATACTATAAGAGTGGATAGCGACCCACAGATCGTTCAATGGGATCGTGAGAGTCTGGATGTGGTAATGTGGGTAAATCAATGCCTCTATATGTTGCACTACCAAAGGGGATGATGGACGGAGCGCTTGAGCTAATCAAACACTCACCCCCAGTCAACTGATCTGGGTTTAATCCATCATCATTCTTTAGCTCACTCCACCACCCCAGTTCAGACATGGCCATATGCAAATCAGTCTGACCCTGTGCCTCATGGGAACAGTCCAGCCCGAACTGCCAAGCCATGTCTTCCCTGGACCGGAAACAAGCATCCTGGGACCGGTTTCTGGCTATTCAGCCGTCATCAGCCAGGCTAGCTTGAATCCAGTGGCAAAGTGAGCAAGGGACCCACGTCTGGGCATACCCTGCCAACTTAGGGCGAACAAAGCAATACCAAAGGGGATGATGGACGGAGCGCTTGAGCTAATCAAACACTCACCCCCAGTCAACTGATCTGGGTTTAATCCATCATCATTCTTTAGCTCACTCCACCACCCCAGTTCAGACATGGCCATATGCAAATCAGTCTGACCCTGTGCCTCATGGAAACAGTCCAGCCCGAACTGCCGAGCCATGTCTTCCCTGGACCGGAAACAAGCATCCTGGGACCGGTTCATGGCTATTCAGCCGTCATCAGCCAGGCTAGCTTGAATCCAGTGGCAAAGTGAGCAAGGGACCCACGTCTGGGCATACCCTGCCAACTTAGGGCGAACAAAGCGATACCAAAGGGGATGATGGACGGAGCGATTGAGCTAATCAAACACTCACCCCCAGATTTAGGCCCAGATCTCTGTACTGGGGTGAATGTATGACATTGTTCTGCATTCTGTCCATCAACTGTTGTTTTTGCATTTGTCACCCCGAGTGGGACGGGTATGCCCAGACGTGGGTCCCGTGCTCTCCATGCCACTGGAATCAAGCTATCCTGGCTGAAGAGGGGTGAAACCCCGAAACCGGTCCTAGGATGCTTGTTTCCAGTCCAGGGAGGACCTGGCTTGGCAGTTCGGGCTGGACTGTTCCCATGAGGCACAGGGTCAAGACTGATTTGCATATGGCTGGGTTCAAACTGGAATGGCATGGTGAGCAAAAAAACGATGGATTTAGGCCCAGATCTCTGTACTGGGGTGAATGTATGACATTGTTCTGCATTCTGTCCATCAACTGTTGTTTTTGCATTTGTCACCCCGAGTGGGACGGGTATGCCCAGACGTGGGTCCCGTGCTCTCCATGCCACTGGAATCAAGCTATCCTGGCTGAAGAGGGTGAAACCCCAAAACCGGTCCTAGGATGCTTGTTTCCTGTCCAGGGAGGACCCGGCTTGGCAGTTCGGGCTGGACTGTTCCCATGAGGCACAGGGTCAAGACTGATTTGCATATGGCTGGGTTCAAACTGGAATGGCATGGTGAGCAAAAAACTATGGATTTAGGCCCAGATCTCTGTACTGGGGTGAATGTATGACATTGTTCTGCATTCTGTCCATCAACTGTTGTTTTTGCATTTGTCTCCCCGAGTGGGACGGGTATGCCCAGACGTGGGTCCCGTGCTCTCCATGCCACTGGAATCAAGCTATCCTGGCTGAAGAGGGTGAAACCCCGAAACCGGTCCTAGGATGCTTGTTTCCAGTCCAGGGAGGACCTGGCTTGGCAGTTCGGGCTGGACTGTTCCCATGAGGCACAGGGTCAAGACTGATTTGCATTTGTCTGGGTTCAAACTGGAATGGCATGGTGAGCAAAAAAACTATGGATTTAGGCCCAGATCTCTGTACTGGGGTGAATGTATGACATTGTTCTGCATTCTGTCCATCAACTGTTGTTTTTGCATTTGTCTCCCCGAGTGGGACGGGTATGCCCAGACGTGGGTCCCGTGCTCTCCATGCCACTGGAATCAAGCTATCCTGGCTGAAGAGGGGTGAAACCCCGAAACCGGTCCTAGGATGCTTGTTTCCAGTCCAGGGAGGACCTGGCTTGGCAGTTCGGGCTGGACTGTTCCCATGAGGCACAGGGTCAAGACTGATTTGCATTTGTCTGGGTTCAAACTGGAATGGCATGGTGAGCAAAAAACGATGGATTTAGGCCCAGATCTCTGTACTGGGGTGAATGTATGACATTGTTCTGCATTCTGTCCATCAACTGTTGTTTTTGCATTTGTCACCCCGAGTGGGACGGGTATGCCCAGACGTGGGTCCCGTGCTCTCCATGCCACTGGAATCAAGCTATCCTGGCTGAAGAGGGGTGAAACCCCGAAACCGGTCCTAGGATGCTTGTTTCCTGTCCAGGGAGGACCTGGCTTGGCAGTTCGGGCTGGACTGTTCCCATGAGGTACAGGGTCAAGACTGATTTGCATATGGCTGGGTTCAAACTGGAATGGCATGGTGAGCAAAAAAACGATGGATTTAGGCCCAGATCTCTGTACTGGGGTGAATGTATGACATTGTTCTGCATTCTGTCCATCAACTGTTGTTTTTGCATTTTTCACCCCGAGTGGGACGGGTATGCCCAGATGTGGGTCCCGTGCTTTCCATGCCACTGGAATCAAGCTATCCTGGCTGAAGAGGGGTGAAAGCCCGAAACCGGTCCTAGGATGCTTGTTTCCAGTCCAGGGAGGACCTGGCTTGGCAGTTCGGGCTGGACTGTTCCCATGAGGCACAGGGTCAAGACTGATTTGCATATGGCTGGGTTCAAACTGGAATGGCATGGTGAGCAAAAAAACGATGGATTTAGGCCCAGATCTCTGTACTGGGGTGAATGTATGACATTGTTCTGCATTCTGTCCATCAACTGTTGTTTTTGCATTTGTCACCCCGAGTGGGACGGGTATGCCCAGACGTGGGTCCCGTGCTCTCCATGCCACTGGAATCAAGCTATCCTGGCTGAAGAGGGGTGAAACCCCGAAACCGGTCCTAGGATGCTTGTTTCCAGTCCAGGGAGGACCTGGCTTGGCAGTTCGGGCTGGACTGTTCCCATGAGGCACAGGGTCAAGACTGATTTGCATATGGCTGGGTTCAAACTGGAATGGCATGGTGAGCAAAAAACGATGGATTTAGGCCCAGATCTCTGTACTGGGTTGAATGTATGACATTGTTCTGCATTCTGTCCATCAACTGTTGTTTTTGCATTTGTCACCCCGAGTGGGACGGGTATGCCCAGACGTGGGTCCCGTGCTCTTCATGCCACTGGAATCAAGCTATCCTGGCTGAAGAGGGGTGAAACCCCGAAACCGGTCCTAGGATGCTTGTTTCCAGTCCAAGGAGGACCTGGCTTGGCAGTTCGGGCTGGACTGTTCCCAGGAGGCACAGGGTCAAGACTGATTTGCATATGGCTGGGTTCAAACTGGAATGGCATGGTGAGCAAAAAAACAATGGATTTAGGCCCAGATCTCTGTACTGGGGTGAATGTATGACATTGTTCTGCATTCTGTCCATCAACTGTTGTTTTTGTATTTGTCACCCCGAGTGGGACGGGTATGCCCAGACGTGGGTCCCGTGCTCTCCATGCCACTGGAATCAAGCTATCCTGGCTGAAGAGGGGGTGAAACCCCGAAACCGGTCCTAGGATGCTTGTTTCCAGTCCAGGGAGGACCTGGCTTGGCAGTTCGGGCTGGACTGTTCCCATGAGGCACAGGGTCAAGACTGATTTGCATATGGCTGGGTTCAAACTGGAATGGCATGGTGAGCAAAAAACGATGGATTTAGGCCCAGATCTCTGTACTGGGGTGAATGTATGACATTGTTCTGCATTCTGTCCATCAACTGTTGTTTTTGCATTTGTCACCCCGAGTGGGACGGGTATGCCCAGACGTGGGTCCCGTGCTCTCCATGCCACTGGAATCAAGCTATCCTGGCTGAAGAGGGGTGAAACCCCGAAACCGGTCCTAGGATGCTTGTTTCCAGTCCAGGGAGGACCTGGCTTGGCAGTTCGGGCTGGACTGTTCCCATGAGGCACAGGGTCAAGACTGATTTGCATATGGCTGGGTTCAAACTGGAATGGCATGGTGAGCAAAAAAACGATGGATTTAGGCCCAGATCTCTGTACTGGGGTGAATGTATGACATTGTTCTGCATTCTGTCCATCAACTGTTGTTTTTGCATTTGTCACCCCGAGTGGGACGGGTATGCCCAGACGTGGGTCCCGTGCTCTCCATGCCACTGGAATCAAGCTATCCTGGCTGAAGAGGGGTGAAACCCCGAAACCGGTCCTAGGATGCTTGTTTCCAGTCCAGGGAGGACCTGGCTTGGCAGTTCGGGCTGGACTGTTCCCATGAGGCACAG
This sequence comes from Calotriton arnoldi, assembly GCA_963921515.1. NCBI lineage: Eukaryota > Metazoa > Chordata > Amphibia > Caudata > Salamandridae > Calotriton > Calotriton arnoldi. Next base: position 1,576,720 of record CAWUFW010003236.1, read on the forward strand.
GGTCAAGACTGATTTGCATATGGCTGGGTTCAAACTGGAATGGCATGGTGAGCAAAAAAACAGTGGATTTAGGCCCAGATCTCTGTACTAGGGTGAATGTATGACATTGTTCTGCATTCTGTCCATCAACTGCTGTTTTTGCATTTGTCACCCCGAGTGGGACAGGTATGCCCAGACGTGGGTCCCGTGCTCTCCATGCCACTGGAATCAAGCTATCCTGGCTGAAGAGGGGTGAAGCCCCGAAACCGGTCCTAGGATGCTTGTTTCCAGTGCAGGGAGGACCTGGCTTGGCAGTTCGGGCTGGACTGTTCCCATAAGGCACAGGGTCAAGACTGATTTGCATATGGCTGGGTTCAAACTGGAATGGCATGGTGAGCAAAAAAACGATGGATTTAGGCCCAGATCTCTGTACTGGGGTGAATGTATGACATTGTTCTGCATTCTGTCCATCAACTGTTGTTTTTGCATTTGTCACCCTGAGTGGGATGGGTATGCCCAGACGTGGGTCCCGTGCTCTCCATGCCACTGGAATCAAGCTATCCTGGCTGAATAGAGGGTGAAACCCCGAAACCGGTCCTAGGATGCTTGTTTCCAGTCCAGGGAGGACCTGGCTTGGCAGTTCGGGCTGGACTGTTCCCATGAGGCACAGGGTCAAGACTGATTTGCATATGGCTGGGTTCAAACTGGAATGGCATGGTGAGCAAAAAAACGATGGATTTAGGCCCAGATCTCTGTACTGGGGTGAATGTATGACATTGTTCTGCATTCTGTCCATCAACTGTTGTTTTTGCATTTGTCACCCCGAGTGGGACGGGTATGCCCAGACGTGGGTCCCGTGCTCTCCATGCCACTGGAATCAAGCTATCCTGGCTGAAGAGGGGTGAAACCCCGAAACCGGTCCTAGGATGCTTGTTTCCAGTCCAGGGAGGACCTGGCTTGGCAGTTCGGGCTGGACTGTTCCCATGAGGCACAGGGTCAAGACTGATTTGCATATGGCTGGGTTCAAACTGGAATGGCATGGTGAGCAAAAAAACGATGGATTAAGGCTCAAATCTCTGTACTGGGGTGAATGTATGACATTGTTCTGCATTCTGTCCATCAACTGTTGTTTTTTCTATATGTTGCCCAGCGGGACCAGATTTTTCTGTGCGTCTGTGGGCATCCCCTCGCCTGAAAGACCACGATTTCAGCCACCATACACCTGTCCATTGCCTTCTTCCACCCCCCTATGCTAGGTGGGGATGTTGCCTTGCATTACTGTGCAATATCTCTTTTAGCAAGGGTGAGGCCCAGGAACAGAAGGTGCTGCTTGTAGCGGTTCCCCCGATCTCGTCTGTGCTATGAAGGAGCAGTAGTCTGGGGTCGAGTGAAATGGTCCAGGCCAGAACCTGGCCTAGACAAGACATCACCAGAGTCCAGAATGGTTGTATCCCTGTACAGCTCCACACAGTATGGAGGAAGGAGCCCTTGTCGCTATTGCAGCGAAGGCAATGAGGGGACTGGATAGCACACATCTTCCATAACCGGGACCGGGTGTAATATAACCGGTGGAGGTACTTAAACTGAATGAGGCGGTAGCGTGAGGATACTGCCACATACCGAGGACTAGCTAGGGCCTCGGTCCAGTCATCGTCTGTCAGTGCCGGCAAATCGACCTCCCATGCCGCCCTGGTCTTATGTATAGTGTTCTGTGTGTGAGTAATTAGCGTCTGGTAAATTTGCTTGATCTTGTGGGCCCCGATGTCCCCCGTCAGTAAGCGGCCTTCCAATAGGTGAAACTCAGGAAGTGCCTCCAGATGTTGCATGTCGCAATTGCAAATAACGGTGGAACTGGGATTTATGTAGGTAAAACTCAGTTTGTATCTGTTGAAAGGACTTAAGTGTGGTGCCTTGCATGATGTCCCCCAGCGTGGAGATTCCGATGTCAGCCAAACATTTATATCAAATTTAAATATGGAATTTTAGCCATAAGAAGTTTTACAAGTAATTGGTCAGCTTCCATTCCCTCCATGGCTTCCTGACTGTTGTCCGAGATGTGTCTCACAGAAGGAAACTGAGGAACATTATCTTTTCTTCTGCCCACTATACATGGTTCACAGGAAAAGGTGGATTATACCATTATACCAATATGTTGTTTGCTGCGAATAGCGCAGTTCAAAGAGGCCTTGCAGATATTAAAATCTGACACAGGAAATGCAAACAGCTTGGCATATACGAAGCAAAATGTTATCATGATGCAATGAACTGTTTGTATATATATGATAAAATAAAGGGGATTGATGCACTAATACTGGAGTCCGTACCCATTTATCCGTCGCTAGAGGATTTGTTTTGGGAAATGTCGTGGAAATATATATATATATATACATATATATACATAAATATATATATTTATATACGTATATATATTTTAGGTCTTGCTGTATACTTTTTATATTTTGAAAACTGATGTATTTCAGTAATTTTTGTTTTATGGGGAATACCTCAAAATAAACATATTCAAACAGGTAAATACAAATGTCATGACAGATATTAAACTGGCCCAGTCCATTAGAAAGTTATTCTACTCTGTGAAAAAAATATCTGAATGTCCACTTTGTCCTGTACCTTATCTGGAGGAGGAGATTGTTTGCTCTAATCCTTCACATTTTTTACAGGTTTGGGAACCAAGGCACAGGGATAAACTAATTTCCTCAGAGTATTCTTGTTGAGTGGTGGAATTTGGAACTAATATCCCAAGGTTCCAGTGCCTATGACTTACCCACGTGATAGCCCCTCCTCTCCGTCAGGGCAGGTGCTATTGCATGCAATACTCTGCAGCCATCAAGGGCACCATTAGGGAGTGAATGAGTGTGGGGTGGAACATCCTACTGAGTGGGTCAAGGTGGGAGATGTTAGAATTAAAATGAAATTTGACTCATGCTCTCACCTCACCTTCATATCTAAGGAAGAGTTTGCGAAGAATTTTTCAAGTAGGACAAATTTTATAAAATCAGATGTTAGACCGACAGGCTATGGGGGAACACCAATTAAGATGTTGGGATATTTTAAAAGTTGTATAGAATGCAATGATAGATTTACCGATGCTAAAGTTTATGTGGCAGAGAAAGGAGACAATTTACTCAGCTGGAATCATCAGGCTCGTTTGGGTATTATTCTAAACCCGAATGCAAAACCCCCTGTGCAAGTGCAGTCCATTGGGAATGCTGAGGAGAAATATGTAAGGAAGTTTGAAGGATTGTTCAGTGACTCTCTAGGTTGCCTGAAAGGTTATAGTCACAGGATCAAACTTAAGCTTGGTGCTAAACCCATTGCTGCCAAGGTAAGGAGAATTCCTATCAGTGTATGTGAGGCAGTAGAAAAGGAGATTGACAGGTTACTAGCTACTGGGGTGATAGAGCCTGTGGAGGCCACGGAATGGTTGGCGCCCATTGTCGTCGCGCGTAAGGCCAACAATGAGATCCGTCTATGTGTGGATCTTCGCGCTCTCAACAAGGAGGTAGTGGTAGACAGATTTCCGCTCCCTAATATTGAAGAGATGGTTTCGACCTTGGATGGTGCATGTTATTTTAGTACTTTAGATCTGGCATCGGCTTACCATCAAGTACCCCTCAGTAAGGATTCACAAGAGCTTACTGCATTCATAACCCCAATGGGGGCGTTTAAGTTTTTAAGGATGCCTTTCGGGTTAGTGTCCGCAGCATCTGTCTTTCAGAGAATCATGAATGATGTCATCAAAGGGATACCTGGAGTCAAATGCTACCAAGATGATGTATTGATTTGTGGGAAAACCATTCAGGAACATGATGATAGGGTAGCTAAGGTACTTGAAAGAATGATGAAGGCAGGTTTGTCGTTACGTCGTGATAAGTGTAAGTTTGGTGTTACTGAGCTAGATTATCTTGGACATCACATATCTAGCAGTGGCGTAAGACCAAAAAAAGAGCTGGTGGACACGATAGAGAGTTTGAAGGAACCGTCTACAAAGGAAGAGCTTTCTTCCTTTTTGGGGATGGCTGAGTTTTACGGAAAATTTATCAGGAATTTTGCAGATAAAACTGTTCATCTAAGAAAACTACTGTGCAAGAATGCTGAGTTTGTGTGGGATGAGGCGTGTAAAGAAGAGTTCTTAGGTGTTAAGAAAGATCTCAAGAATGCGCCCAACTTACAGGCATTTAAACCGGGTGATGTGACGTACATTGTCACAGATGCCAGCAAAAAAGGTTTGGGTGCTCTACTTATCCAGTTGCGTAATGGCCAAGAGGAGTTAATTGCGTGTGCCTCGAGGTGTCTTAAGGGTGCTGAGCTTAACTACTCAGTTATTGAAAAAGAGGCTCTCGCCATATTTTGGGCGATCAATAAATTTAGGAAATTTGTTTGGGGGACAGCTTTCAAAGTCAAGTCAGATCATAAGCCTCTGAAAGAAATTTTTTAAAAGAAGGGTCTTGACGCCATCTCCTCGAAGATCAGGAGGTGGGTCATATCGTTGCAGGAGTTTAATTTCAATTTTGAATATATTCCCGGGAGTACTAATGTCTCTGCTGATTGCCTCTCGCGTTTAGTGGACACTGTGGACTCAGCGGAGCAGTCGTGTGAGGTGGGACAAGATGAAGAGTTTGATGTTAGTGTGTGTGACATCACTTTAGGTGTGATAAAGGAAGATGTGTGGAAGGAGGAATTGAATAAAGACTCTGAACTGTTGGGTGTGATGGAGCTGTTGTCACAAGACAAGGGTAATAGCCTGGGGAAGCCCTGGTCATCGGTGTTTAATGAGTTAGCCATTGTTGAGGGCGTCCTAACTAGAGGGACAAGGCTAGTCCCACCTGAGAGTTTGAGGAACAACATTATCCAGATGGCACACGAGGGACACATGGGTATCTCTAAAACAAAAGAACGCATCAGACAGGATTTTTGGTGGCCGGGTTTAGACCTTATGGTGGAACGTGCGGTCCGGGATTGTGTCCCTTGCACTTTAAGTGATAAGGTTCTCAAGCCCAGACAGCCACCTATGGTTTGTAGGAGATTACCCATGCGTCCTTGGGATGAGGTGGCCATTGACATTGTTGGTCCCCTTCATGGAGAACATCAAACTCCTTATTTAATTGTGTTGATGGATTTATACTCTCGGTGGATTGAAGTCAGTTCAGTGAGAGACATCACAACACAATGCATAATTAAATTCTTAGATTCAATATTTAAACGTGAAAGCTTTCCAAACTCACTACTTTCGGACAATGGTCCACAATTCTGTTCTCATGAAATGGAGGATTATTTGGCAAAGTGTGGTATTGAACATAAAAGAATTTCGCTTTATCATCCCGAATCGAATGGTGCCTTTGAGAGATTGAACAAAACTTTGAAGGAAAGCATCCAACTGGCAAGAGTTAACTGTTTGAACTGGAAGGCTGAGTTACAAAATCGCATCTCAGCTTATAGATTTACACCACATTCAACAACTGGGAAAACACCTTTTGAATTGTTCAAAGGAAGGTCTTCCAATACGATTCTATGTCCAGGGTGGATGATTTTAGATAAAGGTCTCAATTCAATTCATAATCTTTATTCGGATAGGCAGTATATCCATAAAAGTACAACCATAAAAAAAACTGTTAAAATTATCAAACACAATTTCGCATCTTAAAATATGATGAATAAAATGCATTATTTACAACATAACCAATCACAGTTAAGAATTCAAGGGTCTGACATGGACTGACGTGCCCGGATCGCAGCTCTCAGAAAAGTACTTAAGCGGAATACAAGCTCCTCATCAATCATACCAAGCATGCTTATATAAGCCAGATCCAGGCTAACAGGTTTCCTTTTTTTAAAATAGGGATAGAGTGTCCCCTTGCTATATTTCATATAATATTTGCAAAAGAATAAAAAGTGCAGGGTTGTCTGTCCGCTAATTCCGTCACATGGGCAGGGTACCAAATCAATTTTGGGATGATAACCAAGGGGAAAACATAATACAAACTTGAGTGTCCCTGCTCTGAGACGGAATAACAGACTTCTTTCCCAGTGACTCATAGGTAAGGTGAGGTAGTTTGGTAGGGGATGACAATATTGGACTAGTGACATATAACTAGAGACAAGGGTTTTCTGTGATTCCTGAGCTATGCGCTCGGTACTGTAAAATAGGTAAAGTGCATTCCTAAGATCTATTTTCCGTAGTGTTTCAGCTTTACAAGGGTTTCTAAAAATACAACCCTGATTAATACTGCATAAGCTCTGATAAACTCCGGATAGCCAGGGGATATCCATCCCTTTCTCACACTTCAAACAGTCCATGATGATATCTCTAGTCAGAATAGCTTCCTCATTCTTCCAGACAGACAGCCAAAAGAGAGCCGGGCGAGCACGTATAAAATCAGTGACATAATTTAAATTTTATTCTTTATGGCAAACATAATGAGATGTCGAGATTGGGGCGCCCAACAGTTTCCTGCAGAATCTGTTTTCTTCCCGCTGAATGCAGGAACTGTTTGTGGTGCCCCAAATCTCCGCTCCATAAGTAGCTACTGGGACGCATTGCAATTTAAAAAATTTTAAGATAGCTAAAATAACGCCAGTGTTCTTGGGACGGGGAAAGCTAAAAATGGAGTTGATGGTCTTTGAGAACTTGCTCCTGGACTGAGAAAGATGCTCAGTCCAGGAGCCGTTCGCAGCAAAGACCACACCAAGGTAGGGGAATTTACCAGTGCATATTAATTTTTGGCTGCCAACGGAGATAGAGGTAAGGGAGCGTTTTTGTGGGCCACAAGACATTAAAAATGATTTTTTTAAATTAGCTCTTAAATCCAGACTGTCCATATGTTTAACAAACGACTGTACTAAAATGCGCAATGAGTTTGGGGTGCGACCTATAAGCACCGCATCGTCAGCATAAAGTAACACCGGCAAAGGTTTGCCGTTAATCATAGGCACATCTTTGGTTGCACCTATCAATGATTTGTTCAGGCCGTTAATATAAATAATAAAAGAAGGGGGGCCAGAACGCATCCCTGCCTGACCCCCTTCCTACCTTGATAGGCCCTGAGACCTCACCACCTCTACCAATTCTCACTTGTGCCTGAAGGTCCTTATGAAGATAAGCCAGGAAATGAACCAGGGGAGCGTCTAAACCATGGCCCAACAGGATAGCCCACAGCTTTGACCTGTTGACAAAATCAAAAGCTGAGGACAGATCCATGAAGGCCAGGTAGACAGGAGTTTTACCAGCAATGGTATATTTCCCAATCACAAGGCTAAGGTTCAGACATTGCTCGATGGTACCAACCTTCCTACGAAAGCCTAACTGGCAGCGCTCTAAAATGCCATATTCCTCTGACCATTCCAGGATCTTGTTATATAGGACTCTGCCCAGTATTTTAACAGTGTTGTCAATCAACGATATTGGTCTGTAATTAATGGGCTGTGACCTATCCCCCTTTTTAAATATTGGAACTATAATACTTTTTGCCCAAGTATCAGGGAGCGGGCCCAACATACAATGATTAAAAACATTCAGGAGAAGGGGAGCCCAGAAGTCCGGGATCCATTTGATAATATCAATCGGTAACCCATCCGGGCCAGGGGCTTTATTCCCGATAGACTGATGGATAGCCTCTTCTATTTCAGGGAGTGTGATTTGAAGAGTGTTGGGGAGACTATACTCCAGCTGTTCAATCTCTCCCTGCGGGGTGGCATAAATATTTGAAAAATGATTTTCCCAGGACTGGCTCGAGATTGTGCAGCTAATTGGTGTTAATAGCTGTCCCATGGATCTAAGATCCCTTACAGCAGTCCAAAATAAGTTACCCCTTTTTCCGTAGCAGCCTGCGATAGGGCTTCCCAACGATCCCTTACGAGTGCCTCTTTCCGGTTAGTAATAGCTAGTTTATACATCTGTCTAGCCTGTATTACATCATGGGAACACCTGGGGTCCGCTGACAAAGCCATACGCAAGTTCCTGTTGGCAGCAGAGCATGCAGAATCAAACCATCTAGGGCCCGGTTTCTTCAAGGAAACGGGCTTTAACAAAAGAGTTTTAACTGCCTGACAGAGTTTAGAAAAACCACCAACTACCTCCTGATGGGGAGCTTCAGATGACAAGCAGGAGGTAATATAGGGTAAGTTGTCCTTCACAAGTAATTTAAACAGATCCCCATTATCAATACCCCTCCATGACAGTGTTAGGTTGTCGGTAGATGGAGTTAAATCTTTAGCCCCGCATTCAATTGGGAACATGTGTCGGGGTGCCAATCTGAAAGCGGTTCTAATGGGGTTGTGATCCCCCTGAATAGTGGCAACAACCTCTGCAGTAATTAAATAATCCGTCAGTAGAGGAGAGATGAAAACAAAGTCTATTACGGACGAATGTCCCCTGCCTCTGAAGGTCGGGTGATGGTTATTGGTGGCATGAGATGTACCCAACTGCTCCATGACATTAACTAAATTGAGCGAGCTCAATAAAGCTGTCAGTTCCGCTCCCCTGCGAAAAGAAGGGCCCGTAGTGTGTGGTTCCGAGACACAATGCCTGTCATAAAATTTTGCATTAAAATCCCCAGCCAGAATAATCCCAATAGTATTCCAACCGGATGCCTGGTAATCTAGATTGGAAATAAAATCAAAAAGCTCAATAAAACTCTTGTTGGGGACTGATGCAAAATCATTATTGTAAAAGTTAACCAAATAAAGAGAGACTCTTCTCTTAAAAAGTATTACTTGGAAGTTAGGGCTGTTTGTTGGAAGTATCTTATAGCTACCACCAGTCGCTACATTGAGACCAATAAGAAGGCCCCCAAATGGTCGACCTTTATTGTGGCTGGATGCCGGGACACAAGTGCAATGAAACCCTTCAATGTGTGAATCGTGTATGGCCCAGGTCTCTTGGAACATGACAATATCTTGGTCTTTGACCAGGCGCAACCAATCCTGGTCGTCGAGCTTAGAGTGCAGTCCTGCTACATTCCAGCTGAGGATGTTCAAATCAGCTCCATTATTAATACTAGTGGGCGGACTTTCGCCGTTATCAGTAATAGTTATAACTGTACTGGCAAGGGGCTGTTCCAGAAGGGACTGCTGGGAAAGCTGAGCGTCCCTGGTTGATAATTGTCAGTCCTGTGTATCTAGGTTAGATAACGAGTTAAACCTATTTGTTATCAGAGGCAAAACAGGGGAATCCCTTTGAGGATTGTTGAGTGGCTTGTAAAAATAACTCAGGGGGAGTGCACTAATATGGGTGTTTTGAGTGGTTGGTTGTTCAAAAATATTCAGTAGATGACGAACAAACTTAGGTCTGCGAAAATTAAGAACAATGCAGTCGCCATCTATATTTTTGAGAGAATGGCCAACCCACCCGACTCTTCTAGCCATGATGATATCATTCATTTTGGATGGGTGGAACCCCTTATGCTTACAAAGCCAATCTACGGCCTTATTACGCAGATCTGCCCAGGATTCTCGTTGCTCCCCAGATAAGTAGGGAACCCCAGCCAGGACTAACACATATGGGCATGAGGCTGGGGGTAAGTCGAGTACATCGGGATTGGATCTCAGGGAGCCATTACTGGGAACATTAGGGGTATCCCTAGCTGCTCTTACATCACATGCAAGTATGCTGGGGCGTTGAACTATGGGGCAGCTGCTTCCCGATACAAAGTTCAGATTATCTATGTGTCTTTGTGAGGTAGCCCCTCTGTCCCCTTGCTTACTATGTGTTTTTGTCTGGTGAGTTGTGTTTACATGACTACAGTTAAGATGCGGAGTAACAATAATGGGACCTTTTTGGGTAGCAAGACCAGGATGCAACTCTACCCCAGGTGTGTTACTCATTTGACTGATTAAAGAGGGCAGTAAATTACCAACATCATTATTGGGTACTACATTACAGGTCATAGTCCTGTCGGCCACATTAATCAGTGCAGATTTTAAACATTCGAACTCCACCTTCATTAAATTAAAGGTCTTATCAAGTGCAATCTTAATGTCACCCAGAGTGATGTCAATATGCCTGGTAACAGAAGGAGAAACGGCAATGCCTCCCTCAGCGCCTATATTGGCAACTAGGTTAATGTCATTACCGGCAGAATCGAAAACAAAGTCAGTCTGTGTCCCTACTGAGGCTGTGCAGACAACTCCCGGGTTATTGGCACTGTCATGATCGGTTTTAGAGTTTTTGGGCTTAGCCTTTGATTTGGGCAACCCATCACTCCCGGTATTCCTCTTGCGTTTAGATGGCAGTGTTTTCAATTTGGCGGGCTTGTGGGAGTATGCCCCTCGTGCTCTGGTATTAATACCTGATGCAACCTGACTCACGACTCCCGGGCACGGCATTAAAGATGATGTATCTGGTAAAACAGGTGATGCAGAGCAAATTTCTAAAGACGGTAACTTACAAGGAGATGCGCATAATGTCTTCACAGCCTTTGGTCCACCCTTTGACAAGCTAGAAAACAAAGTAGCAGGGTCCATGGACAATCGGCGCTCCGTAATTTCAATTTCATGGGACAGAAGAGACTCTGCCCTCACAATGAAGGCATCCAAAGTCCCGACTACCCCTTTCCGGTTAGACATTTCTGGGGGTCAGTTCGTTCCACCTGTGTTATGGCTCAATAACGCACAATCTAGCATGTGGGGCAATGAAATTCACTTTACCTTCAGTCGTGCCGTAAGAAACCCTGGGTAAAAAGCAAGGGGGGTGGCCCAGTCCAGTCTCAGCCGGGCTCGGACGGGTACAGACGGGCCCGCCCTTGGCCCGGGCTTCGCCCGCGCGCGTCCCGCGCTGCGTGTGGCCTGTCGAGCCTTATCGAGCCTCCGGGCGCGGAAAGCAGCGTCACGGCTGGCGCCGCCGCTTGGGCTGCTGGGGGTTGAAGTGCCCTCCGGTGGCCGTTCCCCCTCACGGCAACGGGTGAGGAAGAAAGCTACTGTTCGCCGTTCCCCTCACGGCAGGTACAAAGAAAGAAATGCTGAAATTTGTTTGGGGGACAGCTTTCAAAGTCAAGTCAGATCATAAGCCTCTGAAAGAAATTTTTGAAAAGAAGGGTCTTGACGCCATCTCCTCGAGGATCAGGAGGTGGGTCATATCGTTGCAGGAGTTTAATTTCAATTTTGAATATATTCCCGAGAGTACTAATGTCTCTGCTGATTGCCTCTCGCGTTTAGTGGACACTGTGGACTCAGCGGAGCAGTCGTGTGAGGTGGGACAAGATGAAGAGTTTGATGTTAGTGTGTGTGACATCACTTTAGGTGTGATAAAGGAAGATGTGTGGAAGGAGGAATTGAATAAAGACTCTGAACTGTTGGGTGTGATGGAGCTGTTGTCACAAGACAAGGGTAATAGCCTGGGGAAGCCCTGGTCATCGGTGTTTAATGAGTTAGCCATTGTTGAGGGCATCCTAACTAGAGGGACAAGGCTAGTCCCACCTGAGAGTTTGAGGAACAACATTATCCAGATGGCACACGAGGGACACATGGGTATCTCTAAAACAAAAGAACGCATCAGACAGGATTTTTGGTGGCCGGGTTTAGACCTTATGGTGGAACGTGCGGTCCGGGATTGTGTCCCTTGCACTTTAAGTGATAAGGTTCTCAAGCCCAGACAGCCACCTATGGTTTGTAGGAGATTACCCATGCGTCCTTGGGATGAGGTGGCCATTGACATTGTTGGTCCCCTTCATGGAGAACATCAAACTCCTTATTTAATTGTGTTGATGGATTTATACTCTCGGTGGATTGAAGTCAGTTCAGTGAGAGACATCACAACACAATGCATAATTAAATTCTTAGATTCAATATTTAAACGTGAAAGCTTTCCAAACTCACTACTTTCGGACAATGGTCCACAATTCTGTTCTCATGAAATGGAGGATTATTTGGCAAAGTGTGGTATTGAACATAAAAGAATTTCGCTTTATCATCCCGAATCGAATGGTGCCATTGAGAGATTGAACAAAACTTTGAAGGAAAGCATCCAACTGGCAAGAGTTAACTGTTTGAACTGGAAGGCTGAGTTACAAAATCGCATCTCAGCTTATAGATTTACACCACATTCAACAACTGGGAAAACACCTTTTGAATTGTTCAAAGGAAGGTCTTCCAATACGATTCTATGTCCAGGGTGGATGATTTTAGATAAAGGTCTCAAGAACAATGACATAGGTGAGTGGAGAGACAAGGAACTAGCTCTTCAACGGAAAAGGAAGGTCTATCTAGATGCTCGCCGTTCTTGTAAGGCTATTGAGTTCAAGGTTGGGGACAGGGTCAAAGTTAAAGCTCCTGTGGGGTGCCAGAACTGGTCCAAATTTACTGCTATAAAAAGTGTGGTTAAACTTTTCAAAAATGCTGTCAAAACTGATGATGGTCGTATTTGGAACCACAGTCGAGTTGTTCATGTTGGGGTCAATAACGAAAACATCTCGTTGCATGGGTCTAATGTAGGAATTTCTTCTTTTACCCACTCTGAATATGTGCCTACTCGCAGGAGTAATAGAGTCTGCAAAAGCCCAAGTTATCTTCACGATTTTTTGAGATAACGATGGTACATTTGCCATGTTTCTTCATACATACCATGTTCTCGCTCTCTTGTGAATTTTAGGGGAATGAAGGATGTTGGGTTTCATGTTTTCGTAGTGATGTTTTTGGTTGTTACTTTATTGTAAAAAGATTTCAAATGTAAGAGGGAAGAAGTGTGACATGGCCTGGTTCCACGTTCCATGTTCTAGCGTGGAACCAGGTCTACCAGGGTTCTGAGGTTCGGCAGTTGGCGAGTTGGCTAGCTGGTCGATGGATGGGGTTGCTTTAATAAACCCTCTTATCAAGACTAACCTGATGTCCTGGTGACTTTATTACACTGACGCCGACGAAGGGACAGAAGAATGTCACATTACCTAAGGTGACAGAAATCCATGCCCTGTTGCCAAAGTGAACATTGACTGGTCATGACACTGAGGATACTTACATTGCAGCCAGACACAACTCCATCTCCGCCAGCACAGACCATAGTTTCTTTCACGTTTGATCCCCACCAGTCTCGCTGAGCGCAGGTGGCATGATCGACAACCGGCAATAGTACCTGCTGCAGATTGTCAGCAATAGGGCCATTGGCTGAAACAGAACAAATGGAGAATTGAGCTACAGCAACACAACAATCTTCATTGAGAAACAAATTATTTTACAGGCTATTAATTGTAAGTTAAATCCTCTACAAGTACGTATTATGGATATTCTATAGGAATGCAAAACTCTTGAAGAAACTCTTAGAATATGTGTATGCCAATTTCCCAAAGAGCAGTTTACCTAGGGCTATCCTTGTGGTTGCTATCACATCACATTATCTTACCACTGCTCTTTTTGGTCACAGTAGTTTCCTATAGGAATGCTAACAAGAATCCTAAAAGGAGCATAGAAAAGGCTTACTGTTAACCTAGGAGTTCATAGTCCTCCTCCTGGAGGACACCATCCAGGTCTGTGGCATTTCATGCGGGCGTAATTTCTCAAGATATTGAGATTCCTCCCCTCTCAATTTCTGACATTTAAGCTGGACTAAGACAAGGTCCTACACCTGTCTTCATTATAAGCCTGGATAAAGGTGCTTCCGAGGTGAAGAAGGACAACTGCTGACTGAATAAGGGGGGTGGTAACTTTTTCCTTACTGTAGAGGCGGCCCCATCCAGTAACGAAGCAAGAGAAATTATTCGGCAGCAGAGCTCCTGCGGCTGGTAGGCACGCCGGCTCAATCTTGTCCGACACATGTACGGGTTCAGCCAGCTTGATCAGAGCGATGTCATTACTGCAAGAAGAAGAGAGTTTGTTAGTGGATCCTGCAAACTAAAGGGAAGGGATTAGTGCAGAGATGTCAAGGTCAAAGAATTGTCACACATTCACCAGGGTCACCAGTGAGAGGTTTGGGATTTAATAAAGCACATTAATCAAAATCATCACACTGAACACCTCTAGATTATTCCAGTCACAGTATGAAAGTGGATAAAAAGTGTCAGTGGAGAGGGAGAAACAAAACAGCATCAGACATGGTATCACAGGGCAAACTCAAAAATGGGGCCCTGAGACTTCAACTTTAACTATTAACTTCAGGTGCTCAGTCTTCCTAGGATCAATGTGAGGACATTACAGTGCCGTTTCACAAGAAAACCTGTTGTTATTGCTCTTTATGAAGATACATAAGTGAATATACATTTATCAGCCTGAGTCCCCCAGTAGGGATGTTAGCGGTTCCAAACAGACAGAGCTGCAAATGGCTGCATTCTCAGTGGTGCAAAGCAGCGGGTGACATTCCTCTGCCTTAGCGGAGGAGCCGCTGCTGCCAATAAGAGATTCGCAGAGACATCCTTTCTAAGCGCCACAGCAAGGGGGCCTCCTAGAGCACACAAAGGAACGCTGAATTGGTGCTTGATATCTAGAAAGAAGAGCCTCCAACATTCCCATTGAGATACGGATCACTGCTGCGTCTTTCTAGCCGCAGTGACATTAAATGCATCTAGACGTACACGATGAGGAAGGAGTTCCACTTTTCATGGACGATGATCTTGGCGGGACTGATTGTGACTGATCCTTCTTCATCTGCCGTGTTCAGGCTGTGTTTCCCCAGAGCAACTCGGTAGGTCCTGGAGCTGCTGCAAAACAAAACAAGACATAACATCATGTTAAAAAAATATTTACTGCGTACACAGAGCAGCTAAGCCCAGACCAGACAAGGACAGATAAAGAACAAATTCCTAAGCACTGGACCGCTCATGGAGATTGATAACCTGAGCTAGCAGTTTTCTTTCACACAATAGAGCTCTAGGGTACAGTACAAATTCCCCACCCACACGTGTCCTGCTCCCTAGCCAGCCTGCAGCTTTCCTGTGTGAAGTGAAACAAATAAACATCTCAGCCTCATCTTTGTTTAGTAGAAATAAAAGAAACTGCAGAGGAAAGGAAGCTCATGATTGCAGATGAAGACCTCAAACCGGTGGTCTGAGTCATGGTCCAAGCCATGGTCTTAATTCTTCTTCTAGGCAGTGGTCCGACTATCCGGACTGGTCCACCCAAAACGTCCGTGGCTCCACTGAAAGCTGTGAGATACAAACATTTTAAACCAGCTCTGCCCATTCCTCTCTTTTCTCCATTTCTCTCTTTCCATCCCTCTATACTACGACTCTCTTCTCATTCTCTCTTCTCCCTCTCTGATCCCTCTCTCCTAAAGTCCCCCACAATGGCTGCTGCAGTGAACCCAGAAGGGGCGTGTGAAAGTGACAGAGGCGCCCAACAACTCCTGCCTACTTCCCAGGAATGCCCAATAGACTGGCCAGTCCGGACCTTGGTGCCGGTAGCCAGCACCTGCAACGAATGCGCAAAGTAAGCCCTGTGTCCTCTGCATATGCTCTCTCTCTTTCTTTCTCACCTCCCCTCTTATATCCCCTCCTATAGTTATTCTACTAGATCTTTGTACTTTGTAGATTCGTAAGCATTAAACAGTGACTATTGCTAAGGTTGCACATTTAAAATGACATCAGGGGATCTTCACAGTGATGTATGTCTACACAGGGCGATCACTGGTCTACAGAAGAACCAGACCTTCTCCTTTGAGGTCCTAGTCTTGTTTTGCATTTGACTGAAAACCAAGCTCTCACCGTGCCATTATCTGAAGAGTCTGGCTCTGTCTTGGTCCATACCATCTACCAAAGAATTGGCCACCACAATATTTGTCTAGATCGAGGCTTTTCATTGAGAACTCCAGACCCTCCTCACCCTTTCGTCCCAGAGACACCTCTTCGGAGGGTTTGCGCTTTGCAACAAATCTCCCCCCTCAGAGATCTGAGTAGAGCTTGTTACCTGATGCAGTGGGCAGCTGTCAGGACCCACTGCTCACTAATGAGGGTCCCCCCGCAGGTGTGGCCCCATCTGCTCCCGCTCTGGTACTGCAGCGAGATCTGGAAAGGAGCGAAAGCCATTAGTGTCTTCTCACAGGGTCTGACAAACAGGGGCACATCTGGAAAGATACTGCTGTTTCTTTTACCTGCCAAGGCCAGCTGTTGGGCCTCACATCCTCACCTCCCACCACCCTGGAGGTGCTGGGTGGGTGGGAAGGCACGCCACAGCTGTAGGCTGCAACAGAAAGCAACAAAAGACATTTCAAATGTAAGGTAAAGGTGAGCGAGGATTGCGCTGTGCTTTATGCCACCTCTGCAAGCTTTTAAGCACTATCAGTAGAGAAACTATACAGCAAGTTTATAAAGTGATGTGCCTGATGTCACACAGCATGTCAGTGGAGGAAACACAATACAAGATTATTACCATGCCTGCATCGAGCTATACCAAGAATTGAAGATATTCGCCCTATCATAGGCCTTTCAGGGCAGGAGCTCCCAGTAAAGTGCTGGAGTTCGTGACTCTTAGCAGACACGTGACAGGATTGTCCATTGTTGTATGGGAAGATTCCTTAACAGGGACCTTAGAGTGTTTTTTTTATTTTTACTGGGCACTGGTAGATCTTCGAGGATGTGGGAAATCTGAAGTCTAACCTGGGGTGTCCTACATTTTCCCAGATCATCTTGACACTTTTCCATATTGTGGAACTGAAGAGAGCAGCTCCCTCAGCTTCGTGCTACAGAAGAAAAGACTTTAGTTTCTGCTCCTATTACAAATACTCACCCAGCCAGAGAGGTTTGGTTCATGGGCGACAAGTGTTTCACAACTCTTCTGGAGGTTGTGACTGCCCTTCGGTGGTCCTCCCTCCTCCTGTCCTGTCACTCCTCCTCTGCCCTGTCACTCCTCCTCTGCCCTGTCACTCCTCCTCTGCTCTGCCCTTGCTCTGCCCGAAACACTCTTCACCTCCAGGACATGTTGTACTTGCGCAAGAGTCGTGAGAAGTGCGCTGTGCGCTCCTGGCTGTCATGTTAGCACACTCCAACATTGGCTAGGGGTATCACTAATGTGTCCCAGACTAGAGTACACGAAAAATACACGTGCCAATCATACTGTTAAACTGACTGAATTGTACTGTGCACATTTCATAAACTGCGCACTTTTATAAACCATAAATTTGCGACCTTCAACTCGGTTTCACCCTTGATGTCAAAACCAACCTGCCTCCCAAAATGGCTCCATCGCTGATGATCGATTAATTCAGTTTGACAGCAGTGCCCCCTCTGCCCCGTGACAAAGAGCTCACTGTGGCAAGGCTGGCTGCAGCCGAACTCTTTGGCAGGGCACGAAATACACAACCAGGTCCACCTGGGGCCTTAGGAAGACTAAACCCGCCCAGCCCCAAAAGGATTTATACTTTCTTACCCTAAGATCAGCTCACCATTCAACTGGTGTGATGATCTCACTTCAAATGTCTGCAATCATTCATGGCCCTATGGTGCCTCAATGCCAAGGTGTCCGACTTCCCCCATCAGAGCTCTAAATCCTTCTGACCTCTGTGACTGGACCTCACCAGAACTGCAACTTCCCAACCCGTTGAATGGAAAATGAGACAACATGCCTTACAGACCCTTCCCTGGTCCTTGGTACCCTGTGCCCACACACAGGCTGCCCAGCAGTAGATATGACCCGATGCCCTCACACACTGTGTAACATGCCCACCAGGCTCTGGGCTCCCCCGGTCCTCCCCAGCGGGGTCCTTACTCTCGTTGGTTCACTATGATCTTCTCCACAAGGGCTGCCCGGGCCTGGACTGTAAGAATTTCCTTCATTGTCCCCAAAAACCCTTTACTTTGGAATTCTGGTGGCATTAATAGGGTTAGCCTGTAAGATAAATGCAGTCACCACTATCTTGTTCTCGCTTCCCTCCTGACTTCGCCCATACAGTCCATTCGGCCATACACAAAGCTTTGTAATGAATA
Source organism: Calotriton arnoldi (assembly GCA_963921515.1). NCBI lineage: Eukaryota > Metazoa > Chordata > Amphibia > Caudata > Salamandridae > Calotriton > Calotriton arnoldi. The sequence goes on from CAWUFW010003236.1 coordinate 1,594,554, forward strand.
ATCAGCGTACAGTATTCCCAAAAACTCAAACTAGCATGTTGTACACAAAAACCTACTACTTTTTTATCAAGTGGATGTGGACATTCCATCCTAGAGAGTGGCTTCATGGCCCATAGCTCAATCCTTCTCTTTTCACTGCTTCATCGCTTCTTCAATAAGAAAACCCAGATGTATCAGTTCAATCGCTACAGTCATCACTTCAGTGAGTCTTCCCTCTTCCCTCTACCTCACCTCTGGCCAGCTGCAGGATGGCACGTGTTTCTATCACTCCTTCCCTGTTCTTCCTGTTGAGAGGATACCTATTTGCTTTGATCCCTCATTCTTTCGCTCTAAATTCAAGGCCCTGATTTCAAAATCTCAGGCGTAGGTTCTGTTATATCATCCATATTTATTCACTTGAGATTTTTATGAAGCACCTCTTTTAACTTATATTTTGACATCTCCCTGTGAGAACCTCCTCTTAGGGAAGTCCCTAAATCACTGTCTACAGGGCTCATCTTTCTAAGGCCTCATCTTTCGAAGGCCTCAGAGCCAGTACGCAGATCGAGAGATGCACAGATACATAGCTTGCGATTGCGGACACTAGCCAAGTATGGCCATTCAATGCTATACAACCTTACTCTTCATCATAGGTTATGGACTCTGCTCATAAAGGATTTATTATGATTTCTGTGTTAAATAATGTTCTATTTATGTATGACAATTCCTCTTACTATGTGGATATCTATTTTACAATGCTCCATCTGTCCATCCTGAGACATCATTGAAAATTAATTCCCATCGTAGCTGTCCAAAGAGCCTGTTTAGTGATGTAAAAACACCATAAAAGAGCCTTATAAAAACCAAGCATTTTGGAGATATGAAGTATCAAGAACTCATCTGTCTTTTGCCCTCTGTAAGTAACTGAATCACTTTCTGACTTGGCATGATAAATCTCTACTGAAAGCACCTCAAGGTGACATGAGTGCTATATAAGAACACTTAAATAAACTGACTAACTCTGAGCATCTACTTAACCAAATGGCAGAAGATCTCTTCCAGTCCAGGAGTAGGCGTCACCAGAAGTTGGGCGATCTAGTGGAAGTTATCTGAAGAAGTGGCCTGGAGCACCTGAATTGAGGGACTTAAAGACAGCGCTGATGCACATCATTGGTGGCTATTTAATACCCAGAGTAGAAGCACCAAACACAGAAGAGTGACCACTATAAGTGCTATGGTTTCAACCTGTGCTTTTTGTTGATGTATGGTCAAAATTAGGTGGAGCTGAAGGATACGAGGCACTTTCCTTGGGGACAGCAAACAGTTGGGATGCTCCAAGGGTGTTCTGCAGAATACGGAGTACCGATGCAGGCTGCAGGCAGGAGATGTGACAGCACCTCCTTGGAAACTGTGGCTTGAGTATGAGGAGGTAAGACGTTGTTGGGTGAAAGGTCACATTTCTAAGCAGGGTATCTTGAGATGGAAACATGTGGAATAAAAGATAAAATCGACCTGAAAGATAAATGAGGCAAGCTAAACTGGAAGACAGCTGGGCATGTCCAGTTAAGATGGATTCTGTACTCAGGGACTTCAGAGATATGAGTTGGTATTCATAAAGATGGGTGGGTTCAGTTAGTATGTAGGTAATGTGTTGAATACATGACATAGTGAACCTAGAGATGAGCAATAGAGGCAAATGTGAACTAAGAAACAGCAAAGAATCGCTGTGGAGAAAGAGATCCAGGAAAGCTCAGGTGTGACATAATCAAGTCTTATTGGCTCTTACGGTCTAAGGTAGAGTGTCGCTATGAGACGTGACAGAGTCTCCCTGAAGATGAATAAGTGAGAATGTGAAGATGAAAACAAGCCTTTCTTGATTCTAATAATATAAGAAGCTTTAAATAAAGAATGCGTTTTGAGTTACGACTAAGGTGGATGTCAGATTGAGAAGTTAAGTTCAGATGAAGAAAGTCCAGGATGTCTCTGCCATTTAAATAAATGCTGTAAATCTGTTATTAATGAAGGTTGCACATAATGCAACAGCAAATGCTCCAAAAGACTTGAAACACATTTAATCCATTTATTTCAGAAGATTAGGGGGAAAAAAAGCTCTTACCGCAGCTTACGAGGACAGCGACAAGCAAAAACCTGAACATTGTTGCGGCTTGAGGTAGAGTGAAAAGCCAGCGAGTATTTATAGGGTCGAGGGCATGTATCTTAGGTAAGGCGGGGAGAAGCTGTCACTCAAACTATAGAAAAAACATACTGTCCTTGGGAGACCTATTCCTGCACATTCTGTGAAATATTAATGGTGAAATCCCTGATATGAGGTTATTTTGAGAGCATCTTATCAGTTGAACTTGTGAAAGTTGTGAGCTTTAGGCAGCCAGCACATGTAGTGCAGTTTGCTTTTTAAATGCAAAGTGCATTTTGTCTCTAAAACAACGTGACGTGACCATAGGAAGTGAAAATTTATTTTTTTGAGGCACGTAGACCTTGTATCTCTGTCAAAGCATGCCTCAGTGCAGCCCTACAATTGCGCTGAGATCACACGAATTTAACAAAGTTCTTGTGGGTCCTTTCAATTTGAGTGTCATCACTGGTGTACCACTATGAATCAAATGATCAAAGCCTGAACAAACAATGCCAAAGACTGCTTAAAATTTAGAAAACCATTAAATGCTGGTCTTCTCTGAGTAGCCATTGACATCCACCAGCTTTTACATCAATCCTGTGTCATTTTCCCAACCTCCTTATTCAGTCAGAGGCCAGCAACCACTAGCAAGCTATTTCACATGGCCATAAAACTCAACATCTCAGGAGGTCACCAGAAAACAAGGAGCTGCGACATCATCAGCATTGAGAATAAGAAATCAGCAAAACAAGAGACAAGCAGCCATGGTCTACATTTGGACCCAGAATATGGAATAACAACCTTGACTGAGCCTTAGCAAACAGACACAATTATCAGATCAATACACACTAGAAAAGGCCCAGAGGGTAAATTCATTCAACGACAATGGCGATCAGCTCTGATGCCAGGTCCCATCCTTAATGTAAATAAGACAATATTGATTTCACTGACACTCATTCTTGTTCACTCCATCTGACACCTGATTATAATTCAAGGGGCCAGCATGGTATATTAATTAGCGGAAACATATTGAGGCTCTTGCAATCACATCATGACCTGAAGGCCCAGACCACACATGGTGGGGAAGGGATTGAGTTCAGTGTTGGCTCCTCCACTAAGGCGGAGGAGCGTCGCCCCACCACTGCTCTTAGAGCAAAAGGGAAAAATAGAATGATAATAACTGAACGTTTTTATCATTTTATTTTTGGTAGCTGCGGGGCTGGTGGCTGAGGGAGGAGTGGACTATGCACACTAAGTGCGCATGACTGCTTGGCCGGCCGTTTTAGCCAGCAAAGCAGTCATGCACACTTTGCATACTCCCCACCAGGATGTAATGGACAGCCTGGTAGGAAATATGCATAGGTTTCCTGTCCCGATCTGAGCACCAATCCACGGCGCTCAGACCAATCACAACACTGTATTGCAGTATTGTGATTGGCTCAGGGGAGCCTGTGTGCCCACGTGCTTCCTGCAGCTTCTTCCGGACTGGAGTCAGGAAGAGCAGAGAAACGGAGGAGAGATGTGGCCGGCAGAAAAGGTAAGTGTGTTTTTTTAAAATATATTTTTAACACCCCCGCCCCCTGAGGTCAACCCCCCCGGGCTCACCACTCCCATTCCCTATAAGCCGCCACTGATTGAGTTTATTGAAGGGGCCATTCTTCCCAGAAAGAAGTCCACAAATGTAATTTGGGCTAAGGTGGAAATAGCTAATCTGGTGTGGAGATATAGGCACCTTTTTTTGCCACATGGAAACATAATGTCGAAAAAACAATGGTAGGATATCCCAAACCATTTGCCACCTATCAAGCCACTGGCATAGATGTCATCACAAGTTCCAAGTCAATCCGTAATGCTAATCAAGGTGTTCTATATTCTGTGTCAACTTTCAACGAGTTGACAATCAAATGGAGCCAACAAACAGAGAGACAGGCACATGTGAAACAATATTATAACCAAGTTTTAGCCCATGGGGAAGTTTGGAGCTTGTTGGTCACCACACTACACAGAGGCACATCCCAGCACAGGTAACAGTAATCAATCACTAATAATACAAACTGGGTGTGGCCTAAGATCAGTATTCTTGCTCTCTTGGAATGTGGCAGGCTTGGCAAGACTCCTAAAAGATGAAGACACTTACTCATTTCTGTTTCATAACAATATAATCTGCAAACAAGAACATTGGTACTGTGATCCCGTTCCTGTTCTGGGATACAGCTGCTTCTCTGTGAATGCTAGTAAAGTTAAGAACAAGAGCAGGGCTATGGGTGTTTTGAGCATTTATGTGTCAAGCACTCTGAATTGCGTAGTCAATCCTATTAATCTGGCTTGTTATAGTTTGTAGGAATTGCAGCAATAATGTAACACAACAGGGAGTGCCATTTGATTGCTCTTTTTAATAAACATTAATTTTCATCCTGCCAATAACCTTAAGTCAAGTACTATACAGTGGCGGTAGCAAGGAACAGCGGCAGGGGGGCGGGGAGACAAAATATAAAAATTTAAAAAACACTTACCTCCTCACGGCCGCCTCCATCTCTCCTCCGTCATAGCAGTCTCCGTCTCTTCCCCATCTCTCCTCCTTCGCTGACAGTCCGGAAGCACACAGGTTCCCTTAAGCTAATCACAATGCTGAGTTGTGATTGGTCTGATCACCGTGGTTTGGCTCTCAGACGGGGACATGCAGCCTGTGCATGTTCTCCATCTAGGCTGTGTATTACAGCCTGTTGCGAACATGCAAAGTGAGCATGAAATAAAAGAATGTGATAGCTAGGATGTTGGCGCACTCTACCAAGTAAGTCTAATCAAAATCAAAGTCTTATTCAATCAGTGTCGAACTGTTATCTGGTGCTCCGAAGAGGGAAGAGACATCCAATCTGTCTCGACTGGAGAGGTCCAGGATTCAGTAAACCCAGTTCTTCAGGCACACAGAAATAAAGTTGAGGTCGTGGTTTCAAAAGTTCATTTTTTTCTTTTGTAGTTTCAAACGCCCTTTGCCAACACGTGTTTCGTCTCAGGCTGTTCAAGTTTCAGTAGACTTCATCAGGGCTTAGCATCTACAACAAAGTCATAGTCCGTTTTAGGAGGAGTTGTTGAGATTATTGAGAATTAATTAGTGGCCCAGAAACTGGGATAGGAGGCCCCAGACATGGCGTGTGCATTTGCTGAATATATAGCGTGATTACAACGGTTAGTGCGTAAGGAGAGGTATAGGTTGTGTCACCGCAGTGCACTGAAAATTATATGATGTGTGTGATATCGTGATAGATCCTTTAGTGATGATTATCAGTGTCTTTATTTATAAAGGTGAGAATGTGAAACTGACTAAAAAGGCGTTACTCACTTAGTAACCTAAGATAATGACTCCATGAACTGTGTTGGAAATAATGAACAGCAACAATAGATAATCTGGAAGGACACACAAACATCAGTACCTTAGTGCTAAAGGTTCTTTAGATTACACCTGTAGGTCAGGTATGCAAGCACATAGTCCCACTTCCATATACGGGGCTCAGTAATTGACACAGTTAGTGATGTATTTATAAATAATAATTATATACAAACTGTTATCCTCAGTCTCCATATATGGGGAGTTAAGTGTATTGGATATTAATCTGGTAATAACCAGATATTAATATATGGATCAGCCTCTTATAAATTATTCATGGCCTAAGGTATAATGGGGCGAGGTACACTCCATTCGGGTTTCACCACACCTTGATAACAGCAGGTTATAAAATATGTACGGTGTATTATTAACAGGCTGTTGTGTCACTTATCGGTTATATTGGCTCTATTACTTAAGGTTTATCAAACGGGGAGGGAAATCCCAGGAGGACATCAGCCATACTGCCCAGAGGATCATATCACGCACACATAAGGCAATATCTAAGTTACAGAGCACCGTTTGGTTCAATACAATTTGCGGCCGTTCCCTGACCCGTACAGATTCTTAGTGTACCTCTAGTTATAGATATGGCAGTGGCTGGACACTTAGAACGTTGTATGTGGAAAATTACAGTCTTAAGCGCTATAGCATCGGGAGGCATATGATGTAGTTAAATACCTACTGTGTCTCTTGTTAAAGAGAACCGTTCTCTTCATGTTAAAGCCGTTCAGTGTGCTGGCTGGATAGAGTGTATTGGCATTGCGAGGACGCCAATGTGGCCATAATAACGTTAACGTCTACGAACGTAAACGTCCTCGTGCTCCGAGTAAGGGCTCAAGCCAAGTCTGAATATGGCGGCCATCTTGTAGCGACCTTGGTGTGTAAGAAATAGGTCTGATCCAGTAGTCCTGAACTAGTTATATGTTTATGACGTAAAGATGTGATGTTCTGTGCTGTTATCCCAGTTGTGTTTGGGTATAAAGCACAGCCACTCGGAACATGTGGTTCAGACATGGTAAGAGTCAAGGCAAAGTGGCCTCATTGCTCAAGTTAATGCTCGGTCATAGAGTGGCGGTGGCGGCCATCTTGTAACGGTCAAGTATTCTTAGTGTGCCGTGTGTTGGCATTAGTCATGCAATGTTACCAAGATTGAATTGTGACGTAATGTAGTGGCCTCATTATTGGGTGAAATGTTATTCAGTGATCACCATTACGATCAAGTGGTATGCACAATTGCTCTGTGACCATGTCTAGAAATGTATTGAATACAATTTGAAGTATATATTTACAGATGAATGATATATGAAATGCCACTAATCAGGGGACCTCACAACACGCAATCATGGGCTATGATTCACCCAATCTCCTTAACACTATGTTTAGCATTACCGCTCTAACTTACTCTCATAGGTTCCCCTCACTGGGGATACCTCCAACTTCACACAGTCACTTGTGCATACCACTTGATCCCTGTCTTCCCTTTTTATGTAGTTCCCTCCTCTGGCTCCTTTTACATTGGAGTTAATGATGATCCTGTTATTGTAAGGGATCGAAACGTCGTCGACTATAAAAGTAGACCAGCTCTACTACAATATATTATTTTGTTGAAGGTCATCATTTCATGACCAGTGATCCATGTACATTGTTATATTGTTGTACATTACACATGTGCCTAACACTTTGCCTCAGCTCCAAGCATGCTTGTTCACCACATTGAACCATGTCCTTTATTGGTGGTTAATGTTTATAGATAATTTTTATGAGACATTATTAAATGTCAACAAATATCATTTTCCAGTATATGTTTAATCTCTTTAAAATAGGGACCATTGTATGTGTATGCAGACCCTAAATGGGGTATTCCACCTGCCACCATTGCACAGCAACCCTATGATGCATTGGGTTACAACCTGCTCAGGGCACTTCAGTCACTCAATCTACACTCCCATAATGGCAGGTTCTCAATAAACAAATTGATAAATTACAAGCACTTTTCTAACCATCACAATGGGGTGTCAGCAGAGCATTTTCACAGCATCACTTGATTCTAAATCATAGCAAGCATTGAGAGTGATCATGCAGCTCAAATGAGGCATCTAACGTATAATCCACTGAGACATCAAATAGTCATGACAATAGGTGAACCAACCAGCCACAATATGTTAAAGCTCTCTCATGGTCTAAGGGAACATGAGTCAGACTAACAAAATGGCTAAATATAGAAGAACGGTCCATAGTGATCCAGACCCTTCTGGAAGAAGGGGCCGCCCAAGCAAAATGTACCACTGTTTGGACTCACATTCCAAAGTTAATGCTGTCACTGGGCATTAAAACTGCTTACTCGCCGACAATGTAGATCCTCAACCAATAAGGGCTGGGACACTGAAAAACTAAAACAATAGAAAAGGGATTGAAACAGGAATTTAAGAAGAATTAGAAAATTACCCATGAATCCCAGTTTACTGGGGATTATTAGAACATTAAGAAAATGATATTAACAGCAGGTCTGCAAGGCAAAGAAGGCTCATACTGACAACACAGTGCGTAAGAATAACGTAAATATGTCGATCGGGATGCCCAGAAAAAATTGGAAATTTATAAATAACCTTTGCTTCAACATGCAAATGAGCCACGCAACTCATTCCTGAGGAAAGTTGGGGTAGCCACATTGACAAGCTGTCTATGGATAAAACAACGGATAAGCGTACCCCTTTGACCAAACATGTTTAAATTATCCCTCAGGTCGCTTCACAGTATTATTCACATTTTTAAACCCGACAGAGCTCCAGGTCCTAATCACCTCCTTAACCTTCGGTTTAAATCTATCTAATATCAATTTTTGGGCTGCTAGACTTTGAACCCTCAATGGCATTGTTTTTAAAACTCAACTTGTTCCCTCTTCTTGGCAAGGCGCTATACTTCACCCAGATACAGAAAGGGTGATCCGAGGTTGGTTACACACTGTAGTATGGTCACCTTACTGGATGAGGAGGCTAAAAACTATGCAAAGCTGCTATGAAGGGACTTATAGTCTAGGGTTGCTTCAAAAAATGTAATTGTAATAACTCAAACTAGGTTTAGAGGAAATATTAACACCTCTGAAAACGGTTTCCCATTATCCATGCTGATACAATAAAAATGTATCTCGTTTGTCTCCTTTATGGCTTTTGACAGTGCTGTACTCTGGCCCAGACTATCCAGATGTGGAATCCCACCACTGCTACTTAGGGCCATCCAGTCTCTGCAATGGAACACATGGGTAAAGGTCAAACTGGCACAAAACGGCCATGTTTTAAGACAAATATTGACTAATATGGGTCTGAAGCAGGGGGGTGTGTTGGCACCTCTGTTATTTAGTCTATACGTAGCAGATTTACCTGATGCCATTAAAGTGACCCGAAGCCACCACACAAGGTTAGACTCACTCTCTAGTCAGTCGCTGCAATACGCAGACGGGACGATCATCCTTGAACTTACAGATTCAGGTCTACAGAAGTCTTTGACAGCCCTTGACAAATTTAATAAGGAGAACAAGCTAGTAGTCAACACTGATAAATGTCACGTTTTAGTTTTCATTTACAAACGGTGTAAAGTGAAAAGCAGGACAACTGGCAACATCTTAATTGAGAAGCTCAGGAAATACTACTACTTACGGGTGTCGATCGACGCCAATGGCTCACCTAATGAGCGTTGGGACTATTTGAAAATTAAATCTGCCCCTCTGTCATACGGCATTCATAGTCTCCACAATAACTTGGAAGCAGCAATGATTAACCCCTTACTCTCAGTCATAGGTTCTATGGGCCTGATCCAAAAAGGGCCTCCGCACTCGGGGTGGAATCTCCGCAAGGAGAATTCTCACTGTGGAGATTGTGGGGATTCTGCCCATGCTACGGAGACACCCCCACGACTGCGGAGCCTCTGCCACGAGTGCGAAGACCCTTTGTGAATCAGGCACTAAGCTCCTCCTGTCTATTGTTTATGGTTTGACAGCCATTCTTGGGAAGTCAGGTCCCTGGTTGAATCATTCACAGTTTTTTCTGTTAGGGCAAATCTTTCACCTTTCCATCTCTACCTGCCAATCAAACATTAGGTTGGAATTTAAGGTGCAATAACAATCGCCAAACTTATGTCCCACTTTTTAACCACCTGTTATGCGGTTCAGCATGCAAAGGAACTCACGCTAAAAGGCACTATTTGGTGTGCTCTTCCAACAGGCCATACAAGATACTTGCCTTGGTCAAACTATTTAAACACCGCACTTGCACTTGGAAACATTCTGGGCCACTGCAACTTCCCAAGGTTACTTTAAACAGGTAGCTAAAACAGTTAAAGGCTCTATCCATTTCTTGGAACATCGAGAATTTGAATACAATAAAGCATGCAGGTTACACTGTGGAGAGACTTTGTGCCAAGAAGTTGCCTAAGTATCTCTCCAGCCCTTGGGCTAAAAAGGTGAGGCAACGTTTTATCAGGGCCGGCTTTATCACTGGTGGCGCCCGGTGCAACAATGTTTGTTGGCGCACTACCACCCTTTAACAGTGCCCCTCAAGTCTGCATAACAACTCTCTCTCTCATACATTTAATTTGTTTTATAGTGCCACTCATACCAGTGTAAGGTGTCAGAGCACTTTACATACACATTACACAGAGACAATGAATCATAAGTGTGTAAATCAGTCTTTAGGAAATGTTACATCAGACAGAGGACTACAAGGTGTAGGAGTCATAAGTCATCCATACTGGTAGACAGTATAGTTTAGGAGTGCTTGGCCTGGAGAAGCACAAACTCAGAATTTAAATTGTAACACCATGGTTGATGGTTGGCTTTACTAATAAGAATAGATTTCTACCCAAGTGAAACCTTTTTGCAACAATAGGATAATGAAAGACTGGGGGAGGGGAGTCATAATGCTCTAATCTATACCTTGCAGTTTGCATGCAGCTCTTTGATGATAGTTAATAGTTTTATATTAGGATTTAAACTTATAAACTGCAAGTAACAAAAGGGGCTCTCTGACAAAAGCAGTAACGCACTGAACTATTTTCAGTGTATGCACTTTGTGATCTGCATAGTACATGTTCTTTGCAGCAGGCATATTAACCTCCTGCACTACTTTATGATGAGTCAGACCTTCCACTAGACAGAACTCCGATCTCTCTGCCAGCAGGTCCATCAATCACTAGAGTTATCTTGACATTTTTATGGGTGCCGAAAATTGCTGGAGGCAAGGAATGTGGCAGCAGGTTCTTTTAAAACTGTATTGTAGTTGAAAACACGGCGCCCTCCCAAAGTCCGCGTCCGGTGCAGTGGCACCAATTGTACCGCCCTAGAGCCGGACCTGCGTTTTATCATATTCAATGCTTATGTACCCTTTTCCTGGAGTTTAGGCAAGAAAGAAATGTAAAAAAAGCCTCTTGTGAATATTATGAACAATTGTATTATGTCGTATACAGAGTGTGACTAAAGGGAGACGTTCCCATCACTACCCTGGTTTCGGAGAAAATAAGATGAAACTCAGGTAAGAGGAATGTCTATCGAGAATAGCACAAAAGATATTAAATGCACAAGGAGTGTGTGCATGTACACCATGAGGTGATCACACCGTGATGGGTTATGGCATGTGAAGAGAGTGTATTATCTAATGGGATATGTCGAGGAGAATACAAAGCATCACGGATGAGGAAGCTGTTCCCATGTATAATAATCACATTTACGAGAAATTTTTCTTTCAGGATGTTCCAGAGGAGAGTCGCTTTACGATCAAGTAAGGCGACGGTGTGATTAAATGCCCCCACACATACCTGAGGATACAAGGTACTGATAATATGGGGGTGCGAAGTACGCACATGTAAGAGGGATCCTAATCCTGACGAAGGCCATTGATCCCACGGGGCACACTGGAGGCCGAAACATGTAGATTTAATGAAAACAAGCATCAGGAGTAACGGATACTAATGATCCAAGAATACCCCAATTAGACATCTTTTAATCCTGCCAGGTGGAGTCCGGAATAAAGATTAGGTGGACTATCCCCTAGGTAGTTTTTTTTTTTTAAATTGGTGTTGAGAGGATCCTTGATCCAGATGAGGCAGAGGAATTACCTCTAGCTCCTCAACATTTGACAATGACAAAAAAATAATAATTTCGCTCCACCCTGTACGTTGGTCTGAGTCAAAGTGTTGATGCGCTCCCTATGATGAAGCATGACACGATTTAGTGTGTGAGGGCAGTATTAAAACACGAAAGGGTTTTCCAGGGAGAGAAAAGAGTAGCTCCTAGAAAGATAGAATTTTTTTTCCCTTCCTTTCTTGTGTGTGGTTAAATGAAGTTTATGCCTCGCTACAGCCCCCCACTGCTAGACCTAAAGATATTTGGCAACCCCTCTGTGCTTATTTACTCTCTCTGGAATCAGACCCTCGGCGCCCAACCCCTCGTTCTTCTCCTGTTGCTTCTTTTTCATATTACGCCATTCAAGACACTTCATAGAGTTTGCCCTTTCCCTTGTCACTCTCTTTATCAGTGATCATATCCTCCTGTGTTTAATGCATTGTCGAGTCTTGTTGTTTTCACTATATACTGCATTCTCTGCAGTGTAGAACTGCCATGATACCATTTTGCTACTCGATGTATTATTGTATGTCTCATGATGTCTGCATTCTGTTTGTAGGAAATTATAAATAAAGTTAAAAAAAATGTATGCATATCATTTGTACTTGCACTGCTGTCTTACCTGAACGACAAAGATGGCTTAGGCCACTCTTTATCATAAAGGGGTGCTGTAGTTGCTCTAAAATATGCATTAAGGGGAGAAGACCTTCAAAAGATGAATGGATAAATTATTGGGTGTAGCCCTGTTACGCTTGAAGGGTAAAGAATACGGCCCAAACCAACAAAACGCCAACTAAGACTTTGACCTCACCTTGTATGGTCAGGGCCTTCCTGGGGAGGTGCTTTTATGTTGAATCTGAGACTGTTTTATTACCACAGCACCCCACATTCCCCTAATCAGAGCTCCAGTTGATATTGTTTTTTTTCCTATTTAGCCTTTGCTGAAGCAGTCATATTAAGTTAATCATTTGGTTTTAATCCAGCGTCCATCAGGGATCAATAATCAATAATAATACAAACACTGGCCCATACTCATACACCCAACAACATCAAATCCCTGTTGCGCTGTTCAAGTTTGTGTTTAATCAGTTATTCATAAATACAGGCTCATATCCAACACGCTAAATAAAGAAACTGATCCTGTTTAACAACTCTTTCCTCTGGTCGATGAACCAAAAGTTGAGAAGTTGATGGTAATAATTAGTACTAATTGTCTATTTATACTACTAAATAAATCTCAAACTCAGTGTAAGGTTAACAATATTTATTGCAAAATAATGTGAAGGTAAAATGCTCATCCTGTACAGTTTTACAAGGTAAACAATGCATCAATCACAGAGAGAAAACATTATTCAAGGCAAACAGTGTCAAACTCAACAACAAAGACAAAATGCAAATGACAGAGTGGATAGGCGGAGAGACAGTAGTTTCAGAGACGAAATACATTTGCAAATATTTATGCAAAGTACAGATCATTTAGCTATACTGACCCAGGAAATTCAATGGAAAAACTACCCCCTGGCCACGGGAATAGATGGGGGTCCCCCGAGAAGGTTCAGGGAACAAAGAGTAAGGCAGGATACTAGTTTCAGGACAGGGACAGGAAAACAAGTAGGCCTCTGTCTGGATACAGCAAACCGACGGACAACGACGATCTCCCTCTCTCTAGCCTCTCCCAAGACGCGCGCCTCTCACCCCCCAGGCTCCCAAGTTATACTCTAAAAACCTACAATGTCCAACCCACCATTGTAGCAACATTTCTAGAAACCCAGTCTCTCATGTGTCAGTTTAGGGGGTGTTCTATCATACCACCATAGTCACGTCCATGTTTTCACAGTATTCTTTGTTTTACATTTTTCACATTACGTTAACCAAGTCTCATGAATACACGTTTCCTCCAACAAGTAACATGTTGCAAGTCTTTACACTTCCATTGTTCGCCTCTGCCGCTTTTGCGGAAGAAGTTTGTACATTTTTATTGATATCACGGCCGTCTTTCCGTTACTTGGCAGACATATAATTCTTCTTGAAGGTTATTCAGTCTTTGCCTTCTTCATTCACTCTTTTCTTGAAACTCGATTTTTCAGTTTATTTATTCGTATTATTTTATTTAACCCTCAACTGGCATTCAAGATGTAGGCTCATACTTGTTTTCTCTACGATGAACAAAACACAGACATTATTAATTTCATGAAATAAATTCCCACTGTTTACCACCCACCATTGCACTATCCCACGTTGTATTCCTAGCAAGAGCATTAATGTGCAAAAGCGGAATTATTATTTTTTCATTTCAAGCAGAACGCAAATGTGGCCTAGTTTTTCTTGCATTAGTCCACGCATTAGTGTACGCATGCACAAAAGCATTTCCCTGTGTTTTCGTGTTTTTGCACGTTATTTTCACAGCACACTGTTAGTAAATGTTATCGAGGAGTTAATCCGAGCAGGTTTTATATTCTCAAAACCCTGCTCCATCAATTCCCCCCTTTGATGGCATTTTTGAGCCATCACAAAAATAACCATCATACCAATTGCCACCCTTTTTTTAGTCTACAAAGCTGTACTTTTTTCTCGTTTCATCATTCTTTCATCTAAATCTTTCATTATTTCATAATAATTTCCATTCATATCTTCTAATTCTATCTCATCTCTCTTTCTCTTTCTAGCTCTAAGTTTGTTGTCTGACTCTGTCACCTCCTTCCTTCCACATCTACACCAGCAACATTTATATGCCATTATTATTGATAATGTCACCACAGTTATTGAAATAATTGGTATTAGTAGTTTCCCTAATAAGCTACTCCCAAATGTAGAAAACCATTTACTCACAGAGGAAAAACTCTTACCAAGTCTCTCCCAAACACCGTCAACCTCCAGTTGAGTCAGATCTTCATGTAATTTCGTAATATTCTTAATATACCCCTCAAGATTTTTACTTTTATCAGGGATATAAGTACAGCAGTGTTGTATTTTCAACATGCCACAAACTCCGCCCTCTTTTGACAATAAAATATCAAGGGCAAGTCTATTTTGCTAAACCATTGATCTAATTGCAACCATTTCAGTATCAATCATTAAGAACCCACCAGCAGTATCTGTTGATAGACGATCAACCACTGTGGACAATTTTCAAATTTTATGCGAATTCAGAACGACTCCAACTGAAGGTATCAGTGCACCAAAAATATCCCCAATTATTTCTGAAAAACTCTCTCTCTTATTACGTATTAGTCCATGTTTTATTTCATTGATTTTATTATTTCTATCTACATGGTATACTTTAGGGAATACAATACCAAAGTAACAACTACCATACCATTGTGCAGGCAACCTATAATAGGCATTCTTACCGCACACATAGTATACTCCTGGAAAAACAGGATCAGTTCCACCTTTCAATCCCCATCCGCCAGTTATTAGAAAAGTATGTTCACATTCACTAATACCAATGAAATAATTATTATAGTCAGTTTTTAGTCTAAGTAAGCAAAGTTTCCCTTTATGATACCAATCCAGAGACATTGCAGCGTAAGTCTCGCCTTTCTTATAATTTCCTTCTCTGAAAGCCCATGGTGGTACATGTGACTTCTGTTCAGCAGCTTTTCTTTGAAACTCCTGTCTTCTATCTTCTACCATGTTAATGAATTATTTATCTTCAGCCCGCAAACTACATGTAAGAATATGTCTATGAGCATATACTGTATCCAATGTTTGTGTAATATGTAAAAATTCTCCCATGTATCCCGCATTTCTGTTACTATACACCTTATTCATATCTTTTCTAATAGGAATTTCTGAAAACACTAAATCTATGTTTGAATAATAATAATGCAACTTCCCCGTCACGTAAAATAGACTGGTTAGTACACTACACGATACACCATAAGTTAAAGGAAGGTGATGGTAAGTCACCCCCTCTGAAACAGACAAAGGAAATTGCATGCACACATAACAATCTTCCACGTCCATCGTGTCGACATATTCATAAAGCAACTTTGTAAAGACATTTAACGAGAAATCATTAATTGATTTATCATGATGATAAACGCTATCATCATTCTGTTCAATGTTAGTATTAGGAGTTTCTTTAGTAACAGAATCCATTCTCTCACTCATCACATTATTAGTATTATTTTTGTTATTAGTCACCACTAGAACAGGCACGATGACAGTCAATATCAGCCACATCAACATTAATAATAAAACACTACATAAGCACGCTTTAACCCCTTCTATGCGTCGGACACGCGGGAGCAGTCCGACGTATAAGTGCTCATGTACGTCGGACAGCTCCCACGCGTCCGACGCCATGGCACAGGGAATCCCTCTGGTGCAGGCACCAGAGGGATTTCTTTTTCTCCCCCAGAGCCTCAGGAGCTGGGGAAGAGCTTCCCCAGCTCCAGAGGCCCCCCGTGGTTTCTATGAAATGACGATCAGCGAGCACGTCACGCTGACGTCATTTCATAGAAACCAAAACTGAAATGAGCCTTTAGGCTCATTTCAGTTTCACTTTCTATGTGCTCAGGGGGCTATCTCAGCCCCCTGAGCACGTGCAAAGACGGGAGAGGTATCATTGGAAAGGGGAGAATCTCCCCTTTCAAATGGTACCCCTCCCCAAGTAGGGATTCACCCACTAGACACTAGGGAGGGGGGAGCAAGGGCCTTTGCTCCCCCCAAACAAATTGGGTACATTCAGTCTTTCTGCCCCCCCAAGGGCAGATGGGGGCAGTAGCCCCCAATCTGCCCCCCCGGGGGGCAGAAAGCCCACTAGATGCCAGGGATTTTTTTGTTGGCAATTTTAATTAGGGTGGGGGCTGTCCAAAACGGGCATGCCAATGCCCCCACCCCGTGCCAAAATGATAGCCTTTCTGCCCCCCCTTGGGGGCATATGGGGGCAGTAGCCCCCAATCTGTCCCCCCGGGGGGGGCAAAAAGCTCACTAGATGCCAGGGATTTTTGGGGGCAATTTGAATTAGGGTGGGGGCTGCCCAAAACGGGCATGCCAATGCCCCCACCCCCCCCCCCCTGCAACAATTACAGTATTTCTGCCCCCCCTGGGGGCAGAAAGCCCACTAGAAACCAGAGATTTTTTGGGGCAAGTACAATTAGGGGTGGGGGCTGCCCAAAACGGGCATGCCAATGCCCCCACCCCCGCAAAACATACAGCCTTTCTGCCTTCCCGGGGGGGCAAAAAGCCCGCTAGACGCCAGGGATTTTTTTTTGCCAATTTGACTTAGGGGTTGGGGCTGCGCAAAACGGGCATGCCAATGCCCCCACCGCCCGCAAAAATTACAGTCTTTCTGCCCCCCCTGGGGGGCAGAAAGCCCACTAGAAACCAGGGATTTTTTTTTTGTATTCATGTAGGGGTGGGGGCTGCCCAAAATGGGCATGACAATACCCCCACCCCCCCCACACAGAAATTCCAGTCTTTATGCCCCCCCGGGGGGGCAGATCGGGGAAGTGGCCCCTGATTTGCCCCCCAGGGGGGCAGAAAGCCCACTAGGCGCCAGGAATTATGCTGGCTTTTTTTATGCATGGGGGTGGGGGCTGCACAGAATGGGCATACCAATGCCCCCACCCCCCTAAAAAATAGCCACAGTCTTTCTGCCCTCCATGGGGGCATATCGGGGCAAACCCCTCCCCCCAATTCCCCCCAGGGTGGCAGAAAGCCCACTAGGCACAGACTTGTTTTTAGCAATGTGCCTACCTGTGGATTTTGGGCCCTAGCGCAGCCGGCACATAGGGAAACCTAGCAAACCTGTACATTTTTGAAATCTAGACACCAAGGGGAATCCAGGATGGGGTGACTTGTGTGCCTCTCACCAGGTTCTGTTACCCAGAATCCCTTGCAAACTTCAAACTTAGTTAAAAAAAACAAATTTTCCTCACAGTTCTGTGATAGAAAGTTCTGGGATCTGCGTGGATCCACAAAATTCCACTCACCCCGCATTCCCCAAAGTCTTCCGAGAAAAATGGTTCCTCACTTGTGTGGGTAGGCCTTGTGCTCGCGACAGGAAACGGCCCAAAACGCAACTTGGACACACCACATTTTCTCAGTGAAAACTGACCCTTTTTTTGCAAAGGGCCTAGCTGTAGATTTTGAACCCTAGCTCTGCCGGCACCTAGGGAAACCCAGCCAACCTATACATTTTTGAAAACTAGACACCCAGGGGAATACAGGATGGGGTGACTTGTCTGGCTCTCACCAGGTTCTGCTACCCAGAATCCCTTGCAAACCTCAAACTTTCTAAAAAAAACACATTTTCCTCATATTTCTGTGAGGAGAGGTTCTGGAATCTGCATGGGACCACAAACGTCCACCCACCCCGCATTCTCCAAAGTCTCCTGATAAAAATGGTACCTCACTTGTGTGGGTAGGCCTAGTGCCCGCGACAGGAAATGGCCCAAAACGCAACATGGACACCACATTTTCACAGTGAAAACTGACCCTTTTTTTGCAAAGTGCCTAGCTGTAGATTTTGAACCCTAGCTCTGTAGGCACCTAGGGAAACCTAGCAAACCTATACATTTTTGAAAACTAGACACCCAGGGGAATCCAGGATGGGGTGACTTGTCTGGCTCTCATCAGGTTTCTGTGGTGGAAAGTTCTGGAATCAATCAATCAATCAAATCAATCATGTCACTTATAAAGCGCACTACATACCCACGAGGGTCTCAAGGCGCTGGGGGAAGAGGGGGGTGGTGCTGCTACTGATCGAAGAGCCAGGTCTTGAGGAGTCTTCTAAAGGCCAGTAGGTCTTGGGTCTGCCGAAGGTTGGTGGGGAGGGTGTTCCAGGTCTTGGCGGCGAGGTGGGAGAAGGATCTGCCGCCGGCGGTCGTTTTCCGGATGCGGGGGACTGTGGCGAGGGCGAGGCTGGTGGAGCGGAGATGGCGGGTGGGGGTGTAGAAGCTGAGTCGTCTGTTGAGGTAGGCTGGTCCGGAGTTGTGGAGTGCTTTGTGTGCGTGGGTGAGGAGCTTGAAGGTTATCCTCTTGTTGACAGGGAGCCAGTGCAGGTCTCTCAGGTGGGGTGTGATGTGGCTGCGTCGGGGGATGTCGAGGATAAGACGTGCAGAGGCGTTCTGGATGCGCTGCAGCCGTCTCAGGAGCTTAGCCGTCGTTCCTGCGTAGAGGGCGTTTCCGTAGTCCAGCCTGCTGGTGACGAGGGCCTGGGTGACTGTTTTTCTTGTTTCGGTGGGGATCCACAAAATTTCACACACCACGTATTCCCCGAAGTCTTCCGAGAAAAATGGTACCTCACTTGCGTGGGTAGGCCTAGTGCCCGCGACAGGAAACGGCCGAAAACGCAACGTGGAAACACCACATTTTTACAGTGAAAATGGACACTTTTTTTGCAAAGTGCCTAGCTGTAGATTTTGAAACCTAGCTCTGCCGGCACCCAGGGAAACCTAGCAAGCCTATACATTTTTGAAAACTAGATACCCAGGGGAATCCAGGATGGGGTGACTTGTCTGGCTCTCACCAGGTTCTGTTACCCAGAATCCCTTGCATACCTCACAATTTGTCCAAAAAAACACATTTCTGTGGTGGAAAGTTCTGGAATCTGTGTGGATCCACAAAATTCCACACACCCTGCATGCCCCAAAGTCTTTCGAGAAAAATGGTACCTCACTTGTGTGGGTGGGTCAAGTACCCGCGACAGGCAAGGGCCCAAAACCTATTGAGGCGACATCAAAATTTCCTATCACAAAACAACCTGGTTTTGCACGGGGGGGGTCCCATGAGTTTTTGGCTCGGCGGCCATCTAGGGAAACCTACCAAACCCACACATTTCTGAAAACTAGACACCCAGGGGGAGTCCACACAAGTGAGGTGTCATTTTACTCGGGAGACTGAGGGGAACGCTGTGGGGTAGGACATTTGTGCCGGCACGGTGATTCCACCCAGGTGACCCCTCTTGCAAAACCAGGTTGTTTTGTGATAGGTAATTTTGATGTCTCCTCAATACGTTTTGGGCCCTTGCCTGTCGCTGGTACTTGACGCACCCACGCGAGTGAGGTATCATTTTTATCGAGAGACCTGGGGGAACGCTGGGGTGTTGGAAATTTGTGGATCCACGTAGATTCCAGAACTTTCCCACACAGAAATTTGAGAAAAAAGTGATTTTTTCAGCTAAATTTGAGGTTTGCAGGGCATTCTGGGTAGAAAAACGTTGGGGGATCCACGCAAGCCATACCTCGCTGGACTCCCCCGGGTGTCTAGTTTTCAGAAATGTGTGGGTTTGGTAGTTTCCCAAGATGGCCGCCGAGCCCGAGGCCAAAAACCCAGGTGACCCCCCTTGCAAAACCAGGTTGTTTTGTGATAGGTAATTTTGATGTCTCCTCAATACGTTTTGGGCCCTTGCCTGTCGCGGGTACTTGACCCACCCACGCGAGTGAGGTATAATTTTTATCGGGAGACCTGGGGAAACGCTGGGTGGTAGGAAATTTGTGGATCCATGTAGATTCCAGAACTTTCCCACACAGAAATTTGAGAAAGAAGTGATTTTTTCAGCTAAATTTGAGGTTTGCAGGGGATTCTGGGTAGGGAAATGTTGGGGGACCCACACAAGCCATACCTCGCTGGACTCCCCCGGGTGTCTAGTTTTCAGAAATGTGTGGGTTTGGTAGGTTTCCCAAGATGGCTGCCGAGCCCGGGGCACAAACCCAGGTGACTCCCCATGCAAAACTAGGTTGTTTTGTGATAGGTCATTTTGATGTCTCCTTAATACGTTTTGGGCCCTTGCCCGTCGTGGGTACTTGACTCACCCACGCGAGTGAGGTACCATTTTTATCGGGAGACCTGGGTGAATGCTGGGTGGTAGGAAATTTGTGGATCCACGTACATTCCAGAACTTTCCCACACAGAAACTTGAGAAAAAAGTGATTTTTTCTCATCAAAATATGAGGTTTGCAGGGGATTCTGGGTAGAGAAACGTTGGGGGATCCACGCAAGCCATACCTTCCTGGACTCCCCTGTGTCTCTAGTTTTCAGAAATGTGTGGTTTTGGTAGGTTTCCCTAGATGGCCGCCAAGCCCGGGACCAAAAACCAGGTCATTTTCGGATACATAGGGGGCATCTGCGTTTTTGGTCCCGGGGTCGGCAGCCATCTAGAGAAACCTACCAAACCCACACATTTCTGAAACCTAGACACCCGGGGGAGTCCAGCGAGGTATGGCTTGCGTGGGTCCCCCAACTTTTTCCTACCCAGAATCCCCTGCAAACCTCAAATTTAGCTAAATAAAATCACTTTTTTCTCAAATTTCTGTGTGGGAAAGTTCTGGAATCTACGTGGATCCACAAATTTTTACCACCCAGCGTTTCCCCAGGTCTCCCGCAGATTCCAGAACTTTCCACCACAGAAATGTGAGGAAAATGTGGTTGTTTTTGCAAATTTATGGGTTTGCAAGGGATTCTGGGTAACAGAACCCTTGTGAGAGCCAGACAAGTCACCCCATCCTGGATTCCCCTGGGTGTCTAGTTTTCAACAATGTATAGGTTTGCTAGGTTTCCCTAGGTGCCGGCAGAGCTAGGGTTCAAAATCTACAGCTAGGCACTTTGCAAAAAAAGGGTCTGTTTTCACTGTGAAAATGTGGTTTGTCCACGTTGCGTTTTGGGTCGTTTCCTGTCGCGGGCACTAGGCCTACCCACACAAGTGAGGTGCCATTTTTCTCGGAAGACTTTGGGGAACGCGGGTGGGTGGAATTTTGTGGATCCACGCAGATTCTAGAACTTTCCACCACAGAAATGTGAGGAAAATGTGTTTTTTTTGGACAAATCTTAAGGTTTGCAAGGGATTCTGGGTAATAGAACCTGGTGAGAGCCAGTCAAGTCTCCCCATCCTGGATTACCCTGGGTGTCTAGTTTTCAAAAATGTATAGGTTTGCTAGGTTTCCCTAGGTGCCGGCAGAGCTAGGGTTCAAAATCTACAGCCAGGCACTTTGCAAAAAAAGGGTCAGTTTTCACTGTAAAAATAAAGTGTGTCCACGTTGCGTTTTGAGCTGTTTCCTGTCGCGGGCACTAGGCCTACCCACACAAGTGAGGTACCATTTTTATCGGGAGACTTAGGGTAATAAATAATTGAAGAGCAACTGTTATTACCTATTGACTTTCGATGCATTTCTGCCTTCCAAATGAAAGACAATGTGTAAAAAAGAAGTCATTTTGAAAAATGGCCTATAATTCTCATGCTAGTATGGGTACTCACAATTTCGGAAATGTGCAAATATCTACTGTTTCTAAACTCTATATTTTGTTCCAATTTCAGAAATGCATAGGTGTCTTTCATACCGATTTTTCCATGTATATATTTTCCCAAATTAATTGCTATATACCCGGTACATAATAAAAAACCATCGCAAGACACTGCTCAGTTATTGGCTCTCGGTTCGTCGGGTTCTTGGTGAACTACAAGTCCTATATATCCCCACAACCAGAAAAGTCCAGCGGATGTAACGGTATATTGCTTTCAAACAGCTGTCATAATTAGAAGAAGTTACAGGTGAAAACGTTGGCACAAATGGCTGTTTTTTTCAACTAAGTTTACATTTTTCCTATATTCAACTGTTAGTTTCTATAAAGAAACCTTAAAGGATCTACACAAATGACCCCTTGCTAAATTCTGAATTGCATCTAATTTTCTAAAATGTATAGCTTTTCAGGATCCATTATTGCTTTCATACCCATTTCTACCATTAACTGGAAGAAGGTTGAAAGCACAAAAAATTGCAAAAATAGTAAAATGCCAAAATTGTGTAAAAAATGTTGGTTTTCTGACAAAAGTCTGCTTGTCCCTAAAATCTGGGAAAACGGTGATTTCAGCCCCACAAACACTTTGTTGATACCATTTGCAGGGAAAACAACAGACGCTTTCATTTGCAGCACTTTTTTCCCATTTTTCCCCCCCCCAAAAAAACATTTAGCTGTATTTTGGCTAATTTCTGGGTCCCCTCCAGGGGAATCCACAAACCCTGGGTACCTTTAGAATTCCCATGATGTTGGAAGAAAAGGACGCAAATTTGGCGTGGATACCTTATGTGGTCAAAATGTTACAGGGGCCTAAGCGCGAACTACCCCAAATAGCCAAAAAAAGGCTTAGCCCAGGGGGTAAAAGGCCTAGCAGCGAAGGGGTTAATACATCTACGTTTTAAACTAGGTTTTCGATGTCCAGTCACTGTGGCTTCTGTGATTTTGTAAACTATAAAAATATATTAAAAACTAAAAAATCTAAGAAAAAAAACTTCTTAAACTACACAAACTTATCCAAAAAATTATCAAAACCACCGAAAGTAGTGTATCTTACACTTCAAAACTTTCTTCTTTACCCCCTCTTTTTTTTTTTTTTTTTTTTTAAATAGTCTTCTTCAAATCTTTTGAAGATTTCAAATTATTATTACTAAAGTTGTTGCACCTTAATCTTTCACAGTTTCTTTTAAGGAGGTTCCAATTTGCTTTCTTCAATTTGCTCAACAGGAGTACAAACTTCACTCTTTATTTGATCTGTGCTTTTAATTCTTCCAATATCACATATGTCCATTCTGGAGCTGTGTATTTCGTGCTCGCAATTCTTGACTTGAAACTTCATTTATTTGATCTGGTTTTCTCTTTTCAAGGGTATATTTCAGTCTTTTCACTCCTCTCGGCCATTTGTCACCCTTTTTTCACTTTCTTAACTTGAACTGCTTCTTCACCTTCTTTTTCTGGCTCACAATTTCTTTTGTTTAGCCCTTTTCTTTGTTGTACTTGTTCTTGATTTTCAGTAACTTTCTCTTCTTCTCGCTCAACAGCAGTCTTATTAGACCCAGTAGCTTGTGCCCACTCTACTTGACTTGTACTTGGTTGTTCATCATCAACATGCTCGTCAGCATCTGTCACTTTAGATTCTTTAGCTTCACAACCTCCAGCTTCTGGTTTCTTAATTTCATTAACCAGTTGCTGCTCACCTTCACTTTCAAGTGGACTTGGGACTCTTCTTGTATGACTTGCGTGAATCCAATTTGGCAAGCCACCACACTTCACTGCTGTTGTTGTCACCAGTATAACCGCTCACACAGAAGGGGGCCCCTGAAGGCGGATAGCAGGCACATTGGACAGGGGAAAGAGCCAAATACAGTCTGAAAGGACCCAAACTGCCTGAATAAAGTTTATAAAGTGCTCAAAAGTCACTGATACATTAAGACATCGCCATACAAACAGAGAAATTCCCCCAAAAAGAGTAGGAAAAAAGGAATAAAGAAAATATATATTCTTTATTTATAATATTTTATCAAAATTTGTAAAAAAATGACATATGACATGATAGCATTCCAACATAAATAGATATATAGGTGGTCCCACACTTACACACTCTCAATACACACTAACAACCACAAACCCAAACATACTCATGTACTCTGAAAACTCAAAAATGAGTTCAACATATGAAACATTATCAAGCATGAGATACATAATCATTACAATACTAAAGTTAATTAGAACTCATGACACAGGGTACATAATGGACATCAAGTAATCAGTAGTCATTCAGGTATCTTCTTATTGGGGAAGGTGGAAACAAACGGAGGCACGTGGTTCTCCAGCGCCAACGCGCGTTTGGGTGTCTAACCCGAATATGGGTCACACCTTCATCAGGGCGGTCAGATCAAGTGTGGGACACAAGAACAGATGCGCCTGAAAGGATAATGGAATGAAATAAACATGTGACATAATATAACATAAGATACATCATCATATCTCAAGAGGGGTACAGTTCCTATATACAGAACATTAAAGGGGGAGAATTAAATGTTTGCAGGCTACTAATAAAGATCATCCATGATAGAAAAAGATAACTGAGATTAAAAGAGGAGTGTAGAGAAAGTCCAAAATGTACCTATGATAAAGGACAAGTGAGTTAATAAAGGACTCACCGAAAGTTCGCATAGAGAAAAAGAACTGAATATGGTGGTGGTGATAGATTCAAGGAAAACAATACAATTCATACAAAAAATACATGGATTTAAAGCATCTAAGAAGAACACAGGCGGTAACGAGGTGAAAAGATGAAAAGCTCAAAACAGGGGTCTGGAGGAATAAAGACTAAGAGGCCGATTCCGATTCGGGCCGGAATTCTCTCCGACCGAGCCGGACCCGGAGTGAATTCCGACCGAATCGGACCTTAGCAGTCCGACCGAATGAGTACGATGCGTTCACATGCCATCGGACTCGATTCGGTCGGACTCCCATTGAAGTCAATGGGAGCCTGGCGTACGACGCGTACGCGGGCTCCCATTGACTCAATGGGTGCGAGGCGGTCAAGGGAGCCCCCTACAGCGTGTACGCGTCCATGCGCATCGCGGCATACATGCACAGGTAGGGGGGACCCATGGGTCCCCCCTGTGTGCGACTCGCGTGCCTACGCGTACAGGGGGGTCCGACGCGGACCCCCAAAGTCCGGCTCCGACAGGTTTTTCGAGCCGGACGGCGCGAGTCGATCGGAGTGGTCGCGGCGCGCATCGTACTTACCCGGCCGGGAAACGTCTCCATAGCGCGGTGCGAGTCGTGTCCATGCGAGTCGGTCGGAGCGTGTTGAAGCCGCGTTCGATTCGGTCGGAGATTTCGCGGGTGCTTGCATCGTACTCGCTCGGCCGGACCCGCGTACGATTCGGTCGGGAAACAGGGCTCCGAATCGGATCCGGTAAATCCGAATCCGATTCGGAGCACTACCGGCCGAGATCGGAATCGGCCCCATAATATGTAGACATTAAAACAGAGAGTCACAAGGAAAGAGTCTATAAAGCAGGGGGTCTAATAAATGGTATCCTGCTTACCAAGGTCCTTAAATAGATACAGCTGTGGTGTGGTCAGGCAAACAGGTCATATGAATCCACATGTTAATAGTTAGAGATGCGAGGAAATGGAATTAATCCAAACTCCGAAGAGCTAGCACTCAATAGCGCGTGTTCAGCAGGGTTCAAAATACATCTACGGAAATTATAAAAACACGGAGCTAGTACCTTTAAGGAAGAAAAACACCACCCAAATAAGATGCTGTGGGCTAGGAAAATACAGGGAAACTATGAAAATCTCCAAGAGTATTGTATATAGTTAAAGATGCAATC
The DNA here is from genome assembly GCA_963921515.1 of Calotriton arnoldi. NCBI lineage: Eukaryota > Metazoa > Chordata > Amphibia > Caudata > Salamandridae > Calotriton > Calotriton arnoldi. Next base: position 1,620,260 of record CAWUFW010003236.1, read on the forward strand.
TATACACAAGCGCGAGGTATCATGAGGCAAAAGGTGGAAAAACGCCTGAGTGTTGAGAGGGGCATCATAGAAGCACGCAAGGCAGAGATGGTTATAGCGCAAGATACAGTGATTTCCCAATTCATTTATGAATGTAAATAAAGAACGATCTGTGAAGAAGCGCAAATAGTCAGGCGGCAAGGGGTGGTAAATAGTCTGATATGCATAGCGGGGCATCCACGTGCACACGACTGAACTAGTCGTGGCACAGATAAAAACAATTCCCCCAGAGCAGGCATTATACACAGGGGATAGAAGGCACTACCCCGCAAAAGCCGAGGGGTTCGAACTGGGAAATAAGCCACGGGATGAGAGCCCATCACTAATAATAAACAGTAAAGATAAAAAATCACAGAATCAAGAACAAATAAACTAAAGACTCAATGAATCCCCTGTTATAAATGTGTCAGAGTAAGGCGAGCGTGACTTACCCGGAAAGTGGCAGATACCGCGGCGGCCCAAGCCATCCAGCGGCGTGCGGGGAACGGAACATCCGCCGTAAACCAAATCAGCTGAGCACCCAGTGAGGCGTTCAGCGAGTTTAAATAGGGATGAACATGACAGAGGAGCCATTCAAGTCGAGAGGGAAGGGCTCCTCCCTTGAAGTCAGGAAACCGTTATAGAAAGAGGACTGTGCTTCAGATTAAAGAGGAAAAGGTTCCACGGTGGCCATATTGGGCAGGGGGAGAAAATACATAGGAAGGAATGAAGAACCGGAACAAATCAAAACTAAAAAAGACTAATAGGGACAAATTGTGTATTATCACAAAAATAAAGTAGAAAAATGTAATACATAAAAGAATATATAGATGAAAAAGGGGGAAAGAAACAAACCTCAACTGCATAATTGTACAAAACATCACAAATAGGGAAGAGGGATTTGTAAACATTCAACATGGGGAGAAAGTTCCTGACAGGACGAAAAAATAGAGGTTATAAATATACAGACAACATAGGTCAAGTAGGCCTGTGACCAAAAGGGGAACGAAATCAGGCCAAGATGGATCTATCATAGGATTGCGTTCTCCCATGGGCAAGCTTCATTCAATCCTTTCTCTTGCGAGTTAAGGAGAAAAATCCAAAAGACTTCTCTTTTCCTTCTAGTGGCAGTCGGGTCCCTTCCTGCTTGTGGTTGCACTTTCTCCAGAATAGACCATCTAAGGTCACTCTCTACATGGGCTGACTCCAACCAATGATTGACCAGGGGGGCCGAGTGTTTCTGTAGTCTGATGTTTTACTTATGTTCACCAATTCTTTTTCTACATTCTCTGCCCGTTTCACCAACGTAGGCTAGTTTGCACGGACAGAGAATGACATATATAACGTTCGATGAACGACAGTTGGTCATTTCAGAGAGAAACACAGTTCTTACATTCACTCGAATGTTATCACTCACAATGGCATTAGGGCACGCTTGGCAAGAGCCACATCTATGGTTCCCTTTGATAGGCTCACTCCCTGTAATAGATTTTTGACAAAAGGGGTTGCATTCAGGGTTCTTGGCTCTCACCAAGTGATTTCTGAGGTTTTTGTTCCTTCTGAACGCAAACAGGGGTTTGGGTAACTTTTGCTCATGGTTGTCCATATTCAGTAGGTGCCATTGGGAATTGATGGTCTGGCGTATCATCTGGTCAAGGTTGGAGTGCTTGGTCACACATACCAATTTGTCAGATTGCTCGATGTTCTTAGGTTTGAACATAGCTTCCCGGTTATAATATCTGGCCCTCTTAAGAGAGTCTTTAATCAATCTTGTTGGATATCCTCTATTGAGCAATTTTTCTTTCAAGATATCAGCCTGCTTTAAAAAATCATTCATGCTCGTACAGTTTCTCCGCAAGTGGAGAAACTGGCTGAACGGGATGCTCTCCTTCTGGCAGCGAGGGTGGAAGCTGCTGAACTGTAACAAGGTGTTTCTTGCCGTAGGTTTGGTATATAATGAAACCTGAAGTTGTGAGTCTTGGTGCTCGATCCAGACGTCAAGGAATTCAAGTTTGATATTGCTCGATTGTGCAGTGAACTTGAGGTTTGGATCGGCTAGGTTAATCCAGCTAGTGAATTCATCCAGGGTCTCCTTGTCGCCCTTCCAGATGAAAACAATTTTGCCGATAAATCGCGACCAGGAGCGAACATTTTCAAAGAAGGGGGCCATCTCGTTGTATATGTTGTGTGCCTCAAAGTGTCCCATGTATAAACATGCTACACTTGGGGCACAGGCCGCACCCATACTTACTCCCTGTACTTGCTGGTAGTAGATACCATTAAACTCAAAGAAATTTTCTCCAAGTACAATGTCCAAGCATTGGAGGATAAATGACGAATTAGTTATCATGGGATCTGATTGTAAAATTTCTCGGAGTACTTTCATGGCGCCCTCTTGGGGGATGTTAGTATATAGGGACTCCAGGTCCATAGTGACCAGAAGTTCCCTATCACAGTGGTAAGGGGTGTTTTCAATCTTCGAAATGAAGTGCCCTGTGTCCTTAACGTAAGATGTAAGGTTACAAACTAGTGGTTTCAGAAACCGATCGACATATTTTGAAAGAGGTTCAGTGGCAGCCCCAATAGTGGACACTATGGGTCTCAGAGGTGGATTACATTCATCTTTATGCGTTTTTGGAACTCCATAGATGATCGGTATGCGAGTGCATGTGGGAGTAAGGAATTCCGCTTCTTTGGGGCATATGTATCCATTGTCCACGGCAGTTTCCACCATCCTAAGGATTCTGAGTTTCAAACTAGGCTCGGGATTCGCAGTGATCATCTTATAGTGTCTATTGACCCCAAGAAGGCTGTTCATCTTCTCCACATATTGTGGGGTGTCAAAGATGACAATGCCCCCTCCCTTGTCACACGGTTTGATGGTAAGATTCCTATTGTCTTTCAAGGATCGAAGGGCGGCATTCTCTTCTCTGGAAATGTTATACAGAGGTTTTGGGACATATTTGATGATTTTCTGCATTTTAGTAATCACTGCTTCTTCAAAAATTTCTACCTCCGATCCAAGAGAATCAAGATTGGGAGTGAAATCTAATGGCGGTTTCAGGCCAGATAGATTGTCAAGAGTGTCAGTGGGGGGTCTAGTTTGAAAAAACTTTCTAAGTCTTATTCTGCGGAAAAACAGATGGAGGTCCTTCATAAGCTCAAACTTGTTAACGCTAGTGGTGGGAACAAAAGAAAGTCCTGTGGACAAAAGGGTTTCAGTATTAGGGTCAATATTATTGGAGGACAGGTTGAACACTGGAATACAGTTCACGTTCTCCAATATTGCTGGTTGCGCGTTTGTACGTACTTCTGAGGCTGGTCCTGCTCTTGACGGTAGTTGCTTTGTTGTTGGTTCCGAGTTCTGGGGCGAAAGTTGCCCCTTCGGTTGCCTAAAAAACGATTATACGTTGGGGGTCTATAGAATTGGTCCTGTCTTGGCTGGTAGTTAGGGTTATAATGTGAGGGATCCTCACCATCAGAGTCGGTGGTATCAGAGAAAGTTGTCACGTGCCTATTTCTCCAACGGGGGGTACCTACGCCAGAGGTATTCTCGTCACTGGTGGTATAAAAGTTTATAGTGAGGTAGGGATATGCACGTTCTTTGGAGAATAGACGAATATCTTTCTTGAGTTTTTCTGTTTTTCTTTTTAGGAAATACTCAGAGAAAGAGTCTAGTTCGTAAGAAATTTCCTCCAGTTTCCTTTTCCCGTCCTCGACACTGTTGTCTTTTTTAAGTTTCTCTTCTAACTCTTCAATCTCTTTGTTTAGGATGGATATGACCTCCCTCGCGGTTTCAATGATCAACATCATCCAATCCCTGGAACATCTGTTTGAGATTAATGTCCACTTTTCCAGGAATTGTCTGATTTCGATAAAAAGACCAGGTATATTCCTAACCCTTAGGCCAATAGGGATAGTTAGGGATAGTGCCAGCTTTTAAATATTCCAACATGAAGTTGGCATGAGACTCAGTACACTTGGACTTTTTTTTAAGGTTAAGGAGTTTGGTCCATTCTTCTTCTAAGCCCTTCGATAGCGTGAAGGGTTTATCACTGCCCGAAGTTTGGCCAATCAAAGGGGCAAAATCTTCATCTGAAAACCCGAAGGTCTTAATTCTGTCCATGAGACGGACAGATGGAGGATTGGTTAAAATAGATAACAGAGGATAAACAGATTATAGCAACAATGATCAATACTGTTGCTGTAGGTAGAAATCTGGCGTGCAGGGTGTTAGCATACAAAACAGACAAAAGATAAATCTTATCATAAACAAAAACACAAAAACACAAAATTAATTGTAGGAAAAATGTAGATAAGGTTTAGACCCACTGAAACATGTATGAATAAGAATAAGAATTAGAGAAAAAACACTAGGTGTGCACAATCTCCCAAAGGGGAACACAACGTAACCCCACAGCAACAAGGCTGGGGAAGAGTAACCACTCACACAGAAGGGGGCCCCTGAAGGCGGATAGCAGGCAGATTGGACAGGGGAAAGAGCCAAATACAGTCTGAAAGGACCCAAACTGCCTGAATAAAGTTTACAAAGCGCTCAAAAGTCACTGATACATTAAGACATCGCCATACAAACAGAGAAATTCCCCAAAAAGAGTAGGAAAATGGAATAAAGAAAATATATATTCTTTATTTATAATATTTTATCAAAATTTGTAAAAAATGTCATATGACATGATAGCATTCCAACATAAATAAATATATAGGTGGTCCCACAAATACACACTCTCAATACACACTAACAACCACAAACCCAAACATACTCATGCACTCTGAAAACTCAAAAATTAGTTCAACATATGAAACATTATCAAGCACGAAATACATAATCATTACAATACTAAAGTTAATTAGAACTCATGACACAGGGTACATAATGGACATCACGTAATCAGTAGTCATTCAGGTATCTTCTTATTGGGGAAGGTGGAAACAAACGGAGGCACGTGGTTCTCCAGCGCCAACGCGCGTTTCGGTGTCTAACCCGAATATCGGTCACACCTTCATCAGGGCGGTCAGATCAAGTGTGGGACACAAGAACAGATGCGCCTGAAAGGATAATGGAAGTACCTTGGTAAGCAGGATACCATTTCTTAGACCCCCTGCTTTATAGACTCTTTCCTTGTGACTCTCTGTTTTAATGTCTACATATTATGGGGCCGATTCCGATCTCGGTCGGAGGCGCACCCAACACCATTCGGTCGGGAAAAAAGCCATGCGAAAGCCTGTTTCCCGACCGATCCGTACAGCACACCGAACGAGTAAGTACGATGCGCACAACAGCAAAGAATCCGGCCGAGCCGTACTCACCCAAACCAGGTCCTGTTCCCCGACCGAGGCGAATCCGGAAACGCTGAATCGAGTCGCACGGAAGGGAAAATGCAGCTCCGTCCGGCCGAACAAGTACGATGCGCTTCCGTACGCGCCGAACCCGTCGCTACGCACGGCACGTCAAAGCATCCGGGAGAGGCGCACATAAGCTCCGATTCGCGCCACAACACGATCCACGGCTCCGAGACGAACACGCCAGCGACGAGGACGACGCGAAGCGACGAGGACGAGGCGAAGCGACGAGGACGACGCGAAGCAACGAGAAGGACGAACGACACGAACCAACCATGAATCCCTTCGTCCCGATCATACCAATATTCTACATTTACTACCGGAACAGGCACGGACGCGTACGGCGCAGAAGGTAAGCCAGACACCAACCACAAAACACATACAACACGTACACGACACATCACACACACACAGAGGGATGCAGAATATACTTACACCAGCAACAGCAGCACCATAGGGGCGGGATGCCCATCACCAATGCCACATATGCACACAGGGGCCTGAATGCGCACCACCACCCCTACCCGGTGGGGGCAGGATGCCTACCACTACTACCACCCTTACCCAGGGTGGGCAGGATGCCTACCACTACTACCACCCTTACCCAGGGGGGGCAGGATGCCTAACACTACTACCACCCTTAGCCAGGGGGGGCAGGATGCCTACCACTACTACCACCCTTACCCAGGGGGGGCTGGATGCCTACCACTACTACCACCCTTACCCAGGGGGGCAGGATGCCTACCACTACTACCACCCTTAGCCAGGGGGCAGGATGCCTACCACTACTACCACCCTTACCCAGGGGGGCTGGATGCCTACCACTACTACCACCCTTACCCAGGGGGCAGGATGCCTACCACCACCCTTAGCCAGGGGGGCAGGATGCCTACCACTACTACCACCCTTAGCCAGGGGGGCAGGATGCCTACCACTACTACCACCCTTACCCAGGGGGGCAGGATGCCTACCACTACTACCACCCTTACCCAGGGGGCAGGATGCCTACCACCACCCTTACCCAGGGGGCTGGATGCCTACCACTACTACCACCCTCACCCAGGGAGGCAGGATGCCCACCACCACCCTTACCCAGGGGGCAGGATGCCTACCACTACTACCACCCTTACCCAGGGGGCAGGATGCCTACCACCACCCTTACCCAGGGGGCTGGATGCCTACCACTACTACCACCCTCACCCAGGGGGGCTGGATGCCTACCACTACTACCACCCTTAGCCAGGGGGCTGGATGCCTACCACTACTACCACCCTCACCCGGGGGGCTGGATGCCTACCACCACCCTTAGCCAGGGTGGGCTGGATGCCTACCACTACTACCACCCTTACCCAGGGGGCAGGATGCCTACCACTACTACCACCCTCACCCAGGGGGCTGGATGCCTACCACCACCCTTAGCCGGGGTGGGCAGGATGCCTACCACTACTACCACCCTTACCCAGGGGGGGCAGGATGCCTACCACTACTACCACCCTTACCCAGGGGGGCAGGATGCCTACCACCACCCTTACCCAGGGGGCTGGATGCCTACCACTACTACCACCCTCACCCAGGGGGCTGGATGCCTACCACTACTACCACCCTTAGCCAGGGGGGCTGGATGCCTACCACTACTACCACCCTTAGCCAGGGGGCTGGATGCCTACCACTACTACCACCCTCACCCAGGGGGCTGGATGCCTACCACCACCCTTAGCCAGGGTGGGCAGGATGCCTACCACTACTACCACCCTTACCCAGGGTGGGCAGGATGCCTACCACTACTACCACCCTCACCCAGGGGGGGCTGGATGCCTACCACCACCCTTAGCCAGGGTGGGCAGGATGCCTACCACTACTACCACCCTTACCCAGGGGGGGCAGGATGCCTACCACTACTACCACCCTCACCCAGGGGGGGCTGGATGCCTACCACTACTACCACCCTTAGCCAGGGTGGGCAGGATGCCTACCACTACTACCACCCTTACCCAGGGGGGGCTGGATGCCTACCACTACTACCACCCTTACCCAGGGGGGCAGGATGCCTACCACTACTACCACCCTTACCCAGGGGGCAGGATGCCTACCACCACCCTCACCCAGGGGGCAGGATGCCTACCACTACTACCACCCTTAGCCAGGGGGCTGGATGCCTACCACTACTACCACCCTCACCCAGGGGGCTGGATGCCTACCACTACTACCACCCTTACCCAGGGGGCTGGATGCCTACCACCACCCTTAGCCAGGGTGGACAGGATGCCTACCACTACTACCACCCTTACCCAGGGTGGGCAGGATGCCTACCACTACTACCACCCTCACCCAGGGGGCTGGATGCCTACCACCACCCTTAGCCAGGGTGGGCAGGATGCCTACCACTACTACCACCCTTACCCAGGGGGCAGGATGCCTACCACTACTACCACCCTCACCCAGGGGGCTGGATGCCTACCACTACTACCACCCTTAGCCAGGGTGGGCAGGATGCCTACCACTACTACCACCCTTACCCAGGGGGCTGGATGCCTACCACTACTACCACCCTTACCCAAGGGGGCAGGATGCCTACCACTACTACCACCCTTACCCAGGGGGGCAGGATGCCTACCACTACTACCACCCTTAGCCAGGGGGCTGGATGCCTACCACTACTACCACCCTTAGCCAGGGGGCTGGATGCCTACCACTACTACCACCCTCACCCAGGGGGGCTGGATGCCTACCACCACCCTTAGCCAGGGTGGGCAGGATGCCTACCACTACTACCACCCTTACCCAGGGTGGGCAGGATGCCTACCACTACTACCACCCTCACCCAGGGGGCTGGATGCCTACCACCACCCTTAGCCAGGGTGGGCAGGATGCCTACCACTACTACCACCCTTACCCAGGGGGGCAGGATGCCTACCACTACTACCACCCTCACCCAGGGGGCTGGATGCCTACCACTACTACCACCCTTAGCCAGGGTGGGCAGGATGCCTACCACTACTACCACCCTTACCCAGGGGGCTGGATGCCTACCACTACTACCACCCTTACCCAGGGGGGGCAGGATGCCTACCACTACTACCACCCTCACCCAGGGGGGGCTGGATGCCTACCACTACTACCACCCTTACCCAGGGGGGGCTGGATGCCTACCACCACCCTTAGCCAGGGTGGACAGGATGCCTACCACTACTACCACCCTTACCCAGGGTGGGCAGGATGCCTACCACTACTACCACCCTCACCCAGGGGGGGCTGGATGCCTACCACCACCCTTAGCCAGGGTGGGCAGGATGCCTACCACTACTACCACCCTCACCCAGGGGGGGCAGGATGCCTACCACTACTACCACCCTCACCCAGGGGGGGCTGGATGCCTACCACTACTACCACCCTTAGCCAGGGTGGGCAGGATGCCTACCACTACTACCACCCTTACCCAGGGGGCTGGATGCCTACCACTACTACCACCCTTACCCAAGGGGGCAGGATGCCTACCACTACTACCACCCTTACCCAGGGGGGCAGGATGCCTACCACCACCCTTACCCAGGGGGCAGGATGCCTACCACTACTACCACCCTTACCCAGGGGGGCAGGATGCCTACCACTACTACCACCCTCACCCAGGGGGGCTGGATGCCTACCACTACTACCACCCTTAGCCAGGGTGGGCTGGATGCCTACCACTACTACCACCCTTACCCAGGGGGCTGGATGCCTACCACTACTACCACCCTTACCCAGGGGGCAGGATGCCTACCACTACTACCACCCTTACCCAGGGGGCAGGATGCCTACCACCACCCTTACCCAGGGGGCAGGATGCCTACCACTACTACCACCCTTAGCCAGGGGGCTGGATGCCTACCACTACTACCACCCTCACCCAGGGGGCTGGATGCCTACCACTACTACCACCCTTAGCCAGGGGGCTGGATGCCTACCACTACTACCACCCCCACTCATAGGATGGACAATGCATGACACAACCAGCACACCACAACCTAGGGAATGCAAGAAGAAGACATCCCCCCAACACCATGACAAGCGTGTTTAGACTGTGTCAAATGCCTACAACACCGAACATGACTTTGAACATACAATGTGACCCCCTAGCACATGTGCCACACATATATGTGTGTGGCACCCACAATGCAAGCAGGCCATGACCATTGTGGCAATGGGGTCCAAACCCCCATCATCACAGTGACCAAAATGTAAGTGTGGGGTCCATAGCTGAAGCACACTTTGAACATTGTGGCAATGGGGTCCAAACCCCCATCATCACAGTGACCAAAAGGTAAGTGTGGGGTCCATAGCTGAAGCACACTTTGAGCATTGTGGCAATGGGTTCCAAACCCCCATCATCACAGTGACCAAAATGTAAGTGTGGGGTCCATAGCTGAAGCACACTTTGAACATTGTGGCAATGGGGTCCAAAACCCCATCATCACAGTGACCAAAAGGTAAGTGTGGGGTCCATAGCTGAAGCACACTTTGAGCATTGTGGCAATGGGTTCCAAACCCCATCATCACAGTGACCAAAATGTAAGTGTGGGGTCCATAGCTGAAGCACATTTTGAACATTGTGGCAATGGGGTCCAAACCCCCATCATCACAGTGACCAAAATGTAAGTGTGGGGTCCATAGCTGAAGCACACTTTGAACATTGTGGCAATGGGGTCCAAACCCCCATCATCACAGTGACCAAAAGGTAAGTGTGGGGTCCATAGCTGAAGCACACTTTGAGCATTGTGGCAATGGGTTCCAAACCCCCATCATCACAGTGACCAAAATGTAAGTGTGGGGTCCATAGCTGAAGCACATTTCGAACATTGTGGCAATGGGGTCCAAACCCCATCATCACAGTGACCAAAATGTAAGTGTGGGGTCCATAGCTGAAGCACACTTTGAACATTGTGGCAATGGGGTCCAAACCCCCATCATCACAGTGACCAAAAGGTAAGTGTGGGGTCCATAGCTGAAGCACACTTTGAGCATTGTGGCAATGGGGTCCAAACCCCCATCATCACAGTGACCAAAATGTAAGTGTGGGGTCCATAGCTGAAGCACATTTTGAACATTGTGGCAATGGGTTCCAAACCCCCATCATCACAGTGACCAAAAGGTAAGTGTTGACAAAGAAAGAGGTGCAACTGCCAAACTGCATGGATGATTCCTGGTCACAGAACAACAAACACATCAGTGGCAAAGTAGTGTATGTGTCCCATTGCAACATAAATTGGGGGAGCCAAATCCTGCAGTGCAAATAAGACATACCTTTGGCCATGTGCAGAGAAACAACACCCATGGGGGCTCACACCGTCAACAATCATCAATGACACAATGACAGAAGTGACCATCAGAATGCAGACCCACATATTTGCACCAATGGGCACACACATGCAGATACCCTGTGGAGACTGCAGATGTGAGGTGAACAGATACCATACCATGGCAGCAATGGGACACACAAACCATGATCATTGTGCTGACCGATGACCTAGGAGTCCCAGGGACAGCAGGGGAAACCCACCAAACTACATACAGCCAATGGCACACCCAAGATATGCCAATGCAGTGGTGCAGATGCACAAACACAAACAGGCAGACCCACACTGCACATCATACACAACAGGTGAGGGGGGTGCCAGTGTCCCCAGGCAACCACACAACACATGAGGAGACCTGAATACCAATCATACAGATGTGCATACAGTGCCACACAAAGGTAACTCATAGATCCAAATCCCCTATGTGGGCAAGCAGGCATTGTCAGATGAGAGGGAGCACAAATCACACATGTCACACAGGCACGTAGGGACAGCAACTGACACAGCAAGACACAGACACACCACAGCACCACCCCCAGGGCCCCCACAATGTGGTGACCCTGGGCTGCATTACAATCCCACTGTGATGACAAAGCTAAATGTGGTTCACACTGTGAACCACAGTCATGTGTCCTGAGCAACTAACTACCATCACACCTACACAAGCACAAATCAAACAGCATGGCCAGTAAGCCAAGGCCAACATGGAGGCAGAGGCCTAGCCGGGCAACAACTCTCATCTGCACACACTCAACACCACACCCCTCGACCTCCAACAATGTGCAGCAGTGAAGCACACATGCACTGGTGACATTGCACATGTACCCATGACTATTCCAGGGTGGTGGGTGGGAACCAAGGTGCAGAAACACATCACACATGGACACTCAACAAGACTCCTGAATGTCTGACACACTGCACACTACGCTGTACATGGACATGACGGCAATACCACACCAACCAAAGGGATCCCAGCCACAGTCACACACCAATGAAGAAGCCAAGGTCACCCACAAAGAACACACATAGACAACAACCAACATTGCAGCCCGGACCCTGAGGAGTGCCAGCAGTCACACACACAACGTGTCACAATCACTGAAAGATAACACAAATTGGAAATCACATGACAGGGGCAAACAACAAGTGCCAAGGGGAAACCTGACTGTGACCCATCTGCGTCTGCACACAAACTCAGCCCTGACAGCAAACACACCTATGGGTGACACCCTGATGACCAGTAATGTGCCATGCACCCACATCACAGAGAACCCAGGGAGAAGACTTTGGGGAACATAGCTCAACTCAGCTAGCATCACAAACAGGTACAACACTAGGGATCACAGCATGCACAGCTAAACGGAAGTGAACACACAGACATGCACATACAACACACACCTTGGGCGCAGGCAATGTCACAGGAGTACACACTGCCATGAGGGGACTCCACTCCTGTGTGAGGAAAGCTGTGCCATATGTTGCCTCAGTAGGGCCCCATCATGTCAGCTGAGCACTTGGTCACACAATCAACAATTAGCACCAAATGAGGGCTCCCGTCACATCAGCCTGGTCATGGAAGTGCCAACGGAATCATCAGCACAGATCCAACACACTTGTATAGCAATGTTGCACTGACAACACAGATGAGTCCTTCCCCATTGATGCCCAAACCTGCATGTCCACTGGAGATGGCCACACGGTCAGGGAAGTAGACGAATTGAACAATGGCAGGCACAACAGATGTGCAGGGGTGGAAGCCACAGATGTGAAATTGCCAATCTAAGTAGGAAATTCCATTGCCAAATACTGAACACATGACACCCTCAGATGCTGCTATGGATGACATGGATACACCACAGGATAGGACACATTCCCCCTGGACCACATGGGTTCCTGCACAGTAACACTTCATTATCATGAGACCAAATATCACCATCACTGCAGCAAGGGCATGGTTAGCATCATCAACATCATGTACATCAGAAGCAAAAGCACTAGAGAACAGAAAGTTGCTTTATTCAGCATATGTGGCATTAAAAGTAGAAGTCCGGTAGAACATAAACAAAGGCCAATGGCCAGTCCATCAACAAAGTCACAAGTGGGTGACAGTGGCAGATGCCACCCTACACATGCCTGCACAAAACCAGGGACAATCCACTAGGAGGGGCAACCGGGGGTAGGCCAGGCACCGCAGGGACAGGATCAGGGCTCACCAGGAGGAAGCAGGGAAGGGGTGGTGGGTGCTGGAGAGCCACTGACAACTGCAGTGGAGGTGTCTGACATGGTGTGTGCCGGCACAACTGGGGGCATGGCTCAGATGTTGTGGGTGCCGGCACGACTGCAGTGGACCCTGCAGATGGAGTGGACAGGTCCGCCACTGCAGTGCCCAAGTCAGACAGGGTGGTAGTGGACTCCACTGCAGTGCCTACCACCAGGGGAGGAGAATGGGGAACAGGCAAGGTGGGCTGGACAGAGGGGGAGGACACCCTCACCACATCAGTGGCACAGACAAGCGCAGCGGGGGTGTGGTGCCGGGAGAGCAAGTGGCAGGGGGAGAAGGCTGGAGCCTCTTGGGGATGGTATATCTGTGGGTGGGGGAACCTGGGGCAGGGTGTGGTGGGGGCACCTGTGGAGTGGGGGCCTGAGGGATGGAGGAAGGAGACCCGGTGCTTGAGCTGCAGGGCGGCGGCGGGGTCTTGCTCTTACCACTCCGGGGGACTTGCGGGTGGGGGCCTCAGTCTGTCTGCGCCTGGGGAGGGTGTCCGGGGCGAGGGGCACTCTGCTCCGTGTGGGGGCTTCCTCTTCCCCTGGATGCTGGAGCAGCTGGATCGGAGGGGAAGATGCCGAGGTCACTGAGGAAGAGGCGCTGGGTCTTTGGGGTTGCAGGTGAGGCAAGGGAGGGTGCTTTGGAGGGAGAGGCAACTGAGGACTGCGCAGTGCCCATGGATGCGTGTGTGTGTACCAGAGCCCCATCCCCTGTGAGTCTGGTTTCAGTCCCCTGACTGTGCGTGCGTGTGCATTTTGTTTGTGGCGTGTGTGTCTGTGTGCTGGACGTGTGTGTGCCTGTGCCTGTGTGTGTGTGTGCTTGGGACGGGTAAGGTGCTGGGGAGTGTGGATGGAGCAGAGGCATGAGGGGTGAGGGACTGTCTGAGGAGGGACACTGCTGCCGTCAGGGAGGAGTCCATGGACCTATTGCCCCTCTGTAGGTCAGACATGCCCGATGAGATGCCCTCCATGAACAACACCAGCTGAGTCAACAGTGCGGTGTGCGCATGGAGGACACTCAGCATGGCTGTCTGCCCTACATGGAGCTGGCGAAGGAGGTACACAGACTCCTCACTCAGGGCAGCAGGGGACACAGGGGCAGGGGGTGCGGTGCCTGGCCCAAAGGAGACACGCTCCCGAACATGGGAGCCTCCACGGACCTGGGGAATGGGAGCCGATGGGAGGGCGGTGGTGGTGCTGGTGGTGGCGGGGACAGCAACACTAGCTGGGGTGTGGTGGCTGCTGACACCCGCCTCCACAAGGGAGTCATCCTCCGAGTTGCTCTGGTCCTCAGCTGAGGTGGATGGTGCTGAGGACTCCTCGGTGTGGCTCCCTCGCCCTCCGTGCCACTGGGTCCCTCCGACCACTCCTCGGCTGCTGACCCAGTCTGGCTCTCTGGCTCCTCCTGGTCCGTGGAGCTGTCCCCTTCCGTGGCCGTGGATGTATCTGCAAACAATGGGGAAACAGACAGACATCAGTCACCTGCACCAAACGCACACACCACTGTGAGCACAGCACATTACAGAGCAAGCCCTGGCATCATTAGTTGTACATTGCTAAAAGTGCCCTAACTGAACAGGAGAAGCCAATTGTCAGTCTGATGCCAAGCATGGCACTCACATCCCACATGGCCTTGCACCCATCTGTCTGGTGTCTGTTGGATTGCAACACCCCAGTGTGGACACATGCACCAAGTACACAGTAGTTGGACAGTGCAGAGGACAAGGTGTGGCATGTGGACATGCACACATCACAGCTCTTGCCACTGAGTCAGTACAGGTTTCCGGATGAAAGGGATGCCCAGAGTCAAATAGGAAATGCATGTGATGCATACCAGCGACAGACACCATGATGCACCCATGTCCTGATAGCCATCGCCACAATGGTGTGCATGTAGCACATGTCACTCCCTGCAGGACCACCAATAAGTAGACACATGCCATGGCAGAGGCATGACTGCTAAGTCATACATCACTGTCTCAGTGATGTATGACTTGGCAGCCAGACAACAACACTATGCACTGTGTCACAATAGTAGGTCATGGGGAATGCAAGTCCTGGAGCTGCACAAGTGCACATGTACATCCCCCACACAACACATCATCTTAACCCTCATCTGTCCAGGTCATACCGATTGGACATATGGGAGACCTGTGACACTACCCTCTGAACCTGAGCCCCTCACAATTTGCTGTGAATGGGGAACAGCTGCCTGAACTTCACATTCGCATACCCCAGTCTGCACGGGCAGCTGATCAAACACCTATGTGACACACAAGTATCGTCTCCTATGGTCACATCTCCAGGGGCATGCTGAACCCCTACCAAGAAACACCCCAGCAGTCCTGGCAACTAATCCACAGCACACTGACACAGAGGCAGACACCTGAGGGCTCAAATCACTGTGCACAATGTGTCAGCTGATACACGGGAGTGGGAGTACAGAGTGCATTGCATGGCCTGGAGTAGGCATGACTGTCCTGCTCCACATGAATGAGGGATGTGCCCTGGACAGTGGATAGCTGGCTATGTATGTGTGACACACGTAATCTGCACACTCCTGGGGCCCAAACATTGTTCCCACCCGCTGCATGGGCGTGTGCCACATACCCCAGGCACATGTGGTGGCTCAGCTCAGCAAGTGGACCGCATATCAAAGCAACACGCAGATCACATGTCCGAACACAGGAGTTGTGTGAACAATGGACCCACCCATGATGCCCACAACAGAGTTAGGGAAACAGATGCTGTCCCCCACCTTTAGTGAAGCAAACTGCAAGGACACAGTCCCAAGTGACACAATTCCCTGAATGTAAGGGCCACACCTGGGTATCAGATGAGCAGTGGGCAGTGCACAATAGAGGGACATGGCTCCTGGACAACATGACTGCTGCACTGTGGCAGTTGAACCAGGTCAGAGGAGGGCACAAAGCATGTAATACAGAGTTCACAGTGCAGTCTTTGACTCACCCCTCCTTGCTGCTGTCTGGCCTTCAGCTGCCCATCCAGGTCTGGAAACACCACCGCCAGGATCTGGAGCATGTGGGGGTCAGGGTCCGTGTTCCGCCCCTCCTGCGAGGAGGCGACAGCTTCAGCTGGACCCGTGGAATCCTCCGGGTCCAGCCTCCGAAGGTCCTGCCACCTCTTCTGGCAGTTGCGGATCCGGCGCTTGTAGACCCCCACGGACCGGACGGCCCGGACGATGTCCTTCCAGATCTCCTGCTTCCGATGGGCATTAACCTGTCAGGATGACAAAGTGAAAAGGCCATTACTACACATGCAACATATCCGTGCATGACACAGTTGTATATACATGTCTCAATCACAGGGGCACATGATGTACACAGGCAGTGCAAAGCTGCCCATGGACAGTTTGCCAGACGTCACTACATGGTATCATTGCATGGGAAGTAGAACCTTGTTCAAATGCACTGTCACTGCACCATACCTGTCTAGTGCATGTCACTACACACTATGGGGGGTGACAACTACTCAGTGAGCCTACTAGCCAGTGGCGTGCAGACTTCCAGCCTTGCTAGTCAGACAAAATGCACATTCAGAAAGGCAGTGCACAGAACACTCACCTGCTCCCCTGGTGTCCCATACAGCTTGCTGTACTGTGGAAGTAGGCTGTCCAGCAGGGCCTGGTTCTCTTCAAGGCTGAAGGCTGGGGCTCTCTCCACAGTACGTGCCATTGCAGGGTCCAGAGGGGCAGAGACAGTAGCAGTGCAGTGGCAGATGTCGTCCTGGAGCATGTAGTGCAGGCAAGTGAGCTCTCAGGGGAACAGCCAGCAATATATATGTGCTGGAGAGGCAGATACTGTCCCTTGTGTCCAAAGTGATAGGTCCAAGTCGTTTGCATCTTCTGAATCTGGCCAATCCATGGAATAGCAGCACCAAAACACGCCCACAGCATCCTTCAAATCTTCAACTTCATGACATACATGATTTTGCAACATTGTTGTGGGTGACCAACTGATTTTCCAGCAACCGACTGCTCGAAATTCGAAAACGCGTTTGTTGCCAGGCAAGCCCATTGTCAATGGGTGCGCACCGATCGGTCCATTGCGCTACAACGTGTACAGGGGTACAACGCGTACCCGCACACATTGAATGCAATGGGCCGGCCAGAGGCACCAATCGGTTCATTGCAGTACAACGCGTACAGGGGTACAACGCGTACCCGCACACATTGAATGCAATGGGCCGGCCAGAGGCACCGATCGGTCCATTGCAGTTCAACGCGCACACGGGTACAACGCTGCACCCGCACACATTGAATGCAATGGGCCGGCCGGGGCACCGATCGGTCCATTGCAGTACAACGCATCACTGTACATGTGACTGGCATATGTCAGCATGCCTGTCTCAGATGGACATATGCCAGCCACAGATAGCTCCCAGGGAGTGAGGGGCACACTCTACATCACGACAGCCTGTCCAAACTTTATCATAAGGCATGTAAGGCTGCATTTCCTATTGTGTGTATGTTGGTGTACATGTTGTCCTGTGGGTGTCACCTGTGGGCAGCCACCCCCAGGCTGTGCACGTGTTCATGGGGACAGGATCCTGGGTGTTACGTGTACATGACCACTGTGATGTGCAACTGTTCATATCTGTGCATGTGCCATGGTCACATTTCACGGTGGTGTATGTGTATGTCATGTCACATACCCCGTGAGTCCCATGTGGGACGGTATGTTTGAGCCAGGGTGTCCCAGTGGCGCAATAGTGATGGTCCTCCACAGTCTTTGTGCATGTAGTGTTTACAATGTCTCTGATTTCATGTGCACAATGGGAGACAGTCTCCACATCCAGGTTGTGTGTGCATGGACTTTGATGTTGTGCGTGTGTGTGTCACAGACGTCCATGTCTGTCCTGCCGTGGCAAGTGGGGCCACTACCTGTGGGGGTCATGGTTGTTTTGCTGTGGTGTATACATGATACTCCATGTAATGCCAGTGTCCATGTGGCAATACAGGGTCCCTGGGAATGTACCTGTCGTTGAGCTGTGGTGCCTGGGGCACATCTGTCCTCACATGTCACTGTGGGGGTGATTGTGACACGGCAGCAGGAGATGGGAACTGTGACACGGCCTCATGATATCCAATGGGCCAACCTGGGACTAATTGATGCCACCTGTTGGACCGTGTTGACAGATGTTGGCCATGTATGTACCATACATGTCCTTCCGGAACTGCACACTTCATGTAGTTGTGCCTCATAATGATGTATGTTGGGATCTTGAGTGTGTTCAATGCCGCATATGTGGGGTGACTGACAATCTTGCTTACTTCTCCTCTGCACTGCAGGGCTCCTGCTGTCCATCGACCATTCCCAGACCTGGCAACGATGGTGGAACGGGACAGCATCCGACGGTACCGCTTCACCAGGCAGCTGATTGAGGATTTGGCAGTGCAGTTGTCCCCACATTTGCAGCCTGGCCGGCCGTATCCTACAGCGCTGACCCCCAAGGTGAAGGTGATGGCAGCCCTACACTTCTTTGCCACCGGTACCTTCCAACATACTGTGGCGACTGCTGGTGGGATGTCTCAGACCATGTTGAGCCGTGTGCTCCGCGATGTTTTGGCGGCAATGTTGCTATTCCTGAACCGGTACATCTATTTCCCTAGACTGCGTACGACTCACTGACGTGAAGAGTGACTTTTATGCCCTGGGGAGGATGCCGCATGTCATTGGCTCCATTGATGGGACACATGTGGCTTTGGTACCACCACAGGCCCAGGAGCAGGCCTACAGGAACCGCAAGCACTACCACTCGGTCAATGCACTGGTGGTGTGTCTTGCAGACATGACCATCACACACGTGTGTGCCCGTTTCCCTGGTTCAGCACACGATGCCTTTGTGATGAGGAGTAGTCGCATCCCCAGGATGATGGCACAGATGCAGAACCAGCGTGCCTGGCTTGTCGGTGTGTACTGACTTTGTGCCATTGTGTGTGATCTGATCTGTAGTATTCCGCCCACTTTTCCAAGTCAGCTAATGTGCACTTGTCTGTCCGTAGGTGACTCGGGATACCCCAACATGCCGTGGTTGCTGACACCCCTCAGGAACCCTGTGACACCAGCCCAGATGCGCTACAATGAGGCACATGGTCGGACCAGGAGAGTGATTGAGCGGACATTTGGTCTCCTGAAGAGCCGCTTCCGCTGCCTGGACAAGACCGGAGGGTCCCTCCCATATGCCCCTGCAAAAGTGTGCAAGATTATCATCGTCTGCTGCATGCTCCACAACCTGGCAGTGCGGAAGGAGTTGCCTCTCATCCAGGATGACAATGATCAACATCCGCCACCTGTGGAGGATCCTGGCCTGGACCACGATGCCAGTGACGATGATGATGATGATGATGATGATGGTGATGTCCGCACACAGCTCATCACCAACTTCTTTAGCTGAATGTGAGTATCCTGAGGTGTCATGTCAATGATGTGAGTTGGCATGATGTGTGGTGGTGCTCTGGTGCTGTTGGAGTGTGTCCATGGGCTACTTGACTGGATGTGTGTTGCGATGTGTGCTAACAGGTGGGCTGTACTCCCCAACAGTGTTGACATGCTAACTTGGTTCTGGGTGGGTATCTTGTAACATGTATTGTGCATGAGTTTTGCTGTTCTGTCCTGTACTCCATTGCTTTTGACTGTGTGTCATTTGTGTCCTTCACAGGGTACTTTCAGATTCGTTTGGTCAACTGTGTCCACCGACGACGTGATTGCACTTCCAGGGTGGTAGCTGTTGTGTCCCTACAGGTGATGTGTGCCACACCCATGGACTTCCTTCCGTCTACAGTTGTTGACTGTGTGCCCGCTGCCAGGTGGGATTACCTTGCATCTGTAGTGGTTACGACATGTTGCAACTGTGTAATAAACCTGTGCTTCACTTTGTGATGTGCGTTGTCTGTGGTCACACATTTGACTGCCATTTGCTTACTGCACCTGTGGGCTACTTGACTACAACTGGGAATGGGTGTGGTGTCTGTGCATTGCACCGTCTTCCCTGGCAACATCAGTGTAGGCAATGAGTCAGATGGCCTAGGTGTGTATGTGTTGTGTAGCCCTGGTGGTGTGTCTCCCTCATATGTGTCACGTTGCCTTTACTCACATGCCTGTGTTGTCCTTGCTGTTGCAGTTCGCATACACAGTGTAATTTTGCAGTTCATCATCCCCATAACAGCACCCACATTGGAATCACGACAGAGGCAAGTATGGTGTATTAGTGTGTTTATTGTGATACATTTGTGTTAATAGTGCATAGGATGGGTAGTGCTGTACATAAATCTTGCAATCCGAAGTTCCTAGGTGAATTGAAAGTCCTGGTAGACAGGATCCCCAGTATCGGGGCCAAAGTTGTCTGACACATTGGTCCAACTTGTACTCCCCATGCAATGTGTGGGAGTAGTGTTGCCGCCAACAGGGTGAACAGTCTGTGCACAAAGGCGAACATCCAGAACAGGTTCAGGCTTCCTGGGAGTTGCGCTTGGCCATCGGCCTCTCACTTTTCCCTCCTCGGACGACCCCTCTTCTTGGGGGCCCTCAAGTACAGGCTGCTGCGGTGCAGGGGACTCTCCGCCAGAGTCATCCTCCCTCCCTGTGGCAGTTGCAGTTTGTTCGGCACCAGATGTTGTTGGCACACAGGGAGGTGTGGACTGGTTGCTGTTCATCTGGCGGAGGCATTGTAAAATGTCCCTGTGCACCGCCGTCATCTCATGCAGTGCATCCCACTTGGACTCCACGCAGGACATGTGTGAGTCCACGCTGGGACATGTGTGACTCCACGTGGGACATGTGGGAGTCCAAGCGGGCATGATGGGCAGCCTGCTGCTGTTTCATGTCTCTGAGGAGCCCCACTACCTGGCTGAGGTCTCCGGTGCTGGACTGGTACGCATCAGCTATGCGTACCAGTTGTGGGTCATCATGCACACCAGCAACGTCTGCAAGCAGCGACCTCTGTCTCCCACCCCTCCCACCACCCTGCTGACATGTGCAGTGTGTGCAGTGGCACGCACAGATAACCCTGGTCCACCTTGGGGTTGGTGGTGGTGGTGGTGTCCATGGCCCCAGGTTGGTCCAGGGTCCCTGTGCTGGTGTTGCTCCTTGTTCTGTCCATGTCGGCAGGGATGGTATTTGTGGTGACAGTCGTTGGAGGGGTGGGTGCAGGGGTGCAGCTAGTGGTCCTGCTGGTGCTGCAGCTGGTGGTCCTGCTGGTGCTGCATGTTGACTTGCACCGGATGTGCCAGGTTGGTCTTCATCGTCCGAGGAGGACAGAGGCTGTACGACGCCAGTGAGCTCCGCATCCTCTTGAGCCTGGGACTGGGACTCCTCAGCGTCTGCTGCTGTGTCCCCATCATCACCTGTTTTTGGGAGACACAAACAATGTATGTTATGTTTCTGCAGGCATCAATGGTTGACACACATGACAGTTGTGACTGTGCCTCTGGGTCCGGGCCTGTACATTGCATAGTCCTAAGTCGTCACAGTCAGGGGTTGATATTGGTGTGGCACATTGTCCTGCATTATTTGGGCATTTCTATGTATTTTTTGGGGTGTGAACATGGTCTGCATTGGTTGTGTTTGGTTGACAGCCGGCCCTCCTTCCCACCCACCCAGCCAGTCAGTTATCCCACCATGGAACGTGCTTGCGTTGCAGGGAGTGGAAGTTGTCTCTCAGGATGTCAGTCAGTGGTGTCCTGCTGTTTGTTGGTGCACAGTTGGCAGCAGGGCCTTGTGCTCCCCACAGCAGTAGCCAGTGTCAGCCATCTTGTGAGTCCTTCTCCACTCCCTGTGATGTGAGCATGGTTCAGGGTGGTGTTGATGGGACAGTTGTGGGGGTGACCAATATCAGTGGCTATGACTCCCATCATGCTATTGCCTCCACCCCCTTCCCAGCATGCCCATGCTTCCTTCCTTTGACTCTGCTTCCCTGTGGGGTGGGCTGGCTGTGCTGACAGGATGGCTGGGAGTGTTGTCCTGGCAGTTGTTTGGCTAAAAGTCCCAAGAGTGGCCCTGTGCTTCACACAACATAACCCAGGGTGGTGGTTCTTTGTGGGATCTTGTGTTAGGATGGGGGCATTGCATTCTACCAGGTGGGTTCTGTGGAGTTTGTGTTGGGGTGTGTGTGAGGGGAGGTGCTTGTGACTATGGTCAGTGCTGCAAGTCCTCCTTCCCACCCAGCTAGCCAGATATCCCATCATGGAACGTGCTTGCATTGCAGGGAGTGGAAGTTGTCTCTCAGGATGTCAGTCAGTGGTGTCCTGCTGTTTGTTGGTGCACAGTTGCCAGCAGGGCCTTGTGCTCCCCACAGCAGTAGCCAGTGTCAGCCATCTTGTGAGTCCTTCTCCACTCCCTGTGATGTGAGCATGGTTCAGGGTGGTGTTGATGGGACAGTTGTGGGGGTGAGCTATGTCTGTGACTACGACTCCCATCATGCTATTGCCTCCACCCCACTTCCCAGCATTCCCATACTTACTTGCTTTTGTGGGGAGTTCAGTGTGTGTGGGTGTGAGAGCAATGGCAAGATGGCTGACAGTGGTGTCCTGCTGTTGGTTGGTGTGCAGTACCCAGCATGCCCTTGTGCTCCCCACGACACAGCAACAGTGTCAGACATCTTTGATGGGCCTTTCCACTCTCTGTGGGATGTGCATGCGTGAGTGTGAGCTTGCTGGGCCATGTGGTGGGGGATGTAGAGCTGTGACTCACGACTCCCATCATGCTATTGCCTCCTCCCCCTTCCCAGCATGCCCATGCTTCCTTCCTTTTGACTCTGCTTCCCTGTGGGGTGGGCTGGCTGTGCTGACAGGATGGCTGGGAGTGTTGTCTTGGCAGTTGTTTGGCTGGAAGTCCCAAGAGTGGCCCTGTGCTTCACACAACATAACCCAGGGTGGTGGTTCTTTGTGGGATCTTGTGTTAGGATGGGGGCATTGCATTCTACCAGGTGGGTTCTGTGGAGTTTGTGTTGGGGTGTGTGTGAGGGGAGGTGCTTGTGACTATGGTCAGTGCTGCAAGTCCTCCTTCCCACCCAGCTAGCCAGATATCCCACCATGGAACGTGCTTGCATTGCAGGGAGTGGAAGTTGTCTCTCAGGATGTCAGTCAGTGGTGTCCTGCTGTTTGTTGGTGCACAGTTGCCAGCAGGGCCTTGTGCTCCCCACAGCAGTAGCCAGTGTCAGCCATCTTGTGAGTCCTTCTCCACTCCCTGTGATGTGAGCATGGTTCAGGGTGGTGTTGATGGGACAGTTGTGGGGGGGCAATATGTGTGACTGCGACTCCCATGATGCTATTGGCTACACTGACTTGGCCAGCATACACAGAATTCCTTCCTTTGAGTGGTCTTCACTGTGTGTTGGTGTTGTTGTGGTGGCTACATGTCTGGATGTGTTTGTTAGTTCTATTTGTGCCACTGCCTAGCTGTAGTTGTGTTTGTACATGTGTTGGCACAGTTGGATGTGACTTTTTGATGGCATGTGTTGTGTTTATCTGACTGACATACACATTTTGGGATGATTCAGTTCTAGTTGCTGTGTAATTGCTATGAGTGCATGGTTTGACTCTCCCTTGACAGTGATGTGTGTGTTTTGTGGCAGTATATTGTGTACATTTGTTGTGCACTCACCAGGCTCTGGGATGTCCTCTAGTCCATATACGCTCACTGGCGGAAGGATGGCCCGCACCTTCTCCTCCCAGGGCCTGAGGTATATTGGCTTGGCAGGAGGGCCACTGCCGGTGTATTGGCTGTTGATGTAGTCTTTCTTCAGCAGGTCCCGTACCCTCCTGCGCACGTCATACCACCTGTTCTGGATGTCGCTCTTTGTGCGCCGACATGGTGATTGTGCGTTCACCCTGTTGATGATCCTCTCCCACATCTTGGTTTTCTGGGAGATGGGGGTCTGTTGGACCAGTGTACCAAACAGCTGTGGCTCTACCCTGAGGATCTCGTCTACCATGACTTCCAATTCACAATCTAGGAACTTGGGATTCTTCTTGGGGGCATGGTGATGGGTGGTGATGGTGAGTGATGTGTGTGTTGGTGTGCAGGTGAGGGTGTGTGAGTGTGTGTTTTGCTGGGTGTATGTGAGGTAGGTATTTGTTGGTGTGCTGATGGTGTGTGGCTTGTGTGAGGGATGAGCTGTGGGTGTGTGGTTGCTTTCTCTTGGGTGCTGGCAGTGGAATGGCATTTGCAATGGCTCATGGTTGTGATTTGTGTCCTTTATATAGGTGGAGTTGTGGGTGTGTCTTTGTTCTCTGTCCCCACCCCCCAGTATTTATTGGCTTGGTAATTGCTTGTTTGGCCTTTTTTTGGGTGATTTTTCCTTTGTACTGTCTGTGTATGTTGGAAACGTTCTTGTGACCGAGTCGGACCCTGCATTTGTCTCGTACGGTCTTCTCCGTTTCGTTCATGCTGTGTTTGTGCAGTTTTCTATGCTGCGTACGCGTCGGTCGCGGTGTTTTGTGTTGCTTCGGCTCGGTTTTGTATACGTGTCGGTCGTGCGGCTTGGCCTCCGTCCGACTCGCTCGTGGTTTTCGCGCCTTGCATCGTACTTTGCGGTTTGGAGTTCGCGTGTACGTTTCGGTCGGATTTGTTCCGGGTGCGTGTCGGTCGGTTGGATTCGCGTGTTTTTCCGGCCGGATTGCTGTTTTCCGTGCGGCTCGGTCGGTCGACTTGGTTTCGGTACGTGTCGGTCGGATTTTTCACGCCTTGCATCGTACTTGGCGTGTCGGGCGCCACAGGTACGTGTCGGTCGGTATTATTTCCGGATCCGAGTCGGTCGGTGCTTTTTCCGGCCCGAATCGGAATCGACCCCTATGGGCCTGATTCACAGAACTAACTTACGTCAAAATCCTAAACTTACAACAATTTTGGTATTCACAGAATGAACTTACACATTTGGGTATTCACAGAATGAACTTACAACAATTTTGGTATTCACAGAATGAACTTACACATTTGGGTATTCACAGAATGAACTTACAACAATTTTGGTATTCACAGAATTAACTTACTCATTTTGGTATTCACAGAAGGCACTTACTCATCAATGAGTAAGTGCCTTCTGTGAATACCGAAATGTGTAAATTACACAAAATGTGTAAGTTACACAAAATGTGTAAGTTACACAAAATGTGTAAGTGTCTTCTGTGAATACCAAAATGAGTAAGTTTATTCTGTGAATACCAAAATGAGTAAGTTCATTCTGTAAATACCAAAATGGTAGTAAGTTTAGGATTTTGTCGTAAGTTAGTTCTGTGAATCGGGCCCTATGTCTTTATTTCTCCAGACCCCTGTTTTGAGCTTTTCATCTTTTTACCTCGTTACCGCCTGTATTCTTCTTAGATGCTTTAAATCCAGGTATTTTTTGTATGAATTGTATTGGTTTCCTTGAATCTATCACCACCACCATATTCAGTTCTTTTTCACTATGGGAACTTTCGGTGAGTCCTTTATTAACTCACTTGTCCTGTATCATTGGTCATTTTTGGACTTTCTCTACACCTCTCTTTTAATCTCAGTTATCTTTTCTTGTGTGCACTCCTCCCCATATCTAAATGAAACGATTCTATCATGGATGATCTTTATTAGTAGCCTGCAAACGTTTAATTCTCCCCTTTTATGTTCTGTATATAGGAACTGTACCCCTCTTGAGATATGATGATGTATCTTATGTTATATTATGTCACATGTTTATTTCATTCCATTATCCTTTCAGGCGCATCTGTTCTTGTGTCCCACACTTGATCTGACCACCCTGATGAAGGTGTGACCCATATTCAGGTTAGACACCGAAACGCGCTGGTGAACCACGTGCCTCCGTTTGTTTCCACCTTCCCCAATAAGAAGATACCTGAATGACTACTGATTACTTGATGTCCATTATGTACCCTGTGTCATGAGTTCTAATTAACTTTAGTATTGTAATGATTATGTATTTCGTGCTTGATAATGTTTCATATGTTGAACTCATTTTTGAGTTTTCAGAGTGCATGAGTATGTTTGGGTTTGTGGTTGTTAGTGTGTATTGAGAGTGTGTAAGTGTGGGACCACCTATATATCTATTTATGTTGGAATGCTATCATTTCATATGTCATTTTTTACAAATTTTTATAAAATATTATAAATAAAGAATATATATTTTCTTTATTCCTTTTTCCTACTCTTTTTGGGGGAATTTCTCTGTTTGTATGGCGATGTCTTAATGTATCAGTGACTTTTGAGCACTTTATAAACTTTATTCAGGCAGTTTGGGTCCTTTCAGACTGTAATTGTCACCAGTATAATCTGGTATGGTCCATGCCATCTGGGTTCTAAACACGACTTCCTCACGTGTTTCTTAACAAGAACCCACTCTCCTGGACTCAGATCATGTGCTTGATCTGGCTGTGCTGTGGTTGCAATTTCTCCAACCTGATGAGACACAGAACGCACCAAATCAGCCAATCCTTTGCAATAATCAAGCACCGGATCATCAGAAATATTCATCAGCTTGTTTGCAGGTACAATCGCTTGTCTCATTGCTCTCCCCATTAGTATTTCATGAGGACTCAATCCATTCTTTTTATCAGGAATGCTTCTAAGACTCATCAATACCATGGGTAAAGCGTCAGGCCATTTCAGTGTTGTAGATGCACATACCTTTCCCAGTCTATATTTTATAGTGCCATTAATTTGCTCGACCACTCCAGATGCTTCTGGTCGATAGGCACAATGCAGCTTCTGCTCAATTTGTAATGCTGCACAAATCATCCGAATTATCTCATTGTTAAAATGTGATCCCCTATCTGTTTCTAAAGTGACTGGAAAACCAAGTCTAGGAATTAATTCTCTCAAAAGCAATTTAGCAACAGTGAGACTGTCCTTCCTTCTTGTTGGGTAGGCCTCCGCCCAACGAGAAAACAAACAAACAACAACTAACACATATTTTAGTCCATTACATGGGGGAAGTTCAATAAAGTCAAGTTGGAGCCTTGTAAACGGTCCTGCTGCCTTTCTAATTCGTCCCCAACTAACAACTGTCTTTCTGCCTTGATTTTGCTGCTGACATATAACACACCTTTGGCATAGACTCTCTGCAATGACTCTGAATTTTGGGTTGTACCATGACTGCTTGAAGAGCCTTATCATTGCATCTCTTCCAATGTGTGCAATTCCATGGTACACCCTTGCCATTTGAGAAAGTAAAGAATCTGGCATAACTGGTCTTTCATCTGTGTACACCCAAACTTCATCTTCTGCTCTCCTCTTGCAGCCTGATTTTTTCCATATTT
This sequence comes from Calotriton arnoldi, assembly GCA_963921515.1. Taxonomy (NCBI): domain Eukaryota; kingdom Metazoa; phylum Chordata; class Amphibia; order Caudata; family Salamandridae; genus Calotriton; species Calotriton arnoldi. The sequence goes on from CAWUFW010003236.1 coordinate 1,647,506, forward strand.
CTTTTTCCTCATCACTTGCCTCTTCTTGCAACTGTCTAATCTCGTCCCAAGTTTCCCAGTAAGAAAACATCAAGTGCAATCGGTATTTTTCTTTTCCACCCCTCTGTTGATTGCAATTGAATTTTTTGCACAGAAACACGCTACTTGATCAGCGTATCTGTTACCGTTCATCACATAATCATTTCCTGACTTATGTGCAGAACATTTGACCACCGTAATCTTCTTTGGTAATTGCAAAGCGTCCAATAAATCTTTCACATTTTTACTATTTCTGATCGGGGAACCTGAGGAGGTCAGAAATCCCCGTTGCATCCATAACTGTCCGAAATCATGGACCACCCCAAAACCATATTGACTGTCAGTAAATATGGTTACTCTCAGATTTTTGCAAATTTTACATGCTCTAATCAGAGCTATCAGTTCAGCAATTTGTGCAGAATTTACCCCTTTTAGACAGGATGCTTCTAAAACCGCAGCCACTGTACATACTGCATAGGCAGAACTTAATACACCTTTTTCATTTCTCAGACAAGATCCATCAACAAACATCACACTATCTGATTCCTATAGTGGCGTATCATTAATATCTGGGCTCGGTTTCGTGCACAATTCTGTCACATCCAAACAATCATGATCTGCTTCATCTTTCACTTCCTCACAAAATGGACTAGGTAACAGCGTTGCCGTATTTATTGTTGTGCATCTCACCACAGTCACATTCTCAGCACCCAAGATTACCCTTTCATACCTAGTCAGCCGACTGTAGGTCATGTGCTGTGTTCGAATTCTTGTTAATAGAATCTCAACAGAGTGTGGCACATATACTTTGAGTGGGTGTCCCATCACAATCGCTTCACTCTGTTCCAGACTCACACAAGTAGCAGCCACTGCCTTCAAACAGCCTGGTAACGCTGCGGCCACTGAATCCAAGGTAGCAGAAAAATATGCCACTGGACGTCATGCCATACCATGTTTTTGGGTTAGAACTGAAAGTGCACACCCAACTCTCTCGCAACAATACAACGCAAAATCCTTTGTGTAATCTGGCATTCCTAATGCAGGTGCTCGACAAAGACTGTCTCGTAACTCAATAAAAGCTTTCATACTTTCATCATTCAACTCAATCGGATCAGTCACATCTTTGTGTGTCAACCTCTGTAGAGGTTTTGCAATCAGTGAAAAGCCACTGATCCACTGTCTGCAGTATCCAACCATTCCCAAAAACATTCAAACTTCTTTCTGAGTTTTAGGAGGGCTCATTTGCTGAATCACACTGATCCGTTCCGGCGTCACCTTCCTAACTCCCTTCTCTATTTTGTGTCCCAAATATTGGACCTCCTGTTTACAAAATTGTAATTTTGCTGGTGACATTTTGTGTCCACCTTCTGCCAAATGGTTCAGTAAGGTAATTGTATCTGTCACACATGCCTCTCGTGTTTTTGATGCCACCAGTAGGTCATCAATATACTGAACCAAAACTGATTTTTCCAGCATGACCAAAGTCTCCAAACACTTCTTCAAAATCTGATTGAAAATCGAAGGACTCTCGGTGTACCCTTGAGGAACTCGGCAGCATGCCAAAACATGGTCTCCAAACCGGAATGCAAATAAATATTGGCTATCCGGATGTAAAGGAATCGAGAAAAATGCTTGGCACAGATCGATTGCTGTGTACCATTCTGCATCACAGGGAATTTGATAAAGAATCACTGCTGGATTTGGCACTATTGGACAACAGGGTACCACAATCTTATTAATTTTACGTAAATCTTGTACTATCCTATATTTTCCACTTGGCTTTTTAATTCCCATAATAGGTGAATTACAAGGACTGCTTAGTATTTCTCTTAAAATACCCTGCTCAATCATTTGATCAATTACATGGATAACTCCTGCTGTTATTTCAGGACTCATTTTGTACTGGGGTGTGTTTGGATATGTTGCACCCGGTTTCACTACAACCTGAATAGGATCCACACCTTTCATCAGACCAATCTCTTTTCCTGTAAAATCCCATACATCAGACCTTACCGTATTTCTCAGCTCTGCAGGCAAATCTTCTTCAGTGAGAAGTGAAAATAACTCATCCACTTCCGTCCCTTGTTTCGCTAACATAATTTTAAACGCAACATCTTCATCTGGTGTTTGGAAAGCTATACCATCTGGTGTGCAATAGATGGTGCAGTTCATCTTACATAGCAAATCTCTCCTTAAAAGGTTCACCGGACTTGTATCACATACCACAAACCGATGCATGTCTCTGAATCTCCCAATATGAACTTCTATTGGCTTTGTGATTGGAGTTTTAATATACTTAATGGAGACTCCTACAACTTGGATAGTTTCTCCCGAGAGGGGTAGGTTTGGAATTTCTGCTGCTCTCACAGTAGAACGGGTAGCACCAGTGTCCACTAGGAATGTAATATCATTACCTTCCACTTTTCCATCAACAAATGGACCTGTCTGATCTACCTCTAGAGATGCGGCAAGCACGCACTCTTCCTCCCCCCTCAGGCACCGTCATTGAGATGAGTCTGAATCACTCTCATTGCACTGCAACAAGTATTGCGCAACCATTTGCACATTTTGATTCTTACCCATTTGTTCACCTGCGTGAAATCCAGTGTTCACATTGTATCTCTGCACTTGAGCATTCACATTATTTGGCATGGATGGATTTAGGCCCAGATCTTTGTACTGGGGTGAATGTATGACATTGTTCTGCATTCTGTCCATCAATTGTTGTTTTTGCATAGGAGCTTGTGGCACCTGTAACTGTGGAGTAACTACCTGTTGCTGCTGTTGCTGTTGTTGATTCACAACCACCTCATTCTGCATCTGTGGATTTAAATTATTTTTCAGTAAAGATCTACACTTGTTCTTCCAATGTCCAAATTTTCCGCACGCATGACAAGGAAATTTCTTTTTCATCTCATCTCTACTCATTTTACCTCTACCTCTGCCACCACTGGAAATTTGACCATTTTGATTCTGACCTTTCATCTGATAATCTGTTTGAGAACCATTGCTTTCACCATCCTTCTGTTCTGCCACTTTCACCTGTGCCCACATCATTTTCTCTTTTAGCTTCTTATGTCTTGACTCAATATCATCACTACAATATTTTGCATACCTCAGTATTTCATCAACCGTTTTACTCTGCCAACAAATCAAATGTTGCTGAATCATGTTACTAATTTCTGGTTTTAATCCAAACACAAAACGATACACAAAATGTCCCATATCTTTATCTCCAATATTCTCAAACCCACTGTACTGTTTGAACACCTGTAACAACCTTTCATAATAAGCATGTTCTTTAGGTTCCTGGGTTGTTCTGTCAATTTTAACCCAATCTGTTTCCTTTGGTGAAATCTTACCTTTCAGAAAAGTGATCACCTGATAATATTTTTTCATCACCTCATCTGAAGGTGCTCCTGTTTTCGCATTCCTAGGATATTCTTCTTTAGGCCAATCAACTATAATTTTACATTCTGTCCATAAATCAGCTGGAACAACAATCTCGAACAAACCATCTGGATCCTTCAAAAAAACTTTGAAACTTTTACAAACCTCTCTACCTGTTTGTACCACTCAACTGGCTTTTCCCTCAAGCTGGGGAAGTCATTAGTAAAGGATAGTATATCCTATCTCGACCAAGGAACATGAACATATCCACCTCCTGGAACCTCTCTCATTGGACACACCATTTCAGCCTGTCCTGTTTCTCTTAATGGAAATAAAGTCGCATTTTTATTGGCAATCATTTCTTCTTTCTTTTTCGCTCATCTACCTTTCCACCGTTCTACATCACCCCACTTTTTCAAAATACTCATCAATTCTTTTATTTGCAATCTTTTGCCAGATGCATTCAAACTCTCCAAATCCTTTTCAGTAAAATCCAGTCTATACGTTTTCTGTAACACCCTTGACTTCTCTATATCTACTCCATATTCATTAGCAGCCTCTGTCAATTTCTCATGAAGATGTCTTGCTCTCCAAGTAATATTTTTGCACAAGAATAACAACTCTTCATCTCGATAACTACTCAATCTGTCTGGATTTATTGTACCAATAATCATCTCTTCCAGATCTACTCTCAGTTTACCCACATCTATGCCCTGTGGTTGAGGTTTTCACTTTTCCATCCCCCTTATCCAGTCATCTAACTCATCTGGTGAAGGTCCCATTGAACACACTGACACTGGAGTGACATTCTGCACTATTCTCCTTGGATCTAATTGCGCACCTCTCTTAGGGGTTTCAGTTATTATCTGACAAACTGGAAGATCAATTAATGAAGTACTTGTTTCAGCTTGTCCAGCCTGTTCATCTACGGTTATCTCCTCATTCCTGACACTTTTCACTGGGACTGTCAACGCATGTACTCTCTATATATTCTGATTTTCTCCATACAATGGAACTATGGGACCAATTGTTACCGGCACTGTTAATGCTTCGCATTCAGATTCAACTGATTAATTTTCTGAGTCAACTCCTCCCTTGCCTTATTCAACATGTCAATTTCACTCTCTTGTACTACTTTAGTAACTACCGGGACTTGTGGAACCTGTGGAATTAGTGGGGTTCCCATTAATGGTGCATTTGGAACTGTTTCACTTGAGTTTTCCTGATATGGTGGGGGTCTTTTAGTCAATATGTCATCTAACAACTCATCATCAGATTCACTCGGGTCAAAGTTTAATTCTGATGTCTCTACATTTTTCTTCTTTTCTTTACATTTGCCTCCAGTCGATTCCTCAGCAACTAAAACTGGGTACAAACCATCCGCTTTTACAGCTCTCCTCCATCTTTTCATTTGATCATCCCATCTTGCCTCAGCATACCTCGATATCATATTCCTGTATCTATTTCCATTCCTGAATTTCTCTCGTTTATATGCCTCATGTTCCCATTCCTCAAGCGCTTCATACTGAGTAGGTCTAGGATTTGGTTCTAGAGAATTCATTAATTCTCTCAAGTTCTCTAAAACCCTTACATTAAATGTACCATGTTTCGGAAAAGCTAAGACACCATCATCTTCCGTGTATCTCACCCAATTCTCTAACCAAGTACACGTATGGTAACCACGTTCCAACATCATAAAAGAAGCAGCCGTTCTTGGAGGTGGAATAGGAATTCCCTCTCTAGTAACTATTGGTTTGTCCTTTTTAAAGAAACCCTTTATCCTATTAATCATCTTCATTTTTCCGACTCTTCACGCTAAAATATATTTCAGTACTCTAACAACAAACTCTTTGTACTTCTGCTTATTCTATTTGCTAACCCTCGTCCAATACCAGCGCGACTCACACCAACCGTCCAATCAGAGCACTCTACGTGGTTAGTACCTCGGCCAATACCAGCGCGACTCACAGCAACCAACCAATCACGTTTCTCTGAGCACCCACTATCTGACCAATGTCAGCGCAGCTTTTTTTTTCTGACGTCAGTATTTCTCCTACTACTGACCCTCCCTTTACAAAATAATACGGCAATATATTTCTATACTTTTTCTCAACTAAATTTGTTAGAAAACAACACAGAACAAATGCTACCTTGTCTGTTCCGCTAAATAAAGAGATAGTCTTTCCTTTCAGAGAGAAATTCTTTCACTTCTAGTAAAATAACGACCAGCGCTATTCTGCACACAAACAAGCTACAGGTGGACTTGGTACTCCTCTAGGGATACTAGCCAAAGTTTCTGAAGAGGACTTTCACATGGAAAGAGGTCTTGGTACTCCTTTGGGGATGTAAGGCCAGAGTTTCAGAAGTGGACCCTTCACTATTTCAAGCAAATCTACTCTCAAACGAATAGTACCTAATATAACACCAACAGCCTTTCGCCGTTCAGTATTATAACAACAGACAAAGTACTTCTCCAGTGGGATACTTTTCCACACTATTCCTCTGCCTCTTCAGGCTAAAAACATTGTCCCAGGATCTCAGGTAACTCCGTACACGTACTTCTAGACAACATAGAACAAAATACTAACTTTTCATGTTAGGAACCAAATAATCAATAATCGATAATTATTACCAAACTAATCAATAATTTAACCATCCTCTGCTACCAGAAACTGATCGAGCGCCAATCAGGGATCAATAATCAATAATAATATAAACACTGGCCCATACTCATACACCAAACAACATCAAATCCCTGTTGCGCTGTTCAAGTTTGTGTTTAATCAGTTATTCATAAATACAGGCTCATATCCAACATGCTAAATAAAGAAACTGAACCTGTTTATCAACTCTTTCCTCTGGTCGATGAACCTAAAGTTGAGAAGTTGATGGTAATAATTAGTACTAATTGTCTATTTATACTACTTAATAAATAACAAACTCAGGGGCCGATTCCGATCTCGGCCGGTAGGGCTCCGAATCGGATTTGGCTTAACCGGATCCGATTCTGAGCCCTATTTCCCGACCGATTCGTACGCGCGTCCGGGCGAGCGAGTACGATGCAAAATCGCCGACCGACTCGTCCGGGTGTCCCGACCGCTCCGACCGACTCGTACCCGGGTCTAACCGCACCGACCGACTCGCTCGGACACGACTCGCACCACGCAATGGAGACGTTCCCCGGCCGGGTAAGTACGATGCGCGCCGCGAGCAGTCCGACAGAGCCGCGCACTCCGGCTCGAAAGAGCAGTCGGAGCCGTACTTTGGGGGTCCGTGTCGGACCCCCCTGTACGCGTAGCCGCGCGAGTCGCACACAGGGGGGACCCATGGGTCCCCCCTACCTGTGCGTGTATGGCACGAGTCGCTTCGCCGCATACACGCTGTAGGGGGCGCCCTTGTCTGCCTCGCACCCATTGAGTCAATGGGAGCCCGCGTACGCGTTGTACGACAGGCTCCCATTGACTTCAATGGGAGTCCGACCGAATCGAGTCCGATGGCATACGTGCGCATCGTACTCGTTCGGTCGGGCTGCACGGGTCCGATTCGGTCGGAAATCTCTCCGGGTCTGGCTCGGTCGGAGAGATTTCCGGCCCGAATCTGAATCGGCCCCTCAGTGTAAGGTTAACAATATTTATCGCAAAATAATGTGAAGGTAAAATGCTCATCCTGTACAGTTTTACAAGGTAAACAATGCATCAATCACAGAGAGAGAACATTATTCAAGGCAAACAGTGTCAAACTCAACATCAAAGACAAAATGCAAATGAGAGAGTGGATAGGCGGAGAGACAGTAGTTTCAGAGACAAAATACATTTGCAAATATTTATGCAAAGTACAGATCATTTAGCTATACTGACCCAAGAAATTCAGTGGAAAATCTACCCCCTGGCCACTGGAATAGATGGGGGTACCCCGAGAAGGTTCAGGGAACAAAGAGTAAGGCAGGATACTAGTTTCAGGACAGGAACAGGAAAACAAGTAGGCCTCTGTCTGGATACAGCAAACCGACGGACAACGATGATCTCCTTCTCTCTAGCCTCTCCCACGACGCGCGCCTCTCACCCCCCAGGCTCCCCAGTTATACTCTAAAAACCTACCATGTCCAACCCACCATTGTAGCAACATTTCTAGAAACCCAGTCTCTCATTGGTCAGTTTAGGGGGTGTTCTATCATACCCCCATAGTCACGTCCATGTTTTCACAGTATTCTTTGTTTTACATTTTTCACATTACGTTAACCAAGTCTCATGAATACACGTTTCCTCCAACAAGTAACATGTTGCAAGTCTCTACACTTCCATTGTTCGCCTCTGCCGCTTTTGTGGAAGAAGTTTGTACATTTTTAATGATATCACGGCCGTCTTTCCGTTACTTGGCAGACATACAATTCTTCTTGAAGGTTATTCAGTCTTTGCCTTCTTCATTCTCTCTTTTCTTAAAACTCGATTTTTCAGTTTATTTATTCGTATTATTTTATTTAACCCTCAACTGGCATTCAAGATGTAGGCTCATACTTGTTTTCTCTACGATGAACAAAACACAGACATTATTAATTTCATGAAATAAATTCCCACTGTTTACCACCCACCATTGCACTATCCCACGTTGTATTCCTAGCAAGAGCATTAATGTGCAAAAGCGGAATTATTATTTTTTCATTTCAAGCAGAATGCAAATGCGGCCTAGTTTTTCTTGCATTAGTCCACGCATTAGTGCACGCATGCACAAAAGCATTTCCCCGTGTTTTTGCACGTTATTTTCACAGCACACTGTTAGTAAGTGTTATCGAGGAGTTAATCCGAGCAGGTTTTATTTTCTCAAAACCCTGCTCCATCAGTTTCAAATCCCAAATCATATTGTTTTATCATTGTAGTGTAGAAGGAAAGTTTTAATAAACAATATATTGCATAATTCGAATTAATTTTACCGTAAACATTTGAAATTGAGTCTGAAATTGAAACTGAATTAAGAACAACTGCACAAACTTTGAAAAGAATTACCAAGTGAAGAGTGAAAGGACTGGAAGCCCATCCTAGATTCCGAATACGACCATCTGAGAGGCCACAGGACCCCAGGGGGTCACAAAGAATTAAGCACACAGGTGTGTGCCATAGATAGGAAATCTGGCAGGGAAGTGTGTGTGGCAGGAAGCTGCTCTGAGTGCCTGTGGGCAGCAGAGGTACAGATTGTCTCACTGCTGACTGGGGCAGAGAGAGGGCTACCGCTCTGGGAGTCTGGGGTGGATCTCTTTGCTGCAATGCCCAGGAGTGAAGATCTTTTTCTGATGTCTTGTTCATTCTTGAGCGGGAAGGGAACGAGGGGAATCTTATAAGCACAGAGTCCTGAGGCCCATTAACCAGAGAAAGAGGAGGGGCATATGTGTTCCAGACAAAGGCATCTCCCTTTAGTTTGGATCCCTGTTATATAAATCTGCTTTGAATGTGAGAGTCAAAATCTACTGTTAATGGTCATTTTCAGTTTGGGGAGCAAAGTGTGAGTAGTCTGCCCTATTTGGGATAGCTCATAGTTGGGAATAAGTGACCCATACCTATAAAGCTTAAATAATCCTCCACACATCTCTCCTTAAATCTTAAACCAGCATCAAACTAGCTTAGGACATTTATAGGTTTATCTTTAAAAGGACTGTTAGACCTGGCATCTTTTGGCGTGTTTCCCCTGTCTTTTTGCTTTCTGACCTCCCGGTTTTTACTGTGTTTTTGCTGGTTTAGTGTCTCTGTGCACTTTCTCACTGCTGTTCAGTGTTAAAGTGCAAGTGCTCCTATTGTACATTATATTATGGATTGGTGTTTCCATGAGTGGCATATTTGATTTACTGGTAAGTCCCTAGTAAAGTGCACTGAGCCTGCCAGGGCCTGTAAATAAAATGCTGCTAGTGGGCCTGCAGCACTAATTGTGCCACCCACACGAGCAGCCTTTCAAAGGGTTCTCAGATCTGCCACTGCAATGTCTGCCCGCAGTTTTTTCTGCCATGTCGACTTGGCAAGTGCACCTACTTGCCAAGCCCTAACCTTCCTTATTACTGCATGTCAGTCACCCCTAAGGTAGGCCCAAAGTACTCCCATGGGCAGGGTGCAGTGTATGTGAAAGGTAGGACATGTCCTGGTGTGTGTGATATATCCTGATAGTGAAATACAGTGTATTTCGTTTTTTCACTATTGAAAGGCTATCTGTCATAGGATAGAATGGAAGTTTACTTATACCATCTTATAAGCATAACTTCCCATTGGGACAAGATAGGAAGATGGAGTTTAGTATGCCTGAACTCAGAATATAAAGATGCATCTTTTAGTAAAGATGATATTTATATTGTGTGTTTGAAAATACCACTTTTAGAAAGTAGGTATTTTCTTGCTTAGCCATCCTGTGTGCCTCTGCTGGGTTGTGGATTGACTGTCTGGCTTTGGAGTGACAGGAGCTGAGGATGTGCATTCTCTTCAGACAGCCACTGGGGGGGTCGCGGTGTGTCCTGCCTCTCCTGGATGAGTCAGGGCTGGACTGAATAGACCTGGGCTGCATTTAGAGTAGTGGGAGGAGATTTCCTTGCACCTGAATGGGCCTGGTCTGCCGTGGACAATGCTGTCTCCACCTCCTGCTGGGAAGCTGGGCCAGAGAGGGCAAAACTGGTTTGGACTAAGCACAGACACTCTCTGCCTGAGAGAACAAAGAGAAATGCAGTATAAATATTGGGGCCCAGACCCCTGAACTTTAGAACTCGCTTGGATCAAGGAACCTGCCAAAAAGCTGGAAGAACTGCTAGGAGGAGTACTGCCCCGCTGTTGTGTTGTTGCTTTTTTGGGTTGGCCTGCAGTTGCTGCTTCTGCCTTGGGCAGTAAAAGGACTGGACTGAACTTTCTTCACTTGTGCTGAGTATCTCCAAGGGCTTGAAATAGAGCTTGCCTCCTGTTTACGAAGTCTCAGGGACAGCAAAGACTTCACCTACCTCTGGGGACCGCCTCTGGAACCGCGGTTTCAGTTACCACAGAGGGGGAAAGCAGCCGACTCCGTTGCTGGCTCCGTGTCCTGAAGGCACCGCAGAGGGCACCGCCGCATCTTGCACCACAAACCTGGTCTCAACGAAGATGACCGCCTCCACTGAGCCACTGCTCGCACCGTGACCTATGGGCACCTCACTCCGCACCGCCTCGCCTCAATTCACCATCCGAGTCTCACCAGCGCTGTCGCTGCCTGCTGACTTCGCCACGGTGCGCAAACAGAATATCGAGTTTTAAATGTCGACAAACACAACTATCGAGTTGGAAATATCGTGATGCAGAAATATCGACAGCAAGAATATCGTGGTCAAGAATATCGACTTGGAGGTAAGAAATATCGTTTTTGAAAATATCAAAGTCATTAATATCAGTTGCAAAAATATAGCTGTTTAAAATATCGATGTTTTAATTAGTGTTATGTATTTTAGTATGTATTTTAAATGTATGTGAACTATTTTTTTGTATAAGTATGGCTTTTGTTTTTTAATATATGTGTTAAATTTTTAGTAGTTATTAATTATATTTTAATTAAATTTTGTGTTTTTTAGTTCTGTAGCGGGTTGTGGGTTTATAGGGGAATAAGGTGGAAAGTAATTTAATTATAATAAATTAATTATTATTTTTTATTTATTAGTATTTATTAAATTTAGATTTCATAGTGTTAATTGTGGGAATTAATTTATTATTAATTATTAATTGGTTGTTAATTATTATTAATTGTTAATTATGTTAATTGTGTCTTTTTTTAGGAGCGGGTTGTGGATTTATAGGGGAATAGGGTGGGAAGTAATTTAATTATAATAATTTTTTTATTTTTTTTATTTATTAATATTTATTTAATTTACATTTTATAGTGTTAATTGTGGGAATTAATTTATTATTAATTATTTATTAATTGGTTGTTATTTATTATTAATTGATTAATTAGTAATTATGTTAATTGTGTCATTTTTGTAGGAGCGGGTTGTGGGTTTATAGGGGAATAGGGTGGGAAGTAATTTAATTTTAATAAATTCATTAATATTTTTTATTTATTAATATTTATTTAACTTATATTTTATAGTGTTAACTGTGGGAATTCATTTATTATTAATTAATTATTAATTGCTTGTTAATTATTAATAATTAATTAATTGGTAATCAATTATGTTAATTTTGTTATTTTTTTAGGAGCGGGTGGTGGGGTTTATAGGGGAATAGGGTGGGAAGTAATTTATTTATAATTAATTAATAATAATTTAATAATTAATGCTAACTAAATAATTAAAATGTAAATATGGCAATTGTGTAATTAATTTTAGATGTGAGTTGTGGGGTTTTTAGTGGTAAAGGGTGGGAAGTAATATCTTTTAAATTAATTAATAAGTTGTTAATTGATATTAATTTATTAATGTTAAATTAGTTGTGGGAATTGTGCAATGATTTTTAGGTGTGGGTTGTGGTGTTTATTGGGGTAGAGGGTGGAAAGTTATTTATGTTTAATTAATTAATAATTAGTTAATCATTAATATTAATTCATCAATTCATAAATATTTATGGTAATTGTTTATTTTTTCTATGTGGGTTTCGGTTTTATAGGGGTAACGTTTGGGGAGTAAATTAATTTTTATCTGTTTTAATTTGTTTTTTAATTAATTATATTTCTTTAATTGATACTTAATTGTGTCAATTATATAGGTACATTTGTTTTAAAATGTAGATGTGTGCTGTGAATTGTGTGGTGATATAGGGTAGGAAATAAAAAAGATTACATTTATGTAATAATTAATGGTTTGGTTATAAATAATTTCTATTAAAAATAGTTATTTGTTTGTAAATTATTTTTTTTTAAAATCTTTCTAGGTATTTGTTAGATCTTTTTAACATTATAATATGTTTTTATCTTTTGTAAATTTGTAATATTTTTAAATATGTTTTTTTTGTTTTTTAAAATCTTTTGTGTTGTAGTTGATATTTTGTTTGTTTTTAATTTTGAATTGACTCCAATGGGAATAATAATTTTTACCCCTCTGCTATCCCACACTTTCCCTACTGTTGCACTCACTGGAGTGGGAATAGTAATTTTTACCTCTCCGCTATCCAACACTTTCCCTACTGTTGCACTCACTGGTGTGTAAATAGTAATTTTTACTCCTCCGCTATCCAACACTTTCCCTACTGTGGCACTCACTGGAGTGGGAATAGTAATTTTTACCCCTTTGCTATCCAACACTTTTCCTACTGTTGCACTCACTGGAGTGGGAATAGTAATTTTTACCCCTCCGCTATCCAACATTTTCCCTACTGTTGCACTCACTGGAGTGGGAATAGTAATTTTTACCTCTCCGCTATCCAACACTTTCCCTACTGTTGCACTCACTGGTGTGTGAATAGTAATTTTTACTCCTCCACTATCCAACACTTTCCCTACTGTGGCACTCACTGGAGTGGGAATAGTAATTTTTACCCCTTTGCTATCCAACACTTTTCCTACTGTTGCGCTCACTGGAGTGGGAATAGTAATTTTTACCCCTCCGCTATCCAACATTTTCCCTACTGTTGCACTCACTGGAGTGGGAATAGTCATGTTTACCCCTCCGCTATCCAACATTTTCCCTACTGTTGCACTGACTGGAGTGGGAATATTAAGTTTTACCCCCCCGCTATCCAGCACTTTCCCTACTGTTGCACTCACTGGATTGGTAATAGTAATTTTTACCCCTCCGCTATCCAACACTTTCCCTACTGTTGCACTCACTGGAGTGGGAATAGTATTTTTTACCCCTTCACTATCCAACATTTTCTCTACTGTTGCACTCACTGGAGTGGGAATAGTTATTTTTACCCCTCCGCTATCCAACACTTTCCCTACTATTGCACTGAATGGAGTGCAAAATTTAATTTTAAAGACTATTAAATATTTTAATGTTTTAATTTATAATATAATGTTTTTTATTAGATGTTATGATATAGGTGTATGGATATATATATATGTTTATTTGTAAATTTTTATATATTTATAAAATGTAAAAATACATTAAAATTAATAGTTTATTATTTGTTTTAAAGTAAATATATATATATATATATATATATGTATATATATATATATATATATATATTACATTTTATATATGTATGTTTACATTTTTTTACATTCAATTTATTTCTTATATTTGCTAAAATGTATATTAAATCCAAATAATTTTTTTAAAGTTAATTTTATTATTTAATATATTTAACATTATTTTTTACATATATAAAAATATCGATATTTTGTACATCGATATTTTGTTTAGATATTTTTATACTTACCATTATAAATATAGGATGTCGATACTTTTGACATCGATATTTATGACTCGATATTTGTGTATGGGGATATTTTGGGCATCGATATTCTATCAGTGAACCCTTCGCCACCCATGACAGCACCGTGGCTTGGGGGCACTGCTCGTAAGTCTCACGACGCACTGTCCCGTCCCACACCGCAGTCCGGACCGACCGACGCCAGCTCCCCGCAACTGGCTCTGTCGCCTGCACCATGATCTGACAGCACCGCAACAAGCACCGCCTTCACTCCGCATTGCAGCCCTGGTCTCACGAACGCTGCTGGACGACCGTCACCGAGCCGTTGCCTGCACCGTGCCTTAAGGGCACAGCACACCGCACCGCTACGCTTCACATCGCAACTGCGACGGTTGCCACGACCGGCCAGCACCAACGGGATCGTACTGTTTACGAGTCTGCCGACACCACGACCGACGCGGTCGGACGGAACTGTTGGATTCTGTTTTTTTCAGCACCACGGTAGTACCGGATGGAGCTACCAACTTCAAGGAACTGCATTTTTAAGGTTATTCTTGCAAAGTGCATATTTGTAAGTACTGTATGTTGGATTTTTATCGTTTTGGTCTGTTTTGAATATATAAAGTATTGGATATTTTTCTAAACTGGTGTGGTGTCCTTTTGTAGTGTTTTCACTGTGTTACTGTTATTATGTGCAAATACTTTACACACTGCCTCTGAGATAAGCCTGACTGCTCGTGCCAAGCTACCAAGGCAGTGAGCATGGGTTATTTCAGTAGTGTATCCCCCTTACCTTGGCTAGAAGGATGGGTCAATACTTGGACAAAGGTGCAAATCATTGCCAACTAGAGACCCCCATTTCTAACAGGGACCATCTGGTGAATGGCATCACAATAGCTCTCAAACCCCAGCAGACGTCATCAAAGAAAGAAACATTCTAGAGCACCTATTGTTGTTGGTGATTGCTAGTGATACAGGATTGGGTGAAGAGAACTGCTTTATCTTTTCCCTAGATGTCCTCTTTAGTATCTAGTCTTATGCATACTCTCAACTATGCCTTTGTTCACCATGGCATACATAGCACCTAAATTGTCATTTTATGAAGTTCACATGACTATCTCAACATACATGTTAAAACATTCCATTTTCCGAATAATGGTAGCAGTGAGACTAAACACACTAAAAGTTTGAATTAAGAAGAATAAGTGCAGTATTGTGGTAGCATAAAGATACTCTAAAATATAGACACTCCAAAACGTACCTTAATCAAAGTACCCACATTTCGCTGGATCGAAGACAGAGACAGTATTAAACCTCAATCTCATGAGGCAATGTGCCCCCACGTCAAGGCACCTCCGAAAGCATCAAGAACCAAAAATACAATTCCTTAAGTAAATGGGCCCACTCAATAATTGAATTATAGATCAATGGAAAAGTTAAAGAATTTTATTACAGAATTCAAAAATGAAAGCAATACAGACTCAATGCTATGAAGGATTTCAATGCAGAGTTATACAGAGAATGCAAAAATCAAAAATTATTCTAAGGCAGCAAAATCAGGAGAGTAACAGACACCATCCCTAGAAGAACAGGAAAGTTGCCTCAAAATTTGTAGCTCACCTCCATAATCAAGGGGTATTCATACATTATTTTTGCATATGAAATTACAGGACCTGCAGACTCACTGTGGTGGAAGCAAATGTATCATCTCATCAGCAAATCAGAGAACATGAAAAATAAACGTAATATTACCTTAGCACCCAAGCACTATCCCACTACATGAATAATTATTCAGCACCCGCTATGCTAATGTCACCCGTGATGCTCGAACAAAACATGATACATTAACAATAATGTGTTATGTGAATGAATAGGGCACAGTGAACAAACAGAAGGACCTTGGAAAATGCTCTATGTTGGGGCTGAACTAGGGGAAGTTCATTGAGAGCAGAATAACAATAACAGTGGAAATAAACAAGTACATCTCAGCTTAACTGTGTGCTGTGGAGTTTACGAGGAGAGACGGTGGGCGAGGAGAAGCAGGATGAGTGACAGTTATTGTTGGACTTGACCCTTTTAGCAGGGTCATCCATGAACTTTTTGCCTTCCTCCTGCACTTTTTCTGACCTGTTTGTGTTGGTTTTATGACTCTGGGCACTTTACCACTGCTGATCAATGCTAAAGTGCATATGCTCTCTGTTATAAATTGATGTATGGATTAGTGACTCCATGGTTGGCTGGTTTGGTTTACTTGTCAGACCCTAGTACAAGTGCACTGTGTGTGCCCAGGGCTTGAAAATCAAATGCTGCTGGTGGGCTTGCAGCACTGGTTGTGCCACCCACAGAAGCAGCCTGTAAAGTGTGTCTCAGGCCTGCCATTGCAGAGCCTGTGTGCAGTCTGGTACTGCCATGTTGACTGGGCAAGTGCACCCACTTGCCAGTCCCTAAACCTTCCCTTTTCTTCATATCAGATACCCCTATGGTAGGCCCAAGGGCAGGGTGCATTGTAAGTATAAGGTAGGACATGCCCTGGTGTGTGTGGCATGTCCTGATAGTGAATTACAGCCAATTTCGTTTTTCACTATTGCAAGGCTACCTGTTTCCATAGGCCAGAATGGGCAGTTTGATTATAACATCTTATAATCCTAACTGACCCAGGGAACATGGTAGAAAAACGAATTTAGTATGCCTGAACTCAGAATGATAAAATACATCGTTTAGTGAAGTTGGTTTTAACATTCTGGGGCCGATTCCGATTCAGGCCGGAAATCACTCCGACCGAGCCGGACCCGGAGAGATTTCCGACCGAATCGGACTCTGGCAGTCCGACCGAACGAGTACGATGCGCACGCATGCAATCGGACTCATGTCGGTCGGACTCCCATTGAAGTCAATGGGACCCAGACGTACAACGCGTACGTGGGCTCCCATTGACTCAATGGGTGCGAGGCGAACAAGGGCGCCCCCTACAGCGGGTACGCCTCCATGTGACTCGCGGCGTACATGCACAGGTAGGGGGGACCCATGGGTCCCCCCTGAGTGCGACTCGCGCGGCTACGCGTACAGGGGGGTCCGACACGGACCCCCAAAGTCCGGCTCCGACTGCTCTTTCGAGCCGGACGGCGCGAGTCGGTCGGACTGCTCGAGGCGCGCATCGTACTTGCCCGGCCGGGGAACGTCTCCATTGCGCGGTGAGAGTCGTGTCCGTGAGAGTCGGTCGGAGCGGTCGGACCCGGGAACGAGTCGGTCGGCGATTTCGCGTGCGGTCGCATCGTACTCGCTCGGCCGGACGCACGTACGAATCGGTCGGGAAAGAGGGCTCCGAATCGGATCCGGTTAAGCCGAATACGATTCGGTGCCCTACCGGCCGAGATCGGAATCGGCCCCAAAGTGTTTGAAAATACCACTTTTAGAAAGTAGGTATTTTCTTGCCTAACCATCAAGCCTGCCTCTGCTAGGTTGTGTATTCCTTGTCTGGGGTTTGAGTGACAGGGTCTAGGGGATTCCAGGAGACAGGGTGAGTCAGCACAGGGCTGAATAGAGAGATCTCCATGTAGAGTGGTGGGAGGAGTTGCACCTGGGGTCTGAATAGGGCTGTGCCTTCCCTCCACAATGCTGGCTCCACCTCCTGTGGTGCGTCTGATGTCCCTGGCCTACACTGTCAAAGGAAAGAAGGAGTCCTGTAAACAAAGTGCTCCAGGACTGACCAGAACTGGTTTGGACTAGGCAAAGGCCTCTCTGCCTTCAGAGAACAAAGAGAATATGAGTATAAAAGGGGGACCCAGACCCCAGAACTTTAGATCACTTTTGGGAAACAAGAAGAACCTTTGCTGAGGAGAGGAACCAGAGAGAAACTGAAGGAGGAGACTATCCCTAAGCTGAGTGCTGTTTGGGGATTGGCCTGCAGTGGTTGCCTGACTGCCAAAGAAAGGAGAAAGGAACTTTGTGCTACTTTCATCAACTTGTAAAGGATCTCCAAGGGCTTGAAGATAGAGCTTGCCTCCTGCTGAAGTCTCAGGGACAACAGACTTCACCAACCAGCTCCCCAGAGTTCTTTTGAAGTGCCTGCTGTTGTGCTGGGCCTTCTGAGGGACTGCGTGTCACAAGGAGCTGGAAGCGCGACTCACGAAGAAGCGTGACGCTGCCGCAGCCGCTGCCGTCGCATCACTGAAGAAGGGTGTCGCTGCTGCCGCTGTCGCTTCGCAGAAGCGCCTCGCATCGCCGGAGAAGAGTGTCGCAGTCGCAGCAGACGCCGTCGCATCATCGGAGAAGCGTGTCGCCGCCGCAGCCGCTGTCGTCGCATCACGGAAGAAGGGTGTCGCCGCTGCCGCATCGCCGAAGCGCCTCGCATCACCGGAGAAGAGTGTCGCCGTCGCAGCAGACGCCGTCGCATCACCGGAGAAGCGTGTCGCAGGGCCTGTCGCGGCTCAGAAGAATCGTTGAGTCGCCGCACGGCCGTCGGGCGTGCACGCATCGTGTCGCATCAAGAAGAAGACGCCATTTTGTTTCATTGCACCAGATCTTCATCGCATCACGGCGCTGCTGGTCGCATCGCCACGGAAGCGCAGTAAGAAACCGACGCCTCACCTCCCCACGCGGAGAAGAACCGACGCATCCCCTACGCAGCAGTAGGGACCCGACGCATCACCGTTCTTGCGTGTAAGGAACCGACGCATCACCTTCCCTGCAACACTTTCATTGTACAGCGTTACGCATCCAAAGGTACATTGAACTCAAAGTGTCGCATTTTACATCTAAATCGAACTAAGCTATTTCTACCATTTTTGAAGTACAGTATTGTGGATTTTTGTCGTTTGTGGTCTTGTGTTAAGTCTATATAAAAAATATTTATTTTTGATATACAACCTGTGTGGTGTCCATCTGTAGTGTTGTCACTATATTACTGTATGTGTTCACAAATGCTTTACACACTGCCTCTGAGATAAGCCTGCCTGCTCGTGCCAAGCTACCAAGGGGGTGAGCAGGGGTTATTTTAGGAGTGTACCCCCTTACCCTGACTAGAAGCAAGGGTCCCTATTTGGTCAAAGGTACCTACCTCTGCCAACTAGAGACCCCCAGTTCTAACATTGGTGGGCAGCGGTGAGGATTCTGGACTTGCATTTGTGACTCATATACAGTGATTGGTGAACACTACTAGTGAGTGCAGACCAAAACGCAACCACATACTTTTGGTAGATTGTTTTTCCTGGGATTTTCTATTTTTGCAAAGAACTGCCAAGTTTAGCCACCATGAGTAAAGCAGCATCCATTGCATCTATTGATTGGGATTTTGAGGAGGAGAAACTAGAAAGCTACAATGTGAGACAGCTGAAGCACTTCTGCAGGAGATTTAAAGTTGCTATGACCGGTCTCACCAAGAAGGATGAGTTCCAAAAGGCGCTGAGGGCCTGGGTGGAAGCAAGAGGTACCCCTGAGCCTGAGGAAGAGGCTGAGGATGCAGATGAGCAGCTGGAAGGGCCATTGGGTCCAGGGGGGAGGAGAGTAACTTCCCCAGCAGGTAGCAGTGTTTCTGCCAAGGGCCTGTCCCCAGAGGAGCTGGAGGACAGGGAGAAAAGTAGGATGCACAAAATGGAGCTGGCCAAGCTCAAGATGGTGTAGTGTGGTTTGAGGCCTCATTGTCTACATTGCTAAGTTAGCTTAGGCCTGGCTGCCATGATGCCCTTTTTGCACGCGTTACTTTGTGACTTTGTTTTTCCAGACTCTGCTTGTGCCCGGCTATATTAGAACTGTCTGCCTTTTTGTCTTTCACCTTTTCTCCTGGTCCCTGTGGGTTTCGTCTGCACATCATGTACAAGGTCGAAAAACAACGTCCCTTGTTATTGCTGATCTGGTCAGCCCCTCTCACTTAGACATAACACAAAATACAGCTGCACTGGAGAAATTTGTGTGCTTTTAATATTGTGATCTCGCTGTTTGTGACACTTGGAGAAAAACTTTTCCAGGGAGAAGAGCTGTGCTTGTCTGATGATGTAAACCTTGCATCTAGATATTGAGGTATGGGGGTCCGCCTGACAAAGCCCTTCTATTTTTATAATAAACTAGTTATTAGCATGGGGAGGGTGGTAAGGCTATTTAGCCCGATATCCACTGTCTTTATATAATGCTGTCCCCGTTTGTATTCTATGGAATTGTAACTATGCTTCTTATTTTATCATTATGCATTATGCTGATAGTACTGGCACGTGTACTGTATCTTAGAGCACAATAGTTGAAATAAACATTTTAAACTATACTGTGTCTCTTATTACGCACGTTGTGGACAAGTATGAGTGAGTTATGAAAGAGTGTTCTTGCTCCCGCGAGTCCTGAGAGAGACCGTGTTCTGGGTTGTCTAATCATTGGTAGCTCCGCTGCGAATGAGACGCTAAAGCTAGTCGGATTGGGATTGTGGGTACTGAGGTGCATGGTTGGTTCACCACTATACTCCGAGGTCCTATTATCCTGTGCATAGCTCTGTATATGTGCAGAATCCCTACAACATGGCGCCACCAACGTGGTGGGCTTCTTATCTGCGAGATGCTTGAGTAGTGCTTGTGCTTGTCCACAACACCCTTCGCATACGCTTCCGGAAACGTGTGTGAGGGTGAAACCTCCTATATTGATGTTTTTATAGGTTTATTCAAGCTTGAAGTTATTAAAAGGTGTTTAAGTTAACCCTATATTGCGCTGCCTCACATTAGGTTGTCAATCATTTCTGGTCCTAATGGCGAATGTAAATATACCGGCACATAGCCGCGCTGCGCTCCGGGCTCACTTATTGGCTTATGGAGTGCCCGACGCGGGTGTCGCACTCATCTTTGTGGTGCAGGCTGACCCGGCTCACCACTTTGAGGTGTTTTACTCTTGGGTCACTTTTCCGGCGGTGGATGGAGCGGACGACTTGTTTCATGTGTACGCTCCCACTGCCCTACCCAATGCTTATCGGCCTTATCAGGCTCTTGAAGTACCACTTACGGCATGGCAACACCGTATTTGGTTTAATGACGCCCTCCCACATCCGGTCACCTCGGTTCGTTTAGGCCCCTTATCAATAGACGGGGCCACTTGGCCAGTCTTGGCCGGGTATACCCCACATCCGCGTTATTTGACGCTTGCGGTTGATGAACTGCATGCATTGCATACGTCTTTAATCCGCGTGCACAGAGCTTTGGTGCAATATGTTAAAGGCAACGTCCAGGGAGCCCCTCCTGGAGTTGCAGCGCATCCAGCTGGACCGGGCGGTGTAACCATAAGTCCCGTCATGGTTAATTCGGTGATGGGCAAGCGCCCACAAAATAAGGATGATTTACCTTATTGGCTTGCAGAAAAATTTGACCAGCTGGAGGCAGTTTTTCCCAATACTTCTCCTGTGGACAAACACAGGATTTTAACGATTAGTTTGCCAAAAGACTTAGGGGCCGATTCCGATCTCGGCCGGTAGTGCTCCGAATCGGATTCGGATTCACCGGATCCGATTCGGAGCCCTGTTTCCCGACCGAATCGTACGCGGGTCCGGCCGAGTGAGTACGATGCAAGCACCCGCGAAATCACCGACCGACTCGAACGCGGCTTCAACACGCTCCGACCGACTCGCATGGACACGACTCGCACCGCGCTATGGAGACGTTTCCCGGCCGGGTAAGTACGATGCGCGCCGCGAGCAGTCCGACCGACTCGCACCGTCCGGCTCGAAAAAGCTGTCGGAGCCGGTCATTGGGGGTCCGCGTCGGACCCCCCTGTACACGTAGGCGCGCGAGTCGCACACAGGGGGACCCATGGGTCCCCCTACCTGTGCATGTATGCCGCGATGCGCATGGACGCGTACACGCTGTAGGGGCGCCCTTGTCCGCCTCGCACCCATTGAGTCAATGGGAGCCCGCGTACGCGTTGTACGACCGGCTCCCATTGACTTCAATGGGAGTCCGACCGAATCGAGTCCGATAGCATGCGAATGCATCGTACTCGTCCGGTCGGACTGCTAGGGTCCGATTCGGTCGGAATTCTCTCCGGGTCCGGCTCGGTCGGAGAGATTTCCGGCCGGAATCGGAATCGGCCCCATAATTCCCGAGTTGGCAGAATGCAACAACTGGGGCAAGGTATTTGCAGAAGTATATGCGAAGTGTTTTGGCACCCCTTCCATGACGGTACTCCCCTCTGTAATTAAACGAGTGCAGGATGAACATGGCCCTGAAGCGGCTGTGGAATTGGGGATGAGACTGGTGGGAGTGTTCGATGTAGTGGCTGATCTAATCCTTGCGAACGTCAAGGGTGATGCAGTTAACTTTCAAGTAGCTAATGCTTTGGCTTTAGTCCCAGAACCGGACAAGCCACACGAATTACCGAAAATTATTGCCCAGGCTTACAAAACCATTGCCCGCAATAGTCTGGGAGTTAAGCCTTTTGCTAAAACGCAAACTCAATCACAGCCACAACAAAAAACTCAGTCTGAGAAAGATGAAAAACCGTTCTTCACTAAAAAGAGCTGGAGGTTGAAGAAACAGGGTAAGCAACAGAAACAACCAGGGTCGCGTGCCGCGTCCCCGGTTTCCATATCTTCTGAAAGCACTTATGATTTGCGCGACAGGGCAAGAATTAAATCTACAGATAGATTTCAGGTCCCTGACTCGCGTTCTCCTCGTTCTCCACAGGCACCATCGACCTCCCAGACTGGTGGAGGAGATCGCCAGGATAGAGGCAGGGGTTGTGAGGCTCCACAGGGATGAGACCAACCTCGACAACAAGTCCGAGGGAAACCAGAAGAATTTCCACGTTCTCGCCCATAGTTTCAGAAGAAAAAAGTTGCAACAGTAACAGCGAGGTATGCCACAGACGGTGAGAACGAGACTCCTGAATTGGACGTGGGCAGTGACGCTACTAGACAGCGCCGCGGAAGTTACCATAGTGCGGGAGGCACTGCATCCTCATGTGGAGGCGACAGCAACTGATACATTCATTACTGTCGAGACAGCTGATACACGAGTGGCACCCCCTGACAGACTATTCAATATTGTCATTCAAATAGAAGGTGACGTTGAGCATGTTATTAAAGGGATTTTTTGGGAGAATCTGACCTCTTCTTACGATATTTTGTTGGCAGAGGCGGATTGGCCGCCCCCATTCGTACTTGCTGCTCATAGAGGGGAGGAGGTAATCCTTCCGAGCTTTTCTCGTCATGTCCCCAAGGACAAAGCGGAGGCTCTCGCAGCTGAATGGGCTGGGGCCCTGGCTCCGGCATTATACCGTAATCACGTGGGCTGGGATGAAGACTCTCCACCCCATGATATACCAT
This sequence comes from Calotriton arnoldi, assembly GCA_963921515.1. Lineage (NCBI taxonomy): Eukaryota > Metazoa > Chordata > Amphibia > Caudata > Salamandridae > Calotriton > Calotriton arnoldi. The sequence continues at coordinate 1,670,504 of CAWUFW010003236.1, forward strand.
TGCGGTCTCTGCCACAGCCACAACCCCAATATCCCATCCGGCGGGAAGCTAAAGGTCCCATTTCCGACATTCTGACAAAGTTAGAATATCAAGGAGTAATTGAAACATGCGTATCACCAATGAACAATCCCCTTTTTGCGGTTTCTAAACCCGATGGATCGTACCGCCTAGTTTTGGATTACCGACATTTGAACTCTCACTGTCGGACCTTTGCGGTACAAAATACCCACAGTTCTGCGCTTGTAGACAGTCTTGTTCGTAAAAAATATAAAACGACACTTGACCTATCCAATGGATTTTACACGCACAATTTGTCCCCGGAGTGCAGCCAATGGAGCGCTTTCACTTCCGGTGGAAAACAAATAACATTTCGGCGTTTGCCCATGGGCTACAAGAACAGCCCGGGGGTCTTCGCCACCCGTGTTGTCTCTTTGTTGGACAGCATAGACCCAGATGCGTGTTCGTACGTCGACGATATCTATCTGACAGACGACTAATTATGGCCGCATCTTTCCCGTGTGGACCGCATTATTCTTGAATTTGCGGACTTAGGATACAAATTTAATTTTGCCAAATCTCACATTGCTGAATTTACCGTTTTGTTTTTGGGCTATGAGCTCAACAATGAAGGTAGGGGCTTAGCTCCCCATTTCTTGGAGAAGTGCGCACTTTTGCGCCCTCCAACCACTCTGAAGAAACTTCAGTCATTACTGGGTTTTCTAAACTTCGGGCGTACTTACATTCCCGAATATGCCCAGCGTATCAAGCCTCTTTATGCCTTGATACAACCTAACTTTTCGAAGTCATGCTGGCTTCCTGAGCATTCCTCTATACTGCAATCTCTGCAGTCAGATCTACTCGAATCTAGATTCTTGTTGACTCGTGATAACCACACGAACCTGGTGATTAGAATCGTTCCAGGGGCAGTGGGTTTCACGTACTTAACCTTTAACGAAGGTGACACAGTACCGTTTGCATACAAGTCACATCTTTACACTTCAGCGGAGTTGCGCTTTTCCTCTGTGGAGAAAGTTTTGACTGCAGTGCAAATGGTGATTCTAAAGGAACGCGCACTGGCACAGGAAAAACGCATTTTGGTGGTAACACCATATCCTGCCCTTGAGGCAGTGACGAAGGCAAGTGTCCCGAACTCTAAGGCTTTGCACCCCCGTTGGATACAATGGGCTACATCTCTGACGTCCCCGGATGTCACTTTTATCTTTGATTCCTCTCTTCAGACACAGGAGTTCTTACAGTATGAATTTGTTCATCCTCCTCCTCTGTCTTTGCTGCCGCTTGAGGAGTACAAGTGCATTATTTACACCGATGGTTCGGCACAACCGGCCACGGGTTCAAAGCATGCTTATTCCGCAGCGTGTGCTATTGTTGCAGGTAATATGGTGAATGGAGAGTTTCAAGTCGAATGTAGTGCACACACAGGCACTAGGAGACAGTACTGCACAATTGGCCGAGCTGCGTGCTTTGGTGCTCGCACTTGAGTTTGCGAATCCAGACGTGATGACTCTTATTGTATGCGATTCTTACTACTGTGTTCAATCATTTAATGACAACCTCTTCTTTTGGTCGCAAAACGACTATAGAGATGCTAAAGGCAGCACAATTAAGCATAAAACGCTTTGGGTTCGAGTGGCAGATCTTAAACAACGTTTGCCTCTCACACAGGTGATTCACACCCTTGGCCACCAGCGTGTGGGCGCACACACGGTAGGTAACAGTTTGGCAGATGAAGCTGCCAAATCCGCAGTAGCCACGTGCTCAGTAGCAGCAGTTACAAGATCCATGACAAAAATAGATAATGAGATTTTGGCAGCTATTGCTGCAACAAAGGAAGGTGCTAATTACCCACGGGGTTACCCTTCCAAATACTCTTATCACTTAGGTCCCGAACAGGTTCCTTACGTAAGAATTCCAGACGTTGGTGATCGGCTGATTCCCAACGCGGACCGCAGACCTTCCTTAATAACGGCCGCACACGAAGGCTTGGCTTCGGCCCATGCTGGAGTATCTGCGACTGTTTCCATCTTGCAGCAGCATTACTGGTGGCGTGGTTTATATAAACAGACCCGTACTTATGTGCTTTCTTGTGACGTTTGTCAGCAAATTAAGCCTTCGACGGTTACACGACCACCACAAACACAGCTCTGCATTTCTAACAAACCTTTTGGGTGTGTTTACCTTGATCACTGCGGTCCATTTTCTTCTGACACTGCATATAAATACATCTTAGTTGCAGTGGATTCGTGCACACGTTTCATCTGGGTTTGGCCACAACGGAGTGCTGACGCTCGAAATGTCATAAGGGATTTGCGTGTCTTTGTGGGAATTTTTGCCTGTGGCACCTTCCATTCCGACCAAGGTCCGGCGTCCGCCTCTAAGGCGTACAAGGACGCAATGGGGACACTGGGGGTGCGGGTGCAATTTTCGTCTCCATATAGACCTGAGGGTAATTCGATTGTGGAGCGAATGAACCGTGACTTAAAGCAATCCTTGACAGCTAGAGTCTTAGGTACTGGCAGGAACTGGCTGGCCCACTTGTATAGCGTACAACGTGCACTTAATAATCTCCCTAGAAGATCTCTGGGTGGGCGGACCCCATACGAAATGCTCTTTGGCATCCAAATGTTTGTGCCAGACCTTGATGGTCTAGACATGGCGGCGAGTGCCGCAATCTTTGACGTAGATAATCATTCTACTATGTTGCAGGACTTACAAGAAGCCCGTGACCAACTTGCAAGCGAACATTTACCTTCAGCCACAGACGCTGCATTGCAGATTCTGGTTGCCGGCTGGCTTCCGAAGGTTTGCAAACGAACATTTACCTTCAGCCACAGACGCTGCGTTGCAGATTCCGGTTGCTGGCTGGCTTCCGAAGGTTGGGGATCTGGTCCGAGAGAAGGTGGAGAACAAAAAAGAATTTGGCCCCTCTTATCGTGCATTGGTTCCAGTCCTTGGCTTGAAGGGTACTCGTACTGTCATCTTACCACCGCTTCCTGGTCGCAAAGACAACAAATACATCTCAGTGGACAATGTCAAGCTACAACATCTGGCCGACCCTGAATAGCGTAACACCAGCGGTCTCCTGTCCAGCCATTTCTAGGACTCAAGTTTGTGGCCCTCCAGCCTACACGGACGCTGATGTTGCCATTGAGATGGTCGATTTGCCTGATCGCCTGCTCGACTTCCCGGCTTCCTCCTGCAATGAGGAGACCGAGTATACGTACCCCGCAAACGAGTCGGTGGCTCATCTACCTACCACTCCACTGAGCCCTACCCGTTTTTCCTTTGATTCGACTTCCACCTCATCACTTATTCCATCCAACTTCAGCATTTTTATATCGTGGTTCAGAGACAATTTTTTAGTCCCACCATGGACGTACATCTGGTTGGTGCTGTTCCTGATTTTTCTGTTCATGTCCATTGGCTTTGTGACAGTTTTTTTCTTGCTCATTAATGGTCACTATTTACCAGAACGCTCTACAGTGAACTGTGTCGCTGGAACTTTGGCTCCGCATTCTTCCTCTCACATCATGAAGCGTGACCACACATTTGTGAACATTTCAGCTTTCCCAGTCGCTGATGGCATCGTATGGGATGCGGTAAATTTCCAAATTCATAGACCAACCGAGATTATTAATGTACCGAATGTCCTCCGTGTTTCAATGGGTGATGTCGTTAAAAGTAATATTTATTCTGACGATTGGGATGTGCATGCCGTTGAATCGTTATTCTCTGATTTGAAATATTATGCTGCTTTTAATGCTGAAGATTTGTATTTAAATTCTGCAAGTTATGCTGACTTATATTGTTACCAGCATTGGGGCAACCACTTTCTCCATAAACTAAGTACTCTTCGGGGTCCTTTTAATTTTACCCAATGGGAACATTGTCCGACCCCTTTGCCAGGTAGCTCACAAACTCTTCGAAGTAAATTTACTTACTTTACAGACTTTGATAGATCAAACCCTGGGTCCTATTATTTTAAATTGAACACTTCGTCCGCTCAGAAGATCATGTTGACCCACACCAAATTGCTATATTCGGGTTCCTTCTTGAACGCATTAGCAGTGGGTGGTTATGAACACTGGCAGGACACCATAGACTTAAAGTCTATTTGGGGCACCAAATCATGGCAGGTCCGAGGCACGGAAGCCTTACACCGTGCTTGCCTCATCCCGGCCCAAATTTTGTTTTTAAATCATACGATCTATCAAACGACCTGTTGGGGTTTGGATACTTCTAAACAATTGAATGCGCCCTCCATTCCCGCATTGTCTTCCACTCCAAACGTGAGCTTGCATTTTAATATTTCACTTGCCAATTTGCAAGCTCTGCTTCAAAACAATTCGTTTAATATCTCTACTTTTGTTCTGTCACACTGGTTGGCTTGGCCCATAGCATCAAATGCCTGCCAACTGCGTTTTCATGGCTCGGCTCCTGGTTACAAACAGGATAGGCCAGATCCGAGGTTTTCTGACTCTCGTACTGTTACAACATATTCTGTTGGTAAATTGTGTAAACAGTGGTTGCAGCACTCTTCATTGGATTCGGTAAAACAACATTTATCCCTCCTATCAGGCAACATTGATCTGTCTGACTTTGTTCTGGGGCCTCGTGGTCCTCGACCTAAGAGATTCATTTATGAAACTTACAATGAACTCTGGAAGCTGTCGCAAATTGAAGCTGCTTCCCGTCTCCGGGAAATCGATCAAGCAAATCTAGAAAAAGTGCTTGCTGTTGTTGACAATAGTATTAATACCCTGTCTTCCCCCATTTACACATTAGAGAATATTGTTTCCTCTGTTGTTGATATTGTACAAGATGATGTGTCTGTGTTATATCATGGTCAGAATCAATTGCGTTCAGTGATGCAGTTTGCATGGACTTTGCAATCACTAAAAATGGGTAAAGTTCCTTGGCATTTTTTGAACACCTCTGCCTTATTCTTGCCGTTTAATTTAACTGAAAAACAGCAATTCATGTCCATGAAAGATGCAACATACACACTGTTACATATCGAGAAGACAGAGCCGTTACCATTCTCTGTGGCGGAGTTGGACTCTGCAGTGTGGCTAGTTCACAGGGTTATCGCTTTGCCTTTTTCTTTATTTGAGTTTAGTTCCTGCATGAAGCATTATCCTGTTGGCCGTTTTCAGCCTTTAGGCAGTGCCTTCTTGCATGAACTTTGGTCCCTGCCTTTCATGTACAGATGCCTTAGGGACGGGAAAGAAGTTTTTCTCACAGGAGAGTCGTGCGATTCTACAGTGGGTCATTCCCTAATTTGTAAGAACATTAAATTGCACGGAGCTTGTAATGTTTCCGCTCCGAATCTTGCATGTGTTTTAAAAGTCATTCCTGCTCCTGTTATATCACCTACTTTCACTGTGCTTGCAAATGGTAGCTATCTCCTTCTGAATAATCAGGACTGCTGTGGAATGCGGGCCGGCATCCCTTATATTGTAACAGTTTCCCACAGGGTTGTGTGCTGCAAAAATGTGCTTTTTCCTCCCCCGCACGACATCATAGATAGTTCCATTTGGCCTTCCATACCAACGTTGAAGGCGGATTTCAATAAATTGAGCAGAATAAAGGCGCTATTATTAAACCAGGAGGTTATGCTCACTTCTGCACGGGAGACCTTCGTGCTCCAGGTGGCTAGTACCCACAGTGAGATAAGGGCTCTTTTGAACACGAACCTCCCACAGCATTTCGGTGAACTGATTCACCGCGTCTTTAATGCTTCTAGTACGGAAGGTCTTGTGCACTTTTTAAAGTTGTGGGCTCTGGCCTTGTTACCTCCTTTCAAACTATATTTGGTGTAATTCCGGCTTTTATTCATTCTATTTTTTCCAGCGTCTTTGGCGGCTTTCCGTTGCTCCTCGCCTTAGCGGCTGGTATATTGCTTTTGGTTTGTTTGCTGCGCAATGGCTGCACTTCCTGGGGGCCCACTCGACCAAGGTCGGCTCCGGATGCTCCGTGAACGCATGCTTCTCAGCTTCGGCATCCTACCATTGGCGACACTCAGTGTGTCCTATCGACTTTCTTTTCGCTTTGCGTATTTCACTTGCTTGCAACCTGTGATGTCTTGCTTAAGATGTCCTTTCTCTTGGTCCTTGGATGTTTGCCTCTCCAATACGTCTCTGTCGGACCCGGATTTTGCCCAGTTGATGGGTCCCTTTTAGGCCCATGAACAGGACTGTTCCGGCACTGGCTTGATGGCGCGTGCGGCTGCACTTGGAATTTTGGCGCAATGGGATATCTGGGCGGCTGCTCAGAATCTCCTACAACACAGTTATATTTAGTATCACGCAAGTTGTCCCGCAATGCTGATCACTGCTCCCTCTTGTGAGGAACATGAATGCAGTTTTGATTTGTTGAACTGGATGGCGTCTCTATTTTCAGACGATTCCAACGATGTCCTCTTGGAAGGTGTGGCAGTGTTCTGCACTTACACTCTATTGGATTAGGGGCCTTCGCTTTCAGCGTCCTGCATTTCTGGATTTTTTTTCCTGTGGGCCCTGATTTCTGGCCCTACCTGGAATTTTTTTTATCCTGAACTTTTTTTCCATTCACTGTCCTTCATTGGGGACTATTAATAAATAGCCGTTTACATTCTGCTCCATCTATTTGAACTCTGTTTTCGTCCTATGTCTTGGCCTATGGACTGACCAGGGGAGGGTGTAGTGTGGTTTGTGGCCTCATTGTCTACATTGCTAAGTTAGCTTAGGCCTGGCTGCCATGATGCCCTTTTTGAACACGTTACTTTGTGACTTTGTTTTTCCAGACTCTGCTTGTGCCCGGCTATATTAGAACTGTCTGCCTTTTTGTTTTTCACCTTTTCTCCTGTTCCCTGTGGGTTTCGTCTGCACATCATGTACAAGGTTGAAAAACAACGTCCCTTGTTATTGCTGATCTGGTCAGCCCCTCTCACTTAGACATAACACAAAATACAGCTGCACTGGAGAAATTTGTGTGCTTTTAATATTGTGATCTCGTTGTTTGTGACACTTGGAGAAAAACCTTTCCAGGGAGAAGAGCTGTGCTTGTCTGATGATGTAAACCTTGCATCTAGATATTGAGGTATGGGGGTCCGCCTGACAAAGCCCAGAGGTCTTCTATTTTTATAATAAACTAGTTATTAGCACGGGGAGGATGGTAAGGCTATTTAGCCCGATATCCACTGTCTTTATATAATGCTGTCCCCGTTTGTATTCTATGGAATTGTAACTATGCTTCTTATTTTGTCATTATGCATTATGCTGATAGTACTGGCATGTGTACTGTATCTTAGAGCACGATAGTTGAAATAAACATTTTAAACTATACTGTGTCTCTTATTACGCATGTTGTGGACAAGTATGAGTGAGTTATGAAAGAGTGTTCTTGCTCCCGCGAGTCCTGAGAGAGACCGTGTTCTGGGTTGTCTAATCATTGGTAGCTCCGCTGCGAATGAGACGCTAAAGCTTGTCGGATTGGGATTGTGGGTACTAAGGTGCATGGTTGGTTCACCACTATACTCCGAGGTCCTATTATCCTGTGCATAGCTCTGTATATGTGCAGAATCCCTACAACAATGGGTGGGCAGTTGGAGTTGGAGAATAGGAAATTGGCCCTAGAGGAAAAGAGGATGCAACTGGAGCATGAGTTGAGAATGAGGGAGCTTGATTTAGAGCTAGAGAGGCTTGAGGCCATGAGTGTCTCGGCCCAGCAACAAGAAATGTATGTATCTCAGAGAGTGAGCTTTGCTGAGTTGGAGGTGGAATCCAGCTCAGATGGTGGCAGCAATATTGAGTTATCCAGTGCTGAGGGAGTAGTACACACGCCCAGAGATGTGGCGCCTGAGATAGATTGGGGAACTGGCCCAGGGGTTCATGGTCCTAGTGGTGGGAGGGACACTCTACTGACTCTAGATGAGAGGTGCAGGGATAGGGGTTCCCCCAGGGTTGAAGTCCTGGTGTGTGAGTGTGAAGACCGCCCAGAAGAGTGTGGGTTGTGTGACAGAGACAGTCAGATACTGTCTTGCCAGTCTCAGGAGAGTGGTGTGCGGTACGTGTGCAAGGCACTGGATGGTGAGGTGAAGGATAGTTTGGTGGGTCTGTGTGATCCAATTGAGGGAGAGCATATTGTAAGTCCCTATTTTCCAGAGCTATGCCAACACCTGGTGGAGTGTGAGTTCTCTGACCCCAGGGAGCTCCCCAAGGAGGCAGACCTCTGGCTGAGTGTTAGAGGATCTGAAGAGGTATCTGGGGGTGATCCGAAAGAAGGTGGCTCAGGCTTCTCCCAAACAAGTGAGGTGGGGGAAGAGGTTCAGAGTAGCCCAGCTAGGTCCCAGTGTAGTGGGAGGGGTGTAGGGACTCACGTCCTGTCTCAGTGGAGAAGGAGTGAGTGTGGGGCTGCGTGTCCCAAGGTGCCCGAAACCCAGTCTCAGGGCCTGGATGGTTCTTTAAGGGAACACCAGGTAGGGAGCCTAGGCTGTCCTGATGGGCCGCCCATTGAGGAGGATACCCTAGTGTCTGGGGAACTGGGAGTGTCTGTAAGCAGGCCTCCATCATTTCTGGTGTCTGGCAGTGCCACTCCTAAGTGGAGGGTGCAGAAGTCCAGAGTGAAGGGTGAGAGGGGGAAAGAGTCCCCAGTGGAAGAACCAGTGGGTCAGGGGCCAGCCAGAAGGGCTGAGTCACCGGTGAAGGACCATGGTGACACCACTTCTGTCCTGGGGGATCTTCACGCACTGTCAGGGGGACAGGGGTCGGGAGATCTGCACCAGGCAGACTGTCACACGACACATGAGTTATGTGTCACCCTCAGGGGGGCATGCGTGCTCCCAAGGAAGTCCTGGTGCGCCAGGCGGGTGCTCAGCTGCAGGGTTTAGTCCCTGGGTTGGGAAGCCAGGTTCAGGTGTTGTCTGACCTGGAGGGTGGGACAACTGTAAACAGTGTCCTGACCGGTTTGTCTTCTGGGGGTACCGCTCCTGATGGGAGGGGGCAGTACTCTGGAAGGGGGTGCAGAGGGATGGAGTCCTCGCCTCTGACCCCGGTTCAACTGGAAGGTCTAGACCCTAGGTTGGAGGGCCAGGTTCGGGGTGTCCCCCCTGACCTGGACGCCCAGTTGCAGGATAGAACCCCTGAACTGATGGGTGAATTGTGCAGGACACCTGCCACAGGTGCCCTGGCAGTTCTGGAACGGGGTACCACTCCATGTGGGAGGGTACAGAGCCCCAACGAGGAGGAGGAGGACCGGGTGTGGGAAAGCCCACCCCAGTCTCCAGTCCAGCCGCCGGGTACAGGCCCGGGGCTCGTAGGTCAGTGTCAGGATGTCATACCTGACCTGACAGGAGGGAGAGTGGACAAAGGGTGCTAAGCACCTGGGGCTACTGCCCCCCGCTCTCTGACACCACAGAGGTTTGAGAGCCCTGAGAGGCATAAGGCCTGGGTCTCATCACTGACTACGGTCAGTGGCCACTGTGGCTGGCTGTCTGTCTGTTGGGACACACCTGTGAGCAAGTTAAGGTTAGGTGCTGCACAGGTGGGGTCCACAGGTGAGGAGAAGGGTTCCCCATGGATTAGCTTGGTGGGCCCTGAGAGTATGGACAGAGGGATCCAAATAAGTTCCGATTGGCGTAGAACTGGAATATGCCCCTGCTGTTGCGGGCCAGGGTCCAGGTTCTATCGCCCAAAGCAGGGAAGCCCATCAAGGTAGTGATTGGTCTACCCTGCGTTTTTGGCTGGAAGGGGTTTGTGTTGGACTTGGCCCTTTTTGCAGGGTCATCCCTGAACTTTTTGCCTTCCTCCTGCACTTTTTCTGACCTGTTTTTGTTGGTTTTCTGACTCTGGGCACTTTACCACTGCTGATCAGTGCTAAAGTGCATATGCTCTCTGTTATAAATTGATGTATGGATTAGTGACTCCATGATTGGCTGGTTTGGTTTACTTGTCAGACCCTAGTACAAGTGCACTGTGTGTGCCCAGGGCTTGTAAATCAAATGCTGCTGGTGGGCTTGCAGCACTGGTTGTGCCACACACAGAAGCAGCCTGTAAAGTGTGTCTGAGGCCTGCCATTGCACAGCCTGTGTGCAGTCTGGTACTGCCATGTTGACTGGGCAAGTGCACCCACTTGCCAGTCCCTAAACCTTCCCTTTTCTTCATATCAGACACCCCTATGGTAGGCCCAAGGACAGGGTGCATTGTAAGTATAAGGTAGGACATGCCCTGGTGTGTGTGGCATGTCCTGATAGTGAATTACAGCCAATTTCGTTTTTCACTATTGCAAGGTTACCTGTTCCCATAGGCCAGAATGGGCAGTTTGATTATAACATCTTATAATCCTAACTGACCCAGGGAACATGGTAGAAAAACGAATTTAGTATGCCTGAACTTAGAATGATAAAATACATCTTTTAGTGAATTTGGTTTTAACATTCTGTGTTTGAAAATACCACTTTTAGAAAGTAGGTATTTTCTTGCCTAACCATCAAGCCTGCCTCTGCTAGGTTGTGTATTCCTTGTCTGGGGTTTGAGTGACAGGGGCTGGGGGATTCCAGGAGACAGGGTGAGTCAGCACAGGGCTGAAAAGAGAGATCTCCATGTAGAGTGGTGGGAGGAGTTGCACCTGGGGTCTGAATAGGGCTGTGCCTTCCCTCCACAATGCTGGCTCCACCTCCTGTGGTGCGTCTGATGTCCCTGGCCTACACTGTCAAAGGAAAGAAGGAGTCCTGTAAACAAAGTGCTCCAGTACTGACCAGAACTGGTTTGGACTAGGCAAAGGCCTCTCTGCCTTCAGAGAACAAAGAGAATATGAGTATAAAAGGGGGACCCAGACCCCAGAACTTTAGATCACTTTTGGGAAACAAGAAGAACCTTTGCTGAGGAGAGGAACCAGAGAGAAACTGAAGGAGGAGACTATCCCTAAGCTGAGTGCTGTTTGGGGGATTGGCCTGCAGTGGTTGCCTGACTGCCAAAGAAAGGAGAAAGGAACTTTGTGCTACTTTCATCAACTTGTAAAGGATCTCCAAGGGCTTGAAGATAGAACTTGCCTCCTGCTGAAGTCTCAGGGACAACAGACTTCACCAACCAGCTCCCCAGAGTTCTTTTGAAGTGCCTGCTGTTGTGCTGGACCTTCTGAGGGACTGCATGTCGCAAGGAGCTGGAAGCGCGACTCACGAAGAAGAAGCGTGACGCCGCCACAGCCGCTGCCGTCGCATCACTGAAGAAGGGTGTCACCGCTGCTGCTGTCACTTCGCAGAAGCGCCTCGCATCGCCGGAGAAGAGTGTCGCCGTCGCAGCAGACGCCGTCGCATCATCAGAGAAGCGTGTCGCTGCCGCAGCCGCTGTCGTCGCATCACGGAAGAAGGGTGTCGCTGCTGTCGCATCGCATCGCCGAAGCGCCTCGCATCACCGGAGAAGAGTGTCGCCGTCGCAGCAGACACCGTCGCATCACCGGAGAAGCGTGTCACTGGGCCTGTCGCGGCTCAGAAGAATCGTTGAGTCGCCGCACGGCCATCGGGCGTGCACGCATCGTGTCGCATCAAGAAGAAGACGCCATTTTGTTTCATTGCACCGGATCTTCATCGCATCACGGCGCTGCTGGTCGCATCACCACTGAAGCGCAGTAAGAAACCGACGCCTCACCTCCCCACGCGAAGAAGAACCGATGCATCCCCTACGCAGCAGTAGGGACCCGACGCATCACCGTTCTTGCGTGTAAGGAACCGACGCATCACCTTCCCTGCAACACTTTCGTTGTATAGCGTTACGCATCCAAAGGTACATTGAACTCAAAGTGTCGCATTTTACATCTAAAGAGAACTAAGCTATTTCTACCATTTTTGAAGTACAGTATTGTGGATTTTTGTCGTTTGTGGTCTTGTGTTAAGTCTATATAAAAAATACTTATTTTTGATATACAACCTGTGTGGTGTCCATCTGTAGTGTTGTCACTATATTACTGTATGTGTTCACAAATGCTTTACACACTGCCTCTGAGATAAGCCTGCCTGCTCGTGCCAAGCTACCAAGGGGGTGAGCAGGGGTTATTTTAGGAGTGTACCCCCTTACCCTGACTAGAAGCAAGGGTCCCTATTTGGTCAAAGGTACCTCTGCCAACTAGAGACCCCCAGTTCTAACAGTTATGACTTCCATCTTGAACAAGAAGGTGTTTACACTCGATTTGTGGCATAGTTAACATATATCAGAAAAGCGCACTTCTGCACATCATTGGAAATTAGTTTCAAATGGAGCAGTACTATATCAGTATGTACATGTGGAATCGAGTGTGAAAATGTGTTCTGATCATTGTTAATGATACACAAAATAGAAACCCATAAAAATCTCTCCCAGGTAGCATAGGTGTTCTGTAGCTTTCCAAATCCAGTATATGTTGATAGTACTGGAGATAAGGATTATAGGAGAAGAAGAGTGAAAACAGACTGCTATAACAATACTGTTGAATGTCTGTGATTGTAGATCAATATTATGAATTCAATATATTGTGATCAGAGCCAAGGATCAAATGATTGTCCACTATAGACTGGACACCAACAAGCAAGGCCCCTCTTGCTCATCACTGACTCTGTTAGAGAGGCTGCCCACCTGCATCCGAATCCAGTGATAATGAGCCTTTCATCGTGAGTAGGTGCATTCTAGGACATTTGAATCGAACCCTGTGCATCACAAGGTGACAATGTCATATGCAGCACACTTTGCTGCCCACTCACCACTAGTGCCTCTGAGATGCACACTATGGCACGTACTGTAATCTGGCAGATGTGGGATATGGACGTCTGGGAGCCAAACTCACGAAAACACAGAAAAATACATCTGGCGAGGAGGTGAAAGGACATATCACATGCAGCCTTTACTAATATTGTATAATCTGCCCCTGCCGCCAGTACCCCTTCCTCGGGCACCTGTTTGCACCCTTACAGTGACAGGAATGAACATCTGTCCTTAGTAGCTGCAGCCGTCCAGCTAGGATAATACTCTATGTACAGCATGTTTCTGGCTCCTGTTGTGAATCCATCAGCAGGGTTCATGAGAGACTAATGTCACTGCAGAAATGTTATCAACATATACACTTGTTCTGCCTGCATCTGGTTATTGATGTTTTTCCTTCTTTTAAATGGAAGAGACATCCTATGCCCGGTCAATATATGCGAGGGCCAAGTTTGCAGTTACTACATGACAGATATTCAACAGCATCACCCGAGGAGCTCTTGACCTCGTGGCACTATCCTGCGAGACCGGATCTGCTAGCATGGCTTTGTTGGAGGAATGCCCTTGTCAGATGAATGTCACTGAGGCCAGTGGCGTAGCTAGGGGCGGGTGCGGTACGCCCCGGGCAACACGAGTTTTGGGGGAGGCAAACGCAGGAATCAACAGCAGCACCCCCCCCCCCCTCCCACATGGGCAGCCATCGTGCGGTAAACGCAGGGGGCGCCACAGGCGCCAAAAGGTTTAGCTACGCCACTGACTGAGGCTTATCCTGAGAGCTGCTGCTGGCCACAGGGCCTTCGCCACCACATTCTAAGCCTGGAAAACATATGATTCAGAGTTACACAGTCTGTGAGTTTCATCTTATATAGAGTACAATTGGATGTCAAATAGGACAACATCTTCCAGGATTAATCCGTAAGGCCCCTGAAACGTGCTATCTTTGGGGAGTTTGGTTCTGTGGAATACAGTTATTGCAGTCTTTTGGAAAGGTCTTGTGCTATCAGGGTCGCAGCACATCCTCTTTAGATGTCAGGATGTTCTGCAAAAAGCTGTTCGACGTTCCTGTGGTGATACGGGCTTCGCCTTATTTAAAAGGCAGTGTTAAGCCACTTAACGTGGCTTAACGCTGCCTTGTAAATAAGGCACCCTTTCATGCTATACTTAGCATGAAAGGGGAGGGCAATGGGTGTTGCGGTGGGCGTTCTGCTGCAACACCCATTGATTTTGACGCTGCCCCATATTTACAAGGGTGGCATAAATATGGGGCAGCGCCAAAATTAAGACCATAAAAAACCTGGGGGCATATTAGCAAGACCCACGTTAAAATTATCGCCGTTTTAGCGGCAGGAAACTGCCGCTAAAACGGCGATAATGGGCTTGCTAATATGCGTAATAGAATTCAATAGAAGCCCAGGTTAAATGTGCAGGACATCTAACCTGGGCTTCTATTGGAATTCCATAACGCATATTAGCAAGCCCATTATCGCCGCTTTAGCGGCAGTTTCCTGCCGCTAAAACGGCGATAATTTTGACTCGGGTCTTGCTAATATGCCCCCTGGTCTTAACATGGCACAATGAAAAGAAATGCTTTATTGCTCCTCGTTTTTGCTATTTCTATGTGTGCTGCATTGTGCAGCACACATAGAAACAGCAAAACGCCATGCATGATTGTTTATGTGCAGGAAGGTGTCCCTTCCTGCACATAAACAATCATTTTAAAAATGACGAGTTGCAACTTCTATGTGTGCTGCACAAAGCAGCACACTTTGACGTTACAACTCACCATTTAAGATTGTTTATGTGCAGGAAGGTGTCCTTTCCTGCACATAAACAATCATTCCCCCCAATGCAGGCACCCATGCACTACTGTGCAAGGGAGCCTGCGTTGGCGCTAGGCAGCTGTAATTGGTGCCAGCGGAGGGTGAAACACAGGGCTGCACCGTATTGTTGTAAATACGGTGCAGCCCTGCATTTCAAAAGTGGCAGAAAGCAGCGTTAAGCCAAGAAGGCTAACGCCACGCTCCGTCACTTTCTTTAAATATACTCCTCAAATTCCTGGATGTTTTAATAGTAGGTCAAACTTATATTGCCCGAAGCACTTCTTGGAGAATTGGTTGAAGTTCTATCATGCATTTCACATGTCCAAAGTCAGCGTATTGTCACAGTAATACACTGAAAGAAAATAATTGTACATTTTTCCTTCAATGTCTTTAAACATTTTTCTATATTCTTGTTTTTTCTTAACTTGTTTCCAATTTAATAAATGTAAATAGACTGTTTCAGTGTTTGGAATATTGAAAAGCTTCAAAAGCTTAGGACAGTTGGTCATTCTGGGCGGAGCAAGACTATTGACTTTTCATCAGTAAGGTTAGTGTATCAGAAAGATAGACAGGCAATCGATGAGGGTGATTTTTTTCAGGAAGACGAGACTCAACAAGCAAGGCACCGTAGGTCCGAATCAGATATCGAAACTGGATGCTGTTGAAAGCTGAATAAAATTAATGTGAGAGTTATGTTAAATACTGAAAATAAAATATAATGAGAGGGTCAATGTAATTTGGTAACCCCCTGGGTGCTATGGACATGGCCTCCACGTCCCCTGCCAAAAACTCTGGCTTGGTAGACTTTCTTGATGTCTTTCTGGGACTTTTGAATCAAGCTGAATGCTCCCATGTATTTGACCATATCTCTGATGAAGACCAAAGAGTAAGCCCTGACAGGCAGCTCATCCTTCTTTAGTGGCCAGTTCGACTAGTTTGGGGATTATTTGAGTAGTATGCTCTTTCTTCTCTTATTGGAGAGTGTAGTATTTGCATTCCCCAGAAGACAGATGGCTCTCTGCGCCCATTGGCGCAATTCTTGAGGATCGATGAGAGTGTCCTCAAGGTAAACCACCTCAGCCATCTCGAACATCTTTGTCAGTGGGCCCGTAATGTCAAGGAGACGGTCTTGGTAGGACTTTAGCCCTTTATCGAGACATTTCTTAGGGTCCTTTCCTCCCTTGGCAATAAATGCCACCACCGTTGCGCCTAGGTCTGGGGTTGATGCAACCTTATCCGGAAGGGAGGGGCGTGGGCATTTGGATCTAAGGCGAGACCTGACTTCTTTCAGGATCTCCTTCCGAAGCCAAAAGGAGAGGTATTCAGCAATGTGCTGTGATGGAGCCCATTCTGAAGATAAGGGGTGTTTAATAAGGAGTGGGTCAAACATGCTTTCCCCAAATGGGTCCACAATGCCCATTTTTGACCCAGAGGCCTTTTATGCCTCATCGGTTGTACCCATATTTCTCACCTTTATCTCCTCAATATCTGTATCAAAGTCAGAGGAGTAGGAGAGGTTAATTTCGTCCTTTAACCCCTCATCGCTATCGATGGAGATGGGAAACTCTGGGTCTTCATCCTGCCCACCTGATGTGCCCAAGACACCATCCGTGTTACCACCAAGGCATGATGTCATCTGGTTTGAGGCTTTGGATTTTTTAACCCTCTTAGGCAGGTTTTCTCCTGCAGCTCTTTTCCTCTGGGCCTTAACCGCCCCATCTGCACCTTCAGGGTGTCTTGTTCCAGCGACTAACCTTTCTTGGAGAGGATCTCCAATTTTTTATTAATTGTGTCGTCCAGTGACCCCATTACCTTATCTAGGGATTTATTCATAAGTCCATCTAGTTTATCTTATATAGTATTCCCTGAAGGTTCGAGGGACATGGTAAAAGGTGGGTATTTGTCAAGGTTGCTAGGGCTCTGTGCAAGTAAACAGCTGCTCTCAGAGTTGGTTGAACTACAACTGCCAGAATTCAATCAGGTTGCCCAGCAACTTAAAATGGCCACTTTAGTCTTTCAAATACTGTTTCCCAACCTATTAAAATGGCAATCTGCACGACCAGAGCTTGCCTGACCATTTCTTAAGGACTTTTCCTTTAATCTTGAGGTCCTTTGTCTATTTCAGTGCCCCAGTATATGCCCCCAGTATGTGACCCTTCCTTTTTTTGTGTGTAAATATCCAGCAGTGCAGTGGCTGCGTGTCGCACCATTACATTTATTTACATGGGCCGGTCTCGATAGTATTCCCTTCCGAGGCCACTAAGACTGCGTCGGCGAGGTGAGTCATCATGCGCAGCTCAGCGGCCTCGGTGGGTTGGGGGCTTGTCCTTCGCGAGCCGCTTTGTGTGAGCCGTCTCTCTGGCTTGTTTTTTTTTTTAAAAAGCGTTCCCTCTGCTATGTGAGTGGGGTGCGGGTTGAGCGTGTGCTCAGTGTTTGAAAGAAAATCTGTCCCGCTGCCGAACAGCGCGAAGGCCGGTTTTTCAAGAGAGAGATCAATCAAGTTAGAAAGGCGTGTTTCTCGGCCCTTAAGGAGCCGAGGGGGAAAAACGCTGAAAGTTGTGTCGAGCACGGGGGTAAGAGGACCTCCGGCCCGACGCGGTAAAAAAAGAATATTAGTATAGCGATGACCACCCTCCTTCCCAGGGCCAGTTAAAAGACATTGGGAAGTTACATAAATAACCTAAATAAGTTTACATTAGTATCAGAGTAGAGGGATATTATTATTGTTGAGTAGAGGGGAGAGTGGGATGTTTGATGGCAAAGGTAACTCAGATTAAGTAGTGAGAAGTTAAAAGCTGTACTTATTTTTTGAGCAGCAGCAACAAAGACGGGAGAATACTGTGTGTGGGCAGACCTTATAGCCTATTAGAATGTTATTAAAGTTCAATGTTCTTCAATTGTTGCTGCTGTGAACTGGCAATAAAGGAGATTTGCATAATGTTAGCCTCCATGTCATGCCATAAAATCAGTATTTCTCTCCCCCTGGGGGTGGGGAGGGCAGCTTGGAGACTTTGCCCCCAATCTGCTCACTCGGGGGGAGAAGAAAGGCCTCTAGACACCAGGGAATGATCAGGGGCATAGCTTGGTCAGTAAATTGGGGGGAGGTGTGAGCTTCAGATTTCCCAGCAATCACACTGGACACCAGTGAATAATACAAAAAAAAGAAGGGGTGGGAGTGGCCCACTATGACCAGGACCATGCCCCACCTCAAAAAAGAGCACAACAGTCTTTCTACGCACCCGGGAGGCAGAGTGTGGGGTGCACTCTTATTCTGACCCTCGGAGGAGCATAAAGCCCACTAGACACCAAAGAAAATAATACAAACCAAAGGGAAAGGGGCAGCCCACCCTGACCTAGGATGATGACCACACCCCAAAAGTGAGGCAATACAGTCTTTCTGTCCCCATCTGGAGAGGTGAATGGGGTTGACTAGGTACTGAGGCTTTCAAAATGGTGCCAAAACACACAGTAGGATGGGGGCAGCCTACCCTTCCATCGAGGCATACCTCCACCACAGAAGGGGCAATAGTGTCTTTCTTCCCTCGGGGGCAGATTCGAGGGTTGTCGCGATTGGGAAGTTTGCTCCGAATCTGCCGACCAGGGGGTAGAAAGTGCACTAGACACCAGGGATTTTATATATGGGTAAAAGAAAGTTGTACGAGAGCCCCACCTTGGCGTTGGGCGATGCTCCCACTATTAAACAGGCAAACCAGTCTTGCTGACCCTAGGGACAGAGAGGGGGGTTTGTCCCCAATTTTACCCCCGGAAGACAGAAAGCACATTAGACACCAAGCGTTTCAAAATGGCGCCAAAGCAAACAATAGGATAGGGGCGCCTACCCTGGCATCGAGTCATACCCCCATTTGAGAAGGGACAGTAGTGTCTTTCTTCCCCCTGGGGCAGATAGGAGGTTTGTCCCAATTGGGGAGGTTGCCTCTAAACTGCCCCCCAGGTGAATAGAAAGACCACAAGACACCAGTGAAAACAATTAAAAAAAACACAAAGGCATGGGAGCAGCCCATCCTGCCCTAGCCTGTGCCCGAACCCCACAAGTGGGGCAATACAGTCTTTGGGCGGCTTACGGTGATTATTCCAGATCTACCACCCCGGGTGGTAGAAATCCCACTAGACACATGGGAGCTTATTTACAAGCCCCTTGCGCCGCTGGTATGTCACTTTTTATACTTTTTACAAGCCACTCTGCGGTGACGCACAGGGACTTATAAATAAGCCGCATGGACTTTTACATTTGGACTGAAGAACGGGATGCCGGCCTCCCAATCTGCAATAGGATGGGCACAGAATACTCTGGCATTGAGTTATACCACCACCACAAAAGGGGCAATAGTGTATTTCTGCCCTCTTACGTTCAGATAGATTTGTCCTGATTAGGGAGGTTGCCCCGAATCTGCCCACCAGATGGGTAGAAAGACTACTAGGCACCAGGGATTTTACATTTGGGCAAAATAAACTGGTGGGTATGCCACCTTGGCAGTGGCCCATACCCACTGAGAGGGGGAAACCATTCTTTCTGTCCCCCTGAGGGACAGAGAGGGGTTTGCACCAATTTTCCCCCACGGGGAGACAACAGAAAGACCCCTGGGTGCCAGGAATATTTTGTTTTATAAAATAATGGGGTGGGGTCTGGCCCACCCAAAATCAGGTTCCATCCTCACCCCTAAGCACTCAACAAGTCTTTCTGCTCCCCTGCATCCCCATCCCAATGGCAAATGAGAGGAAACTTTAATTCTTCTATGTATTGTTTTTAAATATGGGAGTGCAGAATAGGGCTAAATCCCAATATCATCCCAATTGCCTTGCTGAATGGCTGCACTTTTTGGGCTTGGATCAGCCATCGCCTGGAACAACCTACCAAACTCGGACAATTCCCAAAAACTAGACATCAAGGCGAGTCCAGGGTGGAATGCCTCGGGTGGATCAAACGACGTTTTCTTACCCACAATTTCCTCCAAGCCTCAAACTGTCTAAAATCATGTATTTTTCTTGCATTTCTGTGATCTAAACTTCAAGAAGCAGCAGGGATCCAGAGATTTCCTACCACCCAGCGTTCTTCGACTTGTCCAGATAGAAATGCTACCCACTACTGTGACTGGACCTGCTGCCCATGACAGGGACAGACCAAATCAGGGTCAATGAGAGTCTGTCCCCATGGGGCGAGGGCCAGCCACTGAAGTGAGGTAACATTTTTATCAAGAGACATATAGCAACTGAGAATAGTAGAACATTTGTTATCACCAATTGGATTTGTGTCTTCCAAATGTAAGTCAGTGTCCAAGAAAGAATACATTTTGCAAAATGCCTCTGAATCTCATGATAGTGTGGGTATCCGCAAATACAGAGGAGTACAAATAATCACTGTTCCTAAACTCAGCATGTACATTTCAGAAGTACATACGTTTCCTTCAACCCCATTTCTCACTATTTATATTTTACCATATGAATTGTATACTGGTTGTAAGGTGCAGCTCAGTTGTTGGATCTGAGTATCATGTGTTTTTTTATACTTCACGCTGTGATTTGTATTAAAAAAGAAAGCACGTTTCTGCTTCTCATTAACCATGCTATGATTTGTAAGAAATAATTCTAGAAAATGTTTTCT
Organism: Calotriton arnoldi; assembly: GCA_963921515.1. Classification (NCBI taxonomy): domain Eukaryota; kingdom Metazoa; phylum Chordata; class Amphibia; order Caudata; family Salamandridae; genus Calotriton; species Calotriton arnoldi. The sequence continues at coordinate 1,690,669 of CAWUFW010003236.1, forward strand.
AGCACAAACATTTCAATATCAGACAAAGATGTTATGTCCTACCGTATCTAACTTACCATACCATATCTAACTTACTATACTAAACACATGTATCCACCACCCCTAATCTACCACTACTACCTACCTGCAATTCCGATATACCAAATGTAACCTACTATACCTACCATAGCTACCTACCTACTATATCCAACTTACCATACCAACATACCATATATAACCTACCTTCCATACCTACAGACCGTACCTCCGTACCATACCTAACCATGATACTAGTCAATCCTAAATCTATCAAACCAAACTACTATGTCTACTTACCTACATACCTACTTACCTACCACATTTACGTACCTAGCATTCCTATCTACTATACCTAACCTACCATACTTAACCTACTTTATCATAGCTAGATTACCATACCTCCATACCTGCAGAAACTAGCTATCATACCTAAGCTATCACACTCAACCCACCTTCATATATAAACTAACATGCCAGACCAATCAAACCTGCCTACCATACCAATAAAACCTACCATACTTACCGTCTTTCCATACCTACTTAATGGCCACACCTACCTACCATACCTAATCTGCCATGCCTACCTAGCATACCTACAATACATTACCTACCATAACTTACCTACCTTGCTAACATACCTACCTGCTACCAAACCTAACATACCATACTGTCTCTACTATACCAATCTACGATACCTATCCTACCTATCATACATAAAATACCTACCATTCTCAACTTACCCACCATTCCTAAATTACCATATCTAACCAACATTCACCTCTGCAGTATGTATCTCATATGCCTGCCCTAGGGTAGTAATTTTGTGAAATAGGGGCAAATTATTCCCATGGGACCTCTAGTAAAGGCCTAAGGTACTGCAGCCTGCATCAGGAAATTATAATTTCAGTTTCTGAAGGCCATTACATTGTGAATACTATTGAGTCTTTAAACATACTAAGACCTATTGACTTGGCCACTGCTAATTTTAATATGCTTTGGAGAAACATAGTGCAATTGTACTAGTTATCACCATTGTGAGGAGAGCTGTTGGCGGCCAGTGACAAAAGACAGTTGGTACCCACGTTCTGTGCAAGGTACATGGCCAAACGTTATGCCCAAGTTGTGCCTTGTTGTGTTGGAGAGAGAAACTACCAAATGTTCCTGGTGTTGATACTGCCCCTGAGAGACTAATGCTCAAAGTCCTACTCAGGGACTTCAGCAGGAGCTGGAGATGTAAGGTTACTGGATGGGTTTAGACTCAGAACACCTATAACCACCTCCCCTGCAACCCCTCCTGAATTGTGAATAGTTTGCAGGTATTAGAAGCTGTTGGGTAGAAGAAGCCAGCCGCCTTGCCCAGTCACAGAGCGTGCTATCACAGAGGACACCATGAGGACCATGCAGAGGAACCCAATGGCGAAACAGGATAGCTGAAAAGCCAATTAGGAGAATTTGTGAGCCAAACTAAAGGGTCTGAGGGTTTTTGATTTTCCATGCATCATCACAGAGCGAGTATCATAGGCAGAATTGTGCACAAGTAGCAGATGCAGCATGGGCTGAGGTCTCAAGAGAAAAGGTACCCAATAGAGGTATTGGTAAATCCATTCCGTCTGGCTGAGGTAAGCTTGTCTGGGTGGAATTGTGGGCAGAGAACTGGGTGAATGCAGGAATATGTCAATTTGTTGATGACTAGATGCAAGAGTAAATGGATGAGTGACAAAATGTATTGATGGTGAGTGATTGACAGATGGATCAGTCAATGGTGGCTTAGTGGACTAATGTGTCCACTGTAGGGGCCTGTGTTCGACCTCATGGTCACAGGTTCAAATCGTGGCGGGTTCACTGAGCCTTTCATCCTTCTACGGTCGATAAAATGAGTACCATTGAGTTGGGTAACAATAAACATCTGTTATTCAGCCCCAAGATATCCTTGGTTGATTGTACAAATACACGTTATGTTATGAATGAACAGATGAAAGCGTTTATTCATCCATCCATTGGCTCATTCTTGCATTGACCCATGTGCCCATGTCCAATACTACACACTCACACATATTCACCAAAGACGAGGCACTTTCAATTATATTTAATCTGCCTTATTACAAGTGGACTAAGATATATGCAAACTCTAAATCAGGCTTCAATTATTGAGCCGCTGAGACCTGACTGAAAAGACCCATGTCCTCTGGTGTGAAAGTTAAGCTCCCCTTCATCTTTAATGCTTACATCTGGATATATCTCATGGTGATATCAACTATTGCATTTTTTCTAGTGCAAAGGTTCATTGGGTTGTTTAAACCTGCTCTCCTTTCAATGGGATTTCGTGGAGACAGCAAAGCATGGCAGGTTCAGGATCTTTGTACAGCTGTTTACAGTACTTTATTTGACCCTAGGTATTTTTACTTTGTGTTGTGTGCACAATTAGACTGTCTGTAAATCTTCAACTTGGACTCCTGGAAACAGAGATTAGACTCGAGTAAGACTCACTTTTTGAATATAGCACCACTGATTGTTATCTTACTAGATCTACTTGGACAGTTTGGAAGTTCAAATCTGCACTTGTCAAGGACAAGGCTTCAGACCCCGTTTGTCTCTCATATTTTGAAATATTTGGCATTAAAATCTGTTTTTTTGTGCGCTCTTCTACCCAGCCAGACTGCAGGTTATAGACCAAGACTGGTCCCACTATTCAATACAGCTGCAGATGTATGGACATGGTTGGAGGGCAGAGGCTATACATGGCCAGACGCACGAAATTACCAAGAACATGACGGCTGGCAAGCACCTAGGTCATGGCGAGGACCCCGCTGCAGGTCAAAAGCAGCCCGATGAAAGATTAGGTGGAATAGAGAGTGAGAGTGGTGGTGACGCTGCAGTAGGGTCGCCCCCTCTCCACAAGCAATATGTGGGCGGAATTGGTGCATTCTGCAGAAGGATCAGCAGCTAGCTCTGCAGGCTCCCAACAGAGCGGAGACGAGGAGGACCTGCCTGAAGTGACTTCCATGATGGCAGATTTATTGATTTGAAGATGGTGATCCCGGGTTGACTCTGGGGTCTAGTAAAATGGTCGGCATGCCTAGCTAGACATAGGTATGGGGTGCACCACGGCTGACTGGAGGGAGCGGAGGGCTTTCATCGCTGTCCTCCCGACTCCCTGCCTGAGCTCTGACCAGAGAGATCTACTTGAAGCGGATATCACTCAGGGTGAGATGGCGGAAGCCATATCCCAGCTTAGTAGTGGGGAAATCCCTGGCCTCAATGGCTTTCACCCAGAATTCTTTAAATGTGTAAAAGTCAAGGTGGTGAGGCCAATGCTCAAAATGTTTATCAAGTGAGGGATGTGGGTTCATTACCACCAGATCTTAGAGAAGCAATGATTGCCCTAATTCACAACGACTGTGCCTCCTGTAGGCCAATATCACCAATCAACGTTGAGACAAAGATTTAGGCGAAAATAATGACAAAGTGCCTCACGCAAGTGGTGAACTACCTGATCACCCCGGAACAGTCTGGGTTCATGCCATACAGGGCCGATTAACTCAATTTATGGCGCTTGATGTGGTGTGTGGTGCGTAGTGCTTGTCTTGAGGAAGCATGGATCCTTCTGGCCCTTGATGTCGAAAAGGCCTTTTATTCATTGGAATGGCCATACATGCTGGAGGTGTTTAAAAAATGGAGTTTGATGAGTTACCTCTCCTGGGTGCGGCTGTTGTATACAGACCCGATGACGAAAGTGCAGGTCAATGGGGCGCGGTCCAGTAGCTTTAAACTTTCCAGGGACACCAGACAAGGATGCCTGTTGTCCCCTCTATTGTTTGCGGTAGCCTTAAAGCCGCTCGTGGCCTGGATCCGCAGGGAAGCACAGATCAAAGGCCTATGCTGGGCCCCATTCTGGAAGATGTCATCTCTTTGTATGCAGATGACATCCTTTTATATCTGGCAGACCTACCAATCTCCGTGCCGAGAATCCTATATATCCTAGAAATTTTTGGCTTATTCTCGGTAATTGGCACCAATCCGTAGGTATTCCCATAGAAAGGGAGGGCCCAGATGACACAAGGGACAACAAGTTCCAGTAGGTGACTGAAGGGTTTCGATACTTGGGTATTTATGTGTCTCCGGGTAGCTACTTGTTTCTGGAAAAAAGTCTGATGAGGGTCCTCAAGGCTTACCGCCGCAATATGGAGAGGTGGCAAAAGCTTCCCCTGTCCTTGCTGGGCCAGACAGCCCTTTACAAAATTATTTATTTGCTGAAATGTTCATATGTGCTACACCTGGTTCTGATCTCAGACAAATTCTTTCAGACGGTTGATGGAATCACAAGTGGGTTACTGTGGAATGGCAGGATCCCCTGAATTGCGTTGTCATTGTTGACTAGACGTCAGGCGGACAGGAGTATTGCTCTACCGAATCTCAGACTCTATTTCTGGGCCACCCAGCTGCTGGTAGTAAATGACTGGGCCTTCTCAGCCCAGCAGGAGCCCTCTTTATGGGTAGACAGGGTGGCAATGGACCAGAAGCATTACCTGCGGAGACTGTATGGAGGGAGAGGAATGCCACCCTGCCCTACGAAGACGATAGTGACCGTGTGGAAGCGAGCTTCACACAGGCTTGGTTGGTGCGGGAGACTGACGCTGAAGACTCCCCTGTGGGACTCAGACCTTCTGGGTGGGCTACCCAGGGTGAAAGGCCATGGGAAGTGGGATCTCCTGGGCATCTCCAAGTTGGGTGATGTCTGGAAAGATGGGGCACTACTCTCAATCGCAGGCCTGCAGAGAGAATATAAGCTCACAGGGAGTCAGGTACTGAGGTGCCAGCAAATTAAACACATCCTGGAGAAGGGTGGGGCTCTACAAGGCACTATTGAGGAGGAATCTCCACTTGAATATAGAGTGCTCATGCTCCCTTGACAGAACATGCGGTGTCCCAGATTTACTCCACCCTACTCAACAATAGTCTTCCACCACTGGATTCACTTAGGGAGAAATGGGAGAGGGATCTAGGCAGGCTTGAGGATGACAACTGGAGCCAGGGATTCAGGTACCTGAGAGAAGTAGCAATTAGGGCAGGATTCTGACTGATTAAGTTTAAAATATTTCACAGGGCATACTACACGTGGACACACCTGTTTCAGATTGTTAGGGCGACAGATGACCTCTGCCTGCAATGTATGGGGAAGAGGGGCACCTGGATTCACACACTGTGGGAATATCTGGGGATCCAGGAGTATTGGGAGCAGATTGGTACCTGAATAGTGGAAACACTGGGCCATGAGATACAGCTTATTACACAACTGATCGCCCTGGGTATCTTGGGGGAGCAATCCTTAGATAGATTCGCACAGCCTTTCGGTAACATGGTCTTGATGGTGGTCCGTCATGGCCTCCTCAAATATTGGCGAGCGAATACGTTACCGGCTCGATGTGAGTGGGAGGAAAGTATGGACTGGTGCTTGGGAGCGGAACGGAAAATATGCCAGGGATGAGGATGTCCCCAGAAGTTTGAAAGAATTTGGATCCCATGGATGGAACTGAAGGAAGTGTGAGGGTTGACTGCCAGGGAAAAATCGAGGAATGCTGGGATGGGAGATCTGTCTCATACTTTGCAGACCATACCAGGGAAGTGGAGATCCACTGAGGAACTGAGGGGTTTGTGCCGTAAACAGCAGTCTGGAATTGCAAAAATGAGAAACATTGTAGATTGATGGCCGTACGCCTGTCCACATGCCTTCTGTATTGGGAGAGTTTGTCATTGTTTCATGTTTTGTCAAAACATAAAATCTGTTTGTTTTTGTTTTCTTTGCATCTCAGCTTCTGCTGTCTATACTTCTTATGTCTGTTTAGTGATTCCACCATTCCTCTGCATTGATCATCACATACTGCTCTGATATCAACCCATTAAATTGTATGCACTACAAATTGTTACCTTTGGCAACATTCATGCAGACACAGTGTATTCTTTTTAAATGAAAGTTTTCAGGCATCACTACAACAACTCTTGTGTACAAGCCCTACTTTGTGAAATTTCTGTCTGAGATATAACAACACAAAAAACAAATCCAGCAAATATACTAAGTCATTGTTTTTGACAATCACACAAACTTTTTACTGATAATCAAAGTTTATTGGGTTAGGATGCATGACATTTACAGACAACAGGTCGCTGTAGGTTTCCGCTTTAGTTGGAGGCAATTTTCTGTAAGAGAAGGAGAGAAGAAGAACAATGTTAATGAAGCTTATAAATGATAGAGCAGTTTTTCTATAACGGTAGTCACACCTAAGGGGACATTATTTAAAAAATAGCACAATATATAAAGATATTACTGCTCTCTTCATCAGCTCTAGTGCATACACTACCTAACTCCACGCACAGGCCTGTGCACCATAGTGCAAAGGTGTTTGTGATGTCTAGCACAGGTTTTGTACTGGACTGGTGATCTTTCAGTATAATATACTGTGCTTACACTAACTTTAAAATGTTCCAAACATTGGATGTGAACTGTGCAGTGCAGAACACATGCAATTTATGAAAAGTTAGAAGCAATGAAAATAATTCTCCTTCTTAAGGCCTGCCTCAAGAAGGTGTTATTTTTATGTGGAAAGCCCAGCTTACCAATTTTAGCAGATATGGCTTTGCGTCAAAAACCATAGGTGGTAGCGTAGGAATGCCAATATACGACCCATGTACATCCATTTGAGGTAAAGTAACGCAAAGCAGCACAAGGTGCTATTTGCATAGTGTAAGGGTAACTTTCCAGGGCAAGAAAGTTTTGAGCTGGAAAGTAATATTATAGCAAGATTTTGCACTGATTTTCGTCATTTTGCATGACTTTGCACCAGACAAAAATTCCTGAGAAATCTGCCCCCCTAGTCCTGGACATTATAGCAGTGCACTGGAAGCACATATTGACAATCTGTATTTGATTCATCACTGTGGTCATGAGGCTGTACATTAAACATCAACATGGTAGTAATTTCTCGTTATGACACAAGGCATAAAGGGTAATGGGAGTGTTTGGGCAGACCGGTCATCAGCCTCCATCTCTGGTTGGCCCATGGCTTGCTTACACACACAGCTGTGTGAGGTTGATGAAATATATTACAAAGCGGGAAGTGGAAGTGGCACCTACTCATCCCGTAGGATCAATGCAGAGTGAACGTAATCCTCCAGCCGTTGATCGGTAGCGACCTAAGGCAGGCAACACTTAACCCAGCATTCAATAAAATGTATAAAGCTTGCAAATGGTCTAATTCCAATGTATAAAGCTTAACACAGACGAGCTGGATGTAAAAAGAATTCAGTTCATGCAAATGAGCCCATGGTCAAGATGTCCATCTATCTGCATCATGTGCAAATGGCTGCAATCACCATGCACAGACAACAGATGGACTAAAGACATACAACAAAATATCTACATCAGGACACCATCCAGTGTCACAGAGGCACATGCTAGTTGTATAATTTGTGTCATATAAAATGTGTATTTATGATGAATTCCTCATGAGACCTTAGTTTAAACGGAAATTAAAAGCATTCACTCACGTCGTTGATCCAGTCGATGTAAGCGGAGACGCGAGTGAAGACCGTGGGCTTCTTAGCATAGTTGCAGCTCAGACCTGAGCCAAAGCTTACAACGCCGTGCACATCCCAAGCTCCATCATCTCCTTGGCAGTTCAGAGGGCCACCAGAGTCTCCCTGTCATAGACAAAAGGGATAATTTGATATCACTGTTCCAGCTCGCCCTTGTACCAAGATACACAGAAAATGTAGAAAAGAAAACCAAAGTTGATGATTTGCAAATGTGCTTTATTGTTTTCCAATCCAGGTCTCAATGTATGTATTGTGTATGTTACAAATGTAACCACAACGCTGGTATCATGGAGGTCATTGTCTTGGCCTGGAGAGTAGCCTGGAGTTTTTAAAAGCCATAACTAGGGATATCCAATGGTTTTTAGACCCTTAGACCCCTATAATAGCATGGTACCCCAAGAGTCCCTCCTAAATTTAAACATAGACTCTAGGCACTAATCTGGGGCCACTACATAGGCTTAAAATAAGGAGCTATTTATTTTGCCTGCACTTAAATTGTAAGGGTTCACAACTCTTCCAAGTATGGAAGACACATTGTTCAGCCAATAAACCTTCATGGCGGGAGGGCAAGAGAGGGAGTGGATTAAGGAAATTCTCTCCTGCCCCTTTAATTGACAGTGTTGCAAGGCCCTGTCGCAAAACAACAGTTCAAAGCTGCCCATCAATCAAATAATCCAATTTAAAACCTTGTTGGTGAACAAGATGTCCCTCTTTGGTCATTGTCTAGTGTAGCTCAAAGACAAATTCAGGACATCCTCGCCACCAGGAAAATTAAGCGCATAAAAAGCAACCCCACCATCATGTAAATAACATTGTAGAATGTATTTTGTGGTCATCAAGCGCAGGAATTCTTTTCATTTTTGTGCATGAAACCAAATATAAACTTTTTAATAGATTCCTAATCCAACTGTACTTTTTATTTCCAACTTGCAGTTATAACATTTAGGAAACAACCTTCTAAGTAAGACTCATCTAATGATTTTTGCAGTGCACTGGTACCACAAACATATCCTACTGCAACAATCAGACCACCAAATATCAACTTGCACAATATCATCAAGGTAAGCGTGCATAGCTGAGGGTAGATTTGCTACTCACACTCCATATCTACTTACCTTAACAATACTGTGCAAGTCGATAACTTGGAGTCTATATTGTGGTAGGTTGCTGTGTTGGTAAGATGCCCTTTTTGCTAAATCCATGTATATTATATGAAAGAATGACAAGTTCACCCCTATGCCAACCTGATCACATTACATCATTACATGCAGGCTCTTCTGAACCTTCCTTGCTGTAGTTTGAGATTTATAAAGCATGCCGTCGCCCAATAAGGACATCCTGGTGCGAGGACAGATAACTGAGGCTTAACAGAAGGATAAGAAGAGATGAGCTTTTAATGTCTCCTGAAGAGTGAGATGATTGTCAGTAAGGTGGAGAAGAGAGCGGGAGAGTGCTCCAAGGCTTTGGCCACCAAAAATGAACATGGGCGGCCGCCAGAGCAGATGTAACTATTAGAAGCCATGTACTTGGAATCAGTTTCAGTTTCGTTATATTTGCTCCCCCTGGGAGGAATTATATACATTTTTTCATTTAATGTGTTTGTGTTTTACAATGCTCCAAGGAGTATAAGAGTATCACAATAACAGCCACTCTCAATGGGCTCATTTTAACCTGCCCTCCCAGTAGGCTACTCCCGCACCATGACATCAATCTGAGTGCTGCACTGGCTTCTGCGTCTACTTCCAATGATATCCTCGCGATGGCCCCAACATAGTCCAGGAAGACTTCAGTCCTGGAATAGTTTGTGGAAAGTTAAAAATTCCTCCGATATTTTGAAACAGGATTAAAATGTTATCATTTAGCTTATCAGCGCACTCCTGGTGGCTACTGTGCCGTGGACACACATCTGAAGGCAAACAGCTAAGAATACCGTAAGGAAGAGCACATGGACACAAGTAACACCTGAAAACAGACTAGCCTAATAACCAGGCACATTCCACTGAAACATCTCATAACAAGTTTCCTAACTAAACAGATTGCTGTATTGAGTATACTGAGTCACTTGACGTTGCCAAGACACAATATGACGTTATCTAGTTGGAGTCATGGTAGAGCTGTAAGGCATAGCTCAGGTGTAGGGGAGTGCAAGGACACCCAGACACTGCAGGTGGGAATCTGTTGGCGAAAGGCCACTGAGAAGCTGATACATGAAGGGCGGAGTGTCTCGGATATCTCCAAAGGTTTGTGATCCCTGGGAGATCTATCATGGGTCTGGCTGATTCCCTGTGGAGGATACTTAATCCTACTTCTCACCCAAAGGTTTTGCGGATTAGCTGAGGTTTAACGGAAGGAGGTAAAAGTCTCCTCAGTCATCGATGTCCATTGTGATGAAGTATCCGTGGTTTGTGTTTGCCCTGACTGTGTCACTCCATGTCCTTGACACAACCATGTATGTTCTTGTTGTACTGTTTATTGTATATATAGAAAAGAAATTAACATTATTTAAAAAACACGTCATAACATATTAAACTGGCTGGTGAGCCCAGTCCATTAGAAAGTTATTAGGTTCAATGCGAAATATCTGAATGTTCACTTTGTCCAGTACTGTCACTGGGGAAGGAGATTGTCTGTTCTAATCCTTCACATTTTTTACAGGTTTGGGATCTAAGACACAGGGATAAGCTAATTTCCTCTGAGTATTCTTGTTGAGTGGTGGAATTTGGAACTCATTTCACCAGGTTCCGGTACCTATGTCTTACCCATGTAATAGCCCCACCTCTCCTTCAGGGCAGGTGCTATTGCATGCAATACTCTGCAGCCATCAAGGGCACCATCAGGGAGCTGACGCGGACGAAGGGACAGAAGAATGTCACGTTGCCTAAGGTGACAGAAATCCATGCCCTGTTCCCAAAGTGAACATTGACTGGTCATGACACTGAGGATACTTACATTGCAGCCAGACACGACTCCATCTCCGCCAGCACAGACCATAGTTTCTTTCACATTTGATCCCCACCAGTCTCGCTGAGCGCAGGTGGCATGATCGACAACCGGCAATAGCACCTGCTGCAGATTGTCAGCAATAGGTCCATTGGCTGAAACAAAACAAATGGAAAATTGAGCTACAGCAACACAAGAATCTTCATTCAGAAACAAATTATTTTACAGGGTATTAATTGTAAATTAAATCCTGTACAGGTTTGTAATATGGATATTCTATAGGAAAGCAAAACTCTCGAAGAAACTCTTAGAATATTTGTATGCCAATTTCCCAAAGAGCAATTTACCTAGGGATACCCTAGTGGATGCTATCACATCACATTATCTTACCACTGCTCTTTTTGGTCACAGTAGTTTCCTATAGGATTGCTAACAAGAATCCTGTAAGGAACATATAAAAGGCTTACTTTTGACCTAGGATTTCATTGTCTTCCTTCTGGAAGACACCATCCAGGTCTGTGGCATTTTATGTGGGGTGTAATTTCTCAACATACTGAGAATTCTCCCCTCTCAATTTCTGACATTTAAGCTGGACTAAGACGAGGTCCCACACCCGTCTTCATTATGAGCTCAGATAAAGGTGAGGTGAAGAAGGACAACTGCTGACTGAATAAGGGGGGTGGTAACTTTTTCCTTACTGTAGAGGCGGCCCCATCCAGTAACGAAGCAAGAGAAATTATTCGGCAGCAGAGCTCCTGCGGCTGGTAGGCACGCCGGCTCAATCTTGTCCGACACCTGTACGGGTTCAGCCAGCTTGATCAGAGCGATGTCATTACTGCAAGAAGAAGAGGGTTTGTTAGTGGATCCTGCAAACTAAAGGGAAGGGATTAGTGCACAGATGTCGAGGGTGAAATATTGTGACATATTCACCAGGGTCACCAGTGAGAGGTTTGGTATTTAATAAAGCACATTAATCAAAATCATCACACTGAGCACCTATAAATTATCCCAGTCACAATATGAAAGTGGGTAAAAAGTTTCAGTGGAGAGGGAGAAACAAAACAGCGTCAGACATGGTGTCACAGGGCAACCCCAAAAATGGTGCCCTGACACTTCGGCTTTAACTATTAACTTCAGGTGCTCAGTCTTCCTAGGATCAATGTGAGGACATTACAGTGCCCTTTCACAGGAAAACCTGCAGTTATTGTTCTTTATGAAGATACATAAGTGAGTATACATTTATCAGCCTTAGTCCCCCAGTAGGGATGTAAGCAATTCCAAACAGACAGAGCTGCAAATGGCTGTATTCTCAGATCTATCAAATAAATTAGGTCTTAAATCATATGACTGTTATTTGAAAGTTTGAAGATACTTAGTTTTCTGGTGACTGTTCTGTAGAACAGTAAATATATTGCTGCAGGTATCACCCTGCATGTCCAGGACTCGGAATTCTGTAACTAGGACTGGAGTAAGGATTTCTGGGATTGTAAATGAAGTGCCACAGCACCGGCCCCTTACAGGGGAGTCCATGTGATCTAGTGGATAAGTTGCAAGCCTTGGAACCTAGAGATATGGTGCTAATCCTGGCTTTCGAAATCAGACAAAAATTGTGTGAGTGCGGGGAAGCTATTTATCCTCCAATCATTTGTAACTTCACATACTACAAGAGTGACAAATGTTGTCCGCATTCAACTGATCCAATAAGAGATTCTCTGTGACATCATTTCTAAGCGCCATCACAAGAGGGCCCCCTAGACCACTCACAGACACACTAAAGGGCTTATTTATGAGCCCCTGGCTAAACTTTTGCGTCACCGTTGCGTCACTTTTCGTGACGCAGCTGCGGCGTAAATAATGCGCCACGTTGCAATATATTTACAAAGTGACGCATCTAGGCAGGTGCGTCACTTTGTAAACCCCTGCGCCACATTATACCTGCATCAGGTATAATGTATGCAGGGTATGCGTTCCCCCACAAGAAAGCCTCGTAGAAGTGGCGCAGTGAAATCTATCAGATTTCACTGCGCCACTTCTAGGACACCACTGCGTCAAAACATTACACCTGCCTCATAGCAGGCGTAAGGGTGACACAGTGCAATAGGTTTAGGCCTCCCCATGCATTACTGGAGTTGTGTCATGCTAACGACACAATTCCAGCAATGTGCGTGTTTTGCGCCAACAGATACGTCAGGATTCCTGACGCATCTGTAAATCCTTGCGACATGGAGTGTCGTACAGAAAATGCAGCGCATCCGTGGTGTCGCAAGGAGGGCGCAGTGAAAAGTGTTGCATCACTATTTTACCGCAGCGATGAGACACTTTTCATAAATGAGGCCCTGAATTGGTGCTTGGTATCTAGAAAGAAGAGCCTCCAACATTCCCATTGAGATAAGGATCACTGCTGCGTCTTTCTAGCCGCCGTGACATTAAATGTAGCTAGACGTACACGATGAGGAAGGAGTTCCACTTTTCATGAACGATGATCTTGGCGGGACTGATTGTGACTGATCCTTCTTCATCTGCCGTGTTCAGGCTGTGTTTCCCCAGAGCAACCCGGTAGGTCCTGGAGCTGCTACAAAAACAAAAAAAGATATAACATCATGTTAAAAAAAATATTTACTGCAACACAGAGCAGCTAAGCCCAGACCAAACAAGGACAGATAAAGAGCAAATTCCTAAGCACTGGACCTCTCATGGAGACTGAGCTAGCAGTTTTCTTTCACACAATAGACTTCTAGGGTGCAGTGCAAATTCCCCACCCACACTTGTCCTGTTCCCTAGCCAGCCTGCAGCGTTCCTGTGTAGCAAACAAACATCTCAGCCTCAACTTTGTTTAGTAGAAATAAAAGAAACTGGAGAGTAAAGGAAGCTTATGATTGCAGATAAAGACCTCAAACAGGTGGTCTGAGTCATGGTCCGAGCCATGGTCTTAATTCTTCTTCTAGGCAGTGGTCAGGCTATTCAGACTGGTCCACCCAAAACCTCCCTGGCTCCACTGAAAGCTGTGATACAAGGAGATACAAACATTTTGAACCAGCCCCACCGCTTCCTCCCTTTTCTCCATCTCTCTGTTTCTATACATCTATACTATGACTCCCCCTCTTTCGCCCTCTCTTCTTCCTCTCTGATATCTCTCTCCTAAAGTCTCCACAGTGCCTGCTGCAGTGAACCTATATGGGCTTGGGGGGGTGAAAGTGACAGAGGTGCCAGGAGCTGCCTTGTCTCTCCAATGGCTCCAGCCCCACAACTCCTGCCTACTTCCCAGGAATGCCCAATAGACTGGCCAGTCCGGACCTTGGTGCCGGTAGCCAGCACCTGCAACAAATGCGCAAAGTAAGCCCTGTGTCCTCTGCACATGCTCTCTCTCTTTCTTTCTCACCTCCCCTCTTATATCCCCTCCTATAGTTATTTTACTAGATCTTTGTACTTTGTAGATTCGTAAGCATTAAACAGTGACTATTGCTAAGGTTGCACATTTAAAATGGCATCAGGGGATCTTCACAGTGATGTATGTCTACAAAGGGCGATCACTGGTCTACAGAAGAACCAGACCTTCTCCTTTGAGGTCCTAGTCTTGTTTTGCATTTGACTGAAAACCAAGCTCTCACCGTGCCATTATCTAGAGAGTCTGGCTCTGGTTTGGTCCATACCATCTACCAAAGAATTGGCCACCACAATATTTGTCTAGATCGAGGCTTTTCATTGAGAACTCCAGACTTTTCTAACCCTTTCGTCCCAGAGACACCTCTTCGTTGGGTTTGCGCTTTGCAACAAATCTTCCCTGTTAGAGATGGGGGTCTCTAGTTGGCAGAGGTAGGTACCTTTGTCCAAATAGGGACCCTTGCTTCTAGTCAGGGTAAGGGGGATACACGCCTAAAATAACCCCTGCTCACCCCCTTGGTAGCTTGGCACATCAGACAGGCTTATCTCAAAGGCAGTGTGTAAAGCACTTGTGAACACATACAGTAATACAGTGAAACACTACAAATGGACACCACACCAGTTTAGAAAAATAAATAACCTATATCTAAACCAAAACAAGACCAAACGACAAAAATCCACAGTACAGTTATCAAGATATCCTCAAAAATAGGTTATTCACAAAAATAAAGCTTGTAGCAACAAATAACTCCACTTGGAGTTATAACGACGTCATGACCGGTGGAAACCCCAAAGTACGGCGCCGACCGCGAGGTGCGCGGCGTCGGGCCCGGAGTCAAGCAGACCCACAAAGAACAGTACCTTGGAATTGATGAAAGCAACAACAGTTCACGGCGTTGGGGAGGTGCGGCTTCGTAGGCGCTGCGCGCGTCGGCTCCTTACGACCCCAGGGGAGGTGCAGCCTCTGTTCCTTACTGCAGCGCAGGGGAGACGAGACGACGGTTCCTTACTGCGTCGGGGAGATGACGTCACGATGGCGCCGAAACCACTGTTCCTTACGATGGCGCGATGTAGATGGATTCAGAGGTCACCCACGTCGAGGATCAGCTCTGCGATGATGAAGTCGCTTCGGAGTCGATGCGGCACAGCAGCAGGCGTCGGGCCCACGTCGCAAGTCGGAGCAGCACTCACGGCTTCGGGCAGGTTACGGCGTCGCTCACTGGCATTGATGTGGCATGGCAGCTGGCGTTGGGCCTACGTCGCAAGTCGGAGCAGCGCTCACGGCTTCGGTGCAGGTTACGGCGTCGCTCGCCAGCGTCGGTGTTGCAATTTCCTTCTGTAGCAGCTAAAACAGCAGTTCTAGATGCAGGTAAACAGAAGGGGTGAAGTCTTTGTGTTCCTGAGACTTCAGAACAGGAGGCAAGCTCAGTTTCAAGCCCTTGGAGATATTTTCTTCAAGCAGGTGACAAAGCAAAACAGTAAAGTCCTTTTTCTCCTTTCCTTGGCAGCAAGCAGCCACTGCAGGCCAACCCCAGACACCAAACAGCACAGGGGCAGTATTCCTCCTCAGCTTCTCCGGCTCTTCTCCTTGGTAAAGGTTTCCTCTTGATTTCCCAGAAGTGATCTAACAGTCTGGGGTCTGGGCCCCTCTTTTTATACACAAAAATCCTTTGTTCTCTGAAGGCAGAGAGTGTCTGTACCCAGCCAAAACCAGTTCTGTCTTCACTGGTGCAGCTTCCTGGCAGGAGGTGGAGACAGCATTGTTGAAGGCAGACCAGGCCCATTCAGGTGAAAAGGAAATCTCCTCCCCCTACTCCAAATGCAACCCAGGTCTATTCAGCCCAGCCCTGACTCATCAGACTTCTGGAGCCACAGCCCTCTCCAGCCCCCTGTCATCCAAAAGCCAGACATGCAATACACAAACCTAGCAGAGGC
This sequence comes from Calotriton arnoldi, assembly GCA_963921515.1. Classification (NCBI taxonomy): domain Eukaryota; kingdom Metazoa; phylum Chordata; class Amphibia; order Caudata; family Salamandridae; genus Calotriton; species Calotriton arnoldi. The sequence continues at coordinate 1,706,533 of CAWUFW010003236.1, forward strand.
ACACTGGATGGTTAGGCAAGAAAATACCCACTTTCTAAAAGTGGTATTTTCAAACACAGAATGTAAAAATCACCCTCACTAAAGGATGCACTTTAACATTCTGAGTTCAGGCATACTAAACTTTTCTTCTCTATCTTGTTCCCAGGGTCAGTTATGTTTATAAGATGTTATAAACAAACTACCCATTCTGGCCTGTGGGAACAGATAGCCTTGCAATAGTGAAAAACGAAATTGGCAGTATTTCACTATCAGGACATGCCACACACATCAGGGCATGTCCTACCTTTCACATACAATGCACCCTGCCCACAGTGGTACCTTCGGCCTACCTTAGGGGTGACTGATATGTAGAAAAGGGAAGGTTTAGGGACAGGCAAGTGTGTGCACTTGCCAAGTCGACATGGCAGTCCCAGACTGCACACAGACTCTGCAATGGCAGGCCTGAGTCACATTTTACAGCTGCTTCTGGTGGTGGCACAATCAGTGCTGCAAGCCCACCAGCAGCATTTGATTTTCAGGCCACACATAGTGCACTGTACTAGGGTCTGACAAGTAAATCAAATAATCCAATCATGGAATCACTAACCCATACAACAATTGACAAAGGGAGCACTTGCACTTTGGCACTGAACAGCAGTGGCAAAGTGCCCAAAGCATCTAGACCAGCAAAAATACAGGAGGCAACAGCAAAAAATGGAAGGGAGACCCACGCCAATGGTGCCAAGTCTAACATCCCCCCTCAGAGATCTGAGTAGAGCTTGTTACCTGATGCAGTGGGCAGCTGTCAGGACCCACTGCTCACTAATGAGGGTCCCCCCGCAGGTGTGGCCCCATCTGCTCCCACTCTGGTACTGCAGCGAGATCTGGAAAGGAGCGAAAGGCATTAGTGTCTTCTCACAGGGTCTGACAAACAGGGGCACATCTGGAAAGATACTGCTGTTTCTTTTACCTGCCAAGGCCAGCTGTTGGGTCTCACATCCTCACCTCCCACCACCCTGGAGGTGCTGGGTGGGTGGGAAGGCACGCCACAGCTGTAGGCTGCAACAGATAGCAACAAAAGACATTTCAAATGTAAGGTAAAGGTGAGTGAGGATTGCGCTGTGCTTTATGCCACCTCTGCAAGCTCTTAAGCACTATCAGTAGAGAAACTATACAGCAAGTTTATAAAGTTATGTGCCTGATGTCACACAGCATGTCAGTGGAGGAAACACAATACAAGATTATTACCATGCCTGCATCCAGCTCTACCAAGAATTGAAGCTATTCGCCCTATCATAGGCCTTTCAGGGCAGGAGCTCGTGACTCTTAGCAGACACGTGACAGGACTGTCCATTGTTGTATGGGAAGATTCCTTAACAGGGGCCTTAGAGTGTTTTTTTTATTTTTACTGGGCACTGGTAGATCTTCGAAGATGTGCGAAATCTGAAGTCAAACCTGGGGTGTCCTACATTTTCCAGATCATCTTGACACTTTTCCATATTCTGGAACTGAAGAGAGCAGCTCCCTCAGCTTTATGGTACACAAGAACAGACTAGTGTTTCCGCTCCCATTACAAATACTCGGCCCACCAGAGGGGCTTGGTTCATGGGCAACAAGTGTTACACCAACTCTTCGGGAGGTTGTGACTGCCCTTCGCTGGTCCTCCCTCAGCCTCTCCTGTCCCTCCTCCTCTGCGCTGTCACTCCTCCTCTGCCTGTCCTTGTTCTGCCTGAAACACTCTTCACCTCCAGGACATGTTGTACTTGCGCAAGAGTCGTGAGAAGTGCGCTGTGCGCTCCTGGCTTTCATGTCACCACACTCCAACATTGGTAGGGGTATCACTAATGTGTCCCAGAGCACACGAAAAATACACGTGCCAATCATACTGATAAACTGGCAAATGCACTGTGTACATTGCAAAAACTGCACTTTTATAAACCGTGAAATTACCACCTTCAACTCGGTTTCACCCTCGATGTCAAAACCAACCTGCATCCCAAAATTTCCCCATCGCTGATGATCGATTCATTCAGTTTGACAGCAGCGCCCCCTCTGCCCTGTGACAAAGAGCTCACTGTGGCAAGGCTGGCTGCAGCCAAACTCATTGGCAGGGCACGAAATACACAACCAGGTCCACCTGGGGCCTTAGGAAGACTAAACCCGCCCAGCCCCAAAAGGATTTATACTGTCTTACCCTAAGATCAGCTCACCTTTCAACTGGTGTGATCTCACTTCAAATGTCTGCAATCATTCATGGCCCTATGGTGCCTGAATGCCAAGGTGTCCGACTTCCCCCATCAGAGCTCTAAATCCTTCTGACCTCTGTGGCTGGACCTCACCGGAACAGCAACTTCCCAACCCGCTGAATGGAAACTGAGACAACATGCCTTACAGACCCTTCCCTGATCATTGGTACCCTGTGCCCACATAAAGGCTGCCCAGCAGTAGACATGGCCTGATGCCCTCACACACTGTAAGTCTCTTGCAACATGCCCACCAGATAAATGCAGACAACACTATCTTGTTCTCGCTCCCCTCCTGACTACGCCCATACAGTCCATCCGGCCATACACAAAGCTTTGTAATGAATAATCAGCGTACAGTATTTCCAACAACTCAAACTAGCTTGTTGTACACAAAAACGTACTACTTTTTTATCTAGTGAATGTGGACATTCCATCCTAGGGAGTGGCTTCACTCAGCACACATAGAAACAGTAAATCGCCTGTAAAGATTTTTTATGTGCAGGAAGGTGTCCCTTCCTGCACATAAACAATCACCCCTGCAGCGCAGGCACCCTTGCAACATGGTGCAAGGGTGTCTGCACTGGCGCTAGGCAGCTTTTTTAGCGCCAGCTCTAGGGGAAATGCAGGGGTGCGCCGCATTCTTTTAAATATGGCGCATCCCTGCGTTTTGAAACTGACAGAGTGCGGCATTACCAAGTTTGGCATAACACAGCGCTCCACCAGTTTCTAGTAAATATGCCCCTAAATCACCTACTGACTTGGCATGATAAATCGCTACTTAAAGCACTTCGAGGTGACATGAGTGCTTTATAAGCACAATCAAAAAAAGGGAAGAACTCTGAGCATCTACTTATCAAATGGCAGGAGATCTCTTCCAGTCCAGGAGTAGGCGTCACCAGAAGTTGGGCGATCTAGTGGAAGTTCTCTGAAGAAGTGGGTTGGTGAAGTCTACCGCAGAGGACCGTAATTGAGGGACTTGAAAGATGGCACTGATGCACATCATTTATGGCTATTCAACACCCAGGGCAGAGGCAACAAACACAAAAGAGTGGCCAATATAAGTGCTATGGTTTCAACCTGTGCTTTATGTTGATGTATGGTCAAAATTAGGTGGAGTAAAGGATACAAGGCACATTTCTTGGAGACAGCAGACAGTTGGGATGCTCCAAGGGTGTTCTGCAGAATAAGGAGTTCCGATGCAGGATGTAGGTACGAGATGTTAACGCACCCCCTTGAAACTGTGGCTTGAGTATGAGGAGGGAAGCAGTTGTTGGGTAAGAGGTCATTTCCCTGAGTATGATATCTTGAGATGGAAACATGTGGAATAAAAGATAAAATCGACCTGAAAGATAAATGAGGCAAGCTAAACTGGAAGACAGCTGGGCATGTCCAGTTAAGATGGATTCTGTACTCAGGGACTTCAGAGATATGAGTTGGTATTCATAAAGATGGGTGGGTTCAGTTAGTATGTAGGTAATGTGTTGAATACATGACATAGTGAACCTAGAGATGAGCAATAGAGGCAAATGTGAACTAAGAAACAGCAAAGAATCGCTGTGGAGAAAGAGATCCAGGCAAGCTCAGGTGTGACATAATCAAGTCTTATTGGCTCTTACGGTCTAAGGTAGAGTGTCGCTATGAGACGTGACAGAGTCTTCCTGAAGATGAATATGTGCACATGTGAAGATGGAGACAAGCCTTTCTTGATTCTAATAATATAAGAGGCTTTAATTAAAGAATGCGGTTTGAGTTAAGATGAAGGTTGATGTCAGATGGAGAAGTTAAGTTGAGATGAAGAAAGTCCAGGATGTCTCTGTCACTTAAATAAATGCTGTACATGTGCTATTAATGAAGGTGGCACATAATGCAACAATAAATGCTCCAAAAGTCTTACAAACACATTTAATCCATTCATTTCAGAAGATTAGGAAAAATAAAAGCTCTTACCGCAGCTTACGAGGACAGCGACAAGCAAAAATCTGAACATTGTTGCGGCTTGAGGTAGAGTGAAAAGCCAGAGGGTATTTATAGGGTCGAGGGCATGTATCCTAGGTAAGGCGGGGAGAAGCTGTCACTCAAACTATAGAAAAAAATGTACTGCCCTTGGGAACTATTCCTGCACATTCTGTGAAATATTAATGGTGAAATCCCTGATATGAGGTTATTTATATTAATGGGTTTGGAAACGTCTTATCAGTTGAACTTGTGAAAGCTGTGGGCTTTAGGCAGCCAGCATATGTTGTGCAGTTTACTTTTCAAATGCAAAGTGCATCTTGTCTCTAAAACAACGTGAATGTGACCTGACCATAGGAAGCGAAAAAAAGTTTTTGAGGCACGTAGACCCTGTATCTCTGTCAAGGCATGCCTCAGTGCAGCCCTACCATTGCGCTGAGATCACGTGAATTTACAAAGTTCTTGTGGGTCTTTTCAAATTGAGTGTCATCACTGGTGGCCCACTATAAATCACTTAAAGTTTAGAAAACCATTAAATGCTGGTCTTCTCTGAGTAGCCATTGACATCCACTAACTCTTATATCAATCTTGCATCATTTTCACAACCTCCTGATTCAGTCAGAGGCCAGCAACCACCAGCGAGCTATTTCACATGGCCATAAAACTCAACATCTCAGGAGGTCACCAGAAAACAAGGAGCTGCTGCATCATCAGCATCAAGAATAAGAAATCAGCAAAACAAGAGACAAGCAGCCATGGTCTACGCATGCATCCAGAATATGGAATAACAACCTTGACTGAGCCTTAGCGCATAGACACACCTAGCAAATCAGCATCACACTAGAAGAGACAAACGGGCAAAAAACGACAATGGCGGTCAGCTCTGATGCCAGTGTTCCATCCTAAATGTAAATAAGACAATATCGATTTCACTGCCACTCATTCTTGTTCACTCCTGATTATAATTCAAGGGGGCCAGCATGATATATTACTTAGCTGTAACATATTGAGGCTCTTGCAATCACACCATGACTTCAAGGCCCTGACCTCACATAGTGTGGAAGGGATTGAGTTTATTGAAGGGCCATTAATCCCAGGAAGGAGTCAACAAAAGTAATTTGGGCTAAGCTGGAAATAGCTAATCTGGTGTGCAGATATAAGCACCTTTTTACCACATGGAAACATAATGTCAAAACCAATAATGGTAGGATATCCCAAACCATTTGCCACCTATCAAGCCACAGGCATAGACGTCATCACAAGTCCCAATTCCAAGTTAATGCTAATCAAGGTGTTCTAAAGTCTAGATCAACTTTCAACGAGTTGACAATCAAATGGAGCCAACAAACAGGGACACAGGCACGCTTGAAACAATATTATAATCAGGATTTAGCCCATGGGGAAGTTTGGGGTTGGCTGGTCACCACACTACACAGAGACACATCCCAGCACAGGTGACAGTAATCATCACTAATAACACAAACTGGGTGTGGCCTAAGATCAGTATTCTTGCTCTCTTGGAATGTGGCAGGCTTGGCAAGACTCCTAAAAGATGAAGACACTTACTCATTTCTGTTTCATAACAATATAATCTGCAAACAAGAACCTTGGTGCTGTGATCCCGTTCCTGTTCTGGGATACAGCTGCTTCTCTCTGAATGCTAGTAAAGTTAAGAACAAGGGCAGGGCCAGGGGCTTTTTGAGCATGTATGTGTCAAACAGTAGTCAATCCTATTGATCGGGCTTGTGATAGTTTGTAGGAACTTCAGCAATCATGGAACACAACGGGGGATGCCATTTGCTTGCTCCTTTTAATAAACATTCATCTTCATCCTGCTGATAACCTTAAGTCAAGTAATATACAATGCCTCAACTTCACTCTTAATTTTCTCTAAGAGGGCAAGAGGAATGGCTCCTCTATATTGACTGGTGACTTCAATCTAACTATGGTTTATAATTTAACGGATGGCCCTTTGTATGTGTATGCTCCATAAAACAGGGGATTACTAGGGACCTGGGCTTTCAATATATAACTAGGACTGTGGTCCCAATTATAAAGTGATTAAACAGATACTGAAACGCAATATTTGTTTGTATATGATAATGTATCATACAAAATCAACAAATATTATTCAGTTATAAAGGACAAGATGCAGTGAGGTGAACAAGCGTGGTCAGCGTCAGGCAAACTGTGATACACACGTGTAATGTACAAAAATATACGTGTATCACTAATCATGAAATAACGGCCCTCAACAAACGATGGCACATTATAGTAGAGCAGGTTCGTAATTACAGTCCAAAGCGTTTCGATCCCTTGCGATAACTGGATCATCATCAGGACTCCAATGTAACAAGATCAGAAAAATCTAAGGACCTCAATTTTGCATCTTCTCGCATTATGAAGTCCTACATATAGCAACGCTAAGAAGGAAGTGAAAATGGGATGGCATGTAATGTGGTAATATGGTATATATTTTGTCTGCCCATACTCTTTTATTGTTTATGCAATACATAACTTTATTTTCCCTTTTGCTGTCTTTTCTTCGCCCGTCTTCCCTTTTTATGTAGTTCTCTCCTCGGGCTCTTGTTACAGTGGAGTCTTGATGATGATCCTGTTATTGTAAGGGATCCAAACGCCGACGATTATGAAAGTAGACCCGCTCTACTATAATGTATTAGTTTTGTTGAGGGTCATTATTTCATGACTAGTGATCCATGTACATTGTTATATTGTTGTACATTACACGTGTGCATAACACTTTGACTCAGCTCAATGCATGCTTGCTCACCTCATTGAACCATGTTAATATTTATTGATTTTTTATGATAGATTATTAAATGTCAACAAATATCATTTTCCAGTATATGTTTAATCACTTTAAAATAGGGACCATTGTATGTGTATGCAGACCCTAAATGGGGTATTTCACCTGCCACCATTGCACAGCAACCCTATGATGCATTGGGTTACAACCTGCTCAGGGCACTTCAGTCACTCAATCTACACTGCCTTAATGGCGGATTCTCAGCTAACAAACTGATGAATTCCAAGCACTTCTCTAACTATCACAATGTGGTGTCAGCAGAGCATTTTCTCAGCATCACTTAATTCAAAATCCTAGCAAGAATTGAGAGTGATCATGCTGCTCAAGTGATGCATCTTAAGTATTATACACTGAGACATTAAATGGTAAGGACAATAGGTGAACCAACCAGCCACAATGTGTTAAAGTCTCTCATGGTCTAAGGGAACATGAGTCAGACTAACAAAATGGCTAAATATAGAAGAATGGTCCAAAGTGATCCAGACCCTTCTGGAAGAAGGGGCCGCCCAAGCAAACTGTACCACTGTTTGGACTCACATTCCAAAGTTAATGCTGTCACTGGGCATTACAACTGCTTACACGCCGATTCAATGTAGATCCTCCACCAATAAGGGCTGGGACACTAAAAAACTAAAACAATAGAAAAGGGATTTAAACATTCGAAAATTACCCATGAATCCCAGTTTACTGGGGATTATTAGAACATTAAGAAAATGATATTAACAGCAGGTCTGCGAGGCAAAGAAGGCTCATACTGACAACACAGTGCGTAAGAATAACATAAATATGTCGATCGGGATGCCCAAAAAAATTTGGAAATTTATAAATAACCTTTGCTTCAACATGCAAATGAGCCACGCAACTCAATTCCTGAGGAAAGTTGGGGTAGCCACATTAACAAGCTGTCTGTGGATAAAACAACGGATAAGCATACCCCTTTCCCCCACCTTATTTGAATTATCCCTCAGCCTCAGGTCGCTTCACAGTATTATTCACATTTTTAAACCCGACAGAGCTCCAGGTCCTAATCACCTCCTTAACCTTCTGTTTAAATCTATCTTTTATCAATTTTTGGGCTGCTAGCCTTTGAACACTCAATGCCATTGTTGTTAAAACTCAAATTGTTCCCTTTTCTTGGCAAGGTGCTATACTTCACCCAAAATACAAAAAGGGTGATCCGAGGTTGGTTACAAACTGTAGTATGGTCGCCTTACTGGATGAGGAGGCTAAGAACTATACAAAGCAGCTACGAAAGGACTTCTAGTCTTGGGTTGCATCAAAAAATGTAATTGTAATACCTCAAACTGGATTTAGAGGAAATATTAACACCTCTGAAAACGGTTTCTCATCATCCATGCTAACACATGAGTCATTGAAACTCAAAAAATGTATCTCGTTTGTCTCCTTTATGGCTTTTGACAGTGCTGTACTCTGGCCCAGACTATCCAGATGTGGAATCCCACCACCGCTACTTAGGGCCATCCAGTCTCTGCAATGGAACACATGGGTAAAGGTCAAACTGGCACAAAAGGCCATGTTTTAACACAAATATTGACTAATATGGGTGTAAAGGAGGGGGGGTGTTGGCACCTCTGTTATTTAGTCTATACGTAGCAGATTTACCTGATGCCATCAAAGTGACCCAAAGCCCCCATACAAGGTTAGACTCACTCTCTATTCAGTCGCTGCAATACGCAGACGGGACGATCATCCTTGAACAGACAGATTCAGGTCTACAGAAGTCTTTGACAGCCCTTGACAAATTTAATAAATAGAACAAGCTAGTAGTCAACACTGATAACTCCCTTGATTTAGAACTCAGTTACAAACTGAGTTAAGTGGAAAGCAGAAAAATTGGCAACATCTTAATTGAGAAGCTCAGGAAATACTACTACTTAAGGGTGTCGATCGACGCCAATGGCTCACCTTATGAGCTTTGGGACTATTTGAAAATTAAATCTGCCCCTCTGTCATACGGCTTTCATAGTCTCCACAATAACTTGGAAGCACCATTGATTAACTTCTTACTCTCAGTCCAACATTCTATGGGCCTGATTCACAAAGGGCCTCCGCACTCAGGGCGGAATCTCCGCAATGAGAATTCTCATTGTGGAGATTGCGGAGATTCCACCCGAGTGTGGAGACAACCCCACAACTGCGGAGCCTCCGCCACGAGTGCAAAGACCCTTTGTAAATCAGGCACTAAGCTCCTCCCGTCTATTGTTTATGGTTTGACAGCCTTTCCAGGGAAGTCAGGTCCCTGGTTGAATCATTCACAGTGTTTTCTGTTAGGGCAAATCTTTCACCTCTCCAGCTCTACTTGCCAATCAAACATTATGTTGGAATCTAAGGTGCAGCAAAAATCGCTAAACTTATGTCCCACTTTTTGACCACCTGCAAAGGAATTCATGCTAAAAGGCACTATTTGGTGTGCTTTTTTTTTTGCAGATTTATATAGCGCGAACTCGACCTGAAGGTATTGGAGCACTTTATATGAGCACCAGTTACTTTACACAAGGACACATTCATTTTTTTGGTAAGCACGGGAAGATTAAGTGGTTTGCCCAGAATCACAGGAGGTGGAGATGACCCAGAGGCTCGAACCTTGGTTTCCCAGCTCCAAAGTCGGTAGTCTAGCCGTGAGACCACATCCTCTCTCCGTATGCTTTTCAACAGGCCATACGAGATACTTGCCTTGGTCAAACTATTTAAACACCGCACTTGCACTTGGAAACATTCTGGGCCACTACAACTTCCCAAGGTTACTTTAAACAGGTAGTTAAAACAGTTAAAGGCTCTATCCATTTCTTGGAACATAGAGAATTTGAATACAAAAAAGCATGCAGGTTACATTGTGGAGAGACTCTGTGCCAAGAAGTTGCCTAAGTATCTCTACGGCCCTTTGGCTAAAAAGGTGAGGCAACGTTTTATCTGGGCCGGCTTTAGCGCTGGTGGCGCCTGGTGCAACAATGTTTGTTGGCGCCCCCCTAATGACCTCCTCTGTCATGGATTCCCTCACTACCATCCTTTAATAGTGCCTCTCAAGTCTCCATAACAACTCTCTATCTCATGCATTTAATTTGTTTTATAGCGCCACTCATACCAGTGTAAGGTGTCAGAGCACTTTACATACACATTACACAGAGACAATGAATCATAAGTGTGTAAATCAGTGTATAGGAAATGTTACATAAGACAGAGGACTACAAGGTGTAGGAGCCACAAGTCATCCCTACTGATAGTATAGTTTAAGAGTGCTTGGTCTTAAGAAGCACACACTCAGAATTTAAAACGTAACACCATGGTTGGGGGTTGGTTTTACTAATAACAATGGATTTCTACCCAAGTGAAACCTTTTTGTAACATTAGGATAATGAAAGACTGGGGGGAAAAATCATAAGGCTCTAATCTATACCTTGCAGTTTGCATGCAGCTCTTTGATGATAGTTAATAGCTCACTTTTCTATATTAGGATTTAAACTTATAAACTGCAAGTAACAATAGGGACTCTCTGAAAAAAGCAGTAACGCACTGACCTATTCACATTGTATGCACTTTGTGCTCTGCATAGTACACGTTCTTTGCAGCAGGCATTTTAACCTCCTGCGCTACTTTATGATGAGTCAAACCTTCCACTAGGCAGAACTCCGATCTTTCTGCAGCAGGTTCATCAATCACCAGAGTTATTTTGACATTTTTATGGTTGCCTGAAAATTGCTGGAGGCAAGGAATGTGGCAGCAGGTTCCTCTAAAACTGTATTGTAGTTGAAAACACGGCGCCCTCCCAAAGTCCGCGCCCGGTGCGGTGGCACCAATCGTACCGCCCTAGAGCTGGCCCTGCGTTTTATTCATATTCGATGCTTATGTACCCTTTTCCTGGAGTTTAGGCATGCATGGACAGCATACAAAGGTCATCCTAAATGCTGTTATAATCTTTTTAAGCCAAGGTTAATGGAAGTTTGATGTTTGTAAAACTTACTATTCATTTGATCATTATAAAAGGCACATTTAGGAAAAAAATAATTACCTTTAGTTGTGTATTTGAGAAGAACACTTGTTTTTTGTGAAAAATACTGTTGAAAAAAAATGATAAGTATGTTTAATATCACCTTTACTGTATTATTTTTTTATTTTCACAGAATTTTTGAAAAGTTTTGGATAATTATTTACCTTTTAATTTGAGTTCTCGGTGTTCTTTTGGACCAATAACATATAGTTTGTAATAGTTTTCAAGTTGGTTTAAACTTGTGTAGTTTTCTGTGGAGATTTTTAAATGTACAACAAATAAATTAATTTATACGACTATTTTAACACAAAACAAACCACATTTTGCAATTACCAAGAAATAAGGACATAATGAATTCCCAATTTTAATTTTAGGCCTACAACAATCCTGTGATTTCCATGACTCAGGCACCCTTTGGAGTTGGAATAGTATTTTTCACCCCACCACTATCCAGCGTTTACCCTGAGGCAAGCACCCTTTGGAGTTGGAATAGTAATTTTTACCCCACCACTATCCAGCGTTTACCCTGAGGCAAGCACCCTTTGGAGTTGGAATAGTAATTTTAACACCAACACTATCCAGCATTTACCCTGAGGAAAGCACCCTTTGGAGTAGGAATAGTAATTTTAACCCCAATACTATCCATCCTTTACCCTGAGGCAAGCACCCTTTGGAGTTGGAATAGTAATTTTAACCCCAACACTATCCTGCGTTTACCCTGAGGCAAGCACCCTTTGGAGTTGGAATAGTAATTTTTACCCCACCACTATCCAGCGTTTACCCTGAGGCAAGCACCCTTTGGAGTTGGAATAGTAATTTTTACCCCACCACTATCCAGCGTTTACCCTGAGGCAAGCACCCTTTGGAGTTGGAATAGTAATTTTAACCCCACCACTATCCAGCGTTTACCATGAGGCAAGAACCCTTTTGAGTTCGGAATAGTACATTTTACCCCACCACTATCCAGTGTTTACCCTGAGGCAAGCACCCTTTGGATTTGGAATAGTAATTTTAACCCCAATACTATCCAGCGTTTACCCTGAGGCAAGCACCCTTTGGAGTTGGAATAGTAATTTTTACCCCACCACTATCCAGCGTTTACCCTGAGGCAAGCACCCTTTGGAGTTGGAATAGTAATTTTTACCCCACCACTATCCAGCGTTTACCCTGAGGCAAGCACCCTTTGGAGTAGGAATAGTAATTTTAACCCCAATACTATCCATCCTTTACCCTGAGGCAAGCCCCCTTTGGAGTTGGAATAGTAATTTTAACCCCAATACTATCCACCCTTTAAAATGAGGCAAGCACCCTTTGGAGTTGGAATAGTAATTTTAACCCCAAAACTATCCTGCGTTTACCCTGAGGCAAGCACCCTTTGGAGTTGGAATTGTAATTTTAACCCCAACACTATCCAGCGTTTAGCCTGAGGCAAGCACCCTTTGGAGTTGGAATAGTAATTTTTACCCCACCACTATCCAGCGTTTACCCTGAGGCAAGGACCCTTTGGAGTTGGAATAGTAATTTTAACCCCACACTATCCAGCGTTTATCCTTTGGCAAGCACCCTTGTGGAGTAGGAATACTAATTTTAACCCCACCACTATCCATCGCATTCTAAGAGGCAAGCACACTTTGGAGTAGGAATAGTAATTTTAACCCCACCAGTATCTTGTAGTATTTAACTTGAGGCAAGCCTTAGTAAATTTACTTATTTTAGAAAATACAAAAAATGTTTAAATGGTTTATTTTTCTTGTGAATAAATTATTATATAATTTAAAAACGCGTGTGGTGTCTCTGGCAGTCAGGTAACCACTGAATTTAAAATGGTGGACGGCACCTTTTATACGTTTTTTGGTGTACTGCCTAATTTGGATAGAAAATATGTTTCGTGCAGTTTTTTTTCGTGTTTCATATGCTGTGTAAAACATTAATTATATTTTTAATATGTTTATTCTATTTATTTTGAAAGACGTATGTTTTGTCCGCCATTTTGGCGACCTCTGGTGTGAACTTTATTTCATTGAAAGTGTTGTAGGACTTAATGCTGTCTGAAATATAAAATGGAGGTTTGTTTGTCTTCATTTGGATGCTTTTCGTTATAGAGGATTACATTTTTTTACTATATCATTCGGCATCAGTAACATTTTAAATTTTTTAAGGTTTAAAAAATACATGAGTATTAATTTAAGTGCTCGAGTACTAATTTTAGTACCAGAGTATTAATTTTAATACCCAGGTGTGGATTATTAATACCCACATTTTAATACACTTCCCCACCCAAAACCCCTATTTTCCCTGCATCCCATTCCAGGGGTTTATTATACAAAAAAAAAAAATGCGTTGTAATAAAATGCGTAGTAATGGTAAATTCAATATTACAGATACTATTGCGTTGTAATGGTATGCGTTGTAAAAACATGCGATGTAATGGTACTTGCGTTGTAAAAACTGCGTTGTAAAAGCATGCGTTGTTATGGTTTGCGTTGTAACGCCATCTATTCCAGCAGAACCAATGCATGGTCTCTTGAGTGGCACATCCCTGAGCAGAACCAACACATCTCCTCGGCTGAGCAGCACATCCCCGAGCAGAACCGCTGCATCGCTGTTGCTGCATGGATTGGGCTCATTGCAAAGACCTGCATCACCCCCCTGCAGCTTCTCAGAACTGACACATTGCCCCGGCAGTGTGGCACAGCACAGGTTCTCGCATCTCACGTCAATGGCACCTTCGACGATGACACTGAACTGCATATCGCAGCCTTGCAGCTCCTCGGAACCGGCGCATCGGCAGCTGAGCACCGCATCCCCGACACCTGACTTTGCATCGCAAGTCCCGTTGACAGGATCCTTGGGGACGATGTAACAGGACAACGCACCACAGCTTCGCCTCATCCCGGGACCAACGCATCGCTTTGGCTGCGCGGTGCATCTTTGACCCGGATCCATGCAACGCTCGACCACTAGGATTTAAGGTACGCTGTTGAGCGGGCCTGACTGGCTCCCTGTAGCCAGCCCATGCTACATCGAGGTAGGCCTGAACTTGTGACTTTGTCCCAGTCCGGTGTGACCAGATATCCCCATTAGCGCTTTGTGCATTTTGGTGCTATTTTCACTATGACCTTTACAATTAAATATCTCCAGGTCTACTAATTGGATTTTTAGTCGTTTTGGTCTTGTTTCCTTTATTAAAAACTCCTCTATTTTTATAAATCTGTTGTGGGCTCCTTCTGTTGTGTGTTTTCACTGTTTTACTGTTTGAGGTGTTGCACAAATAATTTGCATATTGCCTCCAAGTTAAGCCTGACTGTTCTGTGCCAAGCTACCAAGGGCGTGAGCACAGGTTAATTTGGAGTTTGCGTGTGCCTTACCCTGACAAGGATTGTGGTTGCTGCTTGACCAGGATTTACACCCGAGTCAACCAACAACCCAATTTCTTACACATTCAAGGGCATGAATTCCACCACAAAAATGCCTTTCATCAGGCCTGATGGGGGAGCAAGATGGCTGTCTCTCACAGGAACTCCTTCCTTTTTCTGATAAACATACGTAGAGTGGCTTTGGGGCAGCAGTTTTTATCCATTTGTCACCAAAACTGTCATTCATATTTTGCTTATGCCCACCACTTCATCGCTGAAGTGGGTCAACCTGCTTCAGCCATTGCCTCCACTATCTATGAGTGATGGCATTTTGCTTGCGCGCAATGTCCACATCTGCTATAAAAATAGTCCTCAACAGTGAAAGCGGTGGTGGACCCAGGCATCCCTTAAAAATAGAAACATTCTTTTTCCTCTTTTGCAAATGTGTTAGTCTTTTTCTTTGTAAGGGCCGAGAAGTTCCCCCACACATTGCTACTGGGCAACTTGCTGCAGCTTGCATTGCGCTGCAGGACCTGCGGACATTTCTTTAGCAGTCATGTTTTAGTAATTCTTTTCTCATTCTCTACCATCCCAAGATGGCTGAGATATTCATTATTTTGGAACTCTAAAGAATGACAAAGAACGAGAACAAAAGCATTTCAAAATGGCCACCTACTAAACGTTCATTAGCACATAGTAACATTTATTCCTTGTTCTCTACATGGAAAATATTGTTCTCCACGGAAAAAAACCTACGCCCACACACTTTCCAGTTTTGGCAGTGTTCCCTCACATTCCCACCCTGGATAGGGGCTTACTCCGACCCACGAAATGAGTAAATATCAGGCAATTAAAGAAAAACTTGTGACTACTCACAAACTCACAGGAGTATGAATGTTAACTCACTTTCCATGCCAAACCAGAACACTGACTCCTAAATCAATTTAGGAGTGTAAATTTAAATTTTGTGAATTACAAATTTGAAATTACACTTCTAAATCATTCTATTTAAGTAAAACTGAGGTGTGCACATGGCTTTGTGAACTAGGCACCTCTGCTAAGCTTGTGTGCAAAACGATCCCATCTGTGATCACAAATGGCAGAGCCTGATTTCTGAAATGAGGATAGACAGACATTTATTTACATCTGTAGATGGAAAGTATTACTAGGGAAAGTTCCATGGGTATGGCTGACATTTCGCAGTGATGAGTTTGGTGCTGGAGATGGAAGCATCTGGGATTCTATGTCGGGGGCTTGCGAGGGGCCATCAGGAAGGTGGTGAAACAAACAAAGATCTAACTTATGGACCTTCCCACATGCTGTGCCCACCCTCTTTTCACATGCAAATTTAGTCCCAAAAAGCTATAGTACGTGTGTAAATGGGATGAGAAAGTTCATGGGGTGGAAGGCAAGGATTTTCTCTACCAGGAAAATGTTTTCTTGCTGGAAAACAAAAAAACTGCTTAATATGCTAATGCTCTTTTAAGAAACCCTTATTCATGGGGGTTGCTCACCCTCCAAACATCCAGCAGTAGACCATCAGAAGTAGGCATGGAAAATGTGTGATGATTTCTACATGTGCTTTTGTGAATCCCATGAAAGATGGATATATACCCAAACTTCAGTCGTATGTCTTCAGTTGATAAACTCCCAACTTGAAAATGTGCTCATTGGAAAAAACAAAGTTCCAGCGTAAAATAGAAATGTCAAAGAATACCTATTGGCGCCACTAAACGCCATTCACCAACTACCAAATAGTAGAACCCTTTTTTATTGGCTAGCTGGAATCTTGGTTTTGATTAGGGTTTAAGAATCATAAATTCTATTCACAATAAACTAACTGGCTTATCCTTAGAGAACATTAAACATGTGACGCTCAGTGAGAGTTTGGACAATGAATTTGTCATTCAGTCCATGGTTCTCTAGCATTCCATGCACTCACTAGCAGGGAAGGCCTACTCTTAGAAACAACTTTATGTTGTACAGTAATCCATGTACACTGTGATATCTCTCAGAAGTTGAAATACTGGATCAATAAACCTGTAGGTGCTTCTTGTTCAAACAATCTGTTGAAATGATATTTACATTTTAACTTTGAAGGGCTCTCTGTACCCTTCTGAACTGCACATCTTGAGAAAGAACACCTGTCGCCTGTTTTCATAACCTTGCAAACTGAATTTGCCAGTGTCCACTCCGCCAATCAGGAAGCAGCATCAAGTCAAGCTAGTGCAGAGGCTGAGGGAACAAACGCCTGGAAAAACAGAAACAGGCAGATAAGGGAGGTAAGATGAGAAAAAACAGCGTCGTCCAGTGAGAGAAAAACAGATGGTTTATGAAGCAAGACACGAGAACGTATTTTAGATCATGTGAGGGGCCTACCTCCTTTGCTTTGCCACAGTCTATTACAACTACTACATGCTACTTACTGATGCTCACAGAGTCACAGAAGCTTTAATTATGTGTATTGGTCCATGTCTCCACTAAATGTGCAGGATAGGATATATATATATATATATATATATATATATATATATATATATATATATATATATATATATATATATATATATATAACGCTTTTGAATAGAAACGAGGTCCTAACTATAACTCCCTACTGGCGACCGCCAGTAGGTAATATATATATATATCAGACATAATTTGGGAGACTTCAAACCCAATTCTTGCATTTATTTAGCATATTTTTTTATCTTTTAGAATACAGCCAGCACCGCCATTACACGAGCTTACCTTCCAGTCTGCCACACACAACTGATGTTACAGAACATATGGCCATCTACACCTACATATAGAGGGGTAGTCTTTTCTCTATGCCTGCTACCAAAACTGCTTGTCATTGCTGCGCCTAGTCATCACTGTATGACAAGATGTTTTACTACATGCTGCAAAAGTGTAACATTTTCTGCCTTGTCACTATGAACATAGTAAAGTCACTCATGTCACTATAAATTGTATGCCTCTCACCTTAGCGCACTATGTGATCAAGACCACAGGCTTGTGGTCGAAACGCATCATCCTGACATGCTAAGACAATAAATTCTCTTTATTGCATCTTCAACTGGAGTCTGTGCCCTTGTTTGGCCCACCGCGGTCGTTCTTTGGGATCCTGGTTATATATATATATATATATATAACACAAGTGGACTTCATCCTCCGAGCAGCAGTGTGCCAGAAGCTGTGTTTGCAGCGTGGTGTCAAAAGGGACGTGGCCTTGGAACACCTCTCTGCAACACAGCTCTGTGGCGCTTACTGGAGGTACCTGGTGGGCTACTTGGCCCCCAGGGACCCTCAAGATTCAAGGGGACTTAATCCCCCAATTTACAACGCGCCAGGGGGCGCCTTTGCACAGTGGTGCAGGGAGGGGGTGGGGCCTGATATAACAAGTTAGCAATCCTGCTGTGTGGGACTTACTGGAGGTTATAAAAGGGGTAGTTGGCCCCCAAGGTTGACGTTGGGGGCTAACTATCCCTCCTGTTACCTCCGCTAAATCCCACACAGTGGGATTGCTAAAAGGTGTTTGGAGGCCACGCTCACCTTTCTCCACCACTCTGCAAACGCGACTGCTATGTTATAGTCAGAAATTAGCATTTAAAAAACCTTTGAAATTCACTGAAAAAAAACATAGGTTTCAGGGACGTTATAGTTAGAAATTTGCATTTAAAAAACCTTTGAAATTCACTGAAAAAACCATAGGTTTCAGGCACGTTATAGTTAGAAATTAGCATTTAAAAAACCTTAGAAATTCACTGAAAAAACCATAGGTTTCAGGGACGTTATAGTTAGTTGGACATTTCACTCGTACAAAACCAGTGAAATTCCACCGTTATAGTTAGTTCAGCTAACTATAACTCGCGCCCCCGCAATGCACTGCTGATGACGTCACATATTACATCATTCATGACATGGTCAGTGACATCACTGATGACATCTCAAATGACATCACTGATGACATCACTGATGACATCATCCAGTTGAAACTGCTGCCTGACGCGTTTCAAAGATCAAGTCTTCTTCCTCAGAGGCTTGTGGCAATAGAGAAACGAGCCCAGTCCGGCCACACCCTCTCCTTAAATACACACACTGTGCAGGGTGTTATGGGAGTTGAAGTGCCCGGAGGAAATGTGTTCCATAGGTAAATGCCCGCAATGTCCTGATGGTAAAATTCAAAGCCCACGATGGGCCTCAGCAGGCGGCTGCATCCTAAATCCTGTGCTGATGCCCCACGAAAGCGGATCAGTAAATACCGATCCCAGTGGCCCCCAGGCATAACGGGGTGGTGCACTCTCCGTGGCACGGTCGCCGCTAATATCACTGCTCCAAGTTGTACCCGATCAACAAGAAGCACTCTAACACCAGCACCAAAGCTTCAAGCCTTTATTAGGTATGGATGACGCCAGCATGCCAATCCCTTTCACAGCTCACACGCCACTGCTGCCTGACGCGTTTCAAAGATCAAGTCTTCTTCCTCAGAGGCTTGTGGCGATAGAGAAACGAGCCCAGTCCGGCCACACCCTCTCCTTAAATACACACACTGTGCAGGGTGTTATGGGAGTTGAAGTGCCGGTAGGAAATGTGTTCCATAGGTAAATGCCCGCAATGTCCTGTAAAATTCAAAGCCCACGATGGGCCTCAGCAGGCGGCTGCATCCTAAATCCATTATGTTTAGTCGCAGTGGTAATACTGGAACTAACTTGCAATCAATGCCGTTGTATCCCTTTTCCAGGGTGAATAGGCCCACTTGGGCCAGATGAAACTATCAGGATAACTGAGATGATGATGATGTGTGTATATCAACACCGATATTGTGTCCTCACTGTGAGCACAACTTGCAAATGTCCATGATAACCAAGTGTGACCCCGTGAATATGGGCAAACAGAACCGGTATTTAAAATGTATTTGTGATTTTTCCTTTTACCACTCATTTTGTAATTAGCCAATAAGTGTCACATAAACTGGTATATATTATTTCAAGGTCTTATTTTAAAATGTATAATTTGTTTTACTTTATATGTTGCATAGACAAGTGATTCTCTATGTCTATGATACTAACAGGGTTACCATGACAACCTTTCTTGTGTGTATGTATATAATGATGAACCTAAATGGTGCCCGACTATGTGAGCAAGGTGGTACGTCCACCGAAACGCGTCAGGGCCTCCCTTTGAATTAAAGTTCGGTGTTGGATTAACTACGTTGTCGGCGCCTGCTTCAGAAATGGAAGCGGGACTGGTGTGTATATATATATATATCTTCCAAAAAATGCCCATGCATTCAGAGGCGCACTCCTCCAGCTGGTGAATAACAACCCTTTATTCTCAAGAAACAGAATTACAATTCCGGTAGTTTCTGTCCATCTGCCTTACGCGTTTCAGAGCAAACGTGCTCTTTCATCAGAGGCAGTTTTGAAAGCACATCAAGTTTTGGGTTACCCACAGTTCCTCGCATTTCACCAATTTATAGGCCTCCGGTGTGCCTTTTCCGGTTAATCCGGTCAGTTCATTCATGTGCATGCTGGGACTCGTGGTTTAATTACCCTCTTCATAGGCATCTGAGGAACCTTGTAAATAGCATCCCTTACGGAGAGTTCCTGTGGGCTCGTAGGAAATGTAGCTCGGAAATGAGATTTCAGGAACAGTGCATGGTGATGACAGCACAATTTAAAGAAAGAGATTACAATACTTGTTTCCTCAAGAGTGCACTGGTAAAAGCACAGGGAGTCAGTAGAGAGATGGTGCTGGCTCCTGAAGCTAGATCTGACTCTACAGAAACATCTACCTTGAGATTCATCACCAGATACAACAATAAAGCACAGGAAGTAAGGACGAGTCTGAGTAGGCATTGGGAAATTATAAAGGCAGAAATTACTCTGAATGATGTAGTGGAGGACCATCCCAGAATTACCTTTAGGAAGGGTGCTTCCCTAAGTGACAACTTTTCGCAGAAATGAAATAACTGATACCATTCTTAGCCAGGCTACAGTGAAGAGATTTTTCACCTGCACCACAAGCAAGGCGTGCAAATATAGCACTAATGTGAAAAAAGTTTTTTCTCCAGTAACTAAGACATACAGAACTATAGATAAACATCTTTCTTGTTTGCCAGATTTCTGTGTATTTGTATTGACATGCCCATGTGAAAATATTATGTAGGCATCACTATGTTCCCGGTTAAGAAGAGAGAACTGGAGCATATGAGAGCCATACAAAACAAAGACAAACAATATCCAGTGGCACGTCATTTTAAAGATGAATACAATAGTAATAGGAATTTGTTGTGCTTTTTTGCTAGTGATCGTATCCCTAAGTCTAGTAGAGGTGGTGATAGAGTATGCAAATTACGACAACTGGAATCAAGGTACATTCTGGAATTTGACACAAAAATGCCATTAGGTTTGAATTCCGAGGAAACGCCTACCCACCTAGGCGAATGATGCGGGGACCAGATGTTCTGTTGGCGCCCATTACTCTCCACACAGCCTGTTGGTTATTTTCCATCATGTTATGCATATTGTTTCTATAACGATTAATGTAGTTCCCTACTGTAAAGATGAAAACTCACACATTGAGTGAGTATAAATAAAGTTTATTTAAATGAAGGTTCCAACACAAGTACAAATTCAGGTCAGTGAAGGGATTCCTGGAGGAGCGTCCGGTCACCTCAGTCATCAGCTGTTGTCTGTCAACATTCCAGAACGTACAGCTGATGACTCCAAGGGAGAGCAGCTACAGTGTGAGAAAGAGGACAATATAGTAAAAGAACATAACACATCTTCCTCTTAACGGATGAGGGAGGAGCGGGGGAGAGGAAAGAGGGGGGGGAAAAGAGGGGAAGAGACAAGGGAAAAATGTGTACCACAGTAAATGTGGAGCAAATGCAGAGAAAGTTATTCGCAAACATAATCAGTGAGTTTCCTGGGGGGAAACACAGGTCGGCCCACTCTGGTTCTTTGTGGGAAGGACACGTCAGTGCCAGCAGAGTACACCTCAGAACATACAGGGGAATCTTGATGACTAATTTGTGAATGGGCAACATCACCTTCACCCTCTCCATAGTCCCACCATCTTCCCCTTGAACAAGGAGGATCGTGCACGGCATTTGTGTGTGTAGAGTCAGGATCATGCATCTTCTGGCAATCATCAGATCTGGGTAATGAAGGAATTTCAGGTTTGCATGCCGATAACATAGAGAGATGCCAAACTCTTCCGTCGCTCAAAAGGGCGGAATTGCAAAACACCTTGCTGACAGTAAAACCTACTGTGTCCCTTGACTGTAAAACCACTTTTTTTAACACGTACAACATCACAAGTTTGCAACTATGTTTTTTGTCAAAGCAAATTTTACACTCTAATTGAGCTTTCTCCAGCTTACGTCTTACCTGGTAAGGTGACCAGTCTACTCTCTTGGATACAGTTAACCAACCCATGTTGTCCTTAGACATGGGAGTTCTGCCCCTCATGAGTTTAAAAGGGCTGTGTCCTGTGCTGTTGCAGGGTGTAATGCGGTATGCCACAAAGTTTTAAAAATTTCGGACTTCCACACCAAATTGTTGTTGTTCGCTAGCTGCACGATACCCTTGAACACCTTGTTGAAGCGTTCTACTGCTCCGTTACCAGCGGGGTGATAGACTGATGTGGTTTTGTGGACAATTTTATTCCTATTGACATAGTTCGCAGAAATATCAGGTGTGAATTGGGGACCATTGTCACTGACAATACATTTGAGTGAAACGTCTTTAATGAAAACCTCATCCAGACATTTTACAACGCTGGGGGCATCGGCTTTGTTGACAAAACCTATTTCTGGCCACTTGGAGAAATTATCAATAAGAACAATAGCAACGACTTGTTCCCCTCTATCCATAACAGGACCCATGATATCAATTCCAATTTTTTCCCATGGCATGGTGGGACAAGTAGGGGAGGTCTGAAAGTGACCTGGGTTTTATTGGAGTTGCAATACTGCAGACAATCTCTGACTGTTCTCTCTATGGCTAAGTTCACACTAGGCCACCAGTACAAGTTCCTAACTCTGCATTTGGTCTTACCAATACCCAAATGTCCGTCGTGGCAAATGTCTAGAATTCTGCATCTGAGCTTGATCGGCGGAATGATCTTACCACTCCTCAGTAAAAGCCAATTTTCCTGAGATAACTCATGTTTAATCTCCCAAAATGGATGTAGTTCTTTTGAAATAAGCCTCTTTTCCGGCCAACCACTAGAAAGCATGCTAAGTACCTCTCCAAGCACTGCATCATTACCCTGCTCTCTTTTCCACTCTTCTAAGGATATGCCATGCAAATCCTCGGGTATGTTGGCAACAAAGAATTTATCTTCGGAGTCATCATTGGATTCTTGTAGAAGAACAGGCATACGGCTTAAGAAATCTGCAACCACATTCTTGGTCCCAGGAACATACTGAACTTCGTAATTAAAATCAAACAATCGTACGGACATCCTTGCAAGTCTCGAGGATGCAGCATAAAGACCTTTAGTGGTTAGAACTTTAGTCAATGGCTTGTGGTCACTTCGCAAAATAACCTTATTACCCCACACAAGCTACCGGAAATGTTTCAATCCCCAGACACATGCCAATGCTTCCCGCTCTATGACAGAATACTCTTCTTCTGTAGGTGTCAATGAACGGGAATCAAAAGCGATGGTACATTCAGTGCTGCTTGAATCTTTCTGTGTGACCACGGCACTCAGACCTCTTCCACTTGTATCAGTGGTGACGAAACTACTTAAAGAGGGATCAAAACCCTGTAATTGGGGGGGCGGAACACATCTCTTTTTTAAGAGCACAGAATGTCTTTTGGCACACTTCCGACCACAAAAATGTGTTCTTCATTTTAAGCAATTGTCTCATTTCATATGTTTTGGCAGAAAAATTCTCAATAAACTTCTAGTAGAACTCGACAAGGCCCAAGAAGGAATGCAGTTCATCCCTGTTCTTAGGTTCAGGAGCATTCAGAATGGCATCCAAAAGCTCCTTCTTGGGCTTGATACCCTCTGCTGTGATCACGTGTCCCAAATAAGTTACTTCAGAACAAGCAAATTTGCATTTGCTGTGCTCGGCAGTTAATCTCTTGCATTCTAGTATGCCCAAAACCTGTGCCAGTTTCTCATCATGCTCCTTCCTGGATTTACCCATGACTAAGATATCATCTTGGAACAGAAGAATATTCTCGACATCTTAAAAAACTTCCTGCATGAGCCTTTGGAGCATCGCAGCGGCAGAGACCAGACCGAAAGGGACTATTTTGAAACGGTAACACCCATAGGGTGTGATAAAAGTTGTCAAACTCTTAATGTGAGAATGTAAGGGTACTTGGTGATATACAGCTTTGAGGTCTATGGTGGAGAACCATTTGACACCTTTTGTAAGAGCTAACATTTCGTTAATTCGTGGAAGGGGAAACTGATCAATGACGATGTTGTCATTGAGATCGCGCAAATCAATACACAATCTCACATTTCCATTGGGTCTCTTGACCACCACTAAGGGAGCAACCAACTCCGAGGACTCCACCTGTTCAATGACATCATCACGGAGTAGCTTCTCCAACTGTGCCTTAACACCCTCCTTAAAGGTAAAGGGAATATTTCTAACTTTGTGAATCTTGGGGATGGCACTCTGCTTGACACATATTTTGTGTTCAAAACCTTTCAAAAGACCATTCACTCCGGAAAAAACCTTGGGAAACTTATGAAATACATTATTACTGAATTCCTCATCGGTCTGGACAATGAGGACAGTTTCCACACTGTTGGGATTTAGAACAATACTCAATTTACCTTGGTCCATCCTCCCCAACACGGAAGGTCCTGACCTGGTTACAAACAGTTTGCCCAAGGATTCTCTATCTTTGAAGGAAAATTTGAGTTTCCTATAACCGCAAACCTCAATGGAATCTCCAGTGAACGTTTTGATGGATATGTCTGGCAATTCTAACTGATCACCCAAAAGGGGGAAAACTTTTCCTTCCATACCGTATTCTTGATAATGGTGTGGGGCGAACCAGAGTCTGCAACGATTGAGCTATCTACACCACCAATCGACATTTCACATACTGTTTTTTTCTTACAGGAAACATTCACATCATCAAGCTGCAAAACGCAATCATCCTCTATATTAAGCACACACATGTTGATATCATCCTCATCAGGTGAATTAGAGATTGCATCATGTTCAACCTCAACGAACTTAACAGAACTAGAGGGTCTCTTTTGGCAAACCTTCTGGAAATGTCCCATAACACCACAAAACGAACATTTTTGCTTCCTGGCAGGGCATTTCTTATCGTTGGCTAAATAGTTGAAGCTTCCGCACCAGTAACAGCGTCTCCTAGAACTAACAATACTTTTGTCCCTACCAGGCTTACTACTGCTAAGCTTCTTTACTTGCTTGGGCAACAGTTTGCAATCACTAACTTTAGCAACAATGCCGTCCTCTTTTTTTTCCTTGTTTTCAGCCATGACAGCTTTGGCGCACCTGCCGGTAAGCTCTGCTCTTCTAGCAATATCAATTACGCTTTGCAAAGGACTTTCACCCTTGGCCCATAGATTCTCTTGTATATTAGTATTGGACCCTTGCATAACAATCTGGTCCCTAATGAACTCGTCATAAAGCCCTTCAAAGCGACAAGTGAGAGCTAGATTTTTCAAAGCTGAAACATAGTCATCAATGGATTCTTCCTTGCCTTGCTTCGTGTGGAAAAACTTGTATTTGTCAACTGCAATGCAAACGGTTGGCTTGTAGTATTTGTTTAAATCATCAATAGCATTAGTGTATACATCACCCTCCCCTGTTGTTCTTTGTTATGCTATTGAAAAATGTAATACCGCCTGCGTCAAGGCAATGTAAGAGAATTTTGTATTTTTTTCAGCTGTGAACTCTTCATCGTTGAATGTTGAAACATAGTTTGTAAAGTGTTCTCTCCACTCTTACCATTTAAGTAGAGGTTCACCTCCAGTTGGAAGGAATGTTTGAGGCGGAGTAAGGTTCAATAAATACCCAGAGGCCATTCCAGAGCTGATTGAAATTGGGAAATAAGGAAACTGATGAGCTTATTATGTAATGGAAACAAATTATGCCAGTTGTAAATCTGAGCTATAAATAAACACAGATTTTTCTAAAGTGGGAGGATAAAAAAAAATAACATAGGCTCTCAAAATTGTAGAAGACTCCAGTAAAATGATAGTTAATGTTGTTGATAATACAAGAAGAAAGAAAAGCTGTGCTCATCGGTGAAGTGAGCACATGTAGGAAAATGCTGTGCCAATTAGCGTGAAATGGCACCGAATTGACCAATAAATAACCTACTGCATTAAACGTGTTGCTTTTGATGGATAGAAGTGTCCAGTGCTTGAGGTTCAGTTTCCCGAATCTTCAAGAATGCGAGATTTCCCGAGCTGCCATGCCGACTTGAGTACTCGAAGGAGTTGAAGTAAGATGGCGGTGCACAGCGTAATGACGTCACCACTAAGGGGGGTTGGAGCAATGTGCCGCAGACCTGGAACAGCTGGACGCTTCCCCTAAAATGGCTGCCAGTGACGACGTTATCGTCACATGGTAACCCAGCAACAATTGGCAGCAGTGGTGTCTCGTGAATCAAAGGCGGTTGATGTGACAGTTGAAGCCGTTAAAGCGGTAAACACTGTCACAGCTGAGGCGGTAAATGAAGCTTGTAACAAGTGTCAAGCAGGGTTTAAATCCATGAATTACACTGACCTGAGGGGTGGGAGTCAAATGGATGAAGATGTGAAGGTCCACCTGTCACGAAAGAAGAAATTCTATGCAGGATAGCACGCAGAGTTCGGATGTGTTGGAAGCTCGTCACCAAATTTGTAAAGATGAAAACTCACGCGTTGAGTGAGTATAAATAAAGTTTATTTAAATGAAGGTTCCAACACAAGTACAAATTCAGGTCAGTGAAGGGATGCCGGGAGGAGCGTCCGGTCACCTCAGACATCAGCTGTCGTCTGTCAACATTCCAGAACGTACAGCTGATGACTACAAGGGAGAGCAGATACGGTGTGGGAGAGAGGACAATATAGTGAAAGAACATAACACCTACTCGTTGATCTTTTCCCATTTGACTCTTCTTTCTCCCTTCCCCCTTTTTCCTTTGCCCCCCGACTCCCCTTTTTTTTCTCTGCCCTTTACTCCCTTTCTCTCTTCTTTCCCCTTCTCCTCCATTTTGCATCTTTCACCCCTCCATGCTTTCCTTTCCTTCTCACTAATTTCTCTTTTCTTGATAAAATTTTAATGGTCTCTTATGATGTGTATAATTGAAAGCATAATGTATAGTTATTTTAATAGGCTTGTTTTGTTTGTTTGTGTTGTTATATTTCACAAGGGACTTGCGTCATGTGGTAAACAGTGATCTGCACATATAAAGAGTACAGCCAGCACTACTTGGGTCTGGACACTTCTTTTCCCTTCTTTCGTGGGAGGCTGAACAATTATCTACAGACAGTATGATAACATATAGTGTGTTTTATACTTTCATTTTCTTCCTTCTCTTGCAAAGCATTGATTGTATTGTACTCTTCTACTTCATTCTATTATTTTCTTCTACTATTACTTTTTTAATATTGTGCCCCCTTCGGAATATTAGAAGTGTAATAAGAGGGTAAGTATAGGAACACTGGGATGTGTTACCTTAAACATCGCTCACTTGGGCTTAATGGCAAATGCATGATTTGGAGCATCCAAATTGGAATATGAGCTAACAATCTTTGGATGTCCAGGCCCTACTTATAAATATCACGTATGGCATAATATGTACAGGAACTCTGCCCACTGGGGCAAGATTATAATATTTTCCTGGGTGACAATTTATGTGTTTTTCAGGACAATATTGTGCCTACTTGAGTTGCAAACTAGTGCTGTTACTCTCTATCACTATAATATGTATGTATACTTAGTATACGTCCACAGTATTTTGGGAGGCAATGTTGCATCCGGAGCTGCTACTTTGTGCCATAATATTATGCAGAATGTTGTATATGTCAATGGCTAGTCCATCAATAACCCAATGGGTATATGAACATATCGTAACTTGCTTAAATGAATTAGATGATATTAGTCATTGTTCATTGGAAAGATCCATGTTGTTTATTATTTCTCAGGCCACCAATGGCGAACACTGTGGATGTAGATTTATGTTAGTATTTGTATTAATTTAAATTTTATTCTCATAAATCCATGTTCTAAGATGGCCGAACTATTTTCAGCTCCATACACCACATGTTGGTTGGTGTCTGTTTTCTATGTTCTTGTATCACGCTGGACTTCAAATGTATGCCAGGAACAAATCTTTCCCACCCGTGATCAAGGCGTGTTCCGCGCCGTAGCCATTGGATTGTTCTGCATGAAAGAAAATAAACTTCATGAACTAATTTGGACTATCAATTTCTTGAAGCAAGTGCGCATCCAACACACTAGTTGAAGAGATCAGAGGTGGTTTGGATAAGTTCAAGGGTTACTCAGCCCTGATGCGCTCCGGTCCTGGGGCCCAGGTTTTCGAGGCTTGGATATCTCATAGATAGATTTATTTATAAACTGAAACACAAACACACAAACACACACACACACACACACACAATTATTTTTTGGGGGATGGGGTTGCGGGCCCACCTCACTGATCTATGAAATGGCTCTGGGGACCCCATCACCTGGGTCCGATTTACTCTTGGTGTCCTGGGTCGGCGCTGCAGGTCCTAACTCTACAGCGCATTACCCTGTAACCTTATAACAGTGGTGCGCACAATTCACTTTTTTAATCAGGATAGTGGCCACATTCATTAAAATTGTTCTGGGTGGACCTCTACCTCCTGTTTTAACCTCACATTTTCACATCTACACTCACTAGGGCCCTTACACGCACTGCACCCAACGGCAAGGAAAAAAGATCTCAGTCAAAAGGCCCCATCATGGGTGCCGATCGGGTATTGCAGCGCCGACCCGATAAGGAGCAGACCCAATGATGAAGCAAGATACCTCTCTAATTGGGTGTGTGAGGGTCTTTTTCCGAAAGGAGGAAATTTCCTCCTACACTTGGAAGATGTATCCACTGACAGTGCACTACCACATAGTGCGGGAGCCATGGCAGATGAGAACACCGCTGCGCCTCCTCTGAGCCCACAACACCGGCAAGTCCAGAAGCAGCAGATGCTGGTAGGGGTGCTTCAGCCGATTAGCGAAATGGTTGACCCAGCGATGGCTGCACCCAGGTGGAAGACATGGGTGGGAAGACTGAACAATTATATCATAGCCCTGAGGGAAGATGATGGTGCAGTCAAACACTCCCTAATGCTCCACTATGCGGGGGAGGAGATTTGCAAACTATTTGAACATCTCCCCAACAGCAGAGCAGCAGATAACTACAATGAGGCGGTGAGGGTCCTCAACATTTTGACCCTGTAGGAAAGTAGGATCTGTTTTCACAGTTACCCCCACTTTTTGCTGGTGTCAATATGTTTTTTTACTAGTCTGACTGGGATCCTGCTAATCAGGGCCCCAGTCACTGTGCTTTCTCCCTAAATTTGACATGGTAAGTACTTCTGTACCTCCACAATTGACTACTGGTGTACCCCTATAAGTCCCTAGTATATGGTACTGAGGTACCCAGGGCATAGGTACACCAGGGGTCTCCCATGGGCCGCAGCATGTATTATGCCACCCATGAGAGACCACTCAAACTGTGACTACAGGCCTGCCATTGCAGCCTGTGGAAGCTGGTGCTAGCACCACTTATGACAGATATATGTTTTCTTATATCAGAGGTCACTGTACTTAAAAACTATTAGTCACCCCTAAGGCAGGCCTTTCAATCCTGAAGGCAGGATGCTATGTTATGAGTGTGTGGGTGCATCGGCATGAGCAGGACATGCCTACAAACCCCAGAGTCAATTCTCCAGGCTTTGTAAGTGCAGTCAGCCATTTTGATACATATAGTGGCCATCCGTCATTACGCAATGGCTAACTATAAACTGGCTGTGCTGAACCTGGGCATGTTTGGTATTAAACATGTTGGAATCATACCCCAACACTGTTACCGGTGTTGGAGGTATTATCCCATGCACTGGGGGCTCCTCTGGAAAGCCCCCAGTACTCCCAGCAACAGCCTTCCAGGGTCTGCCAGCAAGCTACTGCTGCTGCGGACCTCAGACACGATTCTGCCCTCCTGCTGCTGAGCTTGAGCAGGGGATGGTGGAACAATAGGTTTCCAGTTACAGGGAGGTTGTGACCACCTGCCAGACAGGACTTAGTGTATTGGGCTGGGGTAGGGGCACTTGCCAGCGCCATCAGACTGCTTTGAAGGGCACATTTGGTGCCCTCCTTGCATACTCCAGTTGGAAGCAGTTCTTGGAGCCCTTGGCTCCCGCTCTGGTGTGAAACTGTACAAAGGACATGGGAGTATCCTCCCCTCTGTCTAGCCCCTCCTCTGGGAGGGACCCCTGAGTCGTCCTAACCCCTTTCGTAGGGTATAAAAGGGCTTACCTGTGGGTGGGTCCTCAGATTCATCTTGGCACAAGACTCAAGCCTGAAACCAGGTCACTCTTCGACCGTCTGGACACTTGGACTTCGCCTGGAACTGAGACTGCATCATGGAAGACTCCTGCTGCTCCTGGTCTCGCTGTTCTGCAAGTCTTCTTCATTGTCTGTGCTTTTTCCAGGATCTTCACAGACCTGTGGGCATCAAGGACACCCAAAGTAATCTGCCTTAGAGTGAAGGAATCACTCCCCTGCATCTGCAGGCACTGCAACAAAGCTGACCAGTCCACTTCTCCTGACGTCCAATGGACTTCGAAAGGCTCAGCAACACAGGTGGTGGTTTTGCAACTCCTTTGAGGCCTGACCTGTCCTCTCTGCAAATTTGAGGCCAGTATCCCTTGTCGGAACAGCTGGGAACCCTTGTGCACCGCGTTGACTTGCCGTTCCCAAGGCTTGTTGGCTCTGCACTCCAGAGATCTTCGGGCTACAAGAAGCTCCAGCCTCCAGCATCTCTTCCTGCTAAGATCAGTGTCCTCGCCACATCCTCTGCACCATGGGCCTTCATCTTTGGTGTGCTGCTCGAGGTCCTCCTGCGACTCGTGTGCCTTTGGCCTGCGAGTCCTCTGGAGGGTCTTCTCCTTCTTCAGTGGGCTCTTCTGCTTGCTTGGGGCCAGCTCGGACTCTTCTGCACCTTGGATCTTGCTGGTCCCAACGTTGCTCCTGCTTCAATTTCCACGCCTGTTGCAGCTGCCAAGGCTTTTGGTGCTCCCGCAGGACATCAACTCCCTGGTTCTGGACTTCCGAGGTGGGACAGCTCATGCACGGCTCATGGTCTTACTCAGCATTGCCTGGTCCTCACAGCTGCAGCGACAAGGTCACTGTCAACTACTTTGAACCGTCCGTCATCAGTGGAATTGCTCTTCCGTGCCTTCTGGTCACCTCCGAGTGGCATAGTCCCAGCCCCCTCTGCTTGCAGGTTCTTCTCTTCAAGAATCCACCCTTAGATTCCACCAGACTCTTCCACAGTCTTCGCCAGCGGCATCTTTAATGAAGTCCTCCATTGTGGTCTACGGCAGTTTCCGACGTCACTTCGCACCTATGCATCTGGTTTCCCTGGCGTAGGTAACCTGGTTCCTGGGGTATACATGGGTGTGGTGACTCTCCAACCTTCTGTCTTCCATGAAGTTTCTTTAGGGTCCACTGGGAAGGATCCTTCTTCCTCAAAACTGCAACCGCGACTTTCCTGCTGACTTTTATTGAGTACGCGGCTGTGTTTCCACTCTGCACACAGCCTCCGTGGAGTTCCTGGGTACTTACCTTGGGTAGTTCCTTTTTTCCCCAGCTCTTCTGAATCTCCTGGTCCAAGTCCCGACTTTGGTCGCAGTTCGCATTCCACTTTCTTAGTATATGGTTTAGTCTCCTTCTGGAGACCACTGTGTATTGTGCTTACTTACCTAATTGCAATTGAAGTATTGTGTGTAGTTGTGTATATATCTCCAGGTAGGAGATATACCAATGTGTTAGTGAGTGTTGTGTAATAGATAGACATATTTTTATAACTACACTGTGTGGTTCTTTTTCGTTTAACCTACACTACATGATTAGATCTGATAAAACAACTGCTTAACACTCCTTCTGGACTAAGCCTAAAGGCTGCTCTCCAGCGCTACCACTTAGAGAGCTTTCAAAGGTTGTCCAAGACCACTAAAACCACCATACAGTTGTCTGGATTAGTGCAAGGTGCTTCACTTAAATAAGTGTGCACCATATACTAAGCCAGCCTCCTACAGACTTGCAGCTGAATCCAGAATTTGAAAGATTCAAACTCCGCCACGCCCGTCAGCGTGAGGGTGAATCCATTGACGTTGATGCTTTCTATGCCTGCCTCCATGAATTGGCAAGCACGTGCACGGCGGATAATCAACCCAAGGAGATCAGGGTGCAAATCATTCAAAGGGACTGGAAAAAACTCCTTGCAAGGATTAATATTGCGACAATCGAACATCAGTCTAGATTAAATTCTCATCATGGGGCGATGCCACGATCTGTCACCAGTGAAGGCCATGGAAATGGACATGGCGATAACACAAGTACCGATCAAATCACACGTGGCAAAGGAGGAGCACGCAGACGTGATGTCCACCAAGGTGAGGACACCCTGACCGATGTTATCAGCAGCCACACGTCGGAAGCCCAGTGCGCATGTACTCCATCTGTGGGAAGCTCAACCACTTCACAAAGGTGTGCAGAGGTGGTCCACGGAATAGAGGGGCCAGTGGGAGCTGGACCCTGATGACTGCCATTGAGCAGCTGCCACTGGATGAACCAGAGCTTCAGGGAGCAGCCAAATGTGCTCCATGGGTCAGATACCAACAAGATGAATGACCATCGGAAGAGGAGGAAGAGGTGTTCCTCAACTCATTTTCATGAGACCTAAAACATCACAAAAGGCCACAACACACATGTGAGGTGGAAATAGACGGACTGGATGTCAAGGGCCTCATTGACACTGGAGCAATGGTGAATGTAATGGGCATCCAGCAGTATCACCGCATCTGTCCGAGGCCCATTCTATCCGTGTCCTACACCAAAATGTACACTTATGAGGGTCAGGTTCCGCTGCCGCTCAAAGGACTCATGAAGGTGAGCATGCTGTCCAATGGCCATGAGATCTTGGCGACATTCCATGTCATCAACAAAGAGGCAGACCGGGGGCGTGGCCGGTAGCCGATGAAAATGGCCGCCGCCTAGAGAAGCTCCGGACCTCCACGGGACTCCCCAAGCATCCGTTCCACTTATCCGTACCTAAATCCGACTGCGCTAACGCGTGACCACGTCGGAAGGAGACGGGCACCGATCGACCTGCCCGCGATGAACGGCAGCTG
Source organism: Calotriton arnoldi (assembly GCA_963921515.1). Classification (NCBI taxonomy): domain Eukaryota; kingdom Metazoa; phylum Chordata; class Amphibia; order Caudata; family Salamandridae; genus Calotriton; species Calotriton arnoldi. The sequence continues at coordinate 1,739,305 of CAWUFW010003236.1, forward strand.
AAAATCCATCGAGATATGCTGTGAGGAGTGACTGCGGCCTACCTGCCACGCCAAGACTGGGGCCTCAAGTGATCCTTCAGCCCGAAAAACCAGAACCACGCCTTTCCTCCCACTAAAGACACACAGAACGATACACAGCTCACAGCAGTGCCCAGCGCTGATGTACCTGACTGGCAAAGTCCCAATCTGACCTTTGGAAGGCGTGCCCGAGACACCGAGCATCGGCCTCCTGCAGCGGGCATTTAGAGCTGACACGGCCCGACTGCAATAGACCGAGAGAGGGTACGTGACCACGCAAACAACAGTGCGCCAACGGCAATCCCTGCTCCCTGGCGAGGCCCTACATCTCCTACCAGAGACAGTTTAATTTAACAAATCACTTGGTGCATTTAAAAGAGCCCATCACCAGACGTGCTGCAGCCTGCTCCTAACCAGGGACAGCCCCAGCTGAACATCCAGTGCAATTAAGAGGGGGGGTGGGGGGGGGAAACCACACTGCTTGGGCATTCGGAAACAGCGAATTTCCCCCTCTTCACCTACGGAGGTACCGTAAACCTGGGTCCAAGAAGCACCCACAGCACAACCATCAGTGCGCACCCCAAATAGTCGTGTACTCGCTGAACAACAAGAAAAGACACACGCTCGCTTGCACCAAGGGCTAAGGGTGATAAGGAGACCTAGCGACGCAGCCCCCTTAGCACAATTCATTGACGCGCCAAAGATCAGTGCAAGACCCTAGGGGTAGGAAACCCGAAAGGCCGCGTGCGACTGCTACTCGCACAGGCAGGCAGCGGTGAGTACTACCACCTAAATTGACGCCGATACATAAACTCCACGAGTACCTGTCATAATGGGAGGACGGGCCAGCGCATCACACATCAAACCAAATTAGACAAATACACCTGAAATAAGCCAAACCAGGAGCTACCGGACCATGCGGCAACGTCCATAGAAGAACGCATCGTAACGGAAGACAAAGAAGTCATGCTCCAAGATATACTGGTTACGCTAAACAAGGTACACATGTCCTTAGAGTCTAGAATAGACACTGTCGCCACTGAACTTACGTTAATCCGTGCTGATTTCCGCAAACTGAACACAAGAGTGACAGACGTAGAAACGACGACAACTACTCTTTGCGAAGATACTGCTGCCCTCAAACGCCAAGTATTGCGCCTTGAAACCGAGCACAAAGCCATGACGGCAAAACTGGACGATTATGAAGGCCGCTCCTGGCGCAATAATGTTCGTATCATAGGTGTGCCAGAAGGAACAGGAGGGCCAGCCATCGACCTGCTTGTGGAAGACCTAAACAAGTGGATGTGGATTAAGAGGGCAGTGGCACAAGGCAAATTGAGGGTTTACATGCTAGGGTGGTTACCTGTTGATGAGATAGTGGAACGAGGCTAGGTTATATATTATCACAAAGGCTGGTGCAGACGATTTTGTTGTTGGAGCGGAATTACGTTAGAGGGAGAACGCTGAACTGGGTTAACAAAAAATATGATATGACATATTATAAACAGTTCCTTTTTAAGATGGTATTTTAATACTTTGTTCTTTTTACTCACAGTGAACCCCTGAAGAAGGGCCAATTTCGGCCCGAAATGCATTGGGTACAAGAAGTTCTGTGATTGAGGGTGTACGTTGTATTTATTGCATGCTCAGAAAAAGGCCTGGATGGGCATATCTGTAGCACAAGAAGCTGTTTAAATGCGAATGCATCTTACGTGTGATCGTTAAAGAGAAATAAAATCTACTCATGAAATGCATTTGGAACATTCTGGAATAATTATTTTGGCTAATTTGAACTGTCTGGCAAACTTACATGGTGAACGATTCAACGGCTGTGCACCGGACTGGAGTGGAAACTTCGTTCCTCGTTTTGATGTTGTACATTAACATGGGATGCCAGGGTGGATCCTGCTGTCCTGGTTGCACGCTAAATCAGTTAAAAGTAGAGACGATGTTTGAACATGGTAAAGAGAAGTAGAAAATAATGGTGTGCACAGTAACATTCCTTTTGCGTATACAAGTTTCTGCCCTATCTACTTGCTGCACCCGTCGCCAAATGGATTGAATGGACACAATTGCACACGTAGGATGCTTCATCCTGCCAACGAAGTTATAAGAACTGTGCTTCTACCATTTTGGATTACGAACATTTTGAGATTAACATGTGTATAGTTGCATGTAATCACGGACTATCATAATTATGTGCCATATTTAAGTATCAGCGTTTTTAACATCTTGAGGGAGGGCGGGGTATAGGGACATCTTTGTCTGGAGAGAGGTCCGATTGTAGCTCTTGTTATTGTAAACAGTCACTGTTCAGAATGAAGTGGGTTCATATTCACGGAGGGTTACAGCAGTGCATTACGGGTATGGAAGTGTTTGAGGACCGACAATGCAAGAGTAGGTTTAATGCTACTGGTTAAATGAGAGGGGTGGAGTTACGACGTTCAAATTTAAAGAGAGGAAAGTAGGAGTAACGTTTTTGAAACGCCGCTTTCAGCAGAGAAGACCGTGCTGGGAAACAGATTACATCGTGTGAAATGACTCAGGTATTAGGGGAGGTTGGAGGCATGTTTTGCTTAAGGAATGTGGATTAAGAGGGCAGTGGCACAAGGCAAATTGAGGGTTTACATGCTAGGGTGGTTACCTGTTGATGAGATAGTGGAACAAGGCTAGGTTATGTATTATCACAAAGGCTGGTGCAGACGATTTTGTTGTTGGAGCGGAATTACGTTAGAGGGAGAACGCAGAACTGGGTTAACAAAAAATATGATATGACATATGTATAAACAGTTCCTTTTTAAGATGGTATTTTAATACTTTGTTCTTTTTACTCGCAGTGAACCCCTGAAGAAGGGCCAATTTCGGCCCGAAATGCATTGGGTACAAGAAGTTCTGTGATTGAGGGTGTACGTTGTATTTATTGCATGCTCAGAAAAAGGCCTGGATGGGCATATCTGTAGCACAAGAAGCTGTTTAAATGCGACTGCATCTTACGTGTGATCGTTAAAGAGAAATAAAATCTACTCATGGAATGCATTTGGAACATTCTGGAATGATTATTTTGGCTAATTTGAACTGTCTGGCAAACTTACATGGTGAACGATTCAACGGCTGTGCACCGGACTGGAGTGGAAACTTCGCTCCTCGTTTTGATGTTAGACCTAAACAAGAACCACCTTCAACCCCGAGGTCTCTCCAACTACTTCTCAGTCGAGAGAGCCCATCGCGTCCCAGGAGGTAGGCCTAAACCAGAAGCACCCCCCAGGCCTATATTAGCCTGCATTTTCAACTTTCGAGACTGTGACCTTATTTTGCAGACGGCCAGAGCGGCCCCTCCTGTCAGATACGCACAGAGTACGATCTCCTTCTTTCCCGACTATACAGCCACAGTCGCAAAGCAACGACGCAATTTTCTGGAAGTGAAGAAAGAACTGCGGGCCCGCGAGCTCAAATACTCAATGATGTTCCCCTCAAAGTTAAGAGTGGTAGCCAACGGGAAAACATGGTTCTTTACAACGCCGGAGGAGGCGCAAGACTGGCTAGAGGGATGGCGCCAGGTCCCTCATCCTGGTCGAGCCGGGAAGAACAAGGGCAACAAGCAACAGGCGCATCACTGTCAGAACGACGAGACGCAGCATCCGCGAGCGAGAGGCCCGATGCGGAGAAATGACCGGCTGGAGGGACACCTCCCTTCGGAGGACAGCAGTGTCGGATATAACCTGTCAAAGAGTCAAGTATCCATGAACAATAATGGTGGAACGACAAGGTCATAGGTAACAGGTCAAAAGTATAAGACTACCGACCAAACACTCATAGATATATAAAGCCACCTCAGCACCGCCTGGTGGCACTTCCGGACGGGCCCTTGGCTGTGGCCAGGAAGACGCCGTAGTGAAAGTACATATCACTGAAGATCCGTGCACAACTGAACAGATAAAGTATAACATGTTGGGGGATATTCCGGGGAGGATACCGGGGTGGTCTCACCCTCTACAGAGCTACTGGGAAATGGGTATTAGGCACTCTGCAAAGTTGGGGAGGCGGGTAGTTCGTAAACCGTCATGCAGGGAGGCAGGGAGGGGGGAGGGACGAATGTTTATCTGTATTAGTTTTAGTTTAATTTCTTTGTGTCCTACGTTATGGTTTACGGTGCACTCTCATTACACTCGCAAGAGACCGTTACTTGGAGACCAGCATCTACACTCCTCTACTACAGACTCCAGTGATGCATACATCCACCCACCTTAACCCCCAGGCTCTCGCGCCTGCGCATACTCTACACCTGCCACTAATTTCTTGGAATGTAAATGGCCTCAGAGATAAAGTAAAGAGAGGACTGATATTACAATATCTTAAACGCAAAGCGCCAGCAGTCATACTTCTGCAGGAGACCCACTTAGTAGGAACAACTTGTAAGGCTCTAGACAGATGGGGCTTTAAACTGATAGTCCACTCCGAATTCACATCCGGTTCCCGTGGGGTTGGGTCCTGATTAAGAAACAATACCCACTCATCATCAAACACACATACACAGATGAGCAAGGCCGTTTCGCGGCCATTTCCTGCCAATGGGAGGGGCGGTCGATCAACATCGTGACCGTGTATATACCCCCAGCACTTCACTCGTTAGCATTCCCGGCACTTAGCGCATTCCTACTCCGACTTCCAGAAGGGGAACTCATCCTGGGAGGCGACCTTAATGCAACCCTCAATGACACGCTAGACAGGACACCACTCCGACAACAACACCGAACACACTCTCCCCTAGCAGACTTCCTTGACACAATAGGCCTAGTCGACGTCTGGCGTTCACAATTCCCACAAACACGACAATATACACATCACTCAGGGGCACATAACAGTCTCTCTAGGATAGATTATATACTGACATCAGCAGACAATGTGGGACAATTCGTAGATATGACACATCTACCATGGGGAATATCGGACCACGCACCAATATTTGTTAAATATACACGAAACACATCTACCCAAAACCGTATATTCCCGATATACCCAGGCTATCTTAAAAATCCCAATATCGGGAAGGGCCTAACCACAACCACAAAGCACTATTTCAGCGAAAACAAGTTCTCGGCCCCCTCACCTCTCACTCTGTGGGAAGCATACAAAACCGTTCTCCGTGGACAGGCCATATCCCTCATCACAGACCACAAAAGAGAAAGGGCACGACTGGTATCGACACTTGAGCAGGAATTGAAAGAACTCGAATCAGTGCATTCGCAGGACCCTTCAGACACAAATACACACTGGCTTCATCTTAAAAAAACAAGAGTACAAGGAATACTATGGCAGGACGCAAAAACTCGATTAACAGCCACGCTCCATACAATTTACGAAGTAGGGGATAAAGCCGGTAGGCTTCTGGCATGGCTGGATAAACGAGAGCGAGCAAGTCGCAGGGTAGCAGAGCTCCAAAACACTACGGGAGAAATAGTAACAGACCCCCAAGCGATAGTAGACACACTGGCACTTCACTATACTGACGTGTACAACCCTACAACCACAATACAGCAGGAGGACGCAGCGGTGTTCCTCCGAGACATACAACTCCCCAGTCTTACAGAAGAAGAAACACTGCTGCTAGACTCAGAATTCACCACTGACGAACTAACGATAGCGATAGGAAACGTACAATCTGGGAAAGCTCTAGGGCCGAATGGCATTCCTATAGAATTATATAAACGAAATGCGACTGTAATTACTCCACACCTATTAAATATGTACAACGCGAGCTTAGAATTGGGAGAACTCCCTAAAGATCAGAGGATGGCCACATGGTGGCTATACACAAACCAGGAAAGCCCGCCCGGGAAAGCACCTCCTACTGGCCCATCTCCCTAATCAACGCGGAAGCTAAGATATTGGCCAAAGCATTGGCAAACAGAATGACGCCCTACCTAGCAAAGTTAATACACCCGGATCAGTCTGGGTTTATGCCGGGCAGGAATACAGCCCTAAACCTGCGACGACTACACAACGTACTGGGGCGCAAATACACGATACAGGAAGATGCCGTAATATTGTCTCTAGACGCCCGTATGGCCTTTGATACAGTTGATTGGCCTTTCCTATTTGCGGTTCTCGAGCGACTGGGATTCGGACCCAAGTTCCACTCCTGGGTAAGGTTATTATACACGAACCCTCTTGCGCACGTGGTAGCGAACGACCGAATATCCAAGGAGTTCCCTCTGAGGCACGGCACCAGACAGGGATGTCCGTTGTCGCCACTCCTTTTAGTACTCGTGCTGGAACCATTAGCCGCATGGATAAGACAAGATCCGGTCATCCGTGGGCTCTGCTGGACCGAGGGCTGGGAAGACTGCATATCCTTATATGCAGACGACATCCTCTTGTATATGGCATCCCCCAACCGCTCCATGCACAGGATTCTGAATATATGTGACTCTTACGGGAATCACTCAGGTTATACGATCAACTGGAATAAATCAACGCTGTATGTCCTGGCAGGCCCACCGCCGAAGCTACCTAGAGGATGTGCAGTGAAAATAGTGGAGGACAATTTTAAATACTTGGGAATTCATATCACTTCAGACCCGGAAGATTTTACGACTCTAAATCTCTTAGAACCCCTAAAGAGATTACGAAGGGATACCAAACATTGGCAATCCTTACCACTGATACTGCTAGGGAGAGCAGCACTCTTCAAAATGATGGCGCTCCCTCGATTCCTTTATGCTCTACATAACGCCCCATTCTTAGTCCCCCCCGTCCTATTTCCGCTCAATTGAAACAGAAGTGACCAAACTCCCTTGGAATGGGAAACCAGCCCGGATAGCGATGACCAAACTAGTTAGGACCTGGTACGATGGTGGCATTGTGCTCCCCAATATACAAATGTTCTACTGGGCCTCCCAACTAGCAGTAATAAATCAATGGGTTCATGTCCCACATACTGACCCGGCCTATCGCCTGGACAGACTGGTCCTGGGGCCGGAGGGGCTCAACCGAGCACTGTATAACGCAAACCACACGATGACTCTATTAGGACCGACAAAACATACGATTCAGCTTTGGCATATAGTACAAAAAAAGATGGGTTGGAATAATACAATCACGCAGGCAACACCCCTTTGGGACACCGGTAAACTAGGCAAATTGCGTAATACCAAGGGATTCAGACAATGGGACATTATAGGAATATCGAGGGTGGGGGATCTGCGGGACAAGGGAAAAGTAATCCCATTCACCCACCTCCGAGACCAATACGAGATGGCACCTACGGTAAGATTCCGCTATCTTCAGATCAAGCACGCCCTAGAAGCTGTCATCCCACCTGACACTGCCCTCCCTGAAGCTTCCCCTTTGGAAGACAGGCTTCTAACAGACCACATGGGCAAAAAAGCCACGTCCTTAACATATCGTAAAATTATAAACAATCACCCTGACCCCACACAGTCTCTCCGGGAGAAGTGGCAGGAAGAGGTAGGAGAGCTAGATGAGACGGACTGGCAAGAGGCATTAGCATCTCCAAAGGAAGTAGCAATCTCCGCAAAACTCCGCCTAGTGCAACTTAAAGTGCTCCATAGGATCTACTACACAAGGATAATATTATGCAAAATAGGAAAGACTAACAGTCAACTTTGCATCCGACAATGTGGGGAAGTAGGTACATTTTATCACACGATGTGGGAATGCCCAGCAATAGCGACATATTGGGAGAAGGTTATGTCTACAATAACACGAATCAGTGAGGCCCCTGTACCACCAGAACCTAAATGATGTCTATTGAACATATGGGAAGCAACAGATCTTAACACCACAGCGCAAACCTGGGCAACACTGGGAATGATGATAGCTAAGAGGAACATAGCCAGACTGTGGGGGGGCACGAAACACTCCCACGATACGAGACTGGAGTACGGACATGGATACGGCTATGGTGGCTGAAAGAGCGGTGTATATAAATAGACTATGCCCCAAAAAATGGGAACGGTTATGGGGAAAATGGAAAGCATTTAAAGGGGGGATATGTACTACACCTGCTATGGAGTCCTCACAGGAAGACAGAACATCGCATAGTGGGGAATTGATTCTGATCCTAAGTTTTCATCAATGTAAACTTATCACGTACTGAAGTATCATAAGACGAATGTATCACAAGTGCCGGCTCTACTGATTACAGATTGTAATAATATGTGTTATGCACCAATAAAAAGAATTTTTTTAAAAAACAAAGAGGCAGACACTCTGCTCGGATGTCATACAGCAGAAGATTTCGGCCTAGTGTCGTTCACCAGGAAGGTGCAAGCGTACCAGGTGGAAAAATTACTCAACCAGTTCCCGGGGCTGTTCAAAGGTCTCAGCTGTCTGCGAGCCACACCTATCAGTTTACATAACGATACAGCAGTCAAACCGGTGGCTCTACGCCACAGTCGTGTACCGTTCCACTTGCGCCCGCTGCTGGAACAGGAACTAGCAAGCTGGGGAGCTGTGGGTGATCGAGAAGGTATCTGGCCCGATGCCCTGGGTATCCCCAATGGTGGTTGCTGAGAAGCCTAAGCAGACTGGCAGAGTACGACTGTGCATGGACATGCACCTTCCGAACAAGCCCATTAAATGGGAGTGACATCACTCCCACAATGGATGACATCATAGCCAATCTCAACTGAGCCAGATGGTTCTCAAAGTTGGACCTAAATGCTGAATACCATCAACTCCAGCAAGTGGAAGACAGCAGCTATTCAACATTTCTCCACACATTTAGGATTACGGAGATACAAGTGATTGAGCATCATCATCTCATCCGCACCTGAAGTATACCAGAATGCCTTATGGGAAGTACTGTCCAGTTTGCAGGGCGTCAAGAATCTCAGTGATGACATTTTAATACACTCAGCAATCGAGGAGGAACATCCCCAACACCTGCTGTCGACCCTGAAGCACCTGAGTGAACAAGGTTTTACTCTTCATAGGGAGAAGTGATCTTTCTTCCAAACCACCATCATATTCTTTGGATATGTATTCACTTAGGAAGGGGTGCAGGTTGATCCCTGAAAATCACATGTCATCAATCAGGAACCGGCACTAAGCAATGTCTTGGAGGTGCACAGCTTCCTTAGAATTGCCACGTATTGTGGCAGATTAATTCCCAACGTAGGGACCATTGCGGAACAACTAATGGTACTGACAAAGGTGGACCCTCTCTGGGTGTGGGGCCCTGGTGAAGAAGAAGCTTTTCAGAGGGTAAAGTCAGCACTCCTGAGCAAGGCTACAATGGAATATGTCTCATTACAACGCGAGGCATTACATCGCGTGCTTTTACAACGGGGTCGTTACAACGACCGCGTTGTTACAACACAGTACCATTACAACGCAAGTCGTTACAACGACTTGCTCTAGATGGCGCGCTGGACTTAGGAATAGTATAATTTACTATTGCAACTCCAGTGTGTGCAACAGTAGGGAAGGTGTTGGAATAGTAAATTATACTATTCCTTAGTTTAGAGCGCCATCTAGAGCAAGTCGTTGTAACGACTTGCGTTGTAATGGTACTGCGTTAGTAACAACGCGGTCCTTGTAACGACCGCGTTGTAAAGGTAACGCGATGTGATGACCGCGTTGTAAAGGTTGTTTCCCCTACAATGGCCTATTTTGACCTCAAGTAGAGAACGGAACTAGTGGTTGACACAAGTACAGTGGGCCTTAGGTCCGTGCTCACGCAGGAAGCAGAGCAAGGAAGATGGGCAGCACTGGCATTCACAAACAAAGCACTCACACGGACAGAAGTGAGGTATGCTCAATTTCGAAAAGGAAGTTCTTGCGATTAAGTGGGTGTGTGGGCATTTTCATTTGTATCTAAATGGCAGATCGTTTAGAGTGATCACCGATCATCAACTATTGGTGCCTCCATTCAGAGGAACAGCGCCTCATCCATGGCATCGCATTGAACGGTGGGCCATCCAACTGCAGCTCTATCAGTCTGATGTGGTCTAGAGGCCAGGATCCAAGAAAACGGCGGACTTTCTGTCATGCCATCCACCCCAATGTGATGGGGGAATAGAGAAAGAGACTGATCACTTACTCTGACAGAAATAGAAGAAGTAACGTTCAGTGTCCCGGTGGACAAGAAAGTTCTGTAAGCACTACAGCGAGGGTCATGGCATGACTTTCTTCAAGATGCCAACAGCTGGAGTGATCAAGATAAAAAGCCCTCACCCAACTATGGAGGATGCGGACCGAGCTCAGTGCCACCCCAGAGGGCTTAATGCTACAGTGCCAAAGGCTGGTCATCCCTGAGAGTCTGCAGCAGAGGGTAGCCAGGCTGGCCCATGAAGGGCACCAGGGGATGGCCAAAACAATGTCTCGCCTGAGGGAGAAGATGTGGTTCCCGGGGCTGGAAGCAGTGGTAGATGACTTGGTAAGGCAATGTCTGGCATGCCACATCGCAAACACAAGGAGATGATGGACGGAGCGCTGAAACTTTTCAGACACTCACCCCCAGTCACAGATCTGGGTTGAATCCATCATCGCTCTTTAGCTCACTTCGCCACCCCAGTTCAGACACAGCTATATGCAAATCAGTCTTGACCCTGTGCCTCATGGGAACAGTCCAGCCCGAACTGCCAAGCCACGTCTCCCTGGACCGGAAACAAGCATCCTGGGACCGGTTTCAGGCTAACAGCCCTCATCGGCCAGGCTAGCTTGAATCCAGTGGCAAAGTGAGCAAGGGACCCACGTCTGGACATACCCTGCCAACTTAGGGCGAACAGAGCAAACACAAGGAGATGATGGACGGAGCTCTGAAACTTTTCAGACACTCACCCCCAGTCACAGATCTGGGTTGAATCCATTATCGTTCTTTAGCTCACTTCGCCCCCCCAGTTCAGACACAGCTATATGCAAATCAGTCTTGACCCTGTGCCTCATGGGAACAGTCCAGCCCGAACTGCCAAGCCATGTCTTCCCTGGACCAGAAACAAGCATCCTGGGACCTGTTTCGGGCTAACAGCCCTAATCAGCCAGGCTAGCTTGAATCCAGTGGCAAAGTGAGCAAGGGACCCACGTCTGGGCATACCCTGCCAGGATGCTTGTTTCCGGTTCAGGGAAGACATGGCTTGGCAGTTCGGGCTGGACTGTTCCCATGAGGCACAGGGTCAAGACTGATTTGCATATAGCTGTGTCTGAACTGGGGTGGCGAAGTGAGCTAAAAAATGATGATGGATTCAACCCAGATCTGTGACTGGGGTGAGTGTCTGAAAAGTTTCAGCGCTCCGTCCATCATCTCCTTGTGTTTGCTTTGTTCGCCCTATGTTGGCAGGGTATGCCCAGACGTGGGTCCCTTGCTCATTTTGCCACTGGATTCAATCTAGCCTGGCTGATGAGGGCTGTTAGCCCGAAACCGGTCCCAGGATGCTTTTTCCAGTCCAGGGAAGACATGGCTTGGCAGTTCGGGCTGGACTGTTCCCATGAGGCACAGAGTCAAGACTGATTTGCATATAGATGTGTCTGAACTGGGGTGGCGAAGTGAGCTAAAGAACGATGATGGATTCAACCCAGATCTGTGACTGGGGTGAGTGTCTGAAAAGTTTCAGCGCTCCGTCCATCATCTCCTTGTGTTTGCTTTGTTCGCCCTATGTTGGCAGGGTATGCCCAGACGTGGGTCCCTTGCTCATTTTGCCACTGGATTCAATCTAGCCTGGCTGATGAGGGCTGTTAGCCCGAAACCGGTCCCAGGATGCTTTTTCCAGTCCAGGGAAGACATGGCTTGGCAGTTCGGGCTGGACTGTTCCCATGAGGCACAGAGTCAAGACTGATTTGCATATAGATGTGTCTGAACTGGGGTGGCGAAGTGAGCTAAAGAACGATGATGGATTCAACCCAGATCTGTGACTGGGGTGAGTGTCTGAAAAGTTTCAGCGCTCCGTCCATCATCTCCTTGTGTTTGCTTTGTTCGCCCTATGTTGGCAGGGTATGCCCAGACGTGGGTCCCTTGCTCATTTTGCCACTGGATTAAAGCTAGCCTGGCTGATGAGGGCTGTTAGCCCGAAACCGGTCCCAGGATGCTTGTTTCCAGTCCAGGAAAGACATGGCTTGGCAGTTCGGGCTGGACTGTTCCCATGAGGCACAGGGTCAAGACTGATTTGCATATAGCTGTGTCTGAACTGGGGTGGCGAAGTGAGCTAAAGAACGATGATGGATTCAACCCAGATCTGTGAGTGTCTGAAAAGTTTCAGCGCTCCGTCCATCATCATCAGCACTCCAGAAACACATGCTTCGGTTATCATGGACGAGCCATGTGTCACCCCATGGTTCATGGTGAGCATGGACTTCGGGAGCCTACCGGATAGAAAGACCCCCATGGCCCTCATGGACAGTCATTCTAAGTATCCAATTGTAGAACTCATGAAATTGTCGGCATTTACAAACATGATGCCAGCACTACAGAAGCTGTTTGCTCTGTTCGGCCTGCCTGAGGAAATTAAGGCATATAACGGACCCCCTTTTAAGGGATCTGAATTCAGAGACCTGATTGCCCACCTAGGAATACGACATTGCCGCATTACTCCGCTCAAGCGAATGGGGAGGTGGGAAGATTCATGAAGACTTTGAACCTAATGATGAGAATTGCTACACATGAAGGTGTCAGCCCGAAAATCAGCCTTCATCTGTTCCGAAGGGAATACCGGGGCACACCACACTGTACCACGCAGTGCCCTCCATGGGCTCTGATGTTGCTAAGATACAGGAGGGATACAATTCCTGTTCACTTGGAGTGGACTCGACCCGAGTATGACCTGGAAGGTGCCCAGAGCAGGCGGACACAGAACAACATGAGGGCCAGAATCAGGGGAGCGGCGCTAAGGTGGCTGGAACAGGGAGATCTGGTATTCCTAAAAGACCGAAGGCCTGGGTGGAAGTTCAGGACACCATTCTAGTCATGAGTTTGGACCGTGGTGAAAGTGGAAGGCATCCTGATATCTGTTCATAAAGGGGGAGAGACAGTGAGTCGAAATATATCATGGTTCAGGAAAGTTGACCGGTCTGGTCAGCAGAAACAGTCGGCAACTCACAGGAGGTAGAGGGCTCCAGAGCCAACAGCTGGCTGATGAGATGCTGATAGAGCAGGCAGTTGGAAGGGGGTGTCCAGTGGAGGCACCAGGAGGAACGAGTAAGTAAAGCTGGAGCAGACCATTCATGTCACCAGTGGCAGTGCTTTAAATGGGCCGGTACTCACCGGTACTGAGTACCGGCACTTCTTAGATTTATCGCTCTGAGTACCGGCACTTCTTTACTGCCCTGGAGAGTACCGGTACTCATGAAAAGGTAGGCTCATTGGCAGTGCTGGTGAGCAGAAGTAGAACGTGTCTCTGGCAGCCAAGGCGCCGCTTCTGCAGCACCGATCTGAGCCCCAGCTGAGCTATTCAGGAGTGCTCAACATCACGCTGTGCTTGACAGAGCAGGGTCCATTCAGGCCCTGTGCTGTCAATCATATTCACACTATCCTGTGCGTTCGTGCAAGCACAGGAATCATGTCAGTCCCCTGGCAGTGGCAATCAGGCTACGGCCAGTCTGGCCCTGGTGGCAATTAAAAAAGCCATGGTAGGTGAAGAGAAAAGATGGCTTTTATCATACCTGAGTCTTTTGTGTGTCTGCTATGTTTGTGTGTATGCCTGTTTTTGTAAGAAAAAAGTGAAAGAGAGCGAATCAAGACACTCTCAGGAGGTATTTTAATGAAAATGTGTGGCACTTTGTACATGTCTGCTCTGCGACAAAGATTCATAAATAACGTAAAAGGGAGGGTTGATGGGTGGGTGAGTGGATGAGTGAGTGGATGGATGAGTGAGCAATGGTGGATGTATAGATGGATGGATGGATGAGTGAAAGCATGCATGGGTGAAAGAGGGTGGATGATTGGATAAAAGGGCGGATGATGGGTGGATAAGTGGATGGATGAATGAAATGTAGGGAGGATGGATAAAAGGATGGATGATGGATGAGTGAAAGGAGGGATTGAGTGAAAGGGTGGATAGAATAAAGGAGTGAAAGGGTTGATGGATGGATGAGCGAAAGGATTGATGGATGAGAGAAAGGGTGGATAAAGAGATGGATGAGTGAAAGGATGAATGGATAGGTTTGGAGATAAATGGATGGATGGATAGGTTTGGATATGAAGGGTGGATAGACGGAATGGTGAAAAACTGAATGATTGATGAAAGACTGAATAGACGATAGAATGTAAAGGATAAATGGTGGACATCAGCAGGTAAATGGTAGGATGAAAGAATGAATGGATAGATTGATGGAAGAGACAAGAGATATCTTCTGGGGAGGGTCATGATGAGTTGCTTCATTTGCTTGGTGCCATAAGAGCTTTAGTGCGACGTGGGTCATGATGAGTTGCTTCATTTGCTTGGTGCCATAAGAGCTTTGGTGCGACGTGGGGGTATTTTCAGTTTCTTCCTACTCGCGTGCTCAAAAATATATAGTATTGTGCCAAACAGCAATTAACAGTATGACATTAAGAAGGTGCAACTATTGCAACAACAAAAAAGGAAATGTTAACGTATTATCGCATTTCTCTTTCATTTTGTGTAATGAGTTAACCTCCTTTGTTTATATAAACACATTTCTCATGTGTTTTGGTATGTGCTGCAATTAATATAGAAGTTAAGTATCATCATGTCTTGCCCTTAGCCCCGCCCCCTCACTACACCTCTAGTTCATTTTAATGAGTACCTGCACTTATTTGTTCCCATTTAAAGCACTGACCAGTGGTATGATCTCCGGCCACACCCCAAGCAGAACCAGCGATTCAAGGACTTTGGGAGTAACATCGAGGGGCATGGTTTAGAATAAAGTGGGTAAGGGATGTAGTGAGCCACCCGGACCCTGATGTAGATGCACATCATCGTCTGGGCAGGCATGGCCAGAGGGTATAAATAAATGGGTCATAGAATGTACATGGGCTTTGCCCGTACTGTGTCACTGAGTGAGGGTTGTTGTGTCACAGTGTGAGAGCGCAGCATGTATGCCTGAAACAGGTGGTTAAGCCCCACCTGCACAGCTGCATGCAGAGGAGCATTAATGGGTCTGGAGGTGGCGTGGCTGTAGAGGGAGTAGGTGCAAATGTAAGTAACTGGCAGGGCCGGCTCTAGAGCGGTGCGATCATTGTCCAACAGGGCGCCTCCGGTGTTAAAGCCGGCCCTGGTAACTGGTACGGACAATGTGGTCGAGGGGGACTAATAGTATTCATTAATATCCGAGCTCCGCTTTAAAGTTTTTAGACTGTAGGCAAAATGCATTCTGAGGGTTATTTCAATGTACTGTCCGTCGACTATGGTCCATGCAGAGTTTTTCGATGTGCCTTTAAGGGCTTGTTTCTGTAGCACCATTACTCAAGAGCGATAAGTCTCAGAAGCCACGTCTAGAACTGACCAGTGAAAACAACCGCTTGAAAACTCAAGAAACTGCTTCAGTGCAACTTAGCTTGTAAAGGAGGACGCACAGCAACTCAACACGGGGAGGCAACTTGCAGCAATCACCAAGCCTCTTGGGCTGAGGCTCCTTAGTGAACACTCTTGATGCACTGCTGCCCTCCAGTGGACACTTTAGACATTTCTAATTTGGGATTGTTGCTACTGTGGCATTTTGGTTTTCATTTTAATTCCCTTATGTTTTCCACCACAACTTTTGATCTTCTTAACAATATTTCCATTGTCATATTACTTCTTCACAATTTACTTAATTTTGTGCGCACCGTAAGTTATTTTTTTGTGATTGTTTTGCCCGTTGTTAAAGCCTTTGCAATCACTTCACTGAAGACAATCCTGGCGCTCAGTGCAAGCGATCAAAGGTAAGCCAAGGTTCGCACTCACTGAAACCCGTTTGCTCCTGGAGATTGCCTCCGTTGGGCAGTGTGATGGCTCAGCCACAGCTCATAGCACCACTGAGGCCACGCTTCCCCATGGACTGCGATTAAGGGCCTAATTAATATGTTAGCGGAGAGGAAACTCTGTGGCAACGGGCATTCCCTCCCCACCGACATAGTATCCACCTGATTTAAATGCAGGGGGAATATAGATTTAATCATGGTGGCGACTAACCCATTTGCACCATGATTAAGCCACTCTAACATCCCTGTGGATGAAGGGCCATCGGAGACAGACCTGCAATTCCACCTGCCTGATTAAAATGGATGGAATTAGAGGTCAGTTTTCACTGCCTGTCACTGCCAGGAAAACCCTGGCAGTGAAAACTGCTAAATGCTCCCCTCCGCAAGGGAGAGGACTCCTATGGCGAGGGTAGCATTTTGTTTTTATTTTCAAAAAGAAAATCCCGAAGCAGGATTTTCTTTTTGGAAAAAAAAAGAAACTGTTTGGTGCAAGTCTCCGTCATGTTGGGGGAGCCCTGCACCAAACTGCAAATAGCATTGACTGGAACCGCCAAGACAGTGGTTCCTGCCAATGCTTTAGAAATGACCACCAGCTTGGCGGTCACTTCTAAATTAGGCGGGAGGCAACCCCGTCAGGGAGACAGAATAATTTACTTGCTTACCCTGGTCGAGAAACGGGCCACCCACCTAAATATAAATCATGCACTTAATCTCCATAATTCCCTGAGGGAGTAGACCTTCACCGAATGCTGAACCACTGCTGTTAGAACCCCAGACATTTGTAATAAAATAAAAAAAACAGTTTAAGGTACAATCCTTTTTAGAGAGGGCTACCAGTACCTGGAACTTCTTGCCTCTGGGTTTATGCACCACTACTTTCAGTCTTTAAATCTGAACAGAAAGACCTCCTACTTGAAAGACATTTCAGTTAATCACTCCTTACAACTCTATCGACTTGACATTCCATTTAGCCCTGCCATGTGGATTACCCATCTTTCTCAATACCGTATGATACCTTGTCTAGAATATTCATATCTTGCACTGAATATTCATGAATGATGTGATTTCTGATATTATGTTATTTTATTGGTGCTACTGTGAAGTGCTTTAACACCTCTGCAAAATGTCCAGCCAACCAAAGCTGTATAAATAAATGAATAAACAAATTCAACCTTTTTGAAAGTAGTGGACCTGCCTTAGGTTCTAGTCAGTCAGTAGTTTTTGTAAGATCCAGGCTCCTCATGAATCTGCAGTCTAGATCAGCCTGTCCACGCTGTCTAATACCAAAAGTTGGAGTTCATAGCATGCTCCATCCACCTTTTGTGGTGATGAGGAGGCAAGGTCAGCAGTATGTGGGGCCAGTACGCCCCATTCTCTGGCAATGCTCGGGCATGCATGTGTTCCAATGCCTGGGAGGTACACGCAGGCTCTCAGCCCCCCTGTACCACAGATGACACTTGAGGGGCTAAAATTCACCTGGGAGCTGAAACGCCGGTCCCAGTGTCGGCCCAGGAAAGAATTGATGACAGAAGGCCTGCTGAGCTAGGTTTATACTCAGGCAGACGCTGTGGTTCACCTGTTGGTACTTTTTTAACCCTTGGACCTGGGAGCTTATCAAAATGGAGCATAGAAAACATTCGCCCAGACATGTCATCGAAATTCGCTCCCCTTCCCTCAAAAGGAGACAATCATGTAAGGGGTTGGCAGAGGAGAGAAATATTGGTTAGGAACCCTTTTGGAGCTCGAGTCAGTTGTCAGGTGGAACAAGGACTTGTGCAGTTCATTTAGAGACTCGATATGAGAGATTCGTCCGAGATCCCATTACCATTTTTTCTGATGATTCTGCTCTCTGTGTCTTCTCACATGTCTTTGGTACCTTCTTGGACTTCCCCTACAATGGAGAAAGAGGTGTTGTTGTTGTATTCCTCTTAGGGTGTCCACACACGGGCTTTCCTGTATCATGTCCTTATATAGGCACAATTCGCCCTGCCCTTATATAGGCATAAAATCCCAGTCCTTATTTAGGCATTAAACCGTGCACTCCAAATACAGGCATGGTCTCCGACATCCGTCCACCCTAACGTCACAACGAGTTCTTGAAGAACAGACCCTTAGGCTTCGGGAGTTTCCCTAGCACAGGACTATTAATTTCTTCAAGGACTCATCTATTATGCATGAACCGTTATACCTTAGGGCTTCATTCAGGACGTCTTCCGCTGTCCGACTCACGTCAATGCTAACATTATGAGGTACCTCTCAGGTATAAATATACCTTCCCTAGCCCTTGTCAACTAGAGGAGACCTCGACTTCAGAGGAGCCCGTTTCCCGGCCTGACGCACTGAGAAGACGCTGTCATCCCTGCACGCAGAGAGTCCAGCTTCCAGTGATCTGACTTCCCTTGCGGGGTGTTGGAGTTCGAATCTGGGAAGAGATTCCTACCTCTCTCATTCTTAAGGTATGGAGCTGATTAGAACCTAGAGGGACTCTTGGCATACTAGGCATACTAGACTTAACATACTCTTAGTATACCATAGTAAGGAATACTTCACCTACTTCATACCTCTCCCTACACCTAGGTTAGGTTAGGCACATTGGGGTAGAACTAGCTTAGAAACGCATAGTATGAGTACTCGCATTTTTAGTCTGTGTTATTTATGTAAATGAATATCTACTAAAGATCATGCTAGCGCAGTATTATTTATATCTACTGCTTACGCTGTACATTATTTATCTCGCATACTGTCTTGTGATCGTAACAGCACATTTTACTTACACGAGAAACAAGACTGTTCAATAAATCTTTTATTGAAACGCCCGTCTATTTCTTTCTGTGTAACTTTGAGGAAAACTAAGCATGCACGATTGAGCTGAGTGAAATAGTTATCTATTGTTTCTACGACTCTGGGACTCGTTCTGATTCTAAAAGGGAAACAAAGTTGTCATGTTTTGCGGCTGCCAGAAACTACTCCTTCTTGTCGTCAAGGAGTTTCTAGTGGCCTCTGAGCTAGCTGGCACAAGTAATTAAGTTTAATATACTCGATAGGGACATACTGACCGTAGTCCTATGTCAAACCTATAGGGGATATTATTCCAATGCGCAGAGCCTATTAGGGAAATAGGAGCTACACTACATGGCGCCCAACGTTTGGTAAGGCGGTAATTTAACGCTAGATACTGAGTAACTCAGCCGTGCTTTTTCTCTCAGAGACCCCTACCCATATACTCCAAAAGACGTCTGGAGTGGGCAGGGTTAAGTATCCACCACGGCTACATTGGGAAGCACCCTATATACTAGCTGTTTGGTTTGCTCAACGTTGAAGGATACAGTGTTCCAAAATATTGTGCACCTTATCTTTGTTTCCTTGAAACTTGTTCTACATTTTTCAAAAAACAAAATGACTGAAACCAGAAACGATGAAGCTGCGGCTGATCCAGCCAAGCAGCAGTTTTTAACATTACAGGTTTAAATGAAACCGAGGAGGGTATTATAGACATCGCTCCAAACTTAAGAAGATCCATCACTCTAAAACTTATAAAACATGGCCTACCACCAAGAGGCGGTAGAGCAGTTTTCATGATAGAGGCACACGAATCCTTTCAGACAGAGGTATTCTATTCATGGGTAATATTTCCTGAATCCAATCCAGTAACACACGTTTCACTTCTACAAAGAAGATGATCCACCAGAGGAATACATTCCTTTCGAGGATATAGAAATTCCATTAACATACCAGGAGCATCAGCTCTGGTTTAAAGGCGCCCTAAAACATCACAAAAACATTACCAGGCTCGGTCCACTAGGTAGACCAGGAGCAACATGGCCGATTCTAGCCGGCTACACACCTCATCCTGACATTGAAGAAATGTCAGACGAGGAATTACTTACTTAACTCACAGAGTTAATAAAAATCTACAGACAATTGGTCCAATATGTCATGCGGACTTTCACAGTCCAGCAACCACTGACACTTTCAACTCCAACTCCCCAACAGGGGAATACACTAAAAATTACACCACAGACTCTCTACGCAGTCATGGGTAAAATGCCCACAAAACGTGAGCAAATTCCATTCTGGATAGCTCAAAAAATTACTCAAATCGAAGCAGTATTTCCGAATACTAGCCCGTATGAGAAACACAGAATCCTAACAATCAGTTTACCGATGGGGATCACACCACAACTGGAAGACTGTACCAATTGGGGCTCAGTCTTTGCTGCCATCTATACTAAAACACATGGTATTCTGTCAATTGCGGTAATCCCAGAGGTCCTGAAACAAATTCAAAATGAATACGGGGCAGAGCCTGCTCTGAATTTAGGTATGAAATTACTGAAGAATTTCGACCAGGTCTCAACAATAGTATTATCTAATATTAAAGGGGAGGCAGCAGCAGTGGCGATCCGCCAAAAATTAAGGGAATTCGATGTTACAGAACATCAAACTGAACTACCCAGAATAATTGAACAATCTTATGCAGAATTAGGCAGAGATAGTTTGGGTGGAAGACCAGTGAAGCCAAAACTATCTGAAAGTCCTGAGAAGGACTCTATTAAACAAACTCCTACATCTTCTAAAAAGAAGTGGGAGACTAATAAACAAAATTCAAACGAGAAACGTTCTCAATCCCGAGGTAGGTCTCCTCAAAAGGAGCCCTCTGAAAGGAGGTATAACCTCAGGAATAGGGATAATTTAAGAAAACCTGATAGGTATCAAGATACTGATACACGTTCCTCTCGTCCCTTTCAGATCTCATCACAGACTTCGGAAAGAAGAGGACGGTCAGAACATAGAGAAGAACGCGTGAAATCGAAAGACGACAAACACGCTACGAAAAATAAAACAAAACCTCAATTCTCCAAAAAGAAAGTAGCAGGTCTGAAGATCAGACATGCCGAGAATACTGAGAACACAACTCAAGAACGGAGAATGGGCTCAGACAATGCTGGACAGTGCAGCAGAAGTCACAATAGTTCGCCAGAACCTGAAGTAACTTCTGGAGATAGTGGACTTGAATGAGTACATTACAGTGAAGACTGTAGACACCAGGGTTAGTACTCCACAAAAGTTATATGAAATAACACTCCAGATGGAGGGAGACATACCTAGACAGGTGAAAGCACTTTTTTGGGAAAAACTATCAAGGGGCTATGACATACTTCTAGCAGAAAAAGACTGGCCACCACACTTTGTCAGGGAGTGCCCACACGGCGAGGACATTATTATGCCTGCCTTCTCCAACCACATTCCAATTCACCTAAAATATACATATGCCAGGAAATGGGCAGTAGCCCAGGCCCCAGCATTATATAAAAATCATGTAGGATGGGATGAGGACTCACCTCACCATAAAATACATCTGAAACATGAACCAACTGCACAAAGGCAGTACCCGATAAAGCAAGAAGCTAAAAAACAGGTCAGGGAGATCTTAGATCAACTTGAATACCAAGGGGTGATTGAAACATGCACCTCCTCAATGAACAATCCTTTGTTTCCTGTCTCCAAACCAGACAATACATATCGTCTAGTTTTGGACTACAGACACCTAAACACTTGTTCTAAAACTTTTGCAGTGCAAAATGCACATAGCACAGCATTAATGAATAACATTGTGCGAAAAAATACAAAACAACATTAGACATCTCAAATGGTTTCTTTTGTCAAAACATAGCACCTGAAAGCAGGTACTTACCAGCATTCTCCATAATGGGGACCCAGCGTCACTTTTGTCGACTCCCACAAGGGTTCAAGAACAGCCCAGGTTTATTCTCAGCGAGGTTAACGGAGTTACTACAAATTTATGACAATGAGGCATTGTCCTATGTCGATGACATCTATCTGACGGACGATGACCTGGACAAACACTTGAACAGGGTGAGCACCATTATACTGGGCTTCGCCTCTGAGGGCTACAAATTCAACTTTAAAATGTCCCGAATTGCCCATCTCAATGTCCTATTTCTAGGATATGAGCTTTCAAGTGAAGGCAAGAGCTTGGCAGCTAACTTTTTAGAAAAATGTGTGCTGCTCCAACCTCCAAAAACGCTAAAAAACTTACAATCCATCCTGGGTTTCCTAAATTTTGGAAGAACATACATTCTAAATTACGCAGAAAGGGTTAAACCTCTCTACGCATTAATCAAACCTGATTTTTCAATCAAGAATTGGACACAAGAACACACAGAAATCTTGCGTTCACTCCAGGCTAACATGTTAGCAACAAATCACTTACAAACACGCGTAAGTCAACGAAACCTGGTGATCCGAATAATTTCGGGTCAATGCGGATTCACCTACTTAACCTTCAATGAGGGTGAGAAAATACCAATTGCATACAAATCTCATTTGTACACACAAGCGGAAATGCGCTTCAGTTCAACTGAAAAAATTCTAACAGCAGCTCAAACCGCTGTAGCAAAAGAAAGAGCCTTAGCCCAAGGGAAACGCATTATTGTCGTAACCCCAGTACCAGCTTTAGAAGCGGTCACAAAAGCAAGCATTCCAAATGCTAAAGCATTACATCCCAGATGGATACAGTGGGTTAATTCTCTTGCTGCAACAGATGTTGAATATGTTTTTGATCCAGATTTAAAAACACAAGCATTCCTGCAATATGAACAAGAATGTCTTCTGCCTACTAAAATTCTGCCTCTCGATCAGTACGAATTCATAATTTACACTGACGGATCCGCACAGCCCGCAACAGGGAGTAAGCAAGCTTACAGTGCAGCGTGTGCAATCGTTAAAGGTCGCATGCGAGATGGCATCTTCAGACCTATGGTCACAAAAACTCAATCTCTAGGGGATTGTACAGCTCAGCGAGCTGAACTACAAGCATTCAAACTGGCACTTGAAAGTACAGATCGAGAATTCCCCACACTGATAGTGTGTGATTCCTTTTACTGTGTTCAGTCGTATAATGACGATATACAAAACTGGCTTGAAAATGGTTTCAAAGATGCGAAAGGTGGCACAATAAAGCACAAAATGCTTTGGGAACAAGTAGTTCAGTTGAAAAATGAACTACCAAAGGCTCATGTGATCCACACACTGAGTCATCAACGTGATGGCGTTCACGTTGCAGGGAATTCATTGGCTGACGAAGCCGCAAAGGGGGCTGTTCAGACGGCTTCCGTAGCTGGGATCACTCGTTCAAAAACAAAAATAGACGGTGAGATAATGTTGGCTGTCAATGCATCAAGCAAAGGCAGCAGTGCAGCGTTACCAAAAAAGTTTCCACTCAAGTACTCTTATGTAATTGATGCGAACAACGTTCCTTTTGCTCGAATCCCTGGAGTGGGGGATAGGGTAATTCCAAACAAGGAACGCAGATTAGGACTAATCCTAGCAGCACACGAAGGGATAGCTTCTGCCCATGCAGGTGTTTCTGCAACAGTATCTTTACTCAAGCAAAGATATTGGTGGCCTGGCATTAGAAAACAAACAAAGAACTATGTTTTAGAATGTGATATATGCCAACAGATGAAAGTCTCCACAGTGAAACGTCCTGCGCAGACACCCCTGTTAATTTCAGACAAACCATTAGCTTGTGTTTAACTGGACCACAGCGGTCCCTTGCAAAGGGACGGTAACTATAAATATATCATGGTTGCAGTGGATTCATGCTCTAGGTTCCTATGGATATGGTCTCAGCGCTCAGCTGACGCTCGAACTGTTATAAAAGATTTGCGAGTCTTTATCGGCACATACGCAATAGGCACGCTACATTCTGACCAGGGCCCTGCGTTTAGCTCTCGGGCTTACAAAGAAGCCATGGCCAGTCTGGGCGTTGCATTGCGGTACTCCTCTCCATTCCATCCTGAGGGAAATTCGGTTGTGGAAAGGAAAAACCGGGACATAAAGCAGTCTATAACAGCTAGGGTATTAGGTTCGGGTGATGGGTGGGTCAAACATCTCAATGGGGTCCAGCGCTCATTAAATAATCTGCCAAGAAGTTCTCTAGGGGGTCACTCCATATGAGGTCCTATTTGGGACAAGAATGTGGGTACCAGATCTCGATCACGTAGGCACAGTGGTGGAAAATAAAACATTTGATATCAAAGATCGTTTGGCTGTTTTACAGGAACTGAATGAGTTAAGAACGAAACAAAGCAACGTATTCCTACAGCCAACCACCACTGGGGAAAAACCGGCGGTCCCAGCAAGGCCTGTCTGGATTCCAAAAGTTGGGGATCTAGTCAGAGAAAAGATTGCCGACAAGAAGGAATTTGGACCTTCTTACAGACAACCAGTACCTGTCCTAGCAGTTCAAGGAAAAAGAACAGTACTTCTGCCGCCCCTTGCTGGAAGAAAGGAGAAAAGATTTGTGTCCATCGACCTGATCAAACCACAGTATGTGGCCAATACTAAATAGTAGGCCTCGTGGACTCCGACCTAGTAGCAGACACACTCCTCTCGCTACTATCCAAGAGGTTCAGACTGAAAGACTGATAACAATCGAGAATTCAGCTGTTACAGATGGAGGACTAAGCAACAACGCTATGGAACTCATCCCTCTTGAAAATCAAGTAACAGTTCGTCCAAATACACCTGTCTATACCAATGTAGCAAGTGATCAACTGGTTCCAGCGATTTCTACAAATCCTGATGCAATTCCAACAATTGACAGAACTGCTTCTGGCTATTTCATTAACTTTGATACGTTCTCAGAAGATCCGAGTGAACCTGAAACGACGCCAGCATCATTGAAATTCAAGCAGCAAGTACAAGACTTTCTTCACTTTCTGAAAAAGACTTATTTGGTTTCTCCATGGATTGAACTCTGGATTATATCTGGACTTTTTGTTTTCCTGCTCTGGCTAGCTTTGGTTACAACTGTAAGCATGCTTATTAGTGGTAGATACATCCATGTGAATACTGAAGGAAAAGACGTGAACGTACTTTTAAAACCTCATAAATCTTCCCATCGTGAAGCAAGAGACTTGTCATCAGTGAACATCACAGCTGTTCCTATACAGGATGGTATAGTGTGGGACAGAACAGATTTTGATGTCTTCGGCCCGACGGAACAATTGAACATTCCACATTTGTTTAAAATTTCACTAAGTGATCTAATTACGTCCAGTACCTATTCAGATGATTGGGACTTTGAAACTGTTAACGACATAATGTTTGACCTAGAAAAATCTGCTGCATTTTCTAAAAATGAATATTTAGAGGGTTCATCAGACTATGAACAAATGTATTGCTATAACCACTATGGTCATCATTATTTGCATAAATCTGCATAACCTAGAAATGTGTTTATGTTTAACCAATGGGAGCATTGTCCTACACCACCACAAGGTAGTTCAAAAACATTTGCTAACAAGTTTCCATATTTTTCAGGGTACAATACATCTGATCCAGAAATGTTTTACTATAAAAATGTAAACAAGACCGATCTGAAAATTATGTTAACCCCTTCGATGCTCATGACGGAGCGGTTCCGTCATGAGCATCGGTTGGGCTGTGCTTATGACGGAACCGCTCCGTCATGAGCACAGCCCCTGGGGGAAGCGCTGGCACTCCCCCCCTGGAGCATCGATCTTGCCCCCACAGAGGGGGATGGCAGTGGAAGACTTTCCGCTGCCACCCCCGACCCCCCCCCACGCTTCCCCATGACGTCAGCGCGCACAGCGCGCGCCGTCTCCAGGAAGCGCCGGACGCGCTGGAAATCATTTCTTTCCAGCGCGTCCAGGAAGGAGGTAGGTTTTTCGTCTCCGGTGGGGCGGGGGGGCCGTAACAGGATGCCTTGAGGCATCGGAAAGAGTATTTCCTCTCCCCTGATGTCTCAATGCAGGGCATTCCTGCTTCACGATCGCGCACAGCGTCGCGATTGTGGAGCAGGAATGCCCCACCAGACACCAGGGCTGGTTTTTTTCAATAAAGGAAGCGACCCCTTGGGCAAGGGTCGCTTCCTAGAGAGCCAATTTTCAATTAAGACTTTTCTGCCCCCCTGGGGACAGATCGACCGTTTTTCGGCCGTTTTTGGATCCAGGGGGCAGAAAAGCCCACTAGATCCAGGGATTCATTTTTATAATGAAATGGAAGCGACCCCTTGGGCAAGGGTCGCTTCCAGAGGGCATTTTTCTTTGTTTGGACATTCTGCCCCCCCTGGGGCAGATCGCCCCTTTTTTTGGCCTTTCTGCCCCCAACGGGGGCAGAAACCCCCCACTAGACACCAGGGAGTTTATTTTAATTGTGATGGGAGTGACCCCTTGGGCAAGGGTCACTTCCAGGGGGCCATTTTATTTTGTAATGGGAATTCTGCCCCCCCTGGGGGCAGATTGGCCTGTTTTTAACCCCCACTAGACACCAGGGAAGTAGTTTAAATAAAAATGGAAGCGACCCCTTGGGCAAGGGTCGCTTCCTAGGGGGCCAATTTTCAATTAAGACTTTTCTGCCCCCCTGGGGACAGATCAACCGTTTTTTCGGCCGTTTTTGGATCCAGGGGGGCAGAAAAGCCCACTAGATCCAGGGATTCATTTTTATAATGAAATGGAAGCGACCCCTTGGGCAAGGGTCGCTTCCAGGGGGGCATTTTCTTTGTTTGGACATTCTGCCCCCCCCTGGGGCAGATCGCCCCTTTTTTTGGCCTTTCTGCCCCCAGGCGGGGGCAGAAACCCCCCACTAGACACCAGGGAGTTTATTTTAATTGTGATGGGAGTGACCCCTTGGGCAAGGGTCACTTCCAGGGGGCCATTTTATTTTGTAATGGGAATTCTGCCCCCCCTGGGGGCAGATCGGCCT
The DNA here is from genome assembly GCA_963921515.1 of Calotriton arnoldi. Taxonomy (NCBI): domain Eukaryota; kingdom Metazoa; phylum Chordata; class Amphibia; order Caudata; family Salamandridae; genus Calotriton; species Calotriton arnoldi. The sequence continues at coordinate 1,765,955 of CAWUFW010003236.1, forward strand.
GTTTTTAACCCCCACTAGACACCAGGGAAGTAGTTTAAATAAAAATGGAAGCGACCCCTTGGGCAAGGGTCGCTTCCAGGGGGCAGATTTTTTTATATGTGTATTCTGCCCCCCCTGGGGGCAGATCAGCCTAGTTTTTTGCCCTTTCTGCCCCCGGGGGGGGGGGCAGAAAACCCCACTAGGCACCAGGGATTTTGTTTTGCGAGTAATGGAAGCGACATGGTTGCTTCCTGGGGACAGATCTGCCCCTTTTTTTGGCTTTTCTGCCCGAGGGGGGAGGCAGAAAACCCTGCTAGGCACTAGGGATTTATTACTTTTGCAAGGGGGCAAATTTCTGTCTGCTGTTTTCTGCCCCACCTGGGGGGCAGATTGGCCTGGCAGACAACCTCACCCGATCCCTTGGGCAAGATCACCCCCTATTTTTCTCAGCCCTATTTGAAGGCCCATCTGGCCGATTGACCATTTGGGTAGTAACATAGCGTGTTATAATGTTAATTGTTTTATTTCTCCTTTTTTGTTCTAGTTGAAGGCTTTTGCTCTTTAGACTGTTCCAGGTTGCGGTTTCGTTACTGGTGGTTCTGCGGTTTGTGTAGTTGCACGTGTTTGGTAAGAGAGTTTTTTTGTACAATGTAAATGAGTTTCATTTCTCTGCATGAATTTGTTTTTTGCAAATGGTGTAATAATAGCAGTATGTTTGGCTTCTGTTTTTGAGTGTCAAAAACATTTTGCATTTGTGCTCGATGTGTATTTTGTTGTCTTGTGAGTAATTGGTTTTGTTTTCTTTCTAGTGGGATATCGTTTTTGCTGTGTCTCTGCAGAGTAGGTGCTGGTGAGTGTAGCTGTCTCTTGTAAGTGAATTGTATAGTTTTTGAGTATATAGATCTTTGTAATAAAGGCACACATTTTTTTACTTACTTGCTTTGCACAGTGTTGGTTGTTGTTGACTTGTTTGTGCAGTCTCCTTTCTTAGTAAGGATAATGGCTAGCCGCAGGATTACTGCTCAGCAGGTTGTTGGTATGCTTTTTGAGTCTTCCTCTGACCATGGTTCAGAGACTGACTCTGCATCCGAGTCAGAGGAGGCAGGGGACGATTCAGGCAGTGAGTTTTCTCCCCACATGGAATCATCGGATACTGAAGATACTCTTAGTGCGGATGAAGTGCCTGTGTTAGAGGAGGAGATTGATGTGCCGATAGTGCGGCAAGAGGCATCTGGGCTGCAGCCTGGGGCTGCAAGGCTTTCCGTTGATATAGTGCGGCAAGAGGCATCTGGGGCAGCAAGGCTTCCCGTTGGTATAGTGCGGCAAGAGGCACCTGGGCTGCAGCATGGGGCTGCAAGGCTTCCCGTTGAAAGTGCTGACCTCTGGGTTGCCCCAGGCATGGTGCAGTCGGCATTGCCAGACTTTACTGGTGTTCCAGGGTGTAGAGTGGATACTGAAAACTTTTTGCCGATACATTTTTTTCAGTTGTTTATGGACGATGTGTTTTTGGCAGAGATTGTTGAGCAGACTAATTTGTATGCCGAACAGTTTTTGAGGGACAACAGTGCCAGTCTTAAGCCCCACTCTAGAGCTACCCGGTGGACTCCCACAAATCTGGAAGAGATGAAGAAGTTCTTGGGTTTAACTTTTTTGATGGGCTTGCTAAGGAAGCCATCAATGTCTTCATATTGGTCTACTAGTCCCTTGATGGCAACTGCTATTTTTCCAGCAGTCATGAGTCGTGATAGGTATTTGCTTCTGCTTCGGATGATGCATTTTGTCGATAATGGTTTAGCGTTGCAACGAGATCACCCTGAATGTGACCGTCTTTTTAAGATTCGGCCTGTCGATCACTTTGTTGATCGATTTTCTGAGATCTATGCTCCAGGGAAAGAAATTGCAGTGGATGAGTCTTTGGTGTTGTTCAAGGGCCGCTTGGTTTTTAGGCAATACATTCCTAGTAAGAGGGAACGCTATGGAATTAAGCTGTATATGCTGTGTGACAGTAGGACTGGATATGTCTCTAATTTCAGAGTGTACACCGGTAAGGAATCCAGAATTAACCCCCCTGGTTGTCCGTCCACTTTTGGAGTGACTGAGAAAATTGTGTGGGAACTTGGAAGAGGATTTTTTTAACAAAGGCCACCATTTATATGTAGATAACTTCTACACTGGTGTGCGGTTGTTCAGGGAATTGGCCAAAGTGGACACTGTTGCTTGTGGCACAATCCGCTCTAACCGTAAAGGTTTCCCAAAAGAACTTGTTTGTAAAAAGCTTGTGCGGGGACAGTGCAGTGCGTTGCGAGGAGCTTCTAGCTGTGAAGTTTTCAGACAGGAGAGATGTCTACATGCTGTATACCATCCATGATGAAAGCACTGCACCTGTGACTGTTTGGGGTCAGGTTGCTGAAGCGCGCAAACCTGTGTGCATTTTAGACTATAATAAGCACATGGGTGGTGTTGACAGAGTAGATCAGAGGTTGGAACCTTACGCTGCTCTTCGTAAGGCTTACATTTGGTACAAGAAGTTGGCTATCCATCTTTTCCACTTGGCAACCTTTAATGCTTTTGTTGTGTTCCAGGATTCTTGTCCTGAGTCAAAGATGACTTTTGCTAAGTTTCAAGAGTCTGTAATAGGCAGCCTTGTTTTAGTGGAACAGGCAAGTGTTCCTAGAGTTGGAGTGGTGGAGGATGTTGCTAGATTGAAAGATCGCCACTTTCCTGTTCACATTCCTCCCACACCCTCAAAAGACTTTCCCAGTAGGAGATGTAGAGTCTGTTGGCGAAGAGGTATGCGGAAGGAGACTCGCATGTACTGCCCCGAGTGTCCTTCTAACCCTGGGCTGTGTGTGCCTGCTTGTTTTAGAATGTACCACACGCAAAAGAATTTTTGGGAGCATCCATGAGTGGTAAAGTGAACTGCCTGGCCTCTATTGTTTAATATTTTTGGTTCAGTTTCAAGGTTGGCATTTGTGTAGTGTATTGAGTTTCAGATGTTGTGTTAGTAGATTTGTATCTATTTGCAATTTGTTTGTGTTTTCTTATTATTATTAAAAAAAAAATCCTAAATGTGATGGCGGTGTGCGTGGAGTGGCGCTTGTGTGGCGGTGTGCGTGGTCTGGCGTTTGGCTGGCGGTGTGTTTGGATTGGCGCTTGGCTGGTGGTGTGCGTGGACTGGCGCTTGGCTGGCGGTGTGTTTGTACTGGCGCTTGGCTGGCGGTGTGTTTGGGCTGGCGCTTGGCAGGTGGTTTGCGTGGACTGGCGCTTGGCTGGCGGTGTGCGTGGACTGGCGCTTGGCTGGCGGTGTGTTTGTACTGGCGCTTGGCTGGCGGTGTGCGTGGAGTGGCGGTGTGTTTTGATTGGTGCTTGGCTGGCGGTGTGTTTTGATTGGCGCTTGGCTGGCGGTGTACGTGGACGGGCGCTTGGCTGGCAGTGTGCGTGGACTGGCGCTTGGCTGGCGGTGTGCGTGGACTGGCGCGTGGCTGGCGGTGTGCGTGGACTGGTGCTTGGCTTGCGGTGTGCGTGGACTGGCGCTCGGCTGGCGGTGTGCGAGTAGTGACTAGCTGCTGGTCACTACACACACTGCTAGCCAAACGCCACTCAACGCAATCCGTGAGCTGGTGTGGTTGCTGTGTCAGGAATGTGGGCGTGTGAAAGTGATAGGCCCTTGAATGGCGCTGTCTGCTGGTGTGAGTGTTGTAATGTGCTGGGCCCGCGGCTGGCGTTGTGAATGGTTTTGTATGTGTCACACGTATGAAAGGTGTATGAATGGCCTGTAAAGAGGTTGGTGCCTTGTCGTGGCTTTACAGCTCACGAGCTGTGAGTCAATGGTTCAGTTTCTTGTCCTTTCAAGTAACAGTGCATTTCATTTTTGTGAAATCTCTGGTTAATACAACTGTATATACTGAACCATCACTCACCCTCGTGCCAAATCCAACCAGTATGTATGTGTGCTTGAGGAATAGGTGGTTGTGCATAAAAATGTGCCTTTTCTGTTTTTGTCAAGCAGGGTGTACCTTGTCCTTTTTTGTGAATGTTGTAATGTGTTGGTTTTGTGCCTGGTGGTGTGAATGGTCTTGTGTGTATCATGTATGAAAGGTGTGTGAATGGCCTGTAAAGCGGTTGGTGCCTTGAAGTGGATTTACAGCTCACGAGCTGCGAATCACTGGTTCAGTTTTTTTGTCCATTCAATTATTGACAGTGCATTTCATTTTTGTGAAATCTCTTGTTAATACAATTTTATATACTGAACCATCACTCGCGCCAAATCCAACCAGTATGTGTGTATGTTTGAGGAATAGATGGCGGTGCAGTAATCTTTGTCTGTTTTGTCTCTCTGCCAAGCTGTACATTTCATTTAAGAATAACCTAACAACTGTAGTTTTTGTCGTAAACTAAACACCCATGGGAGTGCATGGTGATGTCTCTCTTGTGGATCCCAACAAGTTATCTTACCCACAATGTCCTGCAAACCTCAAAATGTGACTGACATTTTCCTTGCATTTTTGTGCCCAAATTTTCACACTGCAGAAAGTAACAACAAATTTCCAACCCCCCAGCATTTCTCCAAGTATCCCAATAGAAATGGTACCTCACTTGTATGGGTGGGCCAAGTACCTGCGGCAGGGAATGGCCCAAAACCTATTGATGTGACATCAAAATTACCTATCACAAACCAACCTGGTTTTGCATGGGGGGTCCCATGACTTTTTGGCCCGGGGCTCGGCATCCATGTAGGGAAACCTACCTAACCCATACATTTCTGGAAACTAGACACCCGGGGGAGTCCAGCGAGGTATGGCTTGCGTGGGTCCCCCATCATTCTCCTACCCATAATCCCCTGCAAACCTCAAATTTCGCTGAAAAATCCACTTTTTTCTCACATTTCTGTGTGGGAAATTTCTGGAATCTGCGTGGATCCAAAATTTCCTCCCACCCAGCATTCCCCCAGGTCTCCCCATAAAAATGGTACCTCACTTGCGTGGGTGGGTGAAGGACCCGCGACAGGCAAGGCCCCAAAAGCTATTGAGGCGACATCAAAATTACATATCACAAACCAACCTGGTTTTGCATGGGGGGTCCCATGAGTTTTTGGCCCGGGGCTCGGCATCCATGTAGGGAAACCTACCTAACCCATATATTTCTGGAAACTAGACACCCGGGGGAGTCCAGCGAGGTATGGCTTGCGTGGGTCCCCCATCATTCTCCTACCCAGAATCCCCTGCAAACCTCAAATTTCGCCGAAAAATTCACTTTTTTGTCAAATTTTTGTGTGGGAAAGTTCTGGAATCTGCGTGGATCCACAAATTTCCTCCCACCCAGCATTCCCCCAGGTCTCCCGATAAAAATGGTACCTCTCTTGCGTGGGTGGGTGAAGGACCCGCGACAGGCAAGGCCCCAAAAGCTATTGAGGCGACATCAAAATTACATATCACAAACCAACCTGGCTTTGTATGGGGGTCCCATGAGTTTTTGGCCCGGGGCACGGCATCCATGTAGGGAAACCTACCTAACCCATACATTTCTGGAAACTAGACACCCGGGGGAGTCCAGCGAGGTATGGCTTGCGTGGGTCCCCCATCATTCTCCTACCCAGAATCCCCTGCAAACCTCAAATTTCCCCCCAAAATTCATTTTTTTGTCAAATTTCTGTGTGGGAAAGTTCTGGAATCTGCGTGGATCCACAAATTTCCTCCCACCCAGCATTCCCCCAGGTCTCCCGATAAAAATGGTACCTCACTTGCGTGGGTGGGTGAAGGACCCGCGACAGGCAAGGCCCCAAAAGCTATTGAGGCGACATCAAAATTACATATCACAAACCAACCTGGTTTTGCATGGGGGGTCCCATGTGTTTTTGGCCCGGGGCTCGGCATCCATGTAGGGAAACCTACCTAACCCATACATTTCTGGAAACTAGACACCCGGGGAGTCCAGCGAGGTATGGCTTGCGTGGGTCCTCCATCATTCTCCTACCGAGAATCCCCTGCAAACCTCAAATTTCGCTGAAAAATTCACTTTTTTGTCAAATTTCTGTGTGGGAAAGTTCTGGAATCTGCGTGGATCCACAAATTTCCTCCCACCCAGCGTTCCCCCAGGTCTCCCGATAAAAATGGTATCTCACTTGTGTGGGTAGGCATAGTGGCTGCAACTGGAAATGGCCCAAATCGTACTGTGGAGACTTCAAAATTACCTATAGCAAAACTACCTGGTTTTGGGGGGGGGGGCGCACCTGAGATTCTGGCCCCGGGCTCGGCGGCCATCTTGGGAAAGTACCAAACCCAAACATTTCTGAAAACTAGACACCCGGGGGAGTACAATGAGGTATGGCTTGCGTGGATCCCCCAACGTTTTCCTACCCAGAATGCCATGCAAACCTCAAATTTAGTTGAAAATAACACATTTCCCACATATTTGTGCGTGGAATCACCATGCCGGCACAAATGTCCTACCACCCAGCGTTCTCCTTGTTCTCCTGAGTAAAATGATACCTCACTTGTGTGGGTGTCCAAAGCAGAATTGGCTAAAAACGTATTTTTTTTAAAATGTAGCGCTTAGAATTCTCGGTGCTATACTCTAAATCTCTATGTTTTGGGCTCTTCCTAGCCACAGGCCTTTGGCCCACCCACACAAGTGAGGTATCATTTTACTCAGGAGAACAAGGAGAACGCTGGGTGGTAGGACATTTGTGCCGGCACGGTGATTCCACACACAAATATGTGGGAAATGTGTTATTTTCAACTAAATTTGAGGTTTGCATGGCATTCTGGGTAGGAAAACGTTGGGGGATCCACGCAAGCCAGACCTCATTGGACTCCCCCGGGTGTCTAGTTTCCAGAAATGTATGGGTTAGGTAGGTTTCCCTACATGGATGCCGAGCCCCGGGCCAAAAACTCATGGGACACCCCATGCAAAACCAGGTTGGTTTGTGATATGTAATTTTGATGTCGCCTCAATAGCTTTTGGGGCCTTGCCTGTCACGGGTCCTTCACCCACCCACGCAAGTGAGGTACCATTTTTATCGGGAGACCTGGGGGAATGCTGGGTGCGAGGAAATTTGTGGATCCACGCAGATTCCAGAACTTTCCACCACAGAAATGTGGGGAAAATGTGGTTTTTTTGACAATTGTTTAGGTTTGCAAGGGATTCTGGGTAACAGAACCTGGTGGGAGGCAGTCAAGTCACCCCATCCTGGATTCCCCTGGGTGTCTAGTTTTCAAAAATTTATAGGGTTGCTAGGTTTCCCTAGGTGCCGGCAGAGCTAGGGTTCAAAAACTACAGCTAGGCACTTTGCCAAAAAAGGGTCATTTTTCACTGCGAAATTGAGGTATGTCCACATTGCGTTTTGCGCCGTTTCCTGTCGCGGGCACTAGGCCAACCCACGCAAGTGAGGTACCATTTTTATCGGGAGACCTGGGGGAACGCGGGGTGGGTGGAAATTTGTGGATCCACGCAGATTCCAACACTTTCCAGCACAGAAATGTGGGGAAAATGTGTTTTTTTGACAATTTTTAGGTTTGCAAGGGATTCTGGGTAACAGAACCTGGTGGGAGGCAGTCAAGTCACCCCATCCTGGATTCCCCTGGGTGTCTAGTTTTCAAAAATGTATAGGGTTGCTAGGTTTCCCTAGGTGCCGGCAGAGCTATGGTTCAAAAACTACAGCTAGGCACTTTGCCAAAAAAGGGTCATTTTTCACTGCGAAATTGAGGTGTGTCCACGTTGCGTTTTGCGCCGTTTCCTGTCGCGGGCACTAGGCCAACCCACACAAGTGAGGTACCATTTTTCTCGGAAGACTTTGGGGAACGCGGGGTGGGTGGAAATTTGTGGATCCACGCAGATTCCAGAACTTTCCACCACAGAAATGTGGGGAAAATGTGGGTTTTTTGACAATTGTTTAGGTTTGCAAGGGATTCTGGGTAACAGAACCTGGTGGGAGGCAGTCAAGTCACCCCATCCTGGATTCCCCTGGGTGTCTAGTTTTCAAAAATGTATAGGTTTGCTAGGTTTCCCTAGGTGCCGGCAGAGCTAGGGTTCAAAAACTACAGCTAGGCACTTTCCCAAAAAAGGGTCATTTTTCACTGCGAAATTGAGGTATGTCCACATTGCGTTTTGCGCCGTTTCCTGTCGCGGGCACTAGGCCAACCCATGCAAGTGAGGTACCATTTTTATCGGGAGACCTGGGGGAACGCGGGTGGGTGGAAATTTGTGGATCCACGCAGATTCCAGAACTTTCCAGCACAGAAATGTGGGGAAAATGTGTTTTTTGGACAATTTTTAGGTTTGCAAGGGATTCTGGGTAACAGAACCTGGTGGGAGGCAGTCAAGTCACCCCATCCTGGATTCCCCTGGGTGTCTAGTTTTCAAAAATGTATAGGGTTGCTAGGTTTCCCTACGTGCCGGCAGAGCTATGGTTCAAAAACTACAGCTAGGCACTTTGCCAAAAAAGGGTCATTTTTCACTGCGAAATGGAGGTGTGTCCACATTGCGTTTTGCGCCGTTTCCTGTCGCGGGCACTAGGCCAACCCACGCAAGTGAGGTACCATTTTTATCGGGAGACCTGGGGGAACGCGGGGTGGGTGGAAATTTGTGGATCCACGCAGATTTCAGAACTTTTCAGCACAGAACTGTGGGGAAAATGTCTTTTTTTGGACAATTTTTTAGGTTTGCAAGGGATTCTGGGTAACAGAACCTGGTGGGAGGCAGTCAAGTCACCCCATCCTGGATTCCCCTGGGTGTCTAGTTTTCAAAAATGTATAGGGTTGCTAGGTTTCCCTAGGTGCCGGCAGAGCTATGGTTCAAAAACTACAGCTAGGCACTTTGCCAAAAAAGGGTCATTTTTCACTGCGAAATTGAGGTGTGTCCACATTGCGTTTTGCGCCGTTTCCTGCCGCGGGCACTAGGCCGACCCACACAAGTGAGGTACCATTTTTCTCGGAACACTTTGGGGAACGCGGGGTGGGTGGAAATTTGTGGATCCACGCAGATTCCAGAACTTGCCAGCACAGAAATGTGGGTAAAATGTGTTTTTTTTGACAATTTTTTAGGTTTGCAAGGGATTCTGGGTAACAGAACCTGGTGGGAGGCAGTCAAGTCACCCCATCCTGGATTCCCCTGGGTGTCTAGTTTTCAAAAATGTATAGGTTTGCTAGGTTTCCCTAGGTGCCGGGAGAGCTAGGGTTCAAAAACTACAGCTAGACACTTTGCAAAAAAAGGGTAATTTTTCATGAGAAAATGTGGTGTGTTCACGTTGGGTTTTGAGCCATTTCCTGTCGTGGGCACTATGCCTACCCACACAAGTGAGGTACCATTTTTATCGAGAGACTTAGGGTAATTCAGATTTGTAAAGCAACTGTTATTACCTATAGACTTTCGATGCATTTCTGCCTTCCAAATGAAAGACATTGTGTAAAAAAAAAAAGTCAGTTTGAAAAATGACAGATAATTCTCATGCTAGTATGAGTATTCCCAATTTCAAAAATGTGCAAATATCTACTGTTTCTAAACTCTATAACTTGTTCCCATTTCAGAAATACATAGGTGTCGTTCATACCGATTTTTCCATGTATACATTTTCCCACAATAATTGCTATATACCCGGTACATAATAAAAAGCCATTGCAAATTGCTGCTCAGTTTTTTACTCTGGGTTCGTCGGGTTCTTGGTGAACCTACACGTCCTATATATCCCCACAACCAGTAAGGTCCAGCGGATGTAACGGTATATTGCTTTCAAAGAGCTGTCATAATTAGAAGAAGTTACAGGTGAAAACGTTGACACAAAAGGCTGTTTTTCAACTAATTTTCAATTTTTCCTATATTTAACTGTACGTTTCTATAAAGAAAACTTGATGGATCTACACAAATGACCCCTTGTTGAATTCAGAATTTTGTCTACTTTTCAAAAATGTATAGCTTTCCAGGATTCATTATTGCTTTCATACCCATTTCTACCATTAACTGGAAGGTTGAAAGCACAAAAAATAGCAAAAATAGGCTATGTCCCAGAAAAATGCCAAAACTGTGTAAAAAAAGTTGGTTTTCTGACAAAAGTCTGCTTGTCCCTGAAAGCTGGGAAGATGGTGATTTCAGCACCACAACCCTTTTTTATGCCATTTGCAGGGAAAAAACAAGACGCTTTCATCTGTAGCCCTTTTTTCGCATTTTTCCCCCCAAAAACAAAATTTTGCTGTATTTTGGCTAATTTCTGGGTCTTTTCCAGGGGAATCCACAAACCCTGGGTACCTTTACAATCCCCATGATGTTAGAAAAAAAGGACGCAAATTTGGCGTGGATACCTTATGTGGTCAAAAAGTTACAGGGGCCTAAGCGCGCACTACCCCAAATAGCCAAAAAAAAGGCTTAGCACAGGGGGGGAAAAGGCCTAGCAGCGAAGGGGTTAACTAATACGAAACAGATTTACTCTGCAGCATTTATTGCCCAACTGTCTAGACAGGGTTTCGACTTTTGGAAAGACACAATAGACACAAAAACTGTCTGGGGTATTAAAGATTGGCAAGTGCAAGGGATAGAAGCTTTATTTAGAGCCTGCATCATTCCTGAACAAATAATGTTTTTGAATGAAACTGTCCAACAAACATCTCGTCTTGGACTAGCCAAGATCAAGGAGATGAACACACCTACTGTACCAACACCTGCCACTGATGATAATACACAGGCAGTGGTGACAGTTGACAATATACTACAACTCAACAGATCTAATCCTGATTGGAGAAAATGGTTGATCTGGCCCACAGACACGAACAACTGTCAGGAAAGATTCCTGAATAAAACTCAGGGCTTTACTATTCATAGGCCAGACCCAAGATACGTCCAAAGACAGCATCCGGAGGTAGTAACAACATACAGTGTAGGTAAATTATGCCTCGATTGGCTTCAGAAATCTACACTACAGGATGTGAAACAACACTTATCCTTACTTGCAGAAGACGCAGACCTTAGGGAATTCTTGCTTGGACCAAGAAAACCGCGTCAAAAACGTTTCATATATGCCGGAATTTATGCTGCCTATAATGAAGCATGGAAGGTGTCACAGATGGAGGCCGCAGAACGAATACGTGAACTTGATCGTATTAATTTAGAGAAAACCCTCTCTGTGGTCGACAATGGGTTAACAACTTTGTCCTCCAGAATATATTCATTGGATGGCATTGTATCCTCTGCTATCGACATACTAGAAAAAGATTTGGCAATGTTACAGCAAGGCCAATCTCTACTACGTTCTATTGTGTTATTAAGCTGGACGCTGCAATCTTTGCGAGCGGGCTATGTGCCTTGGCGTTTCATCAACACGTCGGCTCTGTTTGCAGACTACAATCTAACTGATAAACAGATCGAACTGGCACAAAGAGGAGCAAGGTATACAGTGCTGAACATTGAAAAACTGGAAAAGTTACCATTCACAGTGGCAGAAAAACCAGCTACAGAATGGCTCATTCATGGCAAAATCACATTACCTGTGACTACTTTTCAGTTTCAGTATTGCCTCACACAAATGCAAGCAGGCAAATATGAAAGGTTGGGTAAGGAATACATTAAGACATCTTGGGATTTACCGTATACATATAGATGTTGGAGTGGGGATCGTGAAGTGTTTTTGAGCGGTACACACTGTAAACGTGCACTGAGCGGTTCACTTATATGTCAGGACATTTCTTTACACAGGGCTTGTAATGGTTCTGTGGCAAATTTGTCTTGCCATCAGCAGGGTACACCAGCTGCTGTGATTAATCCAACGTTTGGACAACTTTCTAATGGGAGTTCTCATGTTGAATGATCAAAGTTGCTGCGGCATGTCGCCAGGCATCCCATAGCTAGTAACGGTCAACTCCAGGGTCACTTGCTGTATGCAAGTATTGTTCGCCCCAATAGACACAGTCGGGGAGTCGCCTCTATGGCCTTCGCTGAACGTCTCTTTTATAAGATTTGATACTTTAAGCAGAATGAAAGCCATGCTTTTACAGCAAACAGTGCCTTTGACCTCGGCCAAAGAAACCTATGATCTACAAGTAGCAAGGACTTCGGCTGAGATACAGACTTTAATACGTACAAACTGCCCTATACATTTCGTAGAAATGATAACGCGTATCTTTAACATGTCTGATACAAGTGGAATTGTACATGTATTTAAGAGCATCTGTACCGGTCTGTTAGCACCTTTCCAGGCAATACTCGGAATCATCCCGAACTTTGCACATTCGGTGTTTGGTGGCATACCATTAATTCTAGCACTTGTTGCCGGAATTCTATTTCTCTTCCTGCTATTACGCTATGGCCAGCCTATTCGCAGACATCACTCCGAGCGAAATGAAAAAAGCTCTCCTTGAACGAAAGTGCCGTGAGCGAATAGTACAGCTTTTGGGCATGACTCGTCTACGGGAACTTAATACCACGTGGTTCCCGTCATTTAGACCAATCTGGCAAGATTGCATCTTACCTGTTCTACGATGCCTGCTATGCGGTGACACCTGTCTAACATTTCCATCAGCTACGCCAACGGATGTCGATACTCTGCTGGTCCCGATAACGGCCTATGCTCTGTGTTGCCCCCAGAGGCTGCCTATCCTGATGTCAGCATTCATTGAGATCTCACAGACGCTTCCGGCTGCTGCTGAGGTACGAGAAAGACCTACAGGCACACAGGTAACAACGGACGCAAACATTGCTGCGGCAACCTATGCTGAAAGCGATGCTTCACATCTCTGTGCAATTAATCTACTACACGAGGTGTTCCAACTGACACCAACCTCAGTGGACGATGTTTTGTCTACAGAAATAGATGATCTCATGTTTACACCAGACCCGTAAACTGACTCTGATTCAGCCCACAGTGTTCCAGAGATGCAGTAACAATTTGGCCTTCATACTTCAAAAACTTGGAACTCTTCCAGAAATTGAACTTTTCCCCATTTTTCGAACTAAAATGGCACTTCAATCTGCTTCAAGTAGAACTAGCCTTATGGTACAGACTTCGCAGTACTTCCTCAGACACTTTTTTCATCGTGTTAGTCTAAAAAATTCATTAATTTCCATGACATGAAATTACTTGATTTTGAAAAAACTTATCAATCATTTTGTCACATGTAAATATTTCTGCACATTTCATTCAAATTGCATTTTATTTTAAATATATGCCTGAAATGAAAAGCAATGCTTCCAATGTACAGTACCTTTTGCATTCTAATGGGTTTTTAAATGCCTTTTTAAACGGTTTTAAGAAATATTTTAGAAATATGCGGTACTCCATTTAATGTTTAGCATTTTAAATGTTTAGCATTTTAGTATCATCGTACACACGAAAGTGGAGTGGATGTTGTATTCCTCTTAGGGTGTCCACACACGGGCTTTCCTGTATCATGTCCTTATATAGGCACAATTCGCCCTGCCCTTATATATGCATAAAATCCCAGTCCTTATTTAGGCATTAAACCGTGCACTCCAAATACAGGCATGGTCTCCGACATCCGTCCACCCTAACGTCACGAGTTCTTGAAGAACAGACCCTTAAGGCTTCGGGAGTTTCCCTAGCACAGGACTATTGATTTCTTCAAGGACTCATCTATTATGCATGAACCGTTATACCTTAGGGGTTCATTCATGACGTCTTCCGATGTCCGACTCACGTCAATGCTAACATTATGAGGTACCTCTCAGGTATAAATATACCTTCCCTAGCCCTTGTAAACTAGAGGAGACCTCGACTTCAGAGGAGCCCGTTTCCCGGCCTGACGCACTGAGAAGACGCGGTCATCCCTGCACGCAGAGAGTCCAGCTTCCAGTGATCTGACTTCCCTTGCGAGGTGTTGGAGTTCGAATCTGGGAAGAGATTCCTACCTCTCTCATTCTTAAGGTATGGAGCTGACTAGAACCTAGAGGGACTCTTGGCATACTAGACTTAACATACTCTTAGTATACCATGGTAAGGAATACTTCACCTACTTCATACCTCTCCCTACACCTAGGTTAGGTTAGGCACATTGGGGTAGAACTAGCTTAGAAACGCATCGTATGAGTACTCGCATTTTTAGTCTGTGTTATTTATGTAAATGAATATCTACTAAAGATCATGCTAGCGCAGTATTATTTATTTCTACTGCTTACGCTGTACATTATTTATCTCGCATACTGTCTTGTGATCGTAACAGCACATTTTACTTACACGAGAAACAAGACTGTTCAATAAATCTTTTATTGAAACGCCCGTCTATTTCTTTCTGTGTAACTTTGAGGAAAACTAAGCATGCACGATTGAGCTGAGTGAAATAGTTATCTATTGTTTCTACGACTCTGGGACTCGTTCTGATTCTAAAAGGGAAACAAAGTTGTTATGTTTTGCGGCTGCCAGAAACTACTCCTTTCTTGTCGTCAAGGAGTTTCTAGTGGCCTCTGAGCTAGCTGGCACAAGTAATTAAGTTTAATATACTCGATAGGGACATACTGACCTTAGTCCTATGTCAAACCTATAGGGGATATTATTCCAATGCGCAGAGCCTATTAGGGAAATAGGAGCTACACTACATTGTAGAGCTGGACCCCAGGGGAAGATGGATCCAGAAAGCAGATATACACCACAGTTGTGGACTGACTCACCTCAATCTTGGAGCCATTGCTGAAGTGAGATCAGCCCAGCACCAGTCACCCACGGTTCAGTCAGTGCCATCAGCATCCTACCTTCAGACGTGACTTCCCATGAATGTGAAAATGTATGATTTTCTTTGCAAAGAATGGGATGTCCATGGTATGTCTTCTATACATTGCTTAAAATGGCTTCCGTATCAGTTTGCCAAGGAAGACCATAAACTCAGCCATTGCCTCTGATGCTGGTTAGTTCTGTATGATCCGGCGGTGGTCAGGGAGCTTGTCTCCTTCATCAATCACGTGGAAAGGAAGACAGAGGCCACGGTGAAGAGGTCTTACTGGTGTCATTGTGAGCTGGGACCTCTGAGGTTTATTCTTTGGATCCCTACTGAAAGGTTTCCAGTTCTTCTTTACAGCACGCCTTGCTCATGGTGACTGCTCTGTTATTGGCATGTAGGAGACACATGCCTCGTTTGGTGCGAATCTGGCCTGTGATGGTTTTAAGGCTTCTGCCCTGGTTAGAGAAGCATTGCTGGATACACAAATATATTCACCTAATGCTGGAGACTGGACTGTCGACAGAAATCCAGCCTCATTCAGATCAACAGCAATAGTTGCTCAGTTGTTCCTGAACCAAAAGCAACTCAGCCCTTCAAAGGTCATACCAGGGCCTGAGACGAGATAAGATGCTCCTTTCCCTGGCAGCTTGTCTAGGTGATAAAACCCTCCCTCACACAACAGTCATGTCCAGCCTACAGTATTGAGAGGAATTGAGGAAAATAACCCACTGAATCGGCAGAGATTGGAGCAGCAGAGCCGACTAGTATCGCTAGAAGCTTAAGGTTTGCTCCAGGACTGCTACAAGTATATGGGCACAAAAACACTTTCATCACGTCTGTGAGGTCTCAGTCTGAGGCTAGTGGGTCTGGAAATTTGCCAGGTACTGGTACTACATCAAGATCCCAGAGGTGCCAACCCACTCTGCCATGGCTATCGCCAATTAGCTGTAGATCCCAACCAAGATGTTGGCACTGATGGAAGGCATACAGGGCTGGTGCAGAAGGGTGCCAGGCTTCCAGTTCCCTTCTAAGTTCAGGACTAGAGGAGCGTATTTTGTGGTATTCCTGGTTCTGAAATCATCCAACAACAGGTTACTAATACATTTGAAGGTGGTCAACAGATTCTTGAGCATCATGTCTTTCGACATCATGGTACTTCAGAGGATCCTGGTCAGGATCAACAAAGGGGAATTTATGGCATCCTTCAATCTGCAGAATGCTCATGCCCCGAAGAGATCCAAATTTCAGAGGGGGAAGGGGCAGTAAATGGGTTCTTGACTTGTGATCCGAAATGACGCCCCTGCACTACAGCGTTCACCAAATTATGGCACCACACACAGGGATGTTGCATGACAAAGGAGTAATGCTGCATCCATATTTAGCGGACAGTCTCATCTATACTTCATTCAGTGTAAAGACATATGGACGTAGCCTTGGTATGCCAGTTTCTACCATCTCATGGCTTCTGCTTGTGAACCGAAATCCCATAATCTATCATTCCAACACCTGGAATTTCTAGGTGCCTGGTGTGGGCTGCTGGTGGGAGGAGCGTTCCTACTGGAATCTAAACGTGCCAAGTTGTGGGGGCAACTGCCCTTGATACTACAGAAGGATTAGTCTTCAGCCAGGAAATGCCTTCAGTAGCAGAAGTGCAGGGCAAAGATTTTCCTTAGGGATTTCTACTTATGCACAAAACGTGATTCATGGAAAGCTTGAATTAGTCTCAGCAACTGGAAATTACTTCCGGTCACACTCTAGACCAGGGGTCTTCAAACTGGGGAGCGGGCCCCCCTAGGGGGTCTCAAGTGATCCGGGTCTGGTGGCTTTGTGGACTAATGCGTCCAATGTAGGGGCCAGTGTTCAACCTCACGGTCACAGGTTTAAATCCCGGCGGGTCTGCTTAGCCTTTCATCCTTGTAAGGTCGATAAAACGAGTACCATTGAGTCGGATAACAATAAACATCTGTTATTCAGCACCAAGATATCCTGGACAAGCAAAGAAACGGGTCAGTGCTTTTAACTGTCCAGCACCAAACGTCACTACTTGTGGGAGCCTGTTAAAACTACACTATGCCTCGGTGCATCTGGTCTAGGATGTGACCCACATACATCCTAAAGAGTGGTAACAAACCACCACTATCCAAAGCAAACAAAAATGACCCTGCACCCGAGATAAGTCAGTACTTCTAGTATTGATGTCCTAATATAACATATTTAGGCAAAACGAAGCAGTCCAGAGCAAACAAAGTTGACCCTACACACCAGAACAACATGTATTTTCTAGTATAAATGTCCTAGTACATCATATTTAAGAAAATTAGAACAATACATTAAATAAATAGCTTCCCAGATGAAAATGAGACAGATGGTCGTGTTACTTGATTGAAGTCACTTCTTTTATTGAAAAGCAGTTAATTCTTTAAAAAGCACCACACAATTGCTTGCTAACGCGTTTCATCCCTCACGGACTTCTTCAGGGCTTCATCATAGTCTTTATCTGCTGGCGGTGTGCACAATGATTCACGATGATTTTTATTATTAAAAAACGGCGAAGGTGATACAATGTATTAGTGATACAATTCACGTAGTCAGTATTATTCCAGTATGCGTCACTAGGCGTCCGGGACGGTTCATAGGTGTCAATGATTTAGGATACTGCGGTATTTAAAATAGTCGATTTAGTAACAAATTCCACGTTACAGATGTTATGTCTGTCTATGTTACGATCTTGTCCGCGGGATAGTTGCACACGGGAAATCTGTAAACCCCTGACGTCACTACTTGGAGGGAACCGGACGGCCGTAGTCGTGCAGAGGGCAGCATACTTTGCCCACAACTCACTGAAAAGCCAGGGGTTTACAGATTTCCCGTGTGCAACTATCCTGCAGAAAAGATCGTAACATAGACAGACATAACATCGGTAACGTGGAATTTGTTATTAAATCGACTATTTTAAATACCGCAGTATCCTAAATCATTGACACCTATGAACCGTCTCGGACGCCTAGTGACGCATACTGGAATAATACTGACTACGTGTATTGTATCACTAATACATTGTATCGCCTTCACCGTTTTTTAATAATAAAAATCATCGTGAATCATTGTGCACACCGCCAGCAGATAAAGACTATGATGAAGCCCTGAAGAAGTCCCATGAGGGATGAAACGCGTTGGCAAGCAATTGTGTGGTGCTTTTTAAAGAATTAACTGCTTTTCAATAAAAGAAACTGACTTCAATCAAGTAACACGACCATCTGTCTCATTTTCATCTGGGAAGCTATTTATTTAATATATTGTTCTAATTTTCTTAAATATGATGTACTAGGACATTTATACTAGAAAATACATGTTGTTCTGGTGTGTAGGGTCAACTTTGTTTGCTCTGGACTGCTTCGTTTTGCCTAAATATGTTATATTAGGACATCAATACTAGAGAGTACTGACTTATCTCGGGTGCAGGGTCATTTTTGTTTGCTTTGGATATCCTGGACAAGGACCAATCAAATGCATGTAGGTCTAGGCTCCTCCATAAAAGGGATGGTCCGGACCAGATCTCTGAATGGGAACACAAGCAACGACAGCCAAGCTGTAGCCTTCTTCGGCTTCAATAGTGAAGCAAAGCTTTACTCCTGTGCCACAGTGAGCTTGGGACCCGTGTTTGGGCATACCCCCTCCTACGCAGAGAAACTCACACAACACAAAATGTGACGTGTGCTGGGATACAATTGTACATGTTCAGATAGGACAAGACCTGATGGTTGTGGGCGAGGGTTCCTATTGGAGCACAACCCTGGCTGATTCACAAGTTGATCCCTGTCTCTAGTGATAGAGTGCGGAAAATAAAACAATGGACAGTTAGTGATACAGTGAGGAAAATAAAACCTTGGACTGGAATTACTTGTGGCTGAGATTTATTGAAGCACTCCTCTCATTACTTTTTTTTTTATTTTTCTCAGTGAGAGGCCCTATTGTGATGGATGTGCCCATACGTAGGACCCTTGCTCGCTGTACCACAGAACTTAAACTCCACCAAAGTGATAAGGTCCAATAAGGCTGAAGCCAAATTGTGTATCTTCTGTTCCTGTTCAGACAGAATGTGCCCTGGCGGCGCAGTCTGAGCTGTTCCTATTGGAATAGGACATTGGTGGACCACTAGAGGCTTGGTTCCAGTCTGTAGCTGCATAATGGGTGGGAAAAAAGACTGAATTGCAACCTAAGGCAATTACCAGTGGCTGAGATTTATTCGAACATGCAGTCCATCATTTTTTCCCCTCTGTGCCTTTAAGTCAGCTTCATCAAAAAGATGTCTAGCACTATTTTAGACTGTTGCTTGTATCCATCTATAACCTTTGCATGTCTCTGTGGCACTTTGTGTATGATGTGTGCAAGCACTTCTGGAGGCCGGTATCCTAGGTTTACAAATGAGTGATCCTCACATCTGCAGAGGTGCGCCGTTCCATGCAGTACTAGGTGCTACTCGCAAGTCCCACCACCGACGTTCTATTTGTTCTTCTCTGCCCATGGGTATTACAACAGTATGACAGATTATTATTTCCACTGAAAGAACAGGGGAGTATGGCTGGTCTCCTCACAAAGCTTGTCTGGTCCTGGTTATCTGAGGGACCACATGCAGGAGGTTGGGTTCTCCCAATCTCCATCTCTTTGCAGACTAAACCAATTTGTTGACCCTCCCCCCAGCTCCTCATTTTGTTTCTTGGGTTACAATGGGCAGGGCTGAGAGAGTAGTAGCCCTGACCCTTCCCTTTGGTCATTGATGCTCCTGTATCCTTTCCCTTTGTCTTTAATTCACAGAAACCTGGCAAAGATTTGCAGGGAGAGGTGGAAGTGCAGGTCACACTGGTCTCCATTTCTGGATGAAGATGAAATGCTTTCTGCCTTTGACCATTAGCAATAGATCCAAGGTGGATATTGCCACTCGCCCACAGACACTGCAGAGCTTCTACTCTTGACACTTCTCTGCGATCAGTTGAGACTGTTGACATGGCAACTGAGAAGCCAGGGCACCTGATGAACCATGTATAAACTACTGACTGTCCCAATACAGGTCTCATGCAGGGCACCCAGGAGACAACTCTAAGACCACTAGTCCTTCTAGTTCTGGTGTCAGGTTCAGGGGTAATGCTATGTAGAACGGTGCTTTTATATGGGTTTGAAGTAGCCCCTCTTTGATTCCAGTTCCTGGCTATTAATGCCTTCATGGACTAGAGGTGGCAAGGATGTGGCTACCTAAATGGCACGGGCAGTTTCCTACTTTGTAAACTAAACATATGCACGAGATCTCTTGCTGATTTTGGCTTCCTTACAGGATTGTCTTTACAAAGTTTAGTGGAGACTTTCCTCAAATTCTTCACTTTCAAAACTCTTATTGAAATTACATCAGCTCGCCATTGGGTGGAGTTAGAGGGGGGGGGGTCTACTATGCAAAGCGCCCTAAAGTGTTTCTGAACAGGCTACCGCTCCATATAGATCCAAGCTTCCCTGCAAAGGTGAGCCATGCTTTGCACAGCTAAAAGAGGACTTTGTCTTTTTTCAAGGCTGAAGGCTAAAAGGCTGAATCACGCTGCTGCCTAGCCATTTATGTGGACTGTTCCATGGCCTATCACTACAGTGAGAATGGCTTAAAATTGTGCCAGGCACTAGGAGAGGACAGATGTATATCCAATCAGAGAGAGAGTTGCCATGTTCTGCCGGTTGCAATGGAGGTTAGGAAAAGAAGGAAATGTTAGCTAAAGCTGGTGAGACTTCACTATCCAACATCTGCAGGGCAGCTGTTCAGACCACTCTTTTGGTGCTTGTATCTTACTACCAACTGGATGAGGGCATGTGTTAAGCCATGTCCCCAGAAGCAATTTAGCCTCCTCCTTGCTGCAGACTTGAATTGTTTAACCTTGCTTTTCAAGGTCAAATAAATGTAAATGTGTCTGTGTTCAGCTGGAGCTCTGACATGTCTTTGTTTTGAGGTCCAGGAGGTGTGGTAAAGACATGCCCCCAATTAAAGTATGACTGAGACGAACTACAGAATGAGCATGTGATGCTCAGATTGTCTACCAGAAAACTTGTTGATCCAATTATCCCTTTCTCATCACAGTACTTACAACCATGCTTTGATGGGGTGCGGAAAAAGTCCTTGAACTGATGCCAGCATACTGGTTGCCGCCTTCCGGTTTCATCATGTTCGGACGCAGAGTTGCAGTTGAACCCGATGCCACCACCCAACAGCACCAAGAGCCACTGCTGCGGGGACGCTTTAAGGACCAATCTGTAGCCTGAGAGGATAATTCAAAAAGAAGAGTAATCTGCAGGAAAATGTATCCATCAGAAACTTAAATCTTAATAAATTCAGAAAAATCTTTAACAATGACCTGCTTGTGTGACCTTGACGCGCTCTGGTTTTGGTGTATTCACTGGTATTTGTACGTTGTTTATTAGCAATGCTAGGTGTGAAAGTCTTCCATCAATTTTCCATTTTAAGGATCAAGAACTCCAGGATACTTTGTATCATAATTTCTATATTTATTAAGTAGATGTATTTGTTCTAATCGCACATTATCTTTACTTTGCCTGCACCCCTGTAAAGGCAGTGCTCAAGGTCACTTTAGTGCAAGAATATTCCGTGTACAAGTACCATGCCTGGACACGTAAAACACCAACAATTCAACAGTATGAAATAAAAACTGCAGTTTTTACATGCATATGAACAATGTCACATATTTATCTTGCAGACTTAATGATGTAATGTTTCTTCTTTGAGTGAAGTGTTGATCTCATAAAAGGTACAGTACAGTAAAGACTTCAGGCTGGAAGACGATTCCCATGAGATAGCTACAAAATTTAGAAAGTATCACCACAGAAAGAGTTGATCATTTGATATCCAATCAAAATAAAAAAATTTAACCCTGTAGCATGCAGAATTCTTTTTTCAGTTCACCGCAGCAGCATATAGTTCACAAAGATAATTTTTAGCATCAAAAATCAGTTTTCCCTCCTACCACGTCCACCACCTGCCTTCTAACCATCCTCCATGAGTGGCCTACAAGCTCCCTCAAAAAGTACATTCATCCTCAAGGTGGATTTATGAGTTTATTTTCCCACTTGTCTTAGATAGTGCTTACTCCAGTTCAGTGCTGGAGCTTGATGCACAACTGCTAGAACAAGACTTCTGCAGTCTGCTATCTGTTGCTTTCCCCCATGGGGTAGTGAGCCCCTTTGCTATTGGGCTAGTCTCTTATAAGAACTTCTTCATGGGGGCCTAGTTCGGCTCTAACCATGTTATCTTACCCTAGTTCTATGAGGCCCTTCGTGCAGCTTAGAGTTATTTGGAGTGTTGAGGGCAATAATGAAAAGAGAGAACAGTCTAGAAGTAATATACTTTTTCCTTGAAAGCGTCATACCATTCTAGATGTTTAATACACAGTCAAAGGGCATTCTACTACACACATCCAGATAGTAATTGTTGTTTCGATGTAACCTCAGCCTTCTACATCCTGATGTAATGATGTAAACTTGTTCAGATGACCTTAAGGCCCTACATGACATCTATAGGGAGGTGTGCCATAACCTCAGCACGTATTACAAAACTAGAAACAAAACAAATGGGAGCAATTGTATAAATGCCAATTGAGTTGTAGCAATAGAAGTGTGATTTCCATGCTTCAATAGTATGGAGATATAAATTAAAAATAAAAATGAGGCCCAAGAATTAAATTCAAATTGTTCATACTAATTATGGATAATAAAGATCCCTATTTAAAGGAGTTGTTGTTTACAGAATTTAACATGACAACTAAATTTTCCCACTCCTCAAATTAAACAGGCACTTGCAAAACGAACAGATCTGGCTTTGGCAAACCTTCAATGTTTAATTTATGTATTTATTTCATTTATTTATCAAGTGCGTTTGGCCTTTACATACAACAGGCATATAAAGTGTAAATAGAAAAATAGACCAAAAACGTAAATGAAAGCAGACATTGCCCCACAAGCCCTGGCACTGAAGTGGACTACTTTTTAGGTGGTAAGGCACAGCTGCACAAGAAAAATGGTGTCACACATAAAGAAGAGAGGCAATGGCTGAAGAAGGCTGCCCTACTGCCCCAAGCACTGGTGGCTGAGGCAAAAAGTGAATACTTGAAACAGTTGAATGGATGTAGAGGGCTGACCAAAACCCGCTGAAGCTGGAACAAGGAGAAAATCTAACTGGTAGTAATCAGGAGTGAAGGCACACTCAAGTGGAGGAAGAAGAGAGGGCTCAGGTCTGACTTCTGTTATGAGACCAGATGAGTTGATCTAGAATTAGTGTTTGAAAATATTTTTGATAAATGATCCAGGTAAGAAAATGAAACATGGCCATTGGGACAATGTAAATGTGCACATTTAAAGTAATGAGCTTTCGCTGTATTTCAGCTCAATTGTATTTTAGTGCCTCTGATGCCAAGTAGGGCTTGCTGGCCGCCATGAAAAAAGGGCTACTACTTATAATGGGCTTCACTCCACTATCCTTCAGACATTGGCTTAAGCCATTGTCAATCAGATTTTAGATTAGCCCACAGGAGTGGTAAATCGCACCTTGCTCCTTCCTATTGGCTGTGTGTGTGTATCTTTTCACCACCATTCGGATGCATGAGGTACTAATTTACATCTGCAAATTACACTGGGTCATCACTCTTTTGTCGCGTTCAATTTTTTTTAATCTTATGCATGCATTGCAAACAAAAAGCTTCTCTTTTCAGCATTCTAATTCCCAGGAAGCGTCTCCTCTTCTCTGGAGCAAGATCACTGCTTATTGCAAAAGCACACCACTCAGTAGATACCCAGGATACTGGTCATCTGCACCGTCTTAACTGATGCATGGCTGCTGCAGTTGTTCAACAGGCCTGGTGGCTTTCGATTCACATAAGCATTGGCAAAGCCAATAGTTGTGCCTTGTATGACAATATGAGGTAGATCTATTGGCCAAGAGAGAAGCCAGAAAATTATAATACCTACCACACTTTGCACCAACCCTCGAATGACACCACGTGAGCAAAGAAAGTATGCCATACTCCTAGAATATTTTCCTCTCTTTCCTAGTTTCCAGTGCCTACCTATTCATCATTCTTTCTTTTCTCACCTTTTGTCTTTCCTATACTTCTCTCTTCCACTGGCTCTTTTTGATGCTCTGTCCTTTCTTCGCAGCTTTCATCATTTATTTATCTTAGTCACTAATCTTGATTTACTTTGAAGCCCCTGGCTTCCTCCACCCCTCAGCCCTGCCCTTATATTCCCTGAAAGCATTTTATTAGCTTTTTTGCCTACAGAAACAAGAGGCTAATATATACCCAAAAAAATGTTTTAGTGGGACTCAGTTTATCAGGTCATCGGTTCCAGAGGCAACCACCACTTTAGAAGGTAAAGCGGATGCTTCACGATGTCACTGCTATTGGCTGTTAATGTAAGATATTACCAATGCATGTTCAAGGTGGGTTCTATATAGCACTATTATGCATTGGACTGTTTCACTCAAACACATCATTAAGAACATTCATAAAAGGCTAGTATAGTTAGTGGTGTTAAGCATTGGTTGCTAAGATCCATGTATCATCTGTAGGTCAAGAATGTATAACCCAGCCGAGCAAACTCAGCAACAAATTCTTCAAAAGAAGAGAACATAATTACTACAGAGATACCTGCCATCTGCAGTGCACTGTAAAAGTGCATAACACGTAGTACATAGTAACTATGCTTCCAACATGAAGCAATTAGGGTTTTCATCAACTGCTTTAATTTATTTTAGCAACATTAAGCGTTTGCAAAACAAGGAATTTTAGTAAGAACTTATTTGCACATGACTCAATTTTTGTATTGCCTTCAGCCCAAAATGGCGAGCAAAATCCAACTCCTGGCGAAAAGTTTGTATGGATTTGCATTGCTTGTTTCGCTTCACTTATTGAGAGAACAGGCTGCTTTTCGACTGTCTAATGTTAATAGGTAGAGCAGAACTTGTACCCACTGGTTATACACTTGAGGTCAATTCGGGAACCTTTGCATTCAATGGGTGACGTACAATGACATTCACAGCTATGGCCTTCCTAGAAGGATGGTGGAGATGACGGGTTGTGTGCTCTGTCTTCAGACAAATCTGGGTGGCTGTGGGATATGGTTTATTGTAATGATAGGGTTGAAATGTACACACCTCTGGAAATTGCTCCTGCATGCAAATAGTGAAACAGACTCAACTTGAGAGCGATGTACGATCTTGAGAATTGTATAGTGGCACAGTATGTTAGTCATAACTTAGGACTGCTTCTACTGCAACTGAAATGCTGTGATATAGTTACCTGCATATTGGAGGATGATGTACATCTCTTTATTTTATGGCCATAGGCTATCTCCAATATCACCTACGCCGTGGCTGCTGGTCTGTTACGCTTTGAATATTTTGCTAATTTTCCTCTTGTACTTTTGAGTATCACAGTGAAAATGAGAAAGTTTGATGGACACAGTGAAGACACTGGCCACTTAGACAAGGCTAGGCTATTGTCACAAGTCTTTGCCTCAATGAATTATAAAAAAAACACACAAAGTGAAAACATCAATTTTCAACATCACATCAAATAATTTATGTTATTTGATGTGCCACAGTTTGCCAAAATAATAAAGGCTTTCAAGGCATGTTAAATTTCTGTGTCTTTTGTTTAACATTCTTTGCGAGCTATTTTTTTTTGAAGAGTCCCTACTATATATTTTTTAATATTGATGTTCATTTTAGTGGGAGTCATACACGTCTCCATAACGCACGCTAAGCAAACAATGACAAACGCAAAATATTAACGTTCACTGCTGATGGAAAATGCAGGCACCAAATGAGCTTTGGAAAAAAAATCCACAATCGAGTTTTTGTATAAACGAACCAAAGAGTAAGTAAGAATATATTGTTGGTGTATCAGCTGCCTTATAAGTTATAACACCGACTCCTACAGTAAAACAAACATGAAACACAAGTGTATGATATTACTTAGTGTGTCCTTCATGACCCAGGAACTAAAGCCCAATCTCTTCCATATGGATACAAGCATCAGGTCATGCCTTGTCCAGGATGGTTATTGCTATCTACCCAACGACCTCATCTTGTGCTTCTCATCCATAAGGGAATCAAAATTCATCCCTAATGTTGAAATGGGGCTGGTCCTCTGGCTTGAAGTCGCGGTTGGGGTTCCCATCCTTATTTAAAATCCGCTGCGATGTGTAACCAACAATAGGATATTTCTTCTTATAGACATCATTAAATATATCATCCAAGGACTTCAACTCCTCTTCTGTGAGCCCAGTCTAGGAAAAACAAGATAACAAGGAAGAAACTGAAGTGCGTGATTGTGCAACAATGAACCAAACTATATTGCATATCTGATAAAAGTTAAATGAATTTGATCAAGATTAACAGCAAAACAAGGATTTGTTACCAAAGTCACATTGTAAGTATGTCCGCCTAAAATCAACAGCCCACCATATCATAACTTAAATATACATTTAAATTGCTCCTGGTACAGGAAAAGAGCAGAGAACCTTTGGGAAGCATATCTTAGTATCTTTAAAATTGGAAGCTGGGGTACACTTAGTCCCGCTGCAACCACAGCTCATTAGCATCCATGGATCCTATTAGCTTAACCTTTATACATAGGAATCAAGGATAGTGAATGAATCATGTCGAGGAAGGAGAACTAGGAAAGCAAGAGTCCCTACCGCGAGTAACTTGCACCCAAGAAAGTCATAACATTTTATTGCCAGAATCTTACAAATGGCTTGGCAAGGCCCACATTTGGAACAGTGGAGAAAGCGTGTCAAGTGTGAACTTTTGACATTCATATATCTGGTAACATGAGTAGTACGATAATGGCTCAAATGGTTCTGGTTTAGGGTGACCAGCTCAAGCGACAAAAAACATACCCCAAGGGACGAGAGAAGAGGTGGAAACTCGTGTTGGTCTCTAATTCAAGTATGAGAGATTTCTGTCCCACCTAGATATGGAAGGAATTTATTGTGACAACAGTTGAAAATCTCAATATGAAGCTGGTATCAACTTTAAAATGTAAATAACGCTGATAAAATTCATATGAGAAATAAGAATATTTGGATCAAAGATGGATCATTATGAATGTGGAGGAAACAGGAAACACAAGCACCCCATTGGTATTACTTAGGAGTGCACTAAGGGACTTGTCTCCTTGAAGGGAATAGCTTAGGTTTGTTTTAACAGAAAAAGTTGCAATTATATTTTTTCCTTGGTGTTAAATCCTAAATTAAATGCACCTGCCCAGCAACAGAAAAAAATCGAAATACTGTATGAAACTGACTGTGATGTCTTACTGTGTCGTGGGTGAGATCTGCAGGGTCAAGCGACATCTTGGCCACGGCTCTTGTTGAATCCTTCCCAGCTAGCACATTGTATGAGGCACCTTTGCCATAGAATTCTGCACAAGCAAAACAGAAATTCGTTGAAGAAGGCCAAATTTCGATCGTATGAAACACCACTGGAAGAACATTCGATTTATTTTTTAAAGTGTTGATTCTAGAGAGCACTACATTCTGCAACAATATGAAACAATGAGCAGATTAATAAAACAAGACTTTTGGGAAAAGGAAAAATAAATGTAGGAGGCAAAAAGAAATCCTGAGACAAAAAATATTAAAAGCATGATTGCCTTTGACCATATGTCTCGAACTTTTTGCGAAATAACTCAAAAATGTGACTTTTCCTGGTTTTGAAATACCTTAAATTTAGAATCAGAGAGTGAAGACATTTATTGTGCTGCGCAGGAATTGCTTCTCTGTCAGATAAAACTGATGTGCTTAAAGGCCTTTATTTAATAAGAGACGTGATTTGCACTGGCAGCCAGGGTAGACTCTTTCGAAGCACTTGAATTTTTACTAGTTTGTCAGGTTCCCATTTTATTAAAGTACATCAGATCTTCCGGATGAAATAGAAACCTGTTTCGTTTTGGAAGGTTTTGCCATCAGAAAGTGTTTCAAAATCCAGAATAACACACGAACAACATTCTACAGCTGCCAAAGCGTGAAAGGTGGAGGTGGACAACTGCATAGGCAGTTGTGTGCTTCCAGTCCATCCATGAAGTGACACTGCATACTGAGCATCCTGAGGAAGAGGACAGAAATTATGTTTCTAAATAAGCCGCTCGAGGTGGAACAAATTTCCACAGAAAACTTTCACCAAGCTTGAAAAGAATGATCAACACAAAAAGCATGTTCACTAAATAACATTAGACAGCTCATTACATAAGAAAATCCACAAGAAAGATTATTGGTCAACTGAGATTATAACTAGGCCTGGGTGGAATTTTGATTACGCTAGAGTAATCGGAGTAATTTTGGTAATTCCGCCAGGAGTAAGTAGAGGGAATATTCTACTCCAAGAGCACATTTTGCGAGCACGAGTGACTGCTCGCACTCACTATTTGTGTTCTGGTGCATTTTGTGCTATTTCTTACTGGAAAATGCATTTTCCCATAGCATTAAACACAGAATTACTCTTCTTGCGGAATTCCTGGATAGTTCTGCATGATTACTCTACAGTACACAGAATTGTGTGTGATACACGCACCCCCAATTACAACCTCACATGAAGGTAAATTTTGTAATATTGCAGTTCTGTATGGAATTACTGTCGTTTGTAAGTACCATTGGTGCTATTCGGAACACTCAGACACACTCAATCCGCTCTTGCCAATGTATGAGAGGAGTTCAGCTCCTGTAGATGTTATATGCTGTTATAAGATTACTCCCAGCAAGGACTGCATCCTTCATGTTTCTGACTGACACTGCCCTGTGCACCCAAAGGGTACTTTGGTGTTCTTTTATGTGTGCCGGTGTTCTAGTAATGCAGGAGCTCCGGTCGTGTCCTCCCTCAGGTGCAGCCTGCTCACGTCCTGTGGAATCCGTGACGTGATCTGCCCCAAGTACTAACCCAGGCCTTTAGAGGCCAACAAAAGCCTTCATAATCAGCACAGGCAGTTTCTCACCACTGCAAACTAACACAGCGACAAGCCACAAGTGACTGACTGTAATCATCTTCAAGCGCTAGCATGCTTCCTGGTATTATTGGATCACGCCGTGGGTTTCAATGATCTAGCTTCTCTATTCCTTTGGGGAGATGCAATGGAGTTAGCCTGTGCCAGCTTATCTTAGCCTGTTGAAGCAAAGCATAGTGAGGTGTGTTCCTGATGCAGCCTGATATATAGCATGTTGTAGCTGGTGATACTTAAACAAGCAGCGTGGCAGGCTCTATGAAGAACAATGGAAATATACGGGATGTGGTTCTAATGCACAAGTTACTAACTTGTGTAACGATATATCTGTAAGAGACAGTAGTTAGTGACAGATTCCTTACCTTAGAATATCCCCAGGCGTCAGGCTGGATCCGGAAAGTTTTGCGTAGCAGTACCCTTGCGCGTCGGTAGGCGGCGTCGTGCGGCTCCGCGTCCGTCGTCGGCGTCGTGATCGCCGGGATGACGTCGCGGGCAGTACTTAGGCGCCGCCCCTGCGCGCTGACGTCAGTTCTGTACACGACTTTCCGCGCCAGGAACGCAGAGCCATGCAAGAAGCTGACATAGGTGTCTGAAAAATACTAGGGCCCTGAAAGGGATGTCCTTAACCCTAGAAATCAGTTCGCAGAACGGGGAGGATGGGTGGGGCGGTAGGAATCTGTCACTAACTACTGTCTCTTACAGATATATCGTTACACAAGTTAGTAACTTGTGCATCTGAAAGAGACACGTTAGTGACAGATTCCTTACCTTAGAATAGATACCCCAGCAATACCAACCCCGGTGGTGGGTCTGCGAACAAAGATCAGACAAGGAAGTCCTGGTGGACAGAACGGCCAAAGAAGCCGTCCCTCCGGACCTGACTGTCAAGGCAGTAATGCTTTGTAAACGTGTGCAGCGAGGCCCACGTAGCTGCCTGACAAATAACGGGCAGCGGAACACCGCGGCCCAAGGCCGTGGTAGCAGCTGTTGCCCTGGTGGAATGGGCACGCAGCCCAACAGGAGGCTCCTTCTTAGCCAAAGAATAGCAGGTCTTGATGCACAAGGTAACCCAGCGGGAGATGGTTCGTTTGTGCACCGCCCGACCTTTTTGGCGCCCACGTAGCCAACAAAGAGCTGGTCATCCACCCGGAAGTGTTTTGTGCGGTCGATATAGAAGGAGAGCGCACGTTTTGGGTCCAGACGGTGGAGCCTCTCTTCCTCTCTGGAAGGATGCAGAGGCGGAAAGAAGGTAGGCAAAGTGATGGTCTGCCCAATGTGAAAGGCAGTAACCACCTTTGGCAAGAAGGACGGACGCGTCCGAAGAACAACCTTGTCTAGATGAACAGACAGAAAGGGAGGTTTGCAAGATAAAGCCTGGAGCTCCCTCACCCGCCGCGCGGAGGTGATGGCCACCAGAAAGGCTGTCTTTAGAGTCAAAAGACGAAGAGGACAGTTATGCAGAGGCTCAAAGGGAGCGCACATTAAAAGGTAAGAACCAAGTTCAAGTCCCACTGAGGCATCACAAATGGAACAGGAGGAAAGAGGTGTGTAATGCCTTTTAAGAACCTGTTAACAACAGGGGACTTGAAAAGGGAGGGCTGATCAGGGAGCCTGAGGAAGGCCGAGATAGCACAGAGATAACCCTTGATGGTACCCAGGGCAGAACCCTGTTGGGCCAGAGAGAGAAGGAACAGAAGGACCTCAGAAAGAGGGGCAGAAAGGGGATTCACAGCCTTTGCTGTGCACCATGCCACAAATTTGTTCCACCTGCAGGCGTATACCACCTTAGTGGAGGGACGCCTGGCTGCCAGAATCACATCACAAACTTCGGGAGGCAAGTCGAAAGGAATCAACTGCCGCCGCTCAATCTCCACGCAAGCAGGTGTAGACTGGACAGGTTCGGGTGGAGGACCGTCCCCTGCTGCTGCGACAGAAGATCCTCCCGAAGAGGCAGACGGATCGGGGGATCTATGCTCATATTGAGTAGCTCGGGATACCAAACTCTTCGAGCCCAGTCCGGAGCCACAAGAATGACTTGGGCCCGGTCGTGCCGAATCTTCTTCAACACTCTGGGTAGAAGTGGTATAGGCGGAAAGGCGTACAACAGACCGCAACTCCACTCGTGACGAAAAGCGTCGCCGAGCGAGTGCCGCCTTGGAAATTCCAACGCGCAGAACTGATGACATTGCGCGTTCTCTTCGGTGGCGAATAGATCTAACCAAGGCTCTCCCCATTGTAGAAAGAGTCCTTGCGCCACTTCCGAGTGAAGACGCCATTCGTGATCCATCATGCACCTGCGGCTGAATTCGTCCGCCCTGGCGTTCAGGGAACCTGCCAGGTGTTGAACCATCAGGAACATGCCCTGATGTTCCAGCCATGTCCAGAGGCGCAGAGCCTCCTGACAAAGGGTCCAAGACCCCACCCCGCCTTGTTTGTTGCAGTACCACATGGCGGTGGTGTTGTCTGTGAACGCCTGCACTACCTTCCCTTTGACAGAGGGAAGGAATGCCTTGAGTGCAAGTCGGATCGCCCGGAGCTCCAGAAGGTTGATATGGAGCCGGGACTCCGCCGGAGACCAGAGGCCTCTGATCTCCGCCTCTCCCATGTGACCGCCCCATCCCAGAAAGGACGCGTCCGTCACAACTGTGTGCTATGGCTGGGGAAGGGAGAGGGATCTGCCCATGACCCATTGCCGGTTCGAGAGCCACCACTGCAACTGTTTTGCAGTCCCCTCCGAGATCTGGACGTGATCGGACAGGTTGCCCTGGTGCTGCGCCCACTGGAACTTCAGGTCCCACTGCAGAGCCCGCGATATGCCATCTGGCATGATTGACCAGCAGGATGCAGGAGGCCATGAGGCCCAGCAGCCTCAGGGTCATCCGTACCGAAACCCAGGATAAAGGCTGAAAGATCGGAATCATAGCCTGAATATCCCGGACTCGCCGTTCGGGAGGATAGGCCCGAAACTGCGTCGTGTCCAGAACTGCTCCGATGAAAAGGAGCTGTGGAGAAGGAATCAGATGCGACTTCGGCACATTGATGGAGAACCCCAGCGAGTGCAGGAGTTCGGCCGTAGTCTGGAGGTGGGAGACGACTGCCTGGGACGAGCCCGCCTTCAGCAACCAGTCGTCGAGGTAGGGGAAGACTGAAACCCCTGCCCGGCGCAGATGAGCTGCGACCACCGCCATCACTTTCGTGAACACCCGAGGGGCACTGGTAAGGCCAAAGGGGAGCACGGTGAACTGAAAATGCTCGTGGCCTACCGTGAACCGAAGGTAACGCCGGTGGGCCGGCAGGACGGGGATGTGGAAATATGCGTCCTGCAAGTCCAACGCTACCAACCAGTCTCCAGGGTCGAGGGCAGTCAAGACCTGAGCTAGGGTGAGCATCTTGAACTTCTCCTTCCGGAGGAAGCGATTGACGTTCCGGA
Source organism: Calotriton arnoldi (assembly GCA_963921515.1). Taxonomy (NCBI): domain Eukaryota; kingdom Metazoa; phylum Chordata; class Amphibia; order Caudata; family Salamandridae; genus Calotriton; species Calotriton arnoldi. The sequence goes on from CAWUFW010003236.1 coordinate 1,798,057, forward strand.
GGTCCAAGATAGGACGCATGTCCTCCTTGTCCTTTTGGGCACCAGAAAGTAGTGGGAGTAGCAACCACGCCCTACTTCTGGGGTCGGAACATGCTCGATGGCCCTCTTGGTCAAGAGGGCCGTGACTTCCTTCTGTAGAAGCACCAAGTGATCCCCTGACATGCGGTGGAATTGAGGTGGCATGGCTGGGGGGTGGTCTCGAAGGGGAGGGAGTAGCCCCTTCGGACAATGTCCAAGACCCACCTGTCCGAGGTGATGGTGCGCCAGTGGGGAAGGTGATGGCGGACCCTGCCCCTACTGGCGTGCCGTGCACCTGAAAGGAGGGACTAGGAGGGCTTGGAGGCCGCGGACGGGTTGGAGGTGGTGGCCTGACCCGCACGCTGGTTGCCCGATCCGCCACGGCGGAATCCACGTCCTCGGCCACGCGAAGACGCCTGCTGCGCGGGCCGGTGGCTGGGCTGCTGACGTGAAGGGGCGCCCTACCGTGGCCACGATAGGGGCAAAAAGCAGAAGTCAGCGGAGGGCGTGTAGCAGAAAGGCCCAGGGACTTGGCAGTAGCCCGTGAGTCCTTAAAGCGCTCCAACGCATGGTCTGCTTTGGACCCAAAAGACCGACTCCATCAAAGGGCATGTCCATGAGAGTATTCTGGACATCCCCGAAAACCAGTGGTTCTCAGCCAGGCGTGGCGTCGGAGCGCCACCGTCGTTGCAATAGACCTGCCCAGCGAGTCGGCGGTGTCAAGGCCACAACGGATAGTGTATTTGGCCGCATCCCTTCCTTCCGCAATGGCGCGGGAAAGCAGTGCCTGGACCTCCTCAGGACACTGGGGCAAAACATCCGCCACCGAATCCCACAGGGAGTGGGTATATCGGCCCAAAAGACAAGCGGTGTTAACGGACCGCAAGCCAGCACTGGAGGAAGAAAAACCTTTCTTCCCAAACTGATCCAGGCGTTTGGATTCCCTATCCGGAGGAGCGGTAGGGAAGGCGGTTTGGGAAGCGGAGGCTTGGACAACCAAGCTCTCAGGAGTGGGGTGGACAGAGAGAAACAGGGATCGCCCGGAGCCGGGCGATGGCGTCGTGACACGTTCCGATCCACAGGAGCCCCTGTGTTGGGCTTGGACCAGGCGCCCAAAGAACGTCAGTGAGGCGTCGTTAAACGGCAGCACAGTCTCCGCAGAGGAGGCTGCCGGCTGAAGCACCTCTGTCAAGATGTTAGGCTTGACCGTCAAAGTAGGGAGTTGGAGACGTAAGGCCCCAGCTGCCCTACGCAACACCGTACCAAAATTGGCTCCCTCCTCCGTAGCCACGGGAGGAGACAGCATGCCAGTGTCAGGGGAAGTATCCAGACCACTGGCCTCTCCTAGACTCTCTGTCCAGTCCTCATCATACTGACAGTGTCGCGTCAGAGGGTCATCAGACCCCTCCCAGTCCAACTGGTCCTCCTCTGGTTCAAAATAAGGAGGAGGAGGGACAGTTGGGACCCAAGGTCCCATCGGCGCCGGAGCCGGCGTCGAGCGACGTCGCTCCGGGTCCATGTCCGGAGCCGGAAGGAACTGGGGGACGACGCCGCCCGGAGCCCAGGGCGGCGCCGAGAACGGCACCGGAGACATCGGCGCCGGCGGAGGTGTCGTGAGGTCGACCGGCGTCGATGGGGGTTGTGGAGCCGGGATCGAGGCCGGGCCGAAGCCGGAATCGAGGCTGGAGGCACGGGCGACGCCGGGGCCGGAGCCGCCGGGCGACGCCGGAGCAACCCCATCAGGGCCCGCGGGGCCCGAAGGCGCACCGGAGGGGCCTGAAGGCCCGAAGAGGCGGGCCATGGCCGACAGGAATTCCTGTACCTTGGCCGGATCCGCCCCCGAACCCGGAACCCGGAGACTTGAAGGGCGGGTATGGCGAGGGCGACTCCACAGGCAAGTCCGGGGCTGCGGGGGCGGGGACGGTGCCGGGAGGGGCCTCAGCCGAGTCGCGAGACCGGCGAGGCGAAGTCCTAGAGCGATGATGCTTCTTGGACTTCTTGTGCTTTGACTTACCGGACGAAGAAGACTTCGACGCCGACGACCGGTGTGCACTCCGCGAGCGACCCCTGGACCTCTCACGCGACCGGGGCCTCCGTGGAGCCGAATGCCGGGCCTCGAGGAGCTTTCGAGACCGCTCTCGCAAAGCTTTCGGGTTGAGGGCCTGGCATTCGGGACAAGACTCGTGTCGTGGCCTCGGCCGAGGCAGAAGAGACACTCCCAATGCGGGTCGGTGACGGACATCGTCCGCGCACAGGCGCCGCATCGCTTGAAGCCGGGCATCCCTACGACACCTTGAAGTTATTGGAAAAAAAACAGTGAAAAAATTCACCAAAAAGTATGGTCAAAAAATGACCAGGGCACTGCTCTTCCCGGATCTGCGCATGCTGGCGCGGAAAAAGAAGAACTGACGTCAGCGCGCAGGGGCGGCGCCTAAGTACTGCCCGCGACGTCATCCCGGCGATCACGACGCCGACGACGGACGCGGAGCCGCACGACGCCGCCTACCGACGCGCAAGGGTACTGCTACGCAAAACTTTCCGGATCCAGCCTGACGCCTGGGGATATTCTAAGGTAAGGAATCTGTCACTAACGTGTCTCTTTCAGATATATATGATGCATGCGTGGGGCCTGAGGCATATACAGACTGTCTATTTGACGTCTGTCACCGTCTATCACCATTGCCCACTTGTTGCTACTTCCTTCCTCTCCTTCATAGGCCTTGTGCCTTCCCCAGCTTGTGCACCGTATACTTCATTAGCCATGGAGGCCTTCTGCAGGCCTCACAAAGACTGAGAATTGCTGGGCCTCTGGGCATAGCAGACATACATAGAGAGGCCTTCGGTGTTTGTGGACAAACAAAAGTTCCTGTTCATGCTAGGCCTATCAGCAGCATATGACATGGTGCACCAGGACCCCTTGAAAAATTGGCAGGCATCTCAGATTAAGCAATTGAGCAGAAGAGACTTAAAAGGTCTGAATCAGCATCACTACATCTATCACGATCAGCACTTCTCTACTCTACTCTACTCCCCCAAAGGGTCTGTGCTATTGCTGCGACTTCAGCATCTATGTGTGAGCTTTGGGGACTGTGAACACGAGTTACTAACTGCAATTCCAAGGCATATAATGACACACAGCAACTCAGCCTAATGGAGAACAATCTGGAATTGAAATCTAAAAGTGTGCCAAGCCCAAGGCGCGTTCTCTAATAAATGAAGGGCACCCATCTGTTGTTGAAAATACCCACCCCAGCCCCGATTCGTGCCTCACAAAAACCCTAAACTCTCAAAGTAGGCACTGCAGCTTTGGCTATTCCAGGGCACCAGAGAGTTACCAAGACTGCAATCTTTTAAGAGAGCCCTGAAGACCAGTCTCTTCATGGAAGCATTTGAGATCCACTCACACACTTGAAATAGCCTCACTGTGAGAAAAACAGGCTCCATTTACTATAATCTGGCTCCACTCGAATGCCTAGAACAAATACGGCAGACAAGTAACGAAGTCCTTCCGAGTAGTTTTGAGATTTCATTACAAGACCAGAGGCTGACATTATGCATTATTCCTTTAATGCAGTCCAAGCAGCCGCATACATCACAATAGTAAAGTTCCAAAGAAGAATAAAGGTAACACATAAAGGGCATGAGACAGCAACAATCTGCTCGAAGCAGATAAGTTGACTCTTACTTCATCTTATTTTATTGTATTTATCTTGTTTTAATCCTTTACTTTTCAGGGTGTGTTTCTGGTGTGGCATACCCCCACCCCTCATCCCTACCGATCTCCAATTTATGGAGATTTCCTCATTTCCCACTCCCTTTCATGAGTGTATGTATATATATTGCCTTTATTCATACCTTTTACGCCGCCTTTACAGCGTTATATTTATTGTGTATACTTTTCGGTCTACCGACCTCCTTGCTCCCCTTCCGCGGGTCTTCTGCCCGGTATAACCCCGTCGCGGTTCATTCCTTTCCTGCAAGGCCTTCGGGCCTTCATTCCTCGTTGTTCTCCGTTTTTTAACACAGCTCTCGCGTAGAACAGTAGAAAATACCTCGGCAACGGGAGCGCGACGTCCTCCCCTTGCCTAGTGTCATTCCTCTTCTCCCTCCAGCTGATCGCGAAGCCGATCGGGCTCGAGGCCGGAGGGTTACCATGGCGATCTTATCCAGCTGATCGCTCGAGCGCGTTTATATCGTTGCTCAAAGGCTTTTCTCATCGACGCTCAACCGCAAGTCTCCCACTCATTTATTATATGTTTTCTGGCATAAAAAAAAGGGGGATTAATGGTTATTTTACAATATTAAGGACATTTTATCCTTTGTTGGCATTATTTATAAACCTTGCCTCCTTTCTTAAATTTATTTACTATCCGGATTTAACTCCCTGTTGAGTTTTTTCTCTCTGACATATTATGTCTGATTCAGACTCGGATGAGGCTTCTGCCCCTACCCCCAACTTAGACAATGAAGCATTTAAGAAAATGCTCCACATGGAAATGAAATCTTGTATGATGGAAAGCTTATCCCAGATAATGGCATCTAAACGACCACTCCCAGAGGATGAAATTACTGAGTCTACAATACCCCATTCTCAGAATGACTCAGGATTAAGGGGGAAAAGATTAAGAAAAAATAAAAATGTTGAAAAGAGCAACATGGGAGGTCTTGGCACCTCATCTATTCAGGGAGGTCTTAGCACCTCAACGAACAATGGAGGTCCTCGCACCTCAAATCCCCAAGGTGTCCTTGGCGGCACACAAAATCTGGGTGTCCATGGCGGCACAAAGTATCATAAAGCTCATTATAACATGGGAGACGACGATTCTAATGATTCCTCTGACTTTCTGGACGAATATGTCTTCGATCTTAACGATTTCGATCAGGAATTTGACGACTTGGGAGAGGATCTCCCATCATCCTCTAAGAATACTATTCTTAACCCCTTAGGAGAGGAAATGTTCTCCCCATTAAATTTAAAACACCCAAGAAGTTCTGAATGGTCTCCGCAAGACCACGTTGCTAAGTTTATTAAAAATGGATTAGAAACCTCTTGGAGAGAGAAACGCGTAACATTCTTAGAGCTGAATGCTCAAGACCCTCTGTTGAGGATAAGACATGCTATACCCCTAACCTGGACCCAGAACTAATCAAGTTTCTCTTCAAACTTGGGCGTGACCCAAGAAAAGGCATGGAAAAATCCCTCAAAGGGTGTCAGGATCGCCTCCTGGATGTTCTGGGTCCGCTAGCCAGAATTCTGGATTCCGTAGAAAAGAGCCATATTAACGGTATTCACCTTGATACCGAAATGATTAGGGCTGGAGCCAGAGGGCTATCATCCTTCTGGGTAACGCTAATGCGAGCATGAACGCAGAGAGACGTAGAATCGTCCTTACCAAGATAAACCCGAAATTAAGCGATCTAGCCGATAAAGAACTCCTCACAAAGCCCTAAAGGGCTGCTCTTTGGCGAAGACCTCATCAAATCTCTGGGCAAATACGTTTCCACCTTTACCACCCTTTGATAAAGCACAACAAAACATGCGAAAGGTGTTTAATACCAATCTTTTTGGACGGGCCGGAAGACGGGGTCTCTCTTCCGGCCGCTTTAATCAAAGGCCCTATCCCAGAGGCCGTGGCTACAGTAGAGGATACCAACAATTCAATGCACCTCAGTTCTACCCTCAACGAGGTAGAGGTCAACGAGGCAGAGGATTTAGATCACGTGGAACACCTAACTCCAACACCCCTTCAGGTGAGTACTCTCCCTTCTCCTTCTTTCCCCTTAAAAGTGGGCGGTAGACTCAAACATTTTTTACACAAATGGATGTTGATTACTCAAGACACTTGGGTTTTAAACACTGTAAAAGGTTTTATGATAGATTTTTCACATACACCCGTTCAGACCTCATTCCCGAGGGAGCTTCCCTTAACTTTAGACCAACAAAAAATTGTAGAGGAAGAGATTTCCTCCATGATTCAGTAAGGTGCGATAATAGAGGTTCCCCTAGAAGAACTTAGATTCATAAGCAACCTTTTTCTGGTTAAAAAAAAAAAAAAAGGACAAGGGTTGGAGACCTGTCATAAACTTAAGAGATCTGAACAAGTTTTTGACTTAGACATTTCAAGATGGAGGGCATCCATCTTCTGAGGGATTTACTTTTAGAGGGAGACTGGCTAGTCAAACTAGATCTGAAGGATGCCTACTTCACCATTCCTATGGCAGAAATTCACCAACCCTTCCTCCAATTTCTCTGGAAAAATCACTTATACCAATTTCAAGCACTCCCCTTCGGTCTCTCTTCCGCCCCTTGGTGCTTCACCAAGGTCATGAGATCTGTCGTCTCATACCTAAGACTAAGAGGCGTTCTGCTTAATCATTTACTTAGACGACATTCTTATTATGTCCCAAGACCCTCTCAATTAGTCCAAGAACTGAGTTCTGTGATAAATCTTCTAGAGGGTCTAGGATTCATCATATACAAAGAAAAGTCATTTCTGACTCCTTCCAGGACCCTGGAATTTTTAGGTTTCACAGTAGACACTGTACGGTGCCTTCTTCTACTTCCCTCAAAGAAAGTTTCAAAAATCAGAAAAGAAATAAGGCACGTCCTAAAACGTCAGGACCTATCTCTGACAGAACTAGCCAGACTTTTAGGCCTACTCTCCTCTTCCATCCAAGCCATCTTTCCCGGTCCCCTCAATTATCGGGCTCTCCAGAGGGTCAAGACAAGAGCCTTAAGATCTGGCCTCTGGTACGGAGATCGGATTTGCCAAGATCACGAAGCCCAATCGGAATTAGCCTGGTGGCTGAAGAACCTGGACGCGTGGAACGGGAAGGCAATCTTTGGTTCAAAACCAGAGTTATTTTGGAATCGGATGCGAGCCTTCATGGCTGGGGAGCTTGCCTTCTCAATCAAAACACTGGTGGTGTCTGGTCACGAGAGGAATCTCTTCACCACATAAACTATCTAGAACTAACAGCTGGTCTTTAAGCCCTCATGAGTTTCAAACACTCTCTTCAGGGGAGGTCAGTCATTCTAAAGATGGACAACATGTCAGCGGTAGCTTATATAAACCGCTTGGGGGGCACCAAATCCGCGGATCTGTCCAATCTAGCCAAGAAACTTTGGATGTTCTGTCTGGAACACAAAATCTCCCTCAAAGCGGAATACCTCCCGGGAAGTCGAACATCTCTGCAGACTGGAACTCAAGGTTCCTTCTAGATTACAGCGATTGGAAACTGAATGTTTCCGTATTCAGTACCCTAAACAAGATCTGGGGCCCTTTAGAGATAGGCTTGTTTGCAAGCAGACTGACCTTTCAACTGGAGAACTACTTCAGATGGATGCCCGACCCGGGTGCTCTGGCAGTCAACGCCTTTCTTCAATCTTGGAAAGAAACCAAAGTGTATGCTTTCCCTCCCTTTGCCATGATTCAGAGGGTTCTGCAGAAAGTGAGGCAAGATCAGTGCTGCCTTGTCCTAATAACTCCCTTTTGGCCATCTCAAGCATGGTTCCCCACCATTCTAGAACTGGCTTGGAACCTCCCCTACTTAATTCCTTCCCTAGAGGATCTTCTTACAGACGTAGACGGAGGAATTCACCCCCTAATTCAGAACGGGACTTTAACCCTTCTTGCCTGGAAAGTGTCAGGAGATCCAATGAAATCTCAGGCCTTTCGACGACGGCTGCAACTCTCCTCAGAGAATCTTGGGCACCAGGCACGCACTACAGATATAACAACATCTGGAAATTCTGGGTTCGTTGGTGCTTGGAAAGGAACCTGGATTCTTTGGAGGCCCCTATTGTTGACATAGTTAACTTCCTTGTCGAACAATTTGAAAGGGGCCTCAGCTATAGATCTATCAATTGTTTTAGATCGGCTATTTCTGCTGGTCACGTCCTTGTCAACGGTAAAACTGTAGGTAAAAATGTGATTATCTGCAGAGTCATGAAAAGCATTCGCTTAAGAAGACCTCCTAAAGCTAAATATGACACCCTTTGGGATGTTAAGCTAAGTCTTGATCTCTTCAATCATTGGCCTTCCAATTCTCTTCTAAACAGAAAAAATCTTTCCATTAAGTTAGCTACTCTCTTATGCCTAATTTCTTGTAGGAGGGTTTCTGATATTAAAGCCCTGGAAATTACTAACCGATCTTATAAATACGTTTGGTGTCAAATTTGACATTTATAAAAGAACTAAGACTATGTCTGATTCTATTTTTTATCCTTGTTTTGACTTATGCCCTAATCTCTGCGTGGTAGACTGCATGAAAGAATACGATCGCAGAATGTTTTCCCTTCGTCCACAAGGTGTCAAGCAATTACTTATTTCCTTTGTGAAACCTCACAAAGGTATAAGCTCCTCCTCGATTGCTAGATGGGTCAAATCTGCTATGAGCCTAGCAGGTATTGATTTAAAGAAATTTCAAGCTCATTCCCTGAGAGGTGCCATGGCTAGTAAGTCTCTCTGGTCTGGAGGTAAGTTGGATGACATCCTTAAAGCGGCTGACTGGTCTAATGCCAGTACTTTTGCACGTCATTATTGTAAACCTATTGAACATATGTCTGATGTTGTTTTACAAAGCTACCAACATGCATAATGTAGCCTCCGGTCTTGTACTGAAATTGCGATTCTCACATTAACATGACCAGAGAATCTGGATTTCATTAAAGACACGGAGGCTGACATTATCCCTCCCTTCCCACCCCTTGGTGGTATTTCAATGAGTAATGTTCTTTATCACATTTTATTGTAATGTCGATTATTAATTATGTACATTGTTTTTTTGCTTGTTATTCTCTTCACCTTATGCCGTGTTCAGTTTTGTACTCACTTCCTTCTCTTTTCAGGTAATCCTTAATTGCTGGTTGTATCACCTTATCACCTCTGGAGTCCTTTCTTCGTTCTTCCTACGTTTTTTCTACTGGATCATCTGAAGATTGTCCTGAAGTTTTTCTTCTGACATCTCAAGTTGATGAACTTATCTTATTCCACATTTAAAAGAGGCAGATTGTTGCTGTCTCATGCCCTTTATGTGTAACCTTTATTCTTCTTTGGAACTTTACTATTGTGATGTATGCGGCTGCTTGGACTGCATTAAAGGAATAATGCATAATGTCAGCCTCCGTGTCTTTAATGAAATCCAGATTCTCTGGTCATGTTAATGTGAGAATCGCAATTAACAATCAGAGCTTCTCAGCCAGTCCCATAATTGTGGCAAATGGACCAGAAAATCTTTCTTGCGGGTCTTCTTATGGAATCTGAATATTAGGCTATAGGGAGCACAGAGACCACAGTATTAATGTGAGCTGTGACGTAGCTCCCACAAGAACCACACAATCTGGCCCACAAAGGTAAATTGTTTTTTTCTGTGAGCAATCCTTGGTTCACCTTTGGGAGCTTGACACAAGCTGCAAGGCATTCCTCAGAAACAAATGCATGTAATATATGTGCAAAATGTTGCCAGGCATTTAAAACATAAAGAACTTAAAAGGAATTAAATGTTATAAGGAAAAAAAGACATCCCCATAGGAAAGTAGCGGAAAAAGTTACTTCAGGTTATTGTATGGGAATGCAAAATAAATTAGAAGAAATAAGGTGTCCTTCATGCGGCTGATAGGGAAGTAAGCACTGTGGCTTACTCACATAAGATGGCGTTGGTCCCCATAACAGTTTTTAACTTGGGACTTAGAAACTTCTGATGGTCATGGCAAGTCCAGCCATGACTCCGTAAGGCCTGGCACCGTGAGTAAGTGGTTCCATTGTAGTCTCAAGCTTCCAATTGAAAGTGTCAAAGCAGAAAAATGCACAGTTAGCACAGTTTGTGTCTCTTTTGGGAAGACAGTACGTTTTCCTTTCCTTGCAGGAGAGTATTTTCTTGCTAGTCCAACATTTTCCCACAGGTTCCAGTACCACTCCTACCTTGAGGTACAGTCCTCGGGTCTTCAGGGCTGACTCTTCAGACTCCAGTTAACTTTTCCTCGGCTCTTAGAAATATGTTCTCAAATCCACAAGAAGCATCTAACTTGAATATTGTCAGACAGGGAAACCGTTTCCTCTGCCTCTGGACCTTCTGCATGCATCAGCTTCCGGAGACAGCTTCAAGGGCAAGCAGGAGTCCCTGTCAGGAGACTCGATGCCACCCGTCCTGAAATAAAATACTGGAGTACAGATGTTTGAGCGAAAGCTGGAGAGACCTCTATAATATTCTGGGAAACAAGAATTCTTCAGTAAATGCAACAACACCTCCTCTCCTCTTTAGATCCAAGCACATCCTTCCAGTGACGGTGCTCAGGCACAGAAGTTTGAAGGACTAACGAGTCAGTGACTGGTTCTGAAAGTTGTCAAGTAATTGAACACCCCAAGGGTTCTCACCACCAAGTTTACAACAAAGTGATTTAGTTCCTGCCCTGTGTGTATGATTTTGGGATAACAAAACTATCCTAGGCACCAATAATCCGTAATGGTGAATCCCTATCTAAGCTGTGCAGGGCTCGCTCATGTCTCTAAACTCCAACCACCACCTTCCAACTCCACCCCCTTCAGATGTTTCAAAGCAAACATCCTTCCTGAGCCAATACTTGGTCCAGTCATCCTACAGACTATGACTTCACGGGGTCTCATTCCCTTCTCGGAATGGGGACGGTGCTGCAGTAGTCCATTAAAACCATTTGGTTGCACCCAAGGGTTCCTTCCTTCACATCCTAAGCATTCTGTGTTCAATCCTTTGAAGTGGCAGCCAGGAGGCAGAGCCAACAAAAGTTGTGAGTTGGTTGCTTTCACAAAAAGAAATTGGAAACCACTTTAGATGAGATGAAGCAGACTATATTTTATATTTCAAAATTGCCAATTAATTGAATTCAACTTCATCACTGGTTCTTAGTGCCAGGATATCTATATGTTGTGTTTCTAATATGGATGGAACTTTACAGGTTTATGATTCTGTTAAATTCTGTGTAGAAGGAAATAGGTCCTGCTGCACAGACTGCTAGGAACACATGCAATCTAAAGTATGATGTTCTATTTCAGAAACAGGTGGGATGGACATATCCTGAATTCCGACTTCTCGTCTTGTACTCTATGCGCCTGGGCAGGGACCCTGAAGGAAGTTGTCCTACCACAGTGACAATTACAGCAATCTAGAAATATAAATGCTCACCCTTTTTAACAAAGTGCATGTGGCTGGACACCCTTTAGAGGCTACAGACTACTCGAAAGGTCCACAGGATCAAAAGGATGGTGTGCAGGGAAAAGGGAGTAGGGCATGGTACAAACAAGAATTTGTTACAACTTTATATAGTGGTTCAATAACTTCCAGTGCCACCGGTAAAACATTGGTTACTTTAAATTCGTTCAAAAAATATTTCAGTATAAATGCAGTTTCATTTTTACTGAACTTCTTTGCGGGACTCTCATTTACCAGCACAGGAATGTGATATTCTACCCGAGGACATGCTGGGGCCTAGGGGTACGTCATACCAGAGTTTAGAAGAAAAATAGGAAAGTGGCCGTTTTTGTACCATTTCATTATTGCATGTCTACATTTCCAGATGGACAATGCTGACACCTGAAATTGCAAGCACGTTGGCAAGCTTGAGTAGGCTTTACATGCAATGCAAAATGATTTACGTTTCATGTGTGCTGGGCAAGAGGAGTCAGTGCTAGGACATGAGATGGTAGCGAAGTAGACAAATCGCAGGGAGTGTTTATGTATTTGGCTTTTAAATGCTGATCTCTTACTGTTATTTCTAGAAGGAAATTCACCACTTTTGTTTCTCTGGTCCTCTTATTTCTTGTGACTGCAGAATATTAGGCCTGAAGTTTAGGATTTGTGACTAGCTCCCTTTCTAATCGTGCTTAACACAGATTGGGGCTGCACTTTTCTGTTAAAACAAACCGCTTACTTGACCCACCGTTCCTTCCCAAAGGGCAAGAATATTGTCAAGATAAATTCTCTCAGCTGCCTTTCTTCTCTCGTCTCTGGCTTCCTGAGGACCCCAACTCATGGTAACAGTGCATGTCCTCCCAGCCTGCTGGCAGCTTTCTAACATTTCCTGTGCTCTGCATCTGCTCTTCGTTACTTAGGCGAGGTGCTTCCTTTGTCTCCGTTTGGCCAAAACGCCTCTCTGGTTCCTCTTCACTTATGGCTGTGGTGCATTATAGTCCACTTCCAAAGAACTCAGAGTGCTGTCAAATAGCATTTGCATTCCCACACTGTTTTCAAATCTTGCAATATCTTCAAGGAAGCAACAGCAATGCTGCCCAATCCCACAGTTCTTACTGGGAGTCACAATGGAGACTTCTCTTCTTCCAGAAGTGCAGATCTTGCTGCAGCCGGGCAGCGACGTATAGACTGCATCACTTGCTTTCGGCTGGGGAGAAGGTTTCATCACCGTGAGGCATTTGAGAGGCAGAAAGGTGTTTACGTCATTTTGATTTTTGCAGGTGCCTGTAATTATTTTAAGACGTATTCTACATTAAGCTGCAAAATTGGATTTTGATTGATTGTAAAACTGTGCAAAACAAGTATTTCTTTTCACTATAATAATAAAAAAAATGGCTTTTATGAGGATTCTTACATATGTACATGTGTCACTGATACTATGAAATTAGTGTCATTATCACATGGTGGCTGCTTTTTGCATCGACGTCTGATCTGCATAGTACTCCGATGACTACCCTTATTACGAATTGACTTTTAGTTGAAGAAAAATTTCAAGGAATTCGAATATAAACAGACAGAATCCAGACACCATAATTCTTTTTATGGCTTGAAGTGGGCTGCCACTGAAACAATATGGGTATGCTGGTTACACTCAAGAAGCTACAAAGCTTCAGCTGCCTGAGAAGGAACAGCTCAATGCTATTTAAACAATCAAGCAGGTTGCAGTGGTGCTTAACAGGTTTTAAAGGCACAAATTCTTCAAAAAATTGGGAAATGGAAAAGGGAACAAAGAAGAGAAGGGGACCAACTGGTCATTTCGGACTATTGTTTAAAAAAATTCTATTTATTCAGATTAAACAACAGCACGTCACTCTCATGATATCCAACATAAGTTTGGCCATAACACGTTGTCAAAATCATGTATACAACACCTGTTTGCCATTTTACATCATCACTGGCCTGGAATATCATCAGAGCACAACTCCTTCAGGTTATTGTAAAATAATGCTGACAAACTTCCCGAGATAGCATCCACCCACTCAGCTCTTCCATCTCTATTCAAAACTATGAGGGTGTATCTGGGTCTTTCAATCGTATGTACGCTCTATATGGTTCACAGAAGTCCCTTGGGTGTGCTTTGGAATGTATTAGGTTATTGTATTCTTCCGTCAACATAGTACAGTACGCCGTATCTTTTAGCCATGCTTCCTCAGTAGGGATCTTTGGGGTCTTCTAGCGTATCGCAACTTGTCGTTGGGCCAACAACAGGTAATTTCAAACTATTTGCTCACAATCATTTCTATGGCAAATGATAACGATAGGCAACACTCAACTGCAGCCTGATCCTCCCAACAAAGGCCTGCGCATTTCAGGTTAAAAAATAATAATTTGAAGGAGTTTTACTAGCCATTTAGGACAGACAACCAAGTCAGGTTTTACTGGCAAACATCATACTGCTAATGACCAATTTTATCAGAGACTGCATGATCGGGTTTATTTTATTTCAGTGCTCTTCAGTTAGGTCATGGGTATTTGCAAACATTTTCCCATGGGCCACAAAGATTGGTCTGTGATGTGACCGAGGGCCGCATCGAATGCAGCAGGGTGGCAATCCAGGGGTGCGGGGGAGTTGTTGGGGGCATCGGGGTTAGCAGGGGGCACGGTAAGGTGGGCATAGGGGAAGCAAAGCATATACATCTAGTGGCTTAATTGTACAATACCAGAAAAACTGGGATTACTCCCAGCTTCCCCACTTGTTGTGATCCTAGGCAATTATTTCATTTCACATTCCCTCCATTTTTCTTTTATTATCACTTATAAGAGGACCATGAAATACATGACTTCAGGATGTGCGCAGTACAAAACCTTCGCCTGTGTTTGATTTAATAAACTATAATACTGTTCATTCATAATAGGAGACCACCCTAAGAGTGCACATAACAACTGACATACCTCTAAGTCCGCTATTGACATTGTTGTCAGTGTGGGGGAAATGAATGATTCTAAATTCATATTTGAAACTATCACTTAAAAAAACTTCTCAATGCACTGATATACTAAGGTGAAATGGTTCTGCATGTTCATGAAATACAGTTTTTGAATTTTGAAGAGACCTGATCATATTATTTTATACTTTTGCTGCAAGATGGCTTTGAAAATGAAGTGTTACTAACTTCAATTAACCTTTAAATAAAGTATACCTAACATAATTTTAATGTTAGTGCTGAGTGAAAGAACAGCTGCTGTTGATCACGGGGCCAAATGTAAAGGTCAGGAGGGCCACAAGCAACCCCCGGGCCATACTTTGAGTATCACCGACTTAGGTATTCATTGGTGCCCGGTACTATGCAGGAGTTCGGTTTTGAGGGGGTTAAGCCTAAGATAGTTTTTAGTCAGCCAGAATTGAACCGTGGCGAGAGTGCTGTTTTGACAAGCGCAGCAGGGAGAGGGTCAGAGATGTGCGATGTAGGCTTCATGCAAGCGAGTAATTTGAGGACTTCTTCAGGGATATAGTCGAATTCAAATACAACTACCATCTCAAACATCCTCAGCTAAAAAGATGCAGTTCCTTTTTTGGGAGCATGAGGAGATGCAGCTCAATCAACAATAAGGCCAGGGACCCTTAACCAAAAGTTTCTTAGAGTTAAAGCCTTCCCCTGCCTTTGAGACGCATATGGACGAGATTGATCCCCCTTTTACCAAAGCTCTCTACATAAGGTTTAGGTTGGGAGCCCTCCCTCTTGCCACTTTTACTGCCAACTGGAAGCGCTGCCCCGGGGTCAGTCAACTTTGTCTAGCATGTAGAGGGAGTAACGAAACCGATGACCATTTATTGTTTTTTTGCCCCAGTTACCAGAAGCAGCATAAGCGTTGGATTGTCCCTTTATGCCTTTCCTTAGGAGTCAGGCAGTTTAGGGTAGCCCAGAGACTATGCAGGGCAGATAGCTCCACTTGTATTGTTTTTCAATCACCCAGTATCTACAAAGTATCTGCCCAATACTCCCTGCAGACAGACCAGATTCAACCAGTTGATGTACTGGAATCTGGCCTGTTAGGCTCTACCTAAGAGAAATCTGAAGCTAAATTGTTAGGTGTCAGTAATACCCAAAGAGGCAATTATTCCCCTAGCAATTCTTGAATCGAAGGCTATGTTTTTTGGATACCAACTGCTTTTAGCCTCTTGTCGAGAGTCTTATTTATATAGGCTGTATGTATATTTTATTTATCATATTGTTGACGTGATTATTTTATTTTTTTAGAAATGATATTATATTTGCTACATGGTTTTACTAATTTTAAAAACATGTGTTGTGTTATTCTCCATGTGGGCTTATAAAACATTTTTTTAGATATCGTTTTTAATCATTGTTGAGCTGCTTAGGCTCATATATTGTATTATTGATTTTGTTACATGTATGGTCTCTGACCAAAATAAAGTACATAAACGAAAACAAATACAACAAAAAATCCTTAAGAGAAATACTGAAATTAAAAGGACATACATACATGGCACCGTTATGTCACAAAAAGAATAAAAATAAATTACACAGATTATATGCAGCAGAAAGGGTTGAAAGAAAACAACACATGAAGAAAAGGTATAATGCCAAACATGATAGGTTCTGTAAAGAAACTAATGGCAAAGCAAGTAGGCCAACAAGATAAGCAGTGCAATGGAGCCAACTGCTTTCTTATACATTACATAATATTGTGGGGACTTGGAGAAAAATTTGTTTCTGTATTGTTTTATTTTTGTGCTCATTGCGGCGATTTCCATCCATCTTGCATAGACATAGATTTAAAGCGCATCAGAATTCTTTGCAGTCTTTTGATCCTAAAATACGACTATAGTTCGAATTTTGTTGAGAAGTTGCATCCTCATTCAACAGGTACAGTAAAGTTCATAGGAAGTTGAGTCTTCCGCATCACATGGTGGTTTAGTTCAGAGGTTTGATGTCTTGCTTTCCCACATTCCCCGAAACAACCCAGGTTTTAGTTTCCAAATGGCTTCTCGTAGTTCGTATGTGAATATTTTAGAGCTTACGCCGAAAGGGAAGCAGTTGATTTTGTCATTGTGGGCTAACAGCAATGTACCCTTTTAGTTACTGGGGCGGCCTTCCAGTGCATTATGAGCACATTGTGTAAAGTCAAAAGAGCATAACAATCATAAAGTGCATCCTTAATTTCCATACCATGGATTGGCCCCTTCAACGTCCAGGTCTGATTCTCCACACAGAGAAGGTAATGGGCATAACAGAGCGAGATGCCCAGAGCACACTGGTGATGGCTGGTGTCACTATAGTAAGACTAGAACAAACCTCACAAGCAAGCATTCAGAGATCTTCAGGTGCCACATTGTTTTCAGACTGCTGGTGATATTAGAGGGGGCCTTCAGATCATCGTTTTCCTTCTTCAATCCAGCTTGGGAAAATGTAGTCAAAGTTGCTGGAGGGGTGGCTGGGATTCTTGTTATGCAAAGCAGCTGCCAGATGATAGGTTCTTATGCATATTTCATTCCGGGAACACACAAGTCATTTTTTGGGGCTCAGTTGAGTTAGAAGACAACCTTTGCTCTTTCGACTTTGTTCGCCTACTTCCACTGGAAGGTTGTGACATCTGTTATGTTAATAAATTTATTAAGCGCACGAATACCCGAAGGTGTCTTGGCGCTGAAGAATGGAGTAAGTAGGTTCCTGTAAGGCACAGGTCTCTATTTTTTAAACAGCCAAGTTTTCAAAGCCTTCCTAAGTGCAAATAGAGTTGGAAGTGTTCTATAGAGAAAGGGAGTGCATTCCAGAGCTTGGGGGCAGCCGCCCTAAAGCTTCTGCCACCCCAGCTAGATTTGAAAACTCTCGGAATTGCTAGCAATTTAGCTCCTTCAGAGCGCAGATGCCTTTTTGGGACATACCGATTAAGTAGGCGTCTAAGGAACTTGGGGCCGGTATCCTGAAGTGCTCTGTATGTAATGCAGAGGACCTTAAAGATGATGCGGTTCTTAACTGGGAGCCAATGCAGCTTATGCAGATGTTTTCAAACTGAAAGGTGCATAGGGTTTCCCAGCAGAAGCCTTGCGGCCGCATTTCGATTCATTTGCAACTTGAGTTGTTTCTCAGGCATGCCAAGATAGAGACCATTACAGTAATCTAGTTTTGCAAGAATCAAAGAAGAAATCACTGTTTTCCTACTGTCCGTGGGAATAAAAGGTAGTATTTTTTTCATTGTTTTTAGCAGAAAAAAGCTCAATGAGGAGGCTGCATTAATCTGTGCCTCGAAGTTCAGTTTATTATCAATAATCATGCCAAGGTTCTTTGCCTTGTTAACTGAGACAGGTGCCGTCCCAAGTTCGTCAGGCCACCAACTCTGTGACCAGTTTGGCGGAAAATGACTACTTCTGTTTTGTCTGAATTCAGTCTCAGACAATGAGAGCTCATCCAGGAGCTGACCGCCAGCATGCAGTCCTTAATGTTTTGCATTGGTGGTGCAGTATTTTTTGATACCGACAGTACAATTTGTGTATCATCTTCATAAGATGTCAGAGCCAGTCCGTAGGATCTTATAAGTTTCGCCAGTTCAGATACATAAATATTAAAGAGTGTAGGACTCAAGGATGAGCCCTGAGGGACTCCGCACAGGAGGGCAACAGGAGGAGACTCATAGCTGCCCAGAGCTACGGATTGTATTCTGCCTGACAGGAAGGATGAAACCAGTGTAAGCGCTTTGTCGGAAAGGCTTCTGGAATTTAGATGATTTAGTAAAAGATTGTGATCGACAGTGTTGAAAGCTGCCGATAGATCAAGCAAAATCAGAGCAGCAGCTCCCCCCTGTGTCCAGAGTTGCTCTGATTTCGTCTGTGGCTTTAATTCATGCTGATTCCGTACTATGTTCTGCTCTAAATCCGAACGGTGTTTCATCTAGATAGTTGTTGTTTTGTAAATAATGAGTTAGCTGTTCATTCATAACTTTCTCCACTAGTTTTGCAGGTAGAGGAAGATGGGAGATCGGCCTGTAGTTATTAGGTTCAGTGGGATCAAGGTTGGGTTTTTTCAGTAGTGGCAAAATGGATGCCCTTTTCCAAATAGTGGGAAAAGTACCCTGAGCAAACATGGCATTAAAAATAACAGTAAGACTGGGAGCCAGCATCTCAGGAGCTTGCTTGAAAATGTTAGGGGGAAGGGGGTCATGCGGAGAGCCTGATTTGGCCTGCTGAATAAGAGTAGTGATCTTCTCATTTGTGACTGGTTCAAATTTGGAGAAGGTCGAGGCATCAGAAGAGCCAACATTGGTTGAAATGCAATTGTCTGGGCGAGTATTAGTGTTGAATATGACATATATTGCTCCACTTTCTTCAAAAAGTGTTGTGCTAAGGAATCACAAAACTCTTGTGATGGCTCAATTGAATATATTTCATGGGGTCCTGATAATTTCAAAACCACTTTAAAGAGTTCCCAGGTGGAGTTTTTTGCCTCTTCAATTTGTTTAGTGAAATAGGAGCGCTTTTCTATCATTATCAGGTTTTTATATTCAGCCAGTAGAGATGTATTGGTGGATAATTCGCTGGGATTGTAGTTGTTTCTCCAGCGTCTTTCCTGTCGCCTACATTGTTTCTTAGCCCCGAGGGTTTCCGAAAACCATGGAGCAGTGGGTGAATTTCTTTTTTCTGTGTTTTTTTAATAAGGGGCTAACTTGTCTGCCGCGTGTGAGATCCAGTTATTGAATTGTAGTGAGGCTGCCTCCACATCTTCCGAAAGCTTATTTTGACTTTTAGACAGTTGACCATTAAGCATATTCCCGTCAACCTGTTTCCATCTACGGTAGGTCCTAGTAAGTTGCTTCGGACAAGTGACTTTGTGTGTGGAAAGGTTATGCAGCTCAAAAATGATAGCTGAGTGATCCGTCCATGTTAGAGACAAGATCTCCTTGATTGAAATGAATTAATTATTGGTAAAGATGCCATCAACGGTGTGCCCAGCTTGGTGTGTAGGGCCTGTAACTATTTGTTTTAAACCTGCCATAGTCATGAGCTCAATTAGGGTGACAGTGTTTGGGTCCGAGCTATCTTCGAGATGAAAGTTAAAATCACCTAAAAGATGTATTGAATTCTCGATCGGGCATGATTCAAGCAGAGATTTAATAGTGTTTAAAAATCCTGTTTTACTTCCTGGTGGCCGATAGAGTAAGATCCCTTTAAAAGTAAAACAGTTGACTATTTTTTTAATTAAAAGAGAAAGCTTTGCAGTCTGGGCTAGGTAGTGGCTCACAGGATGGTTTTAAGGTGTCACGGTAAATCATCGCAACTCCACCCCCTTTTTTCTCTGTTCTGTCGTGCCTAGATACCTTAAAACCTTGAGGGACAGCAAGGTAGAAATCCGGGCCTGCCGCTTTGTCACCCCAAGTTTCAGTAATAAAGAGTAAATCTAGTTGCTGAGCCTCAATCAACTCAGCGATTTCTAGCCTATGCTTAGGCAGAGACCGGGAGTTAATGAGAGCGCAGCGAGTTATGCTAGATGCTTTTAGCTTTGGTGGCGAGGGGGAAGATACATGGGGTGCTAGGTTTGGCTGTAATACAAAGCCACATATAGGACATTTTTCTACTGTTTTTGCGGGTAGTTTGCTAAAATCTAGGCATATAGTCTTTGGGCCTGTTTGTTGGAAAGCTATTTAGCTTACGCAGGTCCTTACCAGAGTAACGGCGACGTTCCCTAGGGCAGGTGAAAATTTGGGCAGCATCCCTGGCGCTTAGCGCGGTCTTAGCGCGGACGGGAGCTGACGGGATTGCCTTTGGCGCGCCAGCAGCACACCCACTGCGCGCGTCCGATTGCCCATGTGAAATATATGCTCCCTCCCCGGAAGTGCTGCCTCGAGCTGGACCGCCAACCACCACCACAAAGATGGCGACCGTCACAGCATAATCCCCAGAAAAGACGGGACACTCTCTCCGCTCAATCGGAGCACCGTGGCGGACCAGAGAGTGAAGAGCGCAGTGCAGGTAGGTAGTGCAAAGTGCGATAGTTAAAAGTACAGTTTAAAAGCTCACTGACATTAAAAATGTTAAAACAGTAAACTGTGAATCGAAGCGGCGCCTTACAGGAACTAGCGTCCGCTGCGCGCCCAATTTCCCTTGTGAAATATATGCTCCCTCCCCCCACCCCCCCCCCGGAAGTACTGCCTCGAGCTGGACCGCCAACCACCACCACAAAGATGGCGACTGTCACATCATAATCCCCAGAAGAGACGGGGCACTCTCTCCGCTCAATCGGAGCACTGTGGCGGACCAGAGAGTGAAGAGTGCAGTACAGGTAGGTAGTGCAAAGTGCGATAGTTAAAAGTACAGTTTAAAAGCCCACTGACATTAAAAATGTTAAAACAGTAAACTGTGAATCGGAGCGGCGCCTTACAGGAACTAGCGTCCGCTGCGCGTCCGATTTCCCATGTGAAATATATGCTCCCTACCCCCGGAAGTGCTGCCTCGAGCTGGACCGCCAATCGGCAAGGTTTGCACGACAAATACCAATATGGGCCTGCTCAATTTGTCCATTTAAAAAAAAAGTGTAAGGAACAGGTAAAATTAAAGACTAAAGAAATAAAAAAGTTGAAGCAAAATCAGGCTCTGGATCCAAGTATAAAATCTTGTACCGAATAAAATGGACAGGCAACAGCGGAAAGGCATACCTCTTAAATCACCACCACTAAAACACATCTCCCCACCATCATTGGGTATTGTTTACAGTGGAGGGCTGAAGCTCTTAGTGTATTGTCGGTATTCTAGTGTTCATCGATTTGCCAGGTCGAGGACATCCAGCCAGTCTTAGAAACATAAAAATCCCTGCATGTCTTTCTACCTTGATGGTGCTCACGCTGCCTGCGCCATACCCTGAAAGGACTCAGAGCTTTTAATGACCCAAGGAGACCCTCATCAGAGTGTGTATCACTGATACTTTCTCATTGTTTCAAAAAGCACACACAGCCTAAAATCTGAAAGTAATGCGGGATCATGCAACTGAGAAGCCTGAATGTTCACCAGACACTTCCGGAAGAGGCAACTCACTCCGAACCACTGCGGCAAATCAATCAGAGTGCAAGGCAGCCATCTGTCAGAGGGAATACAGAAAACAATCATTCCTTTACTAGGTGCTGGCTTGACAGAAAAAGTCACACATTCCAACCAGCCAAAGCTTTTCCACCAGCATTTCCTCAAGTAGGTTAGTGGTAATGTAGCAAGAGGTGAGCGAGATCACAACCTTATGTCGACCTGTAATCACAACTGGAATTAGTGGGAAAACGTAATCTAAAGATGGAGTAAGTAGAATATAGAGGAAAAGCGATTGAAGTACGATTATGTCTATGGACCACTGGTCTTGAGGCAAAGAAGAGAAGGCTTGGGCGATGGAGGGGTACAGAGCAGCACAGTTTTAATTAATACCATAAGTCTTTAGATGGAATGGAGTGCTTCAGTTACAGTTAACGCCGACTAGATATCTTTAGGGGACGACGCAGGAGACTGAAGTGAATCAGTTACAAAACCTTAATTTGATAATTTATGCAAACTGTGAGACACAGATATTAGAGTCCTTTCCAAAATAACAGTGCTTGACAGGTCATCTAGGCAGATCTATCCACTCAGTTTGGCTTCTATTGCAATACAACATATTGCCACGCCCAAATATACTTTTGGCCTCGAATGCATTCAAGATTCAGTGTCCAATCTTGCATTTGATAGCTTGAGGGTTTACAGAATATGGTACTAATCTACGGGAGGTACATGGATTTATTTTCCAGATATTTTTTCTCTATATGACAATTCCCCCTGCTGCTCACCAGCTGTTATACATAAAATTGACTACCTACATATGCCAATTCAGAAAGTTATATGTAACACATACTGTATTAGACCATATCTCTAGGTAACAGCACTACACTGCTATTCAGACAGACTTTTTTAGCGCAGTGTGTATCAATCAATCAATCAATCATGTCACTTATAAAGCGCACTACATACCCGCGAGGGTCTCAAAGCGCTGGGGGAAGAGGGGGGTGGTGCTGCTACTGATCGAAGAGCCAGGTCTTGAGGAGTCTTCTGAAGGCCAGTAGGTCTTGGGTCTGTCGGAGGTTGGTGGGGAGGGTGTTCCAGGTCTTGGCGGCGAGGTGGGAGAAGGATCTGCCGCCGGCGGTCGTTTTCCGGATGCGGGGGACTGTGGCGAGGGCGAGGCTGGTCGAGCGGAGCTGGCGGGTGGGGGTGTAGAAGCGGAGTCGTCTGTTGAGGTAGGCTGGTCCGGAGTTGTGGAGTGCTTTGTGTGCGTGGGTGAGGAGCTTGAAGGTTATCCTCTTGTTGACAGGGAGCCAGTGCAGGTCTCTCAGGTGGGGTGTGATGTGGCTGCGTCGGGGATGTCGAGGATAAGACGTGCAGAGGCGTTCTGGATGCGTTGCAGCCGTCTCCAGGAGCTTAGCCGTCGTTGCTGCGTAGAGGGCGTTTCCGTAGTCCAGCCTGCTGGTGACGAGGGCCTGGGTGACTGTTTTTCTTGTTTCGGTGGGGATCCACTTGAAGATCCTGCGGAGCATTCGGAGGATGTTGAAGCAGGATGAGGAAACGGCATTGACCTGCTTAGTCATGGAGAGGGTGGGGTCGAGGATGACCCCTAGGTTGCGTACGTGGTCGGTGGGTGGCGGGGCTGTTCCCAGTGATGTTGGCCACCAGGAGTCGTCCCAGGCTGAAGGGTTGGAACCAAGGATGAGGACCTCCGTCTTGTCCGAGTTCAGCTTCAGGCGGCTGGTCCTCATCCATTCGGCGACGGCCTTCATTCCTTCGTGGAGGTGGGCTTTGGCGGTGTGAGGGTCTTTGGTGAGGGAGAGGATCAGCTGGGTGTCGTCGGCGTAGGAGATGATGTTGAGGTTGTGCTGTCGGGCGACGTGGGCGAGGGGTGCCATGTAGATGTTGAACAGCGTTGGGCTGAGGGAGGAGCCTTGGGGTACGCCGCAGATGAACTTGGTGGCCTTGGATCGGAAGGGGGCGAGGCGGACGCTTTGTGTTCTGCCGGAAAGGAAGGATGTGGTCCAGTCCAGGGCCTTCTCTTGGATCCCGGCGTCGTGAGTGTGTACCTCTGTGTTCCTTCACAGCACGAAACTAGCTAGATATTATATGGAAGGTGTAGCAATGCCAGAAAAGTAATGGAAGAGGGAAATAACCTTTTGTGAAAGCCACGGCCTGACGGGTTATAATGCTACAAAACAAGTTTCTCAGGAAACATACTTGTTCAATGCCTGAGGGCAAGATTGGTGATCATTTGTGTATGTACAATCCTTATTTTTTTGATTCACATAACTCCAGACCATACCGAAATGTGGAAAATTTAAAACGTTACTAGCATTTGTATAGCACTTACTACCGTTATTATAGCATTAGAGGACATGCTTAAGCTGTGCGTTCTTTTGTGCAGACCTCAGAGTGCAATCATTTAACTCGGTCCACTTGCTGGTGTGGGGTTTGTGGAGAACTTGTACAATGTTTGGTTTTGTAGTGGTATGTGTACCTTGGTATGAAAGGAAAAGGAGTTCGACCTTGGGAGTCCTTTGTGGTGTCTTATGTGAATGAGTGGTTGGGACAAAGGACTGAGTGCAGCTGCAGCAGAGTAACTCCTCTGATTAGACTTACAGTTCTGCATCACAAAGTGATAATCAAAGAGATCTGCATGGATTGTGTGAGAGATGAGGCAAGTATTAATAGTGTTACTTTTGAAATACACTCACCTGAGGTTTGGGATGACGTCTACTGAGCGCATCCAGCACCAGGCAAAAGTGTGGATGGCCAGCATACTATGCAGCCCAGAATACCAAACCCACACACCCAATTTGTTGTGAAAGACGAGTGTCCACTCACTAAGCGATCATGGTGACACTTTTCCTGTTGTATGCCTGGTCTTATTTCTGCCTCAGAGGACCCTCATAACATATAATTGCTTATTATGCTCATCATTGCACAAGGCTTCTCGTATTGTTTATAATGCTATTTCATTTACATGCATTTACAGTATAACAATGGTTTATTATTCTTTGATAGTGTATTTCTAGATCATAAATTAAATATTCATGAAGTGTGGCATTTAAAGAAAGCACAGTGGCTTTGCAAAAATAAGCAAGGGAATTCACATGCTTTCATTCTGACCTCACGTCACAGATCACAGGGTAAATTTTTATCAAAATAAGGTTGAAAAATATTCTATAAAGCATGTTCACAATCCTCTCAATAAGAGAGAAGCTTCAGACATTCCTGAGAGAGCATTCACAACATACAGTATGAGCCAAGGTCAAGTTCTCTAGTCACCCATCTTGTTTTTTTGTGAACAGTGACATGATAGACGAGAACCGGCCTTGTCCAGAGCAGGCAGCAGACAGGAACTATACAAGCAATGCACAGGTATGGGTGTGTGCCATCTGAAAAGCTCTTATTTATAGCAAGATTTCAGTGCAAATGTAGGCATTAGCTAGGATTAGAATAGAAAAGATTACATTAAAGATTGCTACATTTTAGGGGGGTGGCCCAGCAACATGGCCAACAGGACGTAAGCCCCGGAGCTCCCGGCCGGCCCGCGACGAAATCCTTCATCATCCTGAATCATGACCGCACATTCCATATGAAAATACTTGTGGGTACCCTCGGCATGCCTGTTAAAGGGTAACCAGGGCTGGATTGGCCCCCATGGGCGGCAAATACGTATCGTCGCCAGAGGCCCGGACGGGGCCTATTTGGCACGGAACCCACAGCGCCGTTTTACAGAGTTGCTGGATGAGCAGACGCCCGTCTCTGTAACTCCAGGTCGCTACGTTCAGCACTGTGATCGACCGGCAGCTGCTGGGAGGCGAACTGCTGACTAGCCCTTCCCTCCTCCCTCTACCGACATCGAGGTGAGGGGGACCCATGCTCGGTGTGCTGCCCCTCCAAACTCAGTAACTAGGGAGTGGCAGCACCACGGCGAGCGGCCTTGACGGGACTTGGCAGTGACAGAGAGGGAACCGTTGCATGTAGCAGCCCCCGGAGGACCCGCACTCTGCCTGGCAACACAGGACAGCAGTGGATTGCCCCCAGCCGCAATGGGGGCTGAGCGCCAGCACCCGCAAGAGAAGTCTGGAGGCCTGTGGCGGGGATCGGTCAGACCCAGCGGGGCACCCGGCCGACCCTGGGTCATGTGAGTGGAGGCCACAAACTAGCTGGCAGAGCCCCGGTGAGTGGAGGAAGGTGAGGGGCTCCGCGGGAACCTTACGCCAGCGGGTGGTGGGAGTGGTTCCCCCTGCAGGATCCAGAAATAATATCCCCTGGCCTTAAAGACCCAACCCCACGATGGCAAAGGGCCCAAGGTACCTGTGCGCTCTGGGTCGTGAGCAACTTCGACGAGCCGGTGGCAGCGCTGCGGAGGCCTCTAGAGGTATGTCTTAATGCTAACCGGAGTGCCGGCACAATCCCCTGGGGCCCAGCACATCGAACAGGAGGCCAAGGATTCCAGCAGCAGTAACAGGTGGCGCCCGCCTTCTTAGGTGCGGGGCTGATGCCTCTTGACAGCACACATAGAGGGACTTCAACCCCGTGCAGCTTTGCTAGGAGAAGACGCTACAAAGCCCATTGGTCCACAAAACATTGCAGCTGACTGGAGCCCCTGACCCTGAAGCTACTCTCTTGCAACTAACTGACAGCCCCAGACCTTAGTAGGACACAGTGCCCTAACAGCCACATCGAGACATAGTGGTTGAGGGAAGGAGTGACTCAGCTACCCCTTCCCGGCTGGGTTCATTGGAAAGGAGACATCCCACTGAGCGGACGGGACTCTGGATACCAATGCAAACACACAAGAGCAGTAAGTCCGCATTTGCATGTCATTGAGCCTGGCAAGAGAACCCCTAAGTACGCCAGCACTACGGTAAGCCAACGGAGACCTCGCAGAAAGCATAGTGGAGCTGTATTGAAGGCAGGAGTCCCCACGATTGTAGTACTGTGTTGGCTGTCTCTTTTATACGACCGCGCTATAGAAAGTGCCTTGGCCACCGCTGACTAATATAAAATGATGGGCAAAGACAGAGATCCACGCTTGCACTCCACCAATACCATTACACAATATACTACACCGCACCAACAGCCACAGAGACTCACACAGCAGGGGGGATCATAGTGCGGAGAGTCAGCCAAATGGGGTTCTGGAGCCAATGCGAGTAGAACTTCTGGCTCCCGCATGGCATTAGAAACTATAATAGTGGGAGTATCCATCAATGTAAACCTACTGCGGGTGGACCTGAGAAAGGTGGCGGTTAAGGTCGAGACGGCTGAGAGTAACATTACAGAGCTCTAGAGAGAAGTCACGGTCCTGAAACAGCAAGTGGCCCACATGACAACTGCAATGGCAGAATTGGAGCGTCGAGTGGAGGACCCTGAGGGTCTCTCCCATCGGTGCTGGGATTTCCAGAGAAAGTCGAGGGCATGGCACCGGAACAATTCATGGAGAACTGGGTGCGCACTGAACTGAAACCACCAGGACTATCACAATATTTTGTCGAGGAGAGAGCCCACAGAGCCCTGGTTCCTCCACCGCCATCAGGCCCCCCTCCCAGGGCCCTCATTGCCAAAATTCTCGATTACATAAAGCAGGGCTTTTGACATCTCTCAAGGTTTATGTTTTATCTTTGTTGCCTGCAATCCAGGCAAGAGTACATACCAACTGCCAGAGTGGTGGAAATGATTAAGCACAGTTTAGTGAAAAACAGTAATAAAGGCTCCAGATAGATCTAGCAAGATCAGGGCAGTACTGAGCATATCACCTAGCAATCTTCAATTTTACACGATGGAGACCAACGCAGACTCGGTGCTGTGGGAAGGACGGAACCCAGGTTGTGTAGGAACAAGCATGTTGCTGAATGCCAGAAAGAAAGACAATTGAGTGCTTACTTATATTTTAAGAATTATGATGGAAAGGGAGAGAAAAGAGATGGAACGGACAGGACTAAGAATATTAAGATTGGTCACAGTTTGTTTTAGCAAAAGAACAATTGGAGCCTGTAGTGGAAGTGAGCAGGTGTTATAGATATATTGCAAAGATGTGTAAAACTTTATCTAGCAGAGAGGTAAGACTGACAACATAGGCTGGACATGGATCTAAAGAAGAGCCTGTTTTGATGTAAAGCAGACGTTTAGTGTTCCTGAGGGTAATCCAGACCAATTTACCCATTAAATCAGAGGTGGGCAATTGCCAATCCCTCTGGACTCTTAGACTTCAGCTCTCTAACGTGGCAACAGAGGGTACCTACATAAACCTAATGTGAGCGTTCTGCCAGGAAGGATGCCAATCAGGCCTTGACCAACTCGCTAATGCCGAATTATCTGGTTTATCTAACAAAATTTGATGATCTTTGATGTTAAAGGCTGTCTAAAGGCCCAAAATATAGGAACCACTGACTGCCTTTGAATCGTGGCCCATAACGTTTCCTGATGTACTACCAAGCCACTTCTGTGCTTGGATCAGTCTAGAAACCTGAAACATTCAATGTGTGATGAATTTCCTGCAAAAATTTTACCGGAGTTTTTTATGAACCACTCCAAGACTTTGGTCAACACCACTAAATTCGATATTTGCCGAAGTCGGCAGGATTGGATGAGAATAGGTAATTTTTCCTTTCTTCAATAATGAGGTTCTAATTCTTGTTGTAACGAGGGAGAAATTACCAATCCCAAGAAGGACTGATTGAGTAGTAATCCTTCAAACAAGGATACAATTGGTGCAATCTCCTTCCCGACTACCCCCAGTTAAGGAGCTAAAGGGGAACCAGTGCGGTCCATTTTTATTAGACAGAACTTAGCAACTTGCACAGACATGGAGAGTTACACCGTAAGAACCTTTTTGGTGAACATGTTGCAGAGACAGTACAAAAGCCAGAGGCTGAGGACTGGTTGTCTTCTCCCCAAGTTTACCAATCATCTCTGCATTGAACATCCCCAGCTCCACCACTAAAGTTTGTGAAGGGAAAACCATTGTACTCAGGCAGATTAGTTGGCAAAGCCTTCTAAAAACTTTAAACAGATTGCTTTTTTTACCTTATTGTCCCCTTCGCAAAAGCAATTAGCTTCTGCAACACGCCTACTAGTCTACTACGGTGGCAAATGTTCTCACTTTTATCTTTAATTTCTTGCAAACCATCTTAGCTGATAAACTGCTTTTCTGTGTACTACACTGATTTCCCACTCTTACTTAGAGACCCCAACATCTTCAGTGGAGCATCTTCTTAAAAAAACTCTGATGCAGGAGGTCCATATTTAGTTTTAAATCCACAGATACGATATGTTTATCAGAGCTTCTAAATTGCTAAATGGTCAGTTGAAAAAAAGTGTGCCATAAAAGAGGGGAGAATGGTAAGAGTGTGAAGGATGAGGGCAAGAAGATAAGGAGTTCAAATAAAAAAGTATGTGGAAGCAGAAAGGTAGAAAGGCGAGGTTACTGCAATTTACCTTTGCCGGAAGTTACATCAAACACTGCACCCTTCACTGCCATGTAAATAGGCTGGTCATCCTGTGAATGAGAAAGAAAATACATAAGGTAAGGTTTACAATAGAATTATTAGTGTGCATTAGGGTGGTTGGCTTTTTTTCTAATCGTGACCTCTTATACAACCATAGGAGAGTTGCACACGTTCTGATATTCAGAAAAAATACGATCACCAATGACTTAGATCAGAACGCAATCAGCCATGCACTAAAATAACATTAACAAGCACAGCCTCTCCAGACATCTCATAACTTGAAACCCCTTGCAAATGGGGACACGCATATCTTTGTATCCATTCTTTTTGTACAAATTGCCTTTCCAGACCATGAATTTAAATAGAGATTTTTGATTGCTGAAAATACAGTTGTAGTTTTTCCTTTCGCTATACCTTTCTCTCTCTCTCCCTCTCTCTCTGCCTGTGATTAGGTTGGAGATAAATGTTTATTACATCAGAGGGCAGAGGAGTTAAATGGATGTCTGAATTTGGAAACGAATCCTCAACTAATACAAGTATAGCTTACACCCTTACTAATAGTTGGGCATTTGGTTGACAATTCCACAGAGAATTTGGGTCCAACGTGGCTTCCTTTTTTTTTTTTTTAAACGTGTGCTCGCATATTGCTTTGCTTTTACTAACAGTAGGCGTGTACCCTCAAAAAACTGGAAGCTGGCCCTGCTTCTCATTTGCCAGACTGAACTTTGAACTCAAGTTCAAATACAAAATCACATGCTTTTAGTCACTCAAAAATCAAATTCTGAAGAATCCTACTTGTGGTTTGATATCAAATATTTGCCCAACAACTTCACAAACACTGAGAGAGCATGAGATGACAAAAGCATTATTCGCTCAAATTATTATCCATTGCATCTGAATATTTTTTTTCTCAGTTGTTTGTAAAAGAGTGCGATCTCAGGACATGCCTCTCCCATTCACTACATATGATTTTGAGGAATACCTGTGAAAACGTACCCCTTCAGTTAGGCGTCCTTTCTGGACATTTTATTAGAATTACATCTTTCTCATATTTCATGACAGTTCGGACTTCTAGGGGAGCAGAGACAGGAGGAAAACATGCCAGTAGATACATACCAACCTTAATACAAAAGCTTTCCAAAGAACTTACCTGGCAGGCTCATTTCAAATATGCGGTCTGTTTGAGCAAGACATTTTGGGTGAGATCCTGATGTCTCCTTCTCAAATCAGAGGATCTCCTTCCAGTGTGCCATCAATTTGTGCCATCACTCCAACCTTATTTCTGCTATCACCCAATTCACAGTTCCCAGCTATATTCAGGTATCACCTAGTTTCATGGCAGTTTGCACCTACAAGCCAGAGTGTATCTCAACCTCCCATAAACCTATTTACTGCCAACCTCAACGTTCTGAAGAGCAATCTCTAGTGTCCCCAATGTCCTGTGTTATAGTCAGATCATTAACTCCTTATTTCATGTTTTCTTAATCCTTGCTCCACTCACTTCGGTTGGCATTTAGCATCTTTTATTTTTCCAGCGAGTAATCCATAAGGGTCCTACCTACCAACTTCAACACTCCCAACAGGACTGCAATGAACTTGACCATCAATTTGAATAGGAACTCCACGATGGCATTTTGACCTGTGCCTCAGCACACAACCTATTTCACCATCTTTTGCAATTTCCCCACGTTATGGAGCACCTCAACAATCTTGTTCTACAGGCACATTTGTTCACTTCAAGATGGCCACCACAATAATGGTTAAAATGGAATTGACTGAGTAGCAAGGGATTCCAGAAATCCTCTTTACTAAACCTTCTTACTACTGCACCCAGCCACTGGCCATCAGAGTCTGGAGCCACTAGTGCTCAGGAAAGTCATATCTGACAAGCACCATCTCAGCTGCCATCACTCCTGCATGCCTTCCTGCAACAGCTCTGTTGTGATGAAATACGCTAGTCAGCGATGAAGGGACAATTCATCATTCTGTCACAATTAAAGCGTAATCCCACAGCGCCAGTCAGCTTGCTAAAACACAGCTGTAAATCTTACTGCTCAGAACATATCACTGATCATTAGTCCATCTCCCATGCCCACTGCCCTCCCCACCAACGTTCTAAGATGTCTTAGGGACATACAAGCTCCTCAGCACCACAGGTGCAAAGCCCATTAATCCTGGTTCAATCCAAACTCACTCAGGACAATTTCCAATCTTCTCCCCAATCACTGTGGTTTGTTGTTGGTTCTCACAGTGGCGCAACCCCCTTACTATGGAAGAGTCAAGACCAGTACATAAAGGCAACACAAGTGTTCTCTTGGCTGACACCCAGGAGGTGTGAAGAAATTCTGCACACTTCTGTCCATAGCATCAAACAAAATGAAAGAAGATTTTCCGGCCAAAGATAAAGGTCAATGTGGCCACTGCTTCCCTGGACGAAATCAAATCACTTGACAACACAAAAGAGTGGAATGGTGCCCCCGGAAACAAGCTAATCAAAGGGTCCTTCAGTACATTTGGAAAGTTCCAGCTTTATTCACAATCGCAAAATCCAGTCAGTAAAAAACATCCAGCCAATGCGTTTCGTTCAAGCAGTATTGAACTTCGTCAGGGCTGTAAATAATACATATAAAGACTTGACATGAGTACAAACATGTACTGCAAAAACATACATATATATACAAAAACATAAGAGACACTAGGACATGACCTTAACAATAAATACGAAAATCCACACACACACACACACACACAATAAGACTTTACAACACTTCGCAGAGCCCTATAACAATTGACTTATACTTATGTGTTAATCATGAAACTTTAGAGGGTCCATATGGAAATACACAGAGAATGGTATCAACACAAATCCACTAGCTACACTAGTCTGAGAGTTTAAACTTGTTAGACCATCTTGTTATTATTCTTGTATTTATTTGCAATACATTATTTCTGAAGTCATTCCTCCAGAAATGGCATATTACCATACATTATATTATTGGGAACGTATTTTAAAGTTGTACGCAAAGCAGAAGCAGATTTAATGATTTCTTTTTTTTTTTTTTTCTTCAAAAAACCTTTATTGAGGTACCAAAATTCAGACACAACACATCGTGCTACATGGCAACTCAAACGAACACAATATAGCCCAAGTCAAGCATTAGAGGACAATTCGACTGCACCTTGCAAAGAACATGAATATGTTAAGACTTAAATCACAACGTTTGGACACAGAGGACACTCGCCTCGTGAGGTCAGCAGCCTTTAGTTATAACAGCAATGGTAAGCCACATGATATGGGGCGGCCAAGGAGGAGAAGGGGAGCAGTCACCAGCCAACACCGGTGACCGCCGTGGGCACAGGTCCGGCGGGGAGCGCGGGAGAGGCAGCGCCGCTGGGGGGGGGGGGGGGTACGTGAGTGGAGATAAGTGATCAGAGGGCCCCAAATATCCACTGGATGGGACCTAGCGGGCAGTAAGTCCCAAAACTCCGATAACAGAGTTTGACACTGAGAGGCGTCCTCCAGCCAACTCTCAGCCTTAGGAGCAGGTCTGCGACCCCAGCACATCGCCACCCTACGCCTGGCCAGGACCAGTAGCATCGCAATCAGGCGTCGAGAAGCATCCGGGCAGAATTTCACAAAGCCAAGCAAGCACAGGGGGGGGATCCAGGTGCACAGCAGCACCAGTAATGTCTGAAACAATGGAGCACACCGCCCGCCAGAATTCGGAGACCTTAGGGCATGACCACGCTAAATGTGCGAAGTCCGCAGCGGGGGCCGCACAACGCATGCAAGTGTCAGTTGGAATGAGCCCTAGTTTGTGTAGCTGAGCAGGGGTGCGGTATAGCCTGTGTAGAAACTTAAAATGTATCAGATGAAGCCTATAATTTGGCGACAGCTTCTTCATCTGGTTACAGCAGTACAGCCAGTCCGCCTGCGCAATGTCCATACCCAGATCCGCTCCAAGCCCCACGCGCACGATCTGTAGAAATAGAGGTGGACGTTAGAGTAAACGCATACAATTTGGTGACTTGTTTATGTGGGGACAGGGATGTATACATAAAGTCAAGGGCCTGCATGGTAGGTGGGGGCTGAGGAAATGTGGAGTGTAGTTTCCGACAAATAGCACGTAGCTGATAATACAGAAGCGTATCCAACGGGCCTGAGGAGGCAGGAGGGGAGTAAAAAGTATTGCCAGGGTAGAGATCCACAACTGTCCGCAATCCCAAGCGCGTCGCATGTTTAGACATGCCAGAAGCCTGGAGCGGGGGAAAGTCAGGGTGGTTCACTATTGGCACCGCATTGGCAGAGAGTAGGGGAAGATTGGATATTCGGCGAAGGCCGGACCAGGCCCAGCGCAAGGCCTCGACCGTGTCCACCTCCGCCCTCGGACGCACCGCCGGCGCAAACAGAGCCGTGGACAAAGGCCAAGGGGAAGCAATATCCGTCTCGACGGCAATGTGGGGTTGATAAGGGGTGGGATGAATCCAGAAGTGGAGAAAGCTGGCCTGCGCGCACAGGGCATAGATCTTGAAATCAGGAGCGCCCATCCCCCCGACAGACATGGGGAGAGTAAGGATATCATATGCCACTCTTGGCTGTTTACCTGCCCAGACAAGCGAAATGATGAGGGAGCGCAATTTGCGAAAGAATTGAGTGGTAAGAGGGATCGGAACGTTCAAGAACAGATAGAGAAATTTCGGCAGAACCACCATCTTGGCGACTGCGATCCGGCCTGCCAGGGATAGCGGAAGCCGGCTCCAGGTCGGGATCCTTGATTCCAACCAATCAACTGCGCAACCGAAGTTAGCTCTCCATAATTCGTCCAGATCCCTACTTAACCAGATGCCTAGATAGCGCGTGGGGCCAGAAGCCCACATAAACGGATAATCGGGAGTGAAAGGCATAGTGGCATCGGTCAAGGGGAATAACACCGACTTGCTCCAATTTACTTGAATCCCGGAAAGTCCACCAAAACGTATGATTTCCCGAACGAGGGGGCTAAGGTTTTCCTGAGGGCTTCGGGCGTATAAGGTAACGTCGTCCGCGTACATGGATACGAGGAGGGAACGGGCGGAGAAACCTATTCCCCTGTGAGTGTGGTGCTGACGGAGCCTGGCAGCCGGGGGCTCCATCGCAACGGCAAAGAGCATTGGCGATAGTGGGCATCCCTGCCGAGTGCCCCGATTGATACTAATAGGGTCAGAGACCTGGCCATTAATGCGGAGACGCGCCGATGGGTTGGTGTAAAGGAGCATGATCTTGCGTATGAACATCACGCTGAAGCCCATGCGTGGCAAGAGGTAGAAGAGGAAGGGCCATTCTAGTGTGTCAAACGCTTTTGTGGCGTCCAGCAAGGCCGCCACCGCAGGGAGGCAGGGATTCATTTGGTGGAGAACTGAAAAAATTGTGCGGAGATTGTGCGAGGTAGCTCTACCAGTAATAAAGCCAGATTGGTCCGGAAGAGCAATGAGAGGCGTGAGCAACAAAAGTCGGGAGGCGATCAATTTGGCAAAAATGTTATTATCAATATTTATTAAAGAGAGGGGGCAGTAGGAATCGCGACGGTCAGCCGGCTTGTCGGGTTTAAGAAGCAGCGTTATCATGGCTTCACGGAGAGACTGGGGGAAAGAACCAGTGTCGAAGGATTCGTTATACATGGCCGCCAAATGTGGTACCAGGAGGTCTGCATACGTTTTATAGAATGAGGCTGGTAGCCATCAAGGCCAGGGGCCTTTTCGCCGGGAAGGCTGCTGATGGCGGCAAGTATCTCCTCCCTGGTGAATGGTTCATCCAGGAATTCCCTGTGGTAGTCTTCCAGCCAGACCAACGAGATAGACTCAAAATATTGATCGAAATCCTCCCGAGATGGGGAGGTGCCAGCAGAATATAACTTGGAATAAAAGTCAAAAAAGCGGGTCTTAATCTCCTCAGGGGAGGTGGTTCTAGATGAACCCCCATCGCTAAGAGCCGTGACGTAGGAGGCAGCGCGCGGGGGGCGAAGGAGATTGGCTAAGGTACGTCCCGGACGGTCACCTTCACCGAAACGGCGGGCCCGACCCTCCCTACCCAAAAGGAGAGCTCGCGGTTCGCCTCCTCCGAAAATTCCGTGTGCTTTTGACGTATTCGGGCTAACGTATCAGGACTAGGGTGCGCCGCTTGAGCGGCATCCAGATCTTTTATGTCCGTCTCGAGCTTGGATAATGTGGAGCGGATAGAGCGAAGAACACCAGCCTGCTTGGAAATACATTCACCCCGTATAACGGCCTTGAAACCCTCCCAGAGGACGGACGCGGAGTCTACGGATCCCGTGTTTAAGTCGAAGTAATTAGTGATGGCAGTATGAATGTCCGCACAAAAGACAGTGTCCCCGTTTGGGGGGAGACGCCACGCAAACGCCCGTTGCGGGGAGTGGGGAAGGCGGATGCAGAGCCGGGCCGGCGCGTGGTCGGAAAAAGTACGCGCCATATGAGCGGCATCAATAAGCCAGGTCAGGACGTCCGGAGAGGTCAACCAGAAATCAATGCGTGACCAACAGCCCCTCGCACTGGTGACACAGGTGCCCTCACGGGTATCCGGCCGAAGGTGTCGCCAGGCGTCGTACAGAGAGTTGTCCGTTAGAATAGACAGAAGAGCCGAAGTAGCGCGCGGGTGAGACATGTACGAACCAGACCGGTCAAGTGATGCCGATAGGGTGACGATGAAATCCCCTCCCCAGATGATAGTCGCAGGGCCACAAGCGGAGATGAGGTGCCACACATGCTTGAAAAAATCTGGGTCGTCCGGATTGGGGCCGTATACCGCAGCGATCGTAACGGACTGTGCCAGCAGCGAACTATGAAGAATTACATACCGGCCTTCGGGGTCGACTTGTACCTGCGCAGTGTCCCAGGGAAGACCCCTGCGAATTAAAATAGAAACACCCCTTGCGTATGAAGAGTAGGTAGAAGAGTGCGATTCCCCCAGTAACGTGCCTGGATTCTAGTGAGGGAGTTTGGCATCAGGTGTGTCTCCTGTAGGAGGCAAATGTCGACTTTGTGTCGCTGTAAGTGGGAGTGGATCAATCTGGCCTTGCGGTGATCGTTCAGACCCCGGACATTCCAGGTCCAGCAAACAGTGTCAGTCATGAGGAGGTGGTGGTCCCAAGCGTAGCAAGATGCAGGATAGGTGGGGGGAGCCGCAGGCAGGTGCAGTGAGTACATCAGGGGGAACCCCCAAAAGGGCAATTCGGGGGGGGGTGCGCGGGCTTCAGACTGACAGACGTGGCGCTGAGGTGCAGAGCGCGTCGCAGAGCAGAGGCAGCACCCCGTGTACCCCGACCCGGTGAGTACAACAAGCAGGCAGGGAGAGAGATTAGAGGAGCAGCGCAAACATAGAATGTGTGTAACAGTAGACACGAGTCAAGACGAGGTATGAAGCACAGTACAGTGTCGTGATCAAGGCTTGTGAAAACAAAACACAACAAACAAAGTGGCAAAATAAAGCCACCACCCCAATATAGGAGCCAACAACCCCAAGAAGAAACCCCCCACCCCATCCCATCCCAACCAACCCAGGCAAAGAGTACCCTTCGACCCCACACCCACTCCAACCCCCCAAATAGGCTGAGCAACCCACCCGCCCCACCCCAGGGACCCACAACTGGGAGAGGGAGGAACGTTGGGAGAAAAGGGAATCATCCCGTAGGGGCATGGCAGGGCTAGGCGAACACCCCCGCTAGGAAGCAGGGTGGCCAAGCTTGGGTTATTTCAGGAATCACTCAGGAAAAAGAAATTAATAAAACAATAAAGTCTGCACAGTCAATCATTGTCACTAAGACGGTCAGCGCCATCAAGCTGAGATTTAGAAGGGGAGGAGCGGGCCTCCTTGTCCAGTTTCTTGGCGAATGCCAGGGCCGCTCCCGGATCCGGAAAGACAAGTGTCTTGGTGCCCTGACGGACTCTCAGTTTCGCTGGATATGCCAGGGAGTATGAGACCTCATGCTTCTGCAGGATGCGCTTGGCGGGGAGGAATTCTCTCCGGGCAGCTTGAACAGTGAGGGTATAGTCCGGATAGAAGGATAGTGTGTTTCCCCGGTGGTTGATGGTGCCCTTGTCACGTGCAGCACGAAGTATGGCGTTTCTGTCCCGGTAATTCAGGAGTTTGGCGATGATGGGGCGTGGAGGCAGCCCGGGACCAGGACGCGGACCCAGAGACCGGTGTGCCCGCTCGACAATGAACACCGGGGAGAGGACGCCACCGAAGAGCTCCTTGATTAGTTGCTCCACAAAGTCCTCCATCCTTGAAATGTTGGTGGACTCCGGAAGTCCCGTGATGCGGAGGTTGCTCCGGCGGGAGCGGGCCTCCAAATCCTCGTTCTTTTCCCGGATGACCGCTAGGATCTTGTCCATCTGGAGTAATTTCTGGCAGTCCTGGGTGGCGGCATCCTCGGCGTCTGACACTCTGGACTCGACGTGGAGCAACAGATTGTCATGGGAGTCAACGCGGGCCTTTACTGTGTCCAGACGGGGAGAGAGTTGGTCCAGCTGAGTCGCGATGCCAGTCACTGTAGATTTAACGTCCAGCATGATTGCCTTGAGGTCGTCCTCCCGACTCGGGGGGGGGGGGCGGCGTCCATAGTGGCAGCAGAGCCGGCACCCTCGGATCCAGCACCGTCCTGTCTGGAGGACCTTTGGGGCTCGAACGCAATCCTGGGCTGCTTCGGATCCGTTTTTTCCATGATGAGGGGTCCAGTCGGAAGGGGAGAAGCCCACGCGGGGCTGGAGGCGCTCAATTCGGACCAGAGGGCGCCAGCCGCCGACCCCTGACAATATGAGGCAACCAAAGTTCAGCCGGGCCCCCAACGATGAAGGCCGCCAGAAACCGCGGAGAGACACCTCGAGCAATGGAAGAGGCAGTAGGCTTTCGAGGAGAAGAGGTGGAGAGGTCAGCAGTGTCGCAGCAACGACGGGCAAAGGAGGCAGGCCCGCGAAGGACCAGGCAGGCACCAGACAGGTAGTCCACAGGCGGACCCCGGACCTCAAAGGTCGCGGATGTAGAGGCCAGGGAAGATGCAGCAGGGCAGGCAGTCAACCCACCAGAAACTAGGGTCCAAGATGGCTACTCCGCCCGCCTCAGGCCATGATTCCAGGCCGCAGCACACAGAAGGCAGGAAAGGCGCCGGGCGCACCACAGGACACGAGGGGCCAAACCAGGCCGGAGAGGGACCACCAGTCGCAGGGCGTCGAAGCAGAAGGGCACCGGGGGCTATTTACCCCCCCCCCCGGAACGCAGAAGGGCCACAGCACCTGGCAGCGTTAGAGCAGGAGCGTCACAAGGAGCGACATACTTATGAGGGCCCCAGTTGCGGAGAGTTCAAGGTGGCGTTGGTGCGGGGGCGGGCACGCCAGGCGTCCCCCGGAACGCGAAGGGGCCACAGTGCCAGGCAGTGTTGCAACAGGAACGCCTCAGGGAGCTTCACATCTATGCAGGCCCCAGTTGCGGCGAGATCAGGGTGGTGTTGGCGACGCCCCCCCTGGCAGGAACCGACAGGTGGGAAACAGTGGCTAGGCCCGATCGCGGGAGCACGGAGATCCAGGGCCGGGGGACGCCAGTGCCAATGGTGCGCCAGGGGCTGATTGAGATGGTGCAGTCCACGGGCAGCGCCCGCACAGCGAGGCAGATCGGTGGCCGGAAGGGAGGGGATCGCGCCCGCCAAACAGAGGCAGAGCCGGCAGGGAGCCGCAGGGGGCCCGCCGCTCACGTCGCCCAACCCGGGTGCCCGCGCCAGCAGCAGGCAGCGGCCTAGGAGGCACCCCAGCGTCGGCGTCCACGACGCGGAACCCCGGGCCGGGTGGAACAGCCCTCGGGCCCCCTACCCCGCCACCAAGACCAAAGAGGCAGCGCGACTCACCGGGGGTCCGCCGTCGATGCCACAGGAGCGGGCCACGGCCGCGGGCGGCGACAGGGAGTCTCTGCAGTCAGCGGCGAGGAAGGCCGAACCTCGAGGGCCCAGGGAAGTAGGCCAGGCGTCCGCACCAGATGGCTGCTCTCCGCCGCAGAGATGAGCTAAAGGACAGCGAGATGATCGATCAGCGCCTCGCGTTGTGGGGATTTCGAAAGCAGCGTTGATGTGCAGAGCAGGTAAGGATTCCTGCAGGATTATGCCGGATTATCGAGCTTGGCCGGCAGAGCCCACTCAAAGTGCGGCCATCTTGCAGCTGGCCAAGCCACGCCCCTCGATTATTTAATGATTAGTGTGAAATATGGGTTCAAGAACAACCAAAATGGTATATACTCTTCAAAACCCTTTGTCTTCTCAGGTTTATGATTGGAAGGCATGCATACTAATTGTGTAGTTCACATATAGGTTTATATATCCAGTTATAAATCGGAAATGGAGTTGGGGCAATGGAAGACAACACAGAATGACGCAAGATTAGGCGCCCTGTACTTTTTAGTGAGCATAATTAGCTCCTGCAGCCTCCTCTAGGCACATTCCATAATAATGACACCATATCTTTTTATCTGAAACATACCTCGTATTTGTATATTGGGGAGTATCCCTCTTGTACTAAAACTTGTCCATCAGTTGTGATAAATATTTTTTATATATATTTCTTATTTCACCATTGTGAATGAATGCCAAAATCACTGAAAGTGTTCCAGGGGGACAACTATCCTTCCCCCAATCAAATACCTGTAAAGAAGGTTACACATTTTGTTAACCAAACAGCCATTAGTCAATGGTAATACTGGTATAAATCCTACCACGAGCACCTGGCCCATGAATATTAAAAATCCATATTATTTTCAACCAACAACCTATGTTGTAACCACAAACCGCACATGATAACGATAATGATTTCGCCCTACCGGATACCAAGGGGCATAGTCATAGATGACGAACAAGTGTTCAGAACTACCGTTGAGTTTCTATATTAACCATAAACTCGGCGGCAAGGCGGCCCTACTTCCAAATTGCTATCTCTAGATGTAAACGTGCACTAGTCATCTCCCATGTTCGGTACCAATATAAAACCTTTTTAGATTCTGGATAAATAGATCCATTTACCCCCATCCCGCAGACTCGTAAATTGCGGCATGGGAATAACACCAATCCCTTACATATCAAATCGTGTCCAAACTCATCTCTACATATAAGAACAAGCATTGGCATAGCCAATAGGTCTCGCCTTTGGGACCTTATAAGTGTTTAACCATGCAGCACATTATCCCGGCTGCTGTGCCCTCTAAGCTATCTCAGGAGGAGTGAAGCCTGGGAGTGGGGGACAGGGCAGTAACAACAGGCAAGCAGCAAGGAGGGTGAGGGGCAGGGCAGGCAACTTCAATTGGAAAGCAATGATGCAAGGGGGAGGACAAGCAGCGACAACGGGGAATCAACAAGTGAGGAGAGAAAATGAGGATCAGGGGGGAGCACTGAGGTGTGTTGAAAAAAGAAGGGCTGTGAACCTAGGCCACACACAACAAAATGTAGACACCTAAATGACTAGGCTTGAATATTGAAATGCTGATTTTGAAATGTACCCTGGTGAGGACTTTTTTCATCCTATGCATTTATTTAAAATCACATCATCGCCCTGTGAGCTATCGGATTCGGTGTGTCGGTGCGTTACCCGATTCGTTGATTCATGTAGTACATGTCCATGGTCAATTTTTGTTAACACTTTAAACTTTTGTGGTCACATTTTACACAATCACATACATGTACTGGGGAAATAGTTGTAAGCTTTGAGAAAGGCTTGGGAAGAGAATGTGAGGACTGGGGTAAGTGTACAGGGTTCGTAGCAGTGTGGTAAGAAGTGTTACACACCAGCAACATAGAAAAAATGCACGATTATGCATGTAAAAATTGTTCACTGTCTGGGTGAACAGTAAACCCCCTTCTGTCCTCATACGTTTACTACACAGAGGAATAAAAACCAGAGGCTGCTTAGAATCCGGTATCAGATAGGGAGGATCACAGGGTGCGAGGACACATTTAAAAAAAAATGCTACACGAAGACAAGAGTGTACGACGATTTGAAAAGAAACTCCGCATAATTATATGTCCTAGTCAATCCGTTACATTAAAATGCACCGGAAGCAAAAGTTTAAGATGACAAATATTTCCATTTGCAAACAAAGGACATACTCTCATTAAACCAACACATGATGGCCTTTACAGTTAGTTCCTTTTCTTGGACGCAGCTAAAGAATGCTGGTAAAAACAAGTACTTGGTATTGGGCAACAAGACATGGTTGATAAGTATGTCCATCTCAGTAGTGTTAAGAGTAAATAGATCGGTTAAGAAATAGAATCCTCTATGATACAATGGAACAGTGTAATTATTCGAAATTCAACAGTTCTTGTTTAAGGTAGCAAACCAGTCATTAAATACACTTCCAGTGCATTTTACAAGTCTTCGTAACTTGAAACGGGAAGAAAGCATAGCGAGGGAAAGAATGACGTTTTGTAACCTAGAGTTGGTCTGAAAGGGTGTTAATTCTGTACCAAAAACGCCCGAATACATTTTCTAATTGCATTAGAAACCTGGTATCTAAATCAAATCAAAATCTACTTTTGAATTGCTTAGTAAACACAACAAGCTTACACGCGGCGGAAACAAAGTTATCGAGGTAAAGCTATTTAAAGGAAGGGTGCAATCTAGAACACCTTGAAGAATTAGTTTAAAACAAAATAAGGTAAAAACTGTATCACTATATTCATGTATATTTTAGCAACTGAACGCAAAACATGAGCTGCAGATGGCTTACGTATTTAAGTTAGAGTGTAGGCGTACTTAAAATGTTACAATAAAGATTGAAACTGCATCTTAATCCATTTAAATAAAGTAAGAAGCCGTAATTAAATAAAAAAATATATATATATCACTCCAAACACTTAATCATGCGAGGTTTGT
This sequence comes from Calotriton arnoldi, assembly GCA_963921515.1. NCBI lineage: Eukaryota > Metazoa > Chordata > Amphibia > Caudata > Salamandridae > Calotriton > Calotriton arnoldi. The sequence continues at coordinate 1,839,628 of CAWUFW010003236.1, forward strand.
GAAATTACATCAGCTTGATTCACCATTAACATGTTTTCAGCAGCTGAAGTCGAACGTAATTTCACGAACTATCTGTGTGCCATGTTACTAATAAAAAAAAAGCAAATAAACAAAAAGCAACATGATCTGATCTTTTAATGCACAGCACCCCCGCCATGTGTTCCTCACGACGCTCTTCGCTGCCTGCAGGCGGGCTGTGTGTTAGAGCTGCAGGCATGTTGTAGGGGCAGGAACAAAAGAGGGAGGGATGGGTGCGAGCGAGGAGGCAACAAATGGGACAAACCTAGTGAGTTGTAAAAAAAAAAAAAAAAATACCACATTGTATCAGCACGGCGCCCGCTTTCATCTTTATAACGCGGGCGCCCGGTTTTCTGTTGACAAAGCCAATAGCTGCAAGTCGGCAGCCGAGACTTGCAGTTATTGGCTTTGTCAACAGAATACCAGCGCCCTGCTGAAAGTGCGGCGCCCCTGTTGTAAAGATGAAAGCGGGCACCGTGCTGAAACAAAGCACGGCGCCTGTGCACATCAAGCGAATGAGATGGTAATAATAAAAAAATAAAAATAAATTTTTTTTTAAAAAGCAACATGATCTGATCTGGTCTTAGCCTGACAAGTTAGAGGCAAGGAAAACAACCCCTCCCCCACCAAAGGAACCAAGCATTGGCACGGCCCCGCGGCCGTGAAAGTGATCGCGATGCACTTAATGACCCGTGACGAAGGAAAGACAGATGGCGGCTGCGCGCGTGAACGCAAGCTGGTGGCCAGCAAAAGCCTCTCTGGTAGCACTTCAAAAACCCACTTACTAAATGTTTCGCAGAGCAGCTCAAAGCGCTGGCTCAGCGAGACCTAAAAATGCTCCAGTCATCTCCCATACTCAGTTTCAACACGATACCTTGTTCAATTCGGGACACAGAACCATTTCCACCCAGTCCGCAGACTCGTATCCTGCAGCATTGGCATTATACCAATTCTCCACATATCTAGTCGGACAGTAATCAAGCCTCTAAATCATTCCAGTTCAGAGTGACTTCCCACCATCAAGTGGTTCAGCAAGTGAGTTCACCAAAACCGTCCCATGTGGCTAGTTCCATGAGCCCATGGATACGCCAAAGTATCTCAGTAAGGACATTGTATCATCTTACCTGAATCTGTATTGTCAATCGAAAACACAGCACTTCGTTCCTCAAGTGTAACCAATAAGAAATCCCCTCTTAATATAACCGCAACCCATAGGTGGTGAAATCACTTAACGTCACGATTCTCTGTTATTGCGCCACCCCCATCAGAACATGGCTCTGTGTGTGCGGGGCATGGTGGACATCTTGGAATCGTACAAAATAGGATTTGTTCATAATAAACTGAACAACATTCCATACCAATCAGTACCTAGCACATCTACCAGGCTAACAAAAACACTATACCCACCACCATACAAAGACACTTTAGCACCGAATCGCACCTTACCAAACAAAAGATTAGAGAACCAAAACAGATTCAAATTTAAAAGCAAAAATGCTGCGATCCATTAATTTCCCAGTACTTATCCACATACTGCAGTTCCAAATGATTGTGAGGAGTTAGACATTCACAATAGAGACCCCCCAAAAGACACAGGAGAGCCCATAAAGGGAATCAGCATCGAAAAGCGGCCCCTGGCACTGCACCATCCATATCATACCAATAGATATGCATATCATGGCGGCCATTTGTGAATGGTAAAAATAACGGTTTACGTATATACCATTCAGCAAGTGTGATGTACTCAAAGAGTCCACACACCACTATTGTCAATCTATTCTATACTTGCAGTATACAATAGATTGACAATTGTGGCGTGTGGACTCTTTGAATACATCGCACTTGGTATGATATGGGTGGTGCAGTGCCAGGGGCCGCTTTTCGATGCGGATTCCTTTTATGGACTCTCCTGTGGCTTTTGGAAATTAATGGATCGCAGCATTTTTGCTTTTAAATTTGATTCAGTTTTGGTTCTCCAATCTTTTGTTTGGTAAGGTGCGATTCGGTGCTTAAGTGCCTTTGTATGTGGTGGTGGGTATAGTGTTTTTGTTAGCCTGGTGGATGTGCTGGGCACTGATTGGTATGGAATGTTGTTCAGTTTATTATGAACAAATCGTATTTTGTACCATTCCAAGATGTCCGCCATGCCTCGCACACATAGATCCATGTTCTGATGGGGGTGGCGCAATAACAGAGATTCGTAACGTTAAGTGACTTCACCACTTATGGGTTGCGGTTATATTAAGAGGGGATTTCTTATTGGTTACACTTGAGGAACGAAGTGCTGTGTTTTCGGTTAACAATACGTATTCAGGTAAGATGATACTATGTCCTTACTGAGATACTTTGGCGTATCCAAGGGCTCATGGAACTAGCCACATGGGATGGTTTTGGTGAACTTACTTGCTGAACCACTTGATGGTGGGAAGTCACTACGAATTGGAATGATTTAGAGGCTTGATTACTGCCAGACTAGATATGTGGGGAATTGGTATAATGCCAATGCTGCAGGTTATGAGTCTGCGGACTGGGTGGAAATGCATGTATGTGTCCCGAATTGAACAAGGTAGTGTGCTGAAACTGAGTACGGGAGATGACTGGAGCATCTTTCTAATATGTAGAGATGGGAGTTTGGACACGATGTATATGTAAGGGATTGGTGTTATTCCCATGCCGCAATTTACGAGTCTGCGGGATGGTTGTAAATGGATCTATTTATCCAAAATCTAAAAAGGTATTATATTGGTACCTAACATGGGAGATGACTAGTGCACGTTTACATCTAGAGATGGCAATTTGGAAGTAGTGACGCCTTGCCGCCGAGTTTATGGTTAATATAGAAACTCGACGGTAGTTCTGAACACTTTTTTGTCATCAATGACTATGCCCCTTGGTATCCGGTAGGACGAAATCATTATCATGTGCGGTTTGTGGTTACAACATTGGTTGTTGGTTGAAAATAATATAGATTTTTAATATTCATGGGCCAGGTGCTCGTGGTAGGATTTATACCAGTATTACCACTGACTAATGGCTGTTTGGTTAAAAACAATTGTAACCTTCTTTACAGGTAGTGGATTGGGGTAGGATAGTTGTCCCCCTGAAACACTTTCAGTGATTTTGGCATTCATTCACGAAGGTGAAATAAGAAATATATATAAAACATATTTATCACAACTGATGGACAAAATTTAGTACAAGAGGGATACTCGCCAATATACAAATACAAAGTATGTTTCAGATAAAAAGATATGGTGTCATTATTATGGAAAGTGCCTAAAGGATGCTGCAGGAGCTAATTATGCTCACGAAAAAGTACAGTGCGCCTAATCTTACGTTATTCTGTGTTGTCTTCCATTGCCCCAACTCCATTTCTGATTTATAACTGGATATATAAACCTATATGTGAACTACACAATTAGTATGCATACCTTCCAAACATAAACATGAGAAGACAAAGGGTTTTGAAGAGTATATACCATTTTGGTTGTTCTTGAACCCATATTTCACACTATTCATTAAATAATCTGCTTATGCTTTGCGCACAACTTTAAAATACATTCCCAATAATATAATGTATGGTAATATGCCATTTCTGGAGGAATGACTTCAGAAATAATGTATTGCAAATAAATACAAGAATAATAACAAGATAGTCTAACAATTTTAAACTCACAAACTAGTGTAGCTAGTGGATTTGTGTTGATACCATTCTCTGTGTATTTCCACATGGACCCTCTAAAGTCTCATGATTAACACATAAGTATAAGTCAATTGCTATAGGGCTCTGAGAAGTGTTGTATAGTCTTTATGTGCGTGTGTGGATTTTCGTATTTATTGTTACGGTCATGTCCTAGTGTCTCTCATATGTTTTTGTATATATATGTATGTTTTTGCAGTACATGTTTGTACTCATGTCAAGTCTTTATATGTATTATTTACAGCCCTGACGAAGTTCAACACTGCTTGAACGAAACGCGTTGGCTGGATGTTTTTTACTGATTGGATTTTACGATTGTGAATAAAGCTGGAACTTTCCAAATGGACTGAAGGACCCTTTGTTTAGCTTGTTTCCGTGTGCACTATTCCACTCTTTTGTGTTGTCAAGACTTTGTCTACTCCTGCAGTAATACCATACAACGGCTGGTATTGGAAGAGGAGTGCACTGTACTCTACTACTTTGAACTTTATGTGAGGTGCAGTTGAGTGGTCCGCCGTTGCCTACTACTGTTCTTTCTTGTATGTTTAAATGGACTGTATTGCACTCAATATCTATAACTATATGACTACAGTTTGAGATTCTTAAATCAACAAAACGATGCCGAAAATCAATGATAGGAGAGATGAATTAGCGCAGGACCTATTTGGAAAAAGCTTCTCAGTAGCATCACTTCCTATCAAATCTAAACATGAAGAGAGTCTCCATTCACAGTTTTTGAAATTAGAACGCCTAAAAAAACAGGAATTGGCCCGGTGGTGGGATGGTGTCACCTTGCAGCAATATATAGATAAGAAAATCCCAAGGGGCTTGCGTATCTTCATTTTTCCCACCTTTGAGGACCTAAGTGAGGAATTACAGGGGGAATGGGAGAGCAATTTAAAGGAGGAATCTCACACAATGATGCGCATATTGATCAAACATGCAGTAATTAAGGGTGCTTAATTAAAGACAGAAATTGAAACTTTGGAAACAGATTGATTCGTTGGAGTGAAAGGAATTGGTGGAGAAAAATTATGATATTTTAAGCAAAGTAATCGAAAACCACCAACAGTATCTCAGACAAAAAGATAAGAAAAATAAAAAGGGATGATCGAGACTACAGAGATGGTCGCATTTACACTTTTGCAAAAAAATATGATAACATCAATGTAAATGACGACATAAAGGGTTAGAGCAAAGAGCTGAAAACTGCTAGCAATAGCTCCATTGAGTCACTTAGTAGTGATGCCTCAAAGTCATGGTACATCTAACAACCCTTTAAGCGAGGGAACCTCCTCCTTCCAAAGAGAACTGAAGAGATTGAGGAGGGGAAACAAGCAATACAAAAAAGATACGCAAAAACCAGAAGGGGCGGAAGGAGGTGGCAAGGCAAAGTAAAAGGAAAGAGACAAAGTGTTACAAAGTGGGGGTACAAACACGGTCAAAGAAAACATAGGAATGGTGACATCATCGGGGAACATGCTTGAAGGTGGGGATGACATGGAATCTGAATCTCGAAGTAATGAAAATACATGTGATAACCATTGTGAGGGGTTGAAGGTCATCAATCTCTCAAGAAATTTGGATACTGATGAAACTGAGGTGTTATGTAAGGGATTGAATTTTTGCCCAACGGAGAAGGGGGATTTGGCTGATGTGCACATTGATTTATGCAAATTCATTAGGGTGTTGAAATTAAAGGAGTTTTTCAACCAGTAAGTGGCAAAGCCTGTGATTGATATTGTTGAACAGACACCTATGGAACATACTATCATTGACATACAAAACATACAATGTCTCCTTTCCCTTGAAAATGATATTATGGATATGGAATTGTTATTGCATGATTTGAACATCATAGATAATTTAGACAAGGACAGTGGACTTAGACCTAAATCCAAATTCATTCTGCCATCCCCATGTCACACAAATATCACTGAATTCAGTGAAAGGGTCACTCGAGAACTACATTCCCTAGAATCACCTTCCAGGTTCTGCCCCCAGCCTAGACACAACTTTTCAACAAGAGAAAGGCAGGCACTGATCAGATTACAGAAAGATAACAGTATAGTCATCCGAGAAGCAGACAAAGGCGGCAATGTAGTCATTATGAACAAGGTGGACAACATGGGTGAGATAGATCGACAATTGAATGATCGACAATGTTATGAACGAATATTGGGTAACCCGATAAAAGATCTCACTGGGTTTATCAACCTAAAGTTGGAAGAATGGAAGGACGTGTTTACTATCGGAAGATGAATATCGATACTTACGAATAGGTAATGCAAGATCACCATGCATATATGTACTACTCAAGGTCCACAAGGGGGGAGGTTTTCCCCCTGGTAGGCCGATTATCTCAGGGGTGGGATCTCCCACTAAGAGATTATCCGAATTTGTGGACATTACCCTCCACTAGTTTGTTATCAACTTGCCATCATGTATACAAGATGGCAAAAACATACTGACCAAATTTAACAACTTCACTTGGTCTGAGGAGTTAATATTTGTGACGTTTGATGGAACAAGTCTATACACATGCATACATAAGACCTTTGGATTGTTGGCAGTAAAATGGTTTCTGGATAGGGACTGGGCCAACCACTTTGAACGAAATCGGATGATATTGGAGATGATAGATATCATACTATCAAGAAATTACTTCATCCATGATGGAAGTTGGTATCACCAATTCCAGGGAACAGCAATGGGTTCCCGGTTTGCTCCCTCTTATGCAGGGCTCTTTATGGGGTGGTATGAGAGTCCTGAGAGCCTGGGGTAAGGGTGCCTCCCCCTGGACGGATCACATTGTGTTCTGGGGGAGGTACATTGATGATATAATCTGCCTTTGGTCAGGCTGGACTGATGCACTCCACCAGTACTTTTGTTACCTTAATGACAATCCTTATAATATAAAGTTGACAATGAATTGCCACAATGAGAAAATTGATTTTTGGACTTGCACTTTTATGTGAAAGAAGGCACTATCCAAAGTACAATGTTTCGCAAAAAAACAGCATGTAATAGCATCCTTCATGCTTCCAGTGCACATGCGACCTCTCTGATCAAAAACATCCCATATGGAGAAATGATCCGTGTTAGACGTAATTGCAGTGAGGAATCATTCTTTAAGACAAATATTGCTCAGACCAAAGCAAGGTTCCTGAACAGGGGTTATGAGGCAAAAGACCTGGCCCAGGCAAAGAGGAAAGTTTTGAAAGTGACACGGGATGCTACACTTGAAACTAGACCTAGCAGGAAACAATATGGATTTATTAACCTACATTCATCACTACGTAAACGCTCCATAGTGAAAGGATCTATAGGGCCGTACGCCTACATTGGCATCTGCTTACAGAAGTACCTGGATTACGTAATGAGGTGGAAAAAATCCTAGGGTTATCTATAGGAGAGGTCGCACATTAAGGAATTCACTGTGCCCAAGTTATGTCACCACCACACAAACCAGGAACACATGGTTGCCATCTAAACCATTAGGCTTTTTTACCTGCAACAATTGCTGTGTGTGCCGATTTGGTAAAAACAAACAGAAAGAGTTAAGATTTAACACTAAACAAATGTTTCATATAAAAACATTTTAATAATTGCAACACAAGGTTTGTTATCTACATAATAGGGTGTAGCTGTGACATTATTTATGTTGGGAGCACAGCTCGAACCCTAAAGACACGTATTCAAGAACACTGCGGAGCCTTGCAGAACGGTGATACAAGATACCCTACGACTGAGCACTACAAACTTGTCCACCCAAATGACCCAAGTTTTTGGTTCTTTGGGATAGACCATGTTGTTAAAAGCAAAACAATAATCATGAACATAACCTGCGCCATCTTGTCTGGTGGAATTCTATGTGCACATAAGTTGCAGTCATTTTAATCTATCACAGCCATTTTGTACTCTGTTGGTCACCTTTGTTTCACCCTGCCCTTACTAGCATCCCTCTGACCCTCTGACCGACCTGGTATGTGTGCTGGGGGCTATAAACTCTATTGCCACAACAAACCTCAGCGCCACTTGCTGCCACAAACTCGTTTTTCCTCTCATCCCTGTTTTCAGACAAGCCTTTGGACGCTCTACCCTTCACTACACCTAGTTACACAAACAGGTTCCAAACACCAAAAAGACTCTTGCAAAATGATTTATTGCCCTGCAAACAGCAAGACTTGTTATTACCAACAATGGGACCTGTTTTTATCAACAGAACGGACTCTTAGATCTGACCGGTCTCACATGTTTTAGACCCTGAAGCAAGGTCCAGCTGCAAGATAAGATTGTCTGTTTGACCTGGGTGGGAAGAGAATTACTGTTGGGCTTGTGTGACAACCTGCCCGGGCGGGGACCCCAAGCTTTTGTAACCATGTTGATTAAACAAATGCATTGTGTCAAACCTGTATAAAAGGAAGAGCCAAGGGAGTTGTCTGCAGAACACTTCCCTCAGACATCCCGGTGTCTCAGTTGACGTGATCTCCTCATGAGAAATAAACCATTTTCTTCTCTTCCAGTTTCCAGCGCTTGCCTCATTATTTTGATAGCGAACCCAAAGTGAATTAGAGGTGGAACCCTGCACCGGGCAGCATTGAGGGTCTTAGAAGACTCGCTGCCTTTCACAAATTGGCGCCCAAGCGTTGGGGCCCATCAGCGACGCGTGGGTCCGGTAGAGAGGTCCTAACGACGGAGTGAACAACTAAACGATTGGGGTATACCTGCCTGAGAAGACCCTTGTCTGGCTGCCGATCGACTGAACTTCACCGGTTCCGAACGGACCTCTCTCGAGTGACCTGCGGTCCTGACTGGGACCTTAGAGGAACGCCGCATTGATTGTTGGAGTGAGAGGACAACCAGGCGCTGGAAGGGGAAGACGAAGAACTGTCCATACGGTCCGGGTAAGGTCGTGAAAAACTGACTTAAATTGATTGATTGAATAGTTTGATTGAAATACTAGTATTCCTTTTTTGATATTGAGTTATTTGCGACATTTCCCTGCTTGCAAACAACAAAGAATAGGAATATTCTCTCTTTTGCAGGCAGCGAAGGACAGGTAGTGCAGACTTTTTGTCTAAATTGATTGATTGAGATATTCATTTTGACCGATAAATACGTCATGCCTGTTTTCTCTAGATTGTTTGATTGTAATTGTTTTGGACCAGACCGTTCGTTAGAGGTCAGTCAGCCGGCACCGCCGGAAGGCACCCCTAACAAGGACATGTACGTAAAGTATGGATTAGCCAGCGTAGCTTATAGCAAACTATGGCATAAATACACTAGGAAGGACCGGGTAAATCAGTGGCCACTGACGGGATCTTTCGATCCCGCTAAAATAGAAACGTTAGAATTAGCCCTCCACAAAAAGAAAACTAGACCAGCCATGTTTGACAGTTTTGGCTTATGGCGAAAAGAGGCAGCTCAAAGAAAGAAAAGGGACGAAGCTAGACAAGATAAAGAAACGCGAAAATCAGCTTACCAAGCCTGTAAAAGATTAGAAGAAAAACTAAAAGAAAAGGAAATCGATAAAAAGGAACAGGAATCAAAAATATCAGATCAATGCCCTGTTAGAACGCCCTCGACTCTTTACCCCAAGTTACCAGCAAAACAAAGGGTAGATGATGATTTATTGTTAGGTCCCCCAATCATATACATGCCACCCCTTACGCCCCTACTCATCCCGTAGTACAACGACAGGACCACCAAAGTATAGCCGGAGATGGCACGATCGCCTCAGTCTCCACCGCCTCTGCTCCCACCGAGTCACCCACACCAAATGCCTCATCAAAGGATACAGTAGTAGAGGTAGGATCAAAAGAAACAGGAGCGCCCAGGGTCCCGCGATTAAGTAAAAATGAGCGAGCAGGCATTGATAAAGTAGTTAAATCCCTCATAGATAGGAAGGAGACAGAAGAGCATGTAACTGACATATGCAACTCCTATGTTGAAAAACGCAAACGATACTTTATTGTACGTCTCTGTTACCACACTCTTACTGCAAATGAAGAGAAGTGCCAAGATGTAGGGCCGGAGCGACTAGTGGCTCTCTATAGGAAGGTAGACACCGGAGATGAAGGCGACAACGATGTTACAGAACTCTTTTCATCCACACTGGAGGTATTCCGTCACCTCGTGGAACAAGGACGGATAGATAAGGACAGGACATCTAAGATAGCAGGACCCCCGGTGGAAAAACCAGATAGCATGATGCCGATAAAAGAAGCTGCCCCTTATTGGGTACCTCCTAGAGGACAAGGGACTCATGACGATATGAACCATCAAGACGCTAGAGGAAGGGTGGTCTACAATTGGGTGTATCAACCATGGGACAGACCGGACATTTTGACGTTCCGTAAATCTTTACCGGATTTACGAAAGAACCCCACCGCCTTTTACACCGAGCTAGGTACCGCTCTGGGATCAACAATAATGACACTTGCCGACATAGACTTGTTCTTCGGGTTATGTTTGCCAGCAGATGTGTGGAAACAGATTAGGAAAATAGACCATACCGAACTGCTTGGTCATACCTGGGAACAACTTAACACACTAGATAAACAGCGGAACCCTGGTCAAAAACCGGTTAAAGCAATATTGGACCTCCCTGACAAAATAGTGCAGAAAGTGAAAACGCTGATCCCAGAGAAAAAGATAGACTGGTCCATAGTAACCGCGTGCCGCCAGAAACCACAAGAGGATGTCTCAGAGTATTTCTCCAGATTTGAAACGGTGTTCTCCGATTACAGTGGACAAGACATGTCCACCGCAACCGGACACCACTTATTTGTGCAGAACTATGTCAAAGGACTACTGCCAGATGTATCCCAGAAATTACAAGCCAGCGAAAGTAGTTGGGCAGCATCTAAACCGGCGGCCATTCTCCAAATGGCCCAGTACTATGAGCATCAGAGAAACGAAAATGACAGGGCTACAGAAAGGAAAAAGAAGGACTTGAAGGAGAGGGTAATGGTAGCACAACTCCGGGGGGCGAATACAGGAAGGGAGCAATATAGGGGAGGATTCCAGCAGAATACCCCTAGAGTACAGCCACCAAGAAACAATTCATCGACATCATATGTCGGACGCCAAGACCTAGGACAGGATCAATGTGCATTTTGCAAAGAATATGGACACTGGAAAACCCAATGCCCGGCTTTGCTAGGAGCTGGTAGGGGCAGAGGGGCGAGGGAAATAGCAAGTGGACAGAGAGGAAGAGGACGTGGGAGAGGGTACGCGAGTGAAGCAAGTGAGGAAAGGCCAGGAAGAGTGAACACATTTGACCATCCCAAACAGAATCAGTACCAACAGACAGATTATGACAATGCGTACGACTTTGCATAGGACAGCCAGAGGCAAGGGAGGGATCCAGTCGAGCTCTATGTTGATCAGCAAGGCCCTTATGTTACCGCTGAGGTCCTGGGCACAAAGTCGCCATTTCTGGTAGACACGGGAGCAACACGTAGTGCACTATCCAAACGACTGATTCCAAGGGCACCCTTGTCAGGCTCACATGTGACCTCAATAGGATTTGACGGTACGCCCTCCACCAACCCTTTGTCCCGACCGATCCCTTTCAACCTTGACAACAATAGCGTCGAAGCGACATTCCTCCTCTCTTCCAACACCCCAGACGCCATTATGGGTCTCGACCTTTTGAAACACTTCCATGCGACTATCAGATGCTCACCAGACGGAGTGCGTGTCGTCCTGTATGACAACCCCCAGCGCCATAGAGAGAACCCTAATCAGCACATGTTTCCCATCTCCGAGGCTGACGCATCCCTACTGGACACTTTGCCATCACACTTATGGGCTAGGGCTGATTCAGACGTAGGACGAATGATGATTGACCCAGTACACGTAACAATACGACAGGACGCAACCCTACCGAAAGTACCGCAGTACAAAATATCTCCAGAGGGTGAGAAGGCACTGACAGAGATCATACACTCTTTGGTAGAGGCAGGGGTGGTAGAGGAAGTAGTGAGCAACGTTTGTAATAGTCCCATACTACCGATTGTAAAGAGACAGGGAGAGGGAGACGGAAAAGCCTACCGCTTCATCATTGACCTGCGGGAGATAAACAAAATCGTAGTGCCACAATACCCAGTAGTTTCCGACATCACGACAATTTTGACCTTAATCCCCTCCACTGCCACCACCTTCACTGTAATTGACCTCAAAAACGCATTCTTTTCCATACCTATACACAAGGACAGCCGCTATCTATTTGGATTCACCCTAAACTCCCGTTCGTACAGATTTTGCAGAGCACCTCAGGGGTACACTGAGAGCCCAAGCATCTATAGCCAGGCGCTTAAAGTTAAAAGACAGTTGGACGCCATACAATTGCCAGATGGAGTGGCACTAATACAATATGTAGACGACATCCTTCTAGCAGCGGACACCATACCAATAGCCGTCACAGCCACCATCAAACTACTCCATTTTCTTGCTGAGAATGGTCACAAGGTCTCCCGAAAGAAATTGCAGTTCTGTAAATCACAAGTGACCTATTTGGGTCACCTTTTATCCAAAGAAGGGAGGAAACTCACGCCTGACAGGATCCAGATAATTCTAGACACCCCTGTCCCCAAAGATCAGAAACAAGTCCGCTCTTTGATAGGTCTCACCTCATTTTGCCGACAGTGGTTACCGAACTTTAGCCTCATTGTCAAACCCCTTCTCTCCCTCCTAGCTAAAGACATCCCCTCACCTCTCCCCTGGACCCCCGAATGCCAGTCAGCCTTTAAAGAACTACGCAATGCCCTTTGTTCAGCACCTGTCCTAGGAACCCCGGATTACTCCAAACCATTCTTCCTCTACACGCACGAGAGGGAAGGATGTGCATTGTCTGTCCTAACACAATCAATTGGTCAAAAACAACGCCCTTGTGCATATTTCTCTGCCACCCTCGATCCAGTAGCCAGAGCACTGCCAGCATGCCTGCGCGCTGTGGCAGCTGCAGCAGTATCGATACGCCAGAGCGAAGGAATAGTACTCTCCAATCCAGTCACTGTTTTAGTACCCCATGCAGTCGACACACTACTAAACCAGACCAAAACCCAACACTTGACTAGCGCCCGACTGACAGGATATGAGTTGACCCTGCTAGCACCGCACATTACCCTAAAGCGATGCACCACCCTCAATCCAGCCACACTGTTACCCCTACCCGAAAATGATCCTAGCGTGACTCCACTACACGACTGTGTGACACTAACCGATGAACAAACAAAGAGTAGAATAGATCTCAGAGACACCGCCTTTCTAGAACCAGATGGAGAACTATGGGTGGATGGTTCGTGCATCAAACTCCCCGACGGCACCACCTCAGCTGCATACGCTGTCACCACAGCCCGAACCGTTCTGGAAACAGCCCGTATTCCCCAACGTTCAGCCCAGGCTGCAGAACTCATTGCCCTCACACGAGCATGTATCTTAGCGACTGACACGACAGTTAACATATACACCGACAGCCAATATGCCTTCGGGGTGGTTCACCATTTTGGGATCTTATGGAAAGAAAGAGGGTTCCTGACTTCACACGGTACACCCATCCTGCATGGAGATTTAGTCTCCGCCTTGACGCAAGCAGTCCTCCTCCCCAAGAAGTTAGCAGTGATAAAATGCCAAGCACATAGGAAAGTGACTGATCTCATTGGACAGGGAAATGCACTAGCAGACGTTACTGCCCGAGCCACGGCAGGAGACAGAACTACGACACGAATGTATGTGACCAGGTCACAAGCTGAACGATGGACTGACGCTAGGACCACTGTAAGGGACATACAGACTACAGGCACACAAGACGAATTGACCGAGTGGGAAAAGGTGGGACTAAAAGACGAGGAAGATTGCTGGAGAACTAAAGACGGAAATAAATGGCTGTTACCCAATGCCTACCTCATCCCCATATTGACCATGGCACATTTACCAGCACACATAGGCTCCACCCCCATGATTGAACTAATCACCAGAGTATGGCATAACGTCAAGATAGCAGAATCTGCAAAACGCCTAGTACAACAATGTATAGTCTGCCTACAACACAACCCTGGGAAGGGGACAGTAGTACCACGGGGAGGGTTTGGAGTCCCTGACCACCCCTTTGAAATCCTTCAAATGGATTACATTCAACTAGAGAGATGCCTTGGTCTAAAATATGTCCTGGTGGTTGTGTGCGCTTTTAGCAAATGGGTGGAGGCCTATCCCACCCGCGACAATACCGCCTTAGCCACTGCAAAAGTATTGCTGAAAGAATTCTTCCCCCGATACGGCCTTTGCAGAATTTTATGGAGCGACAACGGCCCCCACTTCGTAGCCGAGGTGATACAGAACATACTGAGAGGGTTGGAGGTAAAACAAAAGTTCCATGCCGTCTTCCACCCCCAATCAGCGGGCCTGGTAGAGAGACACAATGCAACGTTGAAACTAAAACTAGCCAAAATAGTTGCCACGACCGGGTTGAAATGGCCCGACGCCCTCCCATTGGCATTGTTATCGATGCGCTCCACCCCAACCAAACACCGACTGACCCCGTATGAGGTGGTCTTCGGCAGGCCTATGAGCATTTGGGCGGCACCAAGACCCACCTCCATTAATGATGTCCCGAACATATTAATGTCGGATTACTTGCATAAATTGACAAACGAGCTAACAATTATCCACCAACAGGTGCAGCAAGCCTTGCCCGACGTATCCAGGGGCCCGGGACATGAAATAAAGCCAGGCGACCATATATTAATTCGCAACTTCCAAAGAACGAAGAATCTGGAGCCTAGGTGGACGGGCCCCTGGCAAGTCCTGATCACCACCCGAACTGCCCTCCGAGTGCAAGGAAAACGAAACTGGCTGCACGCCCATCACTGCAAACGAGTCCCTCCAACCCTGGCAACCTGTGAAGGGGTGGAGGTGCAAGAGGAAGTACTCGCGAGAGACCGACCAGCTCTGAGTTGCTACCCACAAGAAGACACCCTCGAACTATCAGAATTTCCCGACCCCACGGTGCCATCCAGGAAAGGGTACAACCTAAGATCGACGAAAGGAGGGAGCTCCAACGACCAGGCCACTAACTGAGTCAAGGTCTCAGATCGGTAGCACAGTCAAACAACGCTACCAGGAAAGCGCCAGACAAAAGTCTGTGGTCCTAACAGTTGTTGAGCTCCTCGAAGATGATGGAAGAAACTGAACACCTGCAAAACCACCGCAAAGACACCAAGACTGCTAACCTGCACAGCACAAAGACAATTGCACTTGTAGCCGCATTTCTCACCTGTCTCCTGCTAATGGTCGCACTCTGGATCATTGAAGAGAATGCACCTGCATACAGAACATTGTCACCCACCATGCAACCAACCACCAAGAAAGAACACTACCTGATATCACTACCGCCACATCTCCGAGAACGACGCAAAGAATTCTGGAATAATTCTTTCGTGCAGATGTTGCACCAACACAATCTTGCCACCAATGCTACCAACTGTTGGGTCTGTGGGCTGTTACCACATGCCACTGAACATTCCATCCCTTTCATCCCTTCGCCCTTTTCTATTCACGGATCTTGCCTTGCCTGGATGATGCTCCTACAAGAAAGTTACAAAGACAATGCCACTTCCGACGGAACAATCGCCCAGTTCTACAACGAGTTCTGGCGAAACAAAACAGGAACGACAGCCGCCCCCTTCTGCCCTCACACCTTCAATGCGACATTCCAGATTGATGTCCCCGCCAAAGAACGAGTGGAAATGCAAGTGTTCAATAATCCTAACAGAGCCACATTTTCCTACCTGAAGAAAAGAACTGCTGCAACACTGACTGTGGCCCTATCTGTGGTGAACGTCTCTGGCCTTGTATGCATTGAAGGCCGTGGGACTAAGAATGTGGGTCACAGCACCTGTAGCATTGTAAGGACTTTGAACACTGCCAACCCCCAGCGCTTGTTGCATCACCCAATATGTACTTTGTTTGTGGAACCAAAGCCTACACCTGGCTCCCAAGAAACTGGGGGGGCACATGCTACATCGCCTTGGTTTTGCCACCAACCTACACAGCCCCTGCAGAGCATCATCGAGAAAAGCGTTCTAAAGACATTGATCAAGCAGACTCTGCCTCATCACAGTTCCTCGACGCAGCAAAAGGGCTCATCCCGCTATGGGGTCCGATGGCAAACAGCCGAGCCATCAGACATCTGTCCCAAGCGGTAGAGACCGCCCTGAACGTCACTGCTGGCATCCTCACCAACAACACTGCTGAGCTCCAAGCGGTCCGTCTGGTTACCCTGCAAAATCGCATGGTCCTGGACGTGGTACTAGCGGACCGTGGAGGAGCATGCCGCATCATCGGTGCCAGCTGCTGTGTATACATTCCTGATAATTCACCTTCTGTCTATGAAGCAATCGAACATCTCCATAGACTATCTTCAGAAATTCATCAAGGATCAGAGACTTGGACAGTTGGAAGTTGGCTTTGGGGCATCCTGAAGGAGTGGGGTTGGAAAATATCAATGATTCTCTTGGTCCCAGTATTGACAATATGTGGTTGTTGTTTGGGTATACACTGTATACCACCTTTGTGTTCTCTTTGCATAACTACCTTGCACCCTAAGACTATGGACACTCAGCTAACAAAAATGAGAGTAATGTATGATCAAGAGATACGGGACATTATGGAGATCGAAATAGACTGACAAGCTGGCTAGTTATGTTCAAAGGGGCCACTGTTAAAAGCAAAACAATAATCATGAACATTACCTGCGCCATCTTGTCTGGTGGAATTCTATGTGCACATAAGTTGCAGTCATTTTAATCTATCACAGCCATTTTGTACTCTGTTGGTCACCTTTGTTTCACCCTGCCCTTACTAGCATCCCTCTGACCCTCCGACCTGGTATGTGTGCTGGGGGCTATAAACTCTATTGCCACAACAAACCTCAGCGCCACTTGCTGCCACAAACTCGTTTTTCCTCTCATCCCTGTTTTCAGACAAGCCTTTGGACGCTCTACCCTTCACTACACCTAGTTACACAAACAGGTTCCAAACACCAAAAAGACTCTTGCAAAATGATTTATTGCCCTGCAAACAGCAAGACTTGTTATTACCAACAATGGGACCTGTTTTTATCAACAGAACGGACTCTTAGATCTGACCGGTCTCACATGTTTTAGACCCTGAAGCAAGGTCCAGCTGCAAGATAAGATTGTCTGTTTGACCTGGGTGGGAAGAGAATTACTGTTGGGCTTGTGTGACAACCTGCCCGGGGCGGGGACCCCAAGCTTTTGTAACCATGTTGATTAAACAAATGCATTGTGTCAAACCTGTATAAAAGGAAGAGCCAAGGGAGTTGTCTGCAGAACACTTCCCTCAGACATCCCGGTGTCTCAGTTGACGTGATCTCCTCATGAGAAATAAACCATTTTCTTCTCTTCCAGTTTCCAGCGCTTGCCTCATTATTTTGATAGCGAACCCAAAGTGAATTAGAGGTGGAACCCTGCACCGGGCAGCATTGAGGGTCTTAGAAGACTCGCTGCCTTTCACAATGTGACAGAGAACCCACGGGGGGACAGAGTTGATTTTGAGACAGACTGAAGCTAAATTGATCTGTCGCCTCAGAACCACTAGATTAGGACATAATACGGACAATGAGTTTCACTTTTTCTTGGGGTAATACACTCTTGTGAATAACTCTTGAATTCCGGATATGGGAGACCGTGTCCTGTTGGTGTGCTCAATATGGGGTTTTCTATGAGTACCACTCTTGAATTAAGTTATAGATCCTGCTGCATTTATGAGTAAAACTTTCGCAGAGTACCTTGGAACTAAGTGAACCGTGTGACCACGGCACACACAATGCCACTCATTATGACTCTTTTGGTACTTTTATTACAGCTCCTCTGGCACTGTAACTATGAACAGTAGGTTACCGTATATTTGATTTGCGTTCCTCTAAAATATTTATAAAAAAATAAATAAAATTTAGGGTGACACTATATCAGCTCTAGACACTCCTGGGGGCGTGGCTTGACTTGCCACGATGGCGGACACGATCCGCTGAGGCTCCGAGCGCGGGCCCCGACAAGCGGCATCCATCTGCATCTGGTGGGACAGGAAAACTACCAAAGGACTCATGTCGAGTCCCTGAACATCGGGGACGCCGCCGGAATCCGCCAGGTGAGGAGACCCGAGAAAGGGCAATTGGTGGCTGAGACGAGGTGGGGCGCCTGACTCCAACATGGCACCTGCCGAGTGAGAGACGGAGGGCTGCGGCGGAGAGGCGACCAGAGGGCTCCTGTCGAGTCCCTGGCAATCAGAGACAGCTACAGGGCCACAGCTAACCGCGGGTGCAGCGGCGAAAGCGGACACTCCGAAGCGGCGGCGAGACGGAGCGCCTGACCTCAAAATGGCACCCGCCGTGTGAATAGCAGTGATCGGCCCAGAACCCCACGAGGCACCGGCCTGAGAGAAGACACCGAGAAGGCACGGGCGGCCCACCACTACATTTCAGGTACCAGCAAAGCACTCACAGAGGTCCAGAGACAGTGATCCACAACACTGCGGCTCCATCCGGAGGCTCCGTGCAGAGGAAGGGGGGTAAGAAAGAGCGCGAAAACAGGCGCTTCCAACACATCACGTATCCATGAGAAGAATCCGGGTCCGCGACGGAGATAATGGAAAGCACCCGGTAAGGGAGACGCCGTGGCCCCCCTGACGGCATTGCATAGCCCTAGGACCCAGGTCATACATAGAGTGGGACTACGAGGAAGGCACACCCGGGACAGCTGAAAAACACCCGTGGGTGCACTGAGCAGCCAGAGGTCATGGGAAGAAGACAGCTACAGGCGGGAAGATCCCCACCATCTGCGGCTGGAAAGGGAACCGGGAACAAGAGTGCAGCCATCTTGACTGGAGGAGGGACCCCTCCCTGGGACCCCGTACAGTGAGAGAGCCTTAACACCCCCCCCCCCGAGGCCTACTACCAAGAGACCTGGTCTCAACGGAGACCCCCACAAGCAAGCCACCAGTGGTAACATAGCCCAGCAACGACCCGAGAAACTAAGGGTGGAGACAGGAGGAATCAGTCAGGGGCCGTGGCAGCGAAGAGAAAAGGAGAGCCTCTACGACACACTGTCCGGGGACCCATCGACTGTCCGACGACGCGTGGCGGAGACGGCGAGCTCCAGCAGGAGCCCGGATTGGACCGACCCGAAGTCGGGGCGGCAGAACCCCCCCCCTCCCGGCTCACTCAGCAACACAAAGGTGACCAAGCGACTCCAACGAAGCCTGCAGCCATGGGGCGCCTCAAGACGACCGGGGGTCCGCAGACCTCTCATCAAGCACGCTCAGTGTCCCCAACTCAAGCTGGCTCCAAAACGGACACAGACTAATGCCACCATGTCATAGAAACTGGACAAAGTCCTGGCAGCCATAGAACACTCGCGAGTTTCCATGGAAGAACGCTTTGGTACCCTGGCATGGACCTCAGCCTGCGGCGGGATGACCATCGGAAGCTAGCGGATAAGGTGGAGGAGGGGGAAAAAACGCTCACGGTAATGCAACCTCAGGCCAAAGCACACCAAGACTCCATTACAGATCTACAAGCCCGAGTCGCGATCCTGGAGGAGAGGAGAGATGACCTGGAAGGGCGCTCCAGGAGGAGCAATTTGCGCATCGTGAACTTGCCAGAGGGAGTGAAGGGAAGAGACCCTATTGCATACACAGAGTCCTGGCTCCGGTCCCTCACTCCGCGAGAACTCACCGCCTACTTCTCAATTGAAAAGGCGCACAGAGTGCCGGTGCGGCGCCCTCCCCCGGGTTTGCTCCCTCACCCTATGTTGGTAAAGCTGCTCCACTTCCGAGACCGGGATGCCATACTAAGAGCGGCCAGACAGAACAAACCTATCACGGTGGAAGACAAACAGGTCATGCTCTTCCCAGATTACTCCAGAGCAGTACAACGGAAGCGAGCGTCATTCCTCGAGATAAAGCGACAACTTCGGGGCCAGAACATTCAATACTCTGCTGTTCCCAGCAAGGCTTAAGATCATCCACAAAGACACTACAGTATTCTTTACAGACCCGCAAGAGGCAACAACTTGGATGGCGCTACACCTGCAACTGGACCCACTGCAGAAGAACAAGAGGGCACCACGACCCAAGACACCCAGGCCCCCAAGACGCAGCAATAAAAGAACCCAGAGCCAAACGGACGCAGTCACTCCACAAATCGCTGCCATTGCCAGACCTGGAACAGATCATAGCAGAACGACGGAAAGCGATACAGGCAGCGGCAGAACTGGGAACGAACCCCTCGACATCGGATCACGAGGAGATCCCGCACATTTTCACGCCCGAAGAAAACCCTAACGACTCCAGTGACTCCGGCGAGAACTCTGGGACCTTACCAACGGTCACGCCACAGACAGCAGACACACTCATATGAAGTCCCAGCATGATGGTAGATATATCGCATCCAGATACCGGAGGAGCCTCACTCGCTAGCCTCACACCACACATCACGCTCCATAACGATAAAAACCCCACACCGGATGAAGCGAGATATCCCTACATGCTACACACACACACACACACACACACACACACACACACTACGGGGCCCAGCGCGGGGACCTAGGGAGGGTGCGCGAGCCAGATGGACCCCCCATATGTTCCATTAATGGGTACATGGTTGTACCTGTTTGGATGTGCTGTACGTTACAGCAGGTCCCCTGTATTTGGTCTTCAGTCCCACAGAATTTTTGTACACCCCCCTGCCATACCCTGACCTCACACCCATCCCATCAGAAAGGGCAGACGCACCAGAAGGCATACTTATACCTCTCACCGGGTACAATCAAGCTACACCATGGGGCGTACAAAGGGACCCCCTGGAAACTCCCTACCCCTAAGGCCGCGCGACCCATAAGCCGCCATGACTCCAGCGACAGACGTTAAATTTCTCACTCTAAATGCACGGGGAATCCATACAGCTAGAAAAACGCCATCTACGCATATATAAAACGCCAGCAAGCACAGGTCATCTGCCTGCAAGAGACACACCTAACAAAAGGGGAACTTGACAAGCTCCAAAAGAAATGGCGGGGCACCTTCTGTGCCACGACATACTCGGCATATGCACGGGGAGCCCTTGTCTGGCTTCAACCAGGAGTCCCTTTCCTGGAGACCGGTAGGAAAGTGGATCCTGAGGGGAGGTACGCGTTACTGGAGGGTCTACTAGATGGTCAGCCCATACTACTAGGCAGTATATACGCCCCCAACACTGAACAAACAGTATTCTGGGAGACACTGTCGAGCAGCTTGGCGCAATTCACATCTTCCCCATGGATATTAGGAGGGGATTACAATTGCTCTCTAGATCTCGCTCTAGATAGATCCCACCCCCCCGCCAAAACTTCACACGCCCATGCGCAAACGGCCCAATTCCAAGCCTGGGCGCGCCAATGGTCAATAACAGACGCTTGGCGACACGCACATCCGACAACTAAACTTTACTCCTTCCATTCTCTACCGCATAACCTGCGAGTACGGTTAGATCGATTCATGTGCACACCAACAATCCTCCCACTGACACAACACTCAGACTATCTAGGCAGGGTAATATCGGACCACGACGCACACGTAATGACCCTCAGATGGCACCCGCCCTTACCCCCGGTTCCCACTTGGCAGCTCCCACGTGATTGCTTGGAGGAAAGGGTGTTCCAAAATGGGCAAAAAGAGAACATACAAAACTATTTTGCTGAGAACGCACACACCGCAAACTCCAGGGCGCTTGAATGGGATGCTTTCAAGGTGGTTATGAGGGGACCATGCATCAGACAAATCGTAGGGGTACGGAAGACGCTAGAGCAGACGATACAGACGACTGAGCAGCGCGTAGCGCAACTCTCTAAAGACGCAGACAGACAGCTGATTCCTCCTGCACAAATAGCTGATGCCAAATCTAAATACGCAGAAGCCTGTGCAGATTTACCCAGATATAATTTTCACGCATACGCTGCTAGGGCCCACAGAGAGGGAAATCAAGCTGGTACCCTGCTCGTATGGCTTATCAGGCAGGACCAAGGGGCACAACCGATCACCTGTATAAGGAATGCAGCAGGCGAGATCACGTACGCGCAGGGGGACATTATGTTAGCCTTTCATGAATACTATGAAGAACTGTACAGGGAGCCAATCCCTGGACAGAGAGGCAGAGATTCATAAGATGCTACACACTACTACTATGACACAGCTGGACGAGGAGGACAGGGCCTCCCTGAACGAACAACTCACAGCAGCAGAGATCAAACATGCGATCCGACACCTAGCCAAAAACAAAGCCTCCGGCCACGATGGCTTTCCTATAGAATTCTACAGTACGTTCTCCCAACAACTAGTTCCACAGCTGGACATAGTGTACAAGACAGCGATAGAGATGAAAACACTCCCCAAAACCATGCGGGACTCATTGCTAGTGACATTCCTTAAACCAGACCGGGACCCTCTTCTTCGATCGTCGTATCGGCCCATCACGGCAGACTGTAAAATACTAGGGAAGATCCTAGCAGATAGAATCACAGGGGTGCTCCCCCATCTGGTACACCCTGATCAATGCGGTTTCGTGCCAGGGAGAAACACCTCCCATAATCTCCGTAGGCTGTTCCGGATCCAGGATGGAGTGCGGGGTAGGTTTCCGCGAGCCGCGTGCCTCGTATTAGATCTAGAAAAGGCCTTCGACACCCTAGCGTGGCAGTACTTATTCGAGGTCGTGAGGCGGGTGGGCATAGGGCCCCGACTTACAGCATATATCAAATTATTGTACACCGATTTCACTACCCGAGTCCGAGTAGGCAGGCATATATCGTCCACCAACCCGATAACGCGGGGTACACGACAGGGGTGCCCTTTGTCCCCGCTGCTTTTCGCTCTTGCCATAGAACCACTAGCGATAAGACTGAGGGAGGGGGGCGAACAGTGGGGTATACCGCTCGAGGGACGAATGCACAGTGTGTCCCTGTATGCGGACGACCTCCTCATTTACGTTAGGGACATCACAGCGGACCTCACCCCCCTATGGACCACACTCAAAGAATTTGGGGCGGCAGCGGGACTAAGAGTAAACTGGGACAAATCCACGATCTACCCCCTTCACCCAGACTCGCCCCATTACGAGATCAGCCTAGGAGAGGCCACATTGTCATGGAAGGGGGACGCCCCAAGGTATTGTAGGTACTGTATCAAACACCCAGAGATCTCCTTGAGGGGAAATTATTAGAGAGCCTTGAGGGGGATCAAAACACAGGTCAACTTCTGGCGAACGTTGCCATTGGCCCCCATAGGAATGGTAGCGTTATCTAAAATGATAATGGTGCCCCGTCTTTTATACTATTTTGGGAATATCCCGGTAATCCCCCCGCGAGTCTTCTTTCAGGAGCTGAACTCTATTTTGATATCGTTGATTTGGGGAAAGGGCCGCCGCAGAGTGGCTCTGACAACTCTGCAACTTCCACGGGACAGGGGGAGACTGGGTGCCCCCTCCTTCGAAGCCTACTTCCTCGCAGCGCAGCTGCAATGGCTCTCACGCTGGACAGCTGGACGCCACCTAGAGGAGACGGAAACGCAGGTAGGGACTTTATCGACCCCAGAGATCACCCGGCTGCTCCTCCCAGGGACCAAACCTGATCCGACACATCCTATACTGGTGAAGGTAGCCAGATCATGCATGTTGAGAATGCACCATCTTTCTAAGGCTGCACCAATATACTCCCCACTGCTACCAATGGCGGGTCTCCCTAAGGGACGCAGGCACTACACAACTAGAGAATTGCTCACGTGGACAGAATATGCTCTTACCGAAGTGGAAGCCCTGTTCGCTGAAGGCCAGCTGTCCTCGTTTGAAGGCCTGGTGGAAGGGAGCGGGCTCCCTGTTGGACAGTTCCTTTTCCACAGACAACTCGTAGCGGACTGTAGAAAGACATGGGATCTAGCAGAGGGAGAACCCAAAACGCACCCGGTACTACACACGATATTAAATATGGGATCGGGGAGACACCTCATTACCTGGATCTACAAATCCATCATAGAACTCACATGTACGTCACTAACACGACTCAGACTAAAATGGGAGGAGGAATTCGGTTGAGTGCTGCACGACAACGAATGGCTTAGGGCCCTGGAGCACCACAAAAAAGTATCACGTAACCAGCGCTTCAAAAATATCCAATTCAACATTCTACACCGCGCATATCTCACACCGGAGCAGCTTAAGCGCTTTTTCCCTGCAACGCAGTTTGATTGCCCGCGATGCCACACGCCCGACGCCACATTCTTCCACATGTTATGGGTTTGCCCCACCTTACAACCCTTCTGGGCAGAAGTACATGCCACAATACTAACAGTCACAGGCCTGACAGGGCTAAATACATGGGAGGCTAGCGCTCTAGGGATATTCCGGCGACATAAGCGGAAAAAAGTGGAGACCCGATTCGCGATATTAGTCCTACTTCTAGCAAAAAGTAGCATTACACTGCACTGGCGATCATCAGAAGGTCCCCCAATAGCGGCATGGAGGGGAGCGATCAAAAAATGGGGTGCGGCCGAGGAGGACACAATCAGGCGGGAGGAGGCACGTGGGACACGCGTCGCCCCATATCCATGGAATGGTCAATGCTCCCACATAGTTTCAGGCAAACACTCGATACTCCCACAGACACCCCAACGGCCACTCAGGCGGTGCTTGGTCCTGTTGAGCGCCACGCCAGAATCTCCCGGATGGGTCCCTACCCCCCAACCCCAAATGGAATACCACGCTTGTCCCGGTGAGAGAGTAGATCTCGGAATTATTAGATCGGAGTAGGTCGGAGCCCTTATCCCAACCCCATTTCCCCTAGTTATATCTTCCCAGTTCTGTTGTGCAAACGGATGTTTCCCCCTGTAAAGCCGCACACGCATGGAAAGGGTGCACCAGACTGACCCAAGGACTACGCTGTCATATACGAAGTCCACTATCATTTAACAGACATACTCATCCACACGCTACATGCGTTAAGGCAAATAATGATTCAGTTGACGTGATATTGTCGTGATAATGTAGGCACTGTACGATTCCGTAATGTTCACTGATGTTGTAAAATGTATACCCTATACAAAAAATGCAAAATCCAATAAAAAGGTATATAATAATAAAAAAATAAAATAAAAAATAAAAATAAAAAATCAGCTCTAGACACTCCAACTGCAATTTAGTATTGTGATTTTAAAAAAAATTGACATTTGTCCTGAAATGGTATAGGGATTACCTGATCAATACTGTATTCAATGGATGGAACATACAAGAGTCAAGCATCCATTCTTCATGAGCCAACAAAGTGTACTGTTTGACTGTATCAAACATAACTCCGAATACTATGGCCCCTCTGTACTCGAGTGAACATCAGCAGGTGGCTACATGTTGAATTTATAATCCCTCTATGTTCGGGATATTACTATATGGTCCCTATACATTGTAGCAAGCATATGGTATTAGGCTATACAATAGATTGACAACTGTGGTGTGTGGACTCTTTGACTACATCGCACTTGCTGAACGCTATATACGTAAACCGTTATTTTTACCATTCACAAAAGGTCGCCATGATATGCATATCTCAAACATTGGTATGATATGGGTGGTGCAGTGCCAGGGGCCGCTTTTCGATGCCGATTCCCTTTATGGACTCTCCTGTGGCTTTTGGGGGGGGTCTCTATTGTGAACGTCTAACTCCTCACAATTATGTGGAACTGCAGTATGTGGATAAGTGCTGGAAAATTAATGGATCGCAGCTTTTTGCTTTTAAATTTGAATAGGTTTTGGTTCTCCAATCTTTTTTTGTTTGGTAAGGTGCGATTCGGTGCTAAAGTGCCTTTGTATGTGGTGGTGGGTAAAGTGTTTTTGTTAGCCTGGTGGATGTGCTGGGCACTGATTGGTATGGAATGTTGTTCAGTTTATTATGAACAAATCGTATTTTGTACCATTCCAAGATGTCCGCCATGCCCCACACACAGAGCCATGTTCTGGTGGGGGTGGCGCAATTACAGCAATTCGTAACGTTAAGTGATTTCACCACCTATGGGTTGCGGTTATATTAAGAGGGGATTTCTTTTTGGTTACACTTGAGGAACGAAGCGCGGTGTTTGATTGACAATACGGATTCAGGTAAGATGAAACTATGTCCTTACTGAGATACTTTGGCGTATACATGGGCTCATGGAACTAGCCACAACGGACGGTTTGGTGAACTTACTTGGTGAACCACTTGATGGTGGTAAGTCACTACGAATTGGAATGATTTACAGGCTTGATTACTGCCCAACTAGATATGTGGGGAATTGGTATAATGCCAATGCTGCAAGTTATGAGTCTGAGGACTGGGTGGAACTGGATCTATGTGTCCCGAATTGAACAAGGTATCGTGTAGAAACGGAGTACGGGAGATGACTGGAGGATTTTTCTTATATGTAGAGATGGGAGTTTGGACACGATTGGATATGTAAGGGATTGGTGTTATTCCCATGCCGCAATTTACAAGTCTGCGGGTTGGGTGTAAATGGATCTATTTATCCAAAATCTAAAAAGGTATTATATTGGTACCCAACATTGGAGATGACTAGTGCACGTTTACATCTAGAGATGGCAATTTGGAAGTAGGGCCGCCTTGCCGCCGAGTTTATGGTTAATATGGAAACTCGACGGTAGTTCTGAACACTTTTTCGTCATCTATGACTATGCCCCTTGGTATCTGGTAGGACGAAATCATTATCGTTATCATGTGTGGTCTGTGGTTACAACATTGGTTGTTGGTTGAAAATAATATGGATTTTTAATATTCATGGGTCAAGTGCTCGTGGTAGGATTTATACCAGTATTACCATTGACTAATGGCTGTTTGGTTAAAAACAATTGTAACCTTCTTTACAGGTATTGGACTGGGGGAAGGATAGTTGTCCCCCTGTAACACTTTTAGTGATTTTGGCATTCATTCACGACGGTGAAATAAAAAATATATATAAAAAATATTTATCACAACTGATGGCCGAGTTTCAGTATAAGAGGGATACTCGCCAATATACAAATACGAGGTATGTTTCAGATATAAAGTTATGGTGTCATTATTATGGAAAGTGCCTAGAGGAGGCTGCAGGAGCTAATTATGCTCACTAAAAAGTACACTGCCCCTAATCTTACGTCATTCTGTGTTGTCTTCCATTGCCCTGACTCCATTTCAGATTTATAACTGTATATATAATCCTATATGTGAACTACACAATTAGTATGCATACCTTCCAAACAAACATGAGAAGACAAAGGTGCACCACTAAAAGGTAAGCAATCACACAGCAAATTATCCACTCCGTGTCCAAAGATGTTTCTTCAAATTCTTCGTTTATTCAAAAAGTTAAAACAATTCAAGTTGAAATGAACAGCCGACGTGTTTCGTCCAAACAAATGGACTTCTTCAGGGCTGTAGAATAACAGATATATATACACACATCAATATAATACAAGACAATAGGACATTTAAATGCAAACATAACACTTTACAAAAATACTGAAAAAACAAGAACATTGTGACAGGACCATTATATGCATATGTTATAAAAAGACATTAACCACATGTACAATAACTCACCAAGACATAATACACTATATCCAAATATTATAACGAGTATACATAAATATACATATATTACATTACCATATAGTGATAAGCAGGATTATATCCCCAGGAAAGAGCAAAGGGTTTAAAGAGGAACAGGGCAGTCAAGAGATGTGTAAAAAATACCCCTGTACAAAAAACATTACTCCAGGGATATAGATAAGAAGATGAGCATTAGATTTTAAAGAAATAGAAAAATAAGCAAACAGAAAAGTCAAGAAAGATATGAAAAAATACCCCTGTGCAACAACATCACTCCAGGGATATCGATAAGGAGATGAACATTAGATTTAAAGAGAAAGGGAAGAGCAACCAGAATAACACACCGGAGTGGCGGCCGTGAGGTATGTTATTTAGCCGCCATCTTTGAATGGTGCACGAAGTATATCTGAGGCTAGTAATCCCTTATTTGGAGAGTACAAGACCGAGTATGTATAGGACGACGGTAAATTGCACAAAGGGTGAAAACCACAAAGGATGAGAACAATAATCCTGAAGGGGGTGATTAAAAGAGAACAGAACAGCTATAAGGAGCATGGCCCGAAGCCACAGACAACGCAATGACGTGGCGATGTATTTATGGCCGCCATCTTCACGCAATGTATAAAGACCTGCAATTGCCCCCATTATATGGTCCACCTTACAATGGTGTGATTGAATGAATTTGCTACCTGGACTTATCTTGGTTCTGGCTTGTTTCACCAACGTAAAGCACACCTTGCTCTCATAATAAGTGAGTATTTAATATGTTCCTTTAAAATTCCATCTCAATTATGTTCCTTTAAAATTCCATCTCAATTAGATTTATATGTCCCAGGGGGTTACTGAGTTATGTCATTCCTTTCTTGCCCATTCAGAGTGGACGAAGATTTGCCAACTTCCTCTGCTGGTCTCATCCACCACGGATACCCTGACGCCATATGTTAGGAGTGCCTCATAGATGGTGGGTATTATTGACTGTACATTCATGCTACCTGATACCGTTCCCCCTGTAGTTCCTTATTGTTTACACTGAGGATCTTACGCCAGCCTTAACCGCTCACGGCCGCCACTCCGGTGGGTTATTCTGGTTGCTCATCCCTTTCCCTTTAAATCTAATGTTCATCTCCTTATCGATATCCCTGGAGTGATGTTGTTGCACAGGGGTATTTTTTCATATCTTTCTTGACTTTTCTGTTTGCTTATTTTTCAATTTCTTTAAAATCTAATGCTCGTCTTCTTATCTATATCCCTGGAGTAATGTTTTTTGTACAGGGGTATTTTTTTACACATCTCTTGACTGCCCTGTTCCTCTTTAAACCCTTTGCTCTTTCCTGGGGATATAATCCTGCTTATCACTATATGGTAATGTAATATATATATATTTATGTATACTCGTTATAATATTTGGATATAGTGTGTTATGTCTTGGTGAGTTATTGTACATGTGGTTATTGTCTTTTTTATAACATATGCATATAATGGTCCTGTCACAATGTTCTTGTTTTTTCAGTATTTTTGTAAAGTGTTATGTTTGTATTTAAATGTCCTATTGTCTTGTATTATATTGATGTGTGTATATAGATCTGTTATTCTACAACCCTGAAGAAGTCCATTTGTTTGGACGAAACGCGTCGGCTGTTCATTTCAACTTGAATTGTTTTAACTTTTTGAATAAACGAAGAATTTGAAGAAACATCTTTGGACACGGATTGGATAATTTGCTGTGTGATTGCTTACCTTTTAGTGGTGCACCCGTTGCTTTTGTTAAACATTGTTAATTCCAGTATTAGATTGCACCGTGACAGTGGGTGCGCTTACAGTGTGCACACGCAAAACATTTTGGGTAGTTCCCAATACATGTATAATAAATAGGGATAGCAGGTCAGGTGCTGGTTCTTTGTAGGGTTCCACTGTCCCAGCTTGTATATGAGAAGACAAAGGGTTTTGAAGAGTATATACCATTTTGGTTGTTTTTGAACACATATTTCACACTAATCATTAAATAATCTGCATCTGCTTTGCGCACAACTTTAAAATACGTTCCCAACAATATAACGTATGGTAATATGCCATTTCTGAAGGAATGCCTTCATAAATAATGTATTGTAAATAAATACAAGAACAACAAGATGATCTAACAATTTTGAACTCACAAACTAGTGTAGCTAGTGGATTTGTGTTGATACCATTCTCTGTGTATTTCCATATGGACCCTCTAAAGTCTCATGATTAACACATAAGTATAAGTCAATCTTTATTGGGCTCTGAGAAGAGTTGTATAGTCTTATTGTGTGTGTGTGGATTTTCGTATTTATTATTAAGGTCATGTCCTAGTGTCTCATATGTTTTTGTATATATATGTATGTTTTTGCAGTACATGTTTGTACTCATGTCAAGTCTTTATATGTATTATTTACAGCCCTGACGAAGCTCAACACTGCTTGAACGAAACACGTTGGCTGGATGTTTTTTACTGATTGGATTTTACGATTGTGAATAAAGCTAGAACTTTCCAAATGTACTGAAGGACTCTTTGATTAGCTTGTTTCCGGGTGCACCATTCCACTCTTTTGTGTTGTCAAGACTTTGTTTGCTCCTGCAGTAATACCATGCAACGGCTGGTATTGGAAGAGAAGTTCACAGTACTCTACTACTTTGAACTTTATGTGAGGTGCAGTTGAGTGGTCCGCCGTTGCCTACTGTTCTTTCTTATACTAATCAAATCACTGCCTGGATCAATCAGAATTAGACTACGGGAGCTGTCAGGGGATAAGCCAAATCTATTTAGCACACTGCAGCTATATGCCTTTGTACATAGCATAAGGTGAAGAAACAATGTACAAACAATAAATTATGTCTATAAAAAAGGTCATGTGGTATGGAGTTGGAAAGGGAATCAAAGTCTAAGTAAGAGAGAAAGTGAGTACTCATATGGAGCAGTAAACAGAAGGAAGAATTGGGAGCTGGCTAAGATGGTGTGCAGTATCGGGTGGCTTCCTGTAGCAGGGCATTACACTGAATTCTTATTCTACTTGCTCGATCCTCCGGTTGTTGAATTCTACAATAACATCAAATCGTCCACAGGCAGTGGTGAAAAGCCATTCTTGCTCAGAACGGATCCCACACTTCATTGTATTTGCTATATGGGTGAAGTATTTGACTGGAGGTTGCCGGATTTTAAAGGTGGGGCAAAAAGGAGTTTGGGCCCATGCTTTCTCACCTATGGGGCCTGCTAGATTTTGAAGGGACTGCTCTTTCCATAACCAACAGTGATGCATTTGTTGTCAAGCTCCCATTTAAAGATGAAAAATATTCATAGGATTAACAGTCACTGAGACCAGAATATTACACTCTTAACCTTTCCCACTGTCATGCAAGTATCTTATTCTACAGAGCCTCCCGGGTTTCGGTGGACATTTGGTAAAATAGAGTTTTACTTCCTACGGATCAAATCTTTACATTTTCCTTCATTCTCCAATGGCATCTACGTTTCCATTTTTACAAAATTAATTGATCCAGCATTAAGTAAGACTCTGACAAACAATGAGTCTTCAGACTTAAACAGCATTTTGAAGGTTGCTCTTAGATCGATCAGAGTTCAGGTTTTAGTCAGTGGCCAACCCTAGCCTGGTGTCTTTTGTATAGGGGGCTTTTAGGCCAAGCTGGGAGCAGTTATTGTGGGTGATGCGGGGCAGAGAGGAACTATATCTGGTCATCTATGAGAGCATAGACTGAGTAGTAAGCCTCATTGTGAACGTTGGTTTTTCTTTAACTTATTTTTTGGCTTGCATGGATTTTGTAGCTACCTCATCATGTGCGCTTTCACATTTTTTTCTTTGTGTGTATAAAGGATACTATTTCCCACAAGCTATGGAGTCAAAGTAGATGTCAACAGCACTTCTGCATCTCCTATTTGGTCCCCTCCTTCATCAAGCTTCGTCAAGCTTCTGGCCCGATCTCTCATGAAAGCTGCATCATTTGCTTCTGCAAAACAAGCCATTACCGCTGTCTGCTCCTTCTACTGTTTGGTGACAAAAGAATCACTGACCTTCTCTCATGAGGCCCTTCCGTTTCCCTCTCTATTCTATCAGTTAAATAAATAAGTCTTTCATTGCTCTATAACATTTCAGTTTTAAAGTTAGCGACCCCAGATACCGGGTTTCATTTGACAGTGCTTTGCCAGGATTGCCAGGTCCTTGGTTGTCTTTGAACTTTTGTCTTTAATCTCAATTCCCATCTTCTACCCCTCCATATCAACCAATTTCATTGCTTCCTCATCTGGCATTGTCTTTAGCCTTCTTTGTAGGTCTTCTCTTCCTTCAAGATGGCGTATTCAGTGGCAGAGATAATAGGCCTTTACCTGGGGAGATAAATGTCAGAGAAAACAATTGTGTCTGTACTGGCTGTCCAATGCTTTTTGCTAGTGGAGACCAGTTGGGAAAATAGTTCTGACTGATCTTTCATTTCATGTTGGAGGTATTGAGAGTGTTTGGAGTAGTTTGATGGGTTCTTCTCCCCATTGAGGGAAGCAACTCTTTGGCAGAGATGGTTGACTTGGAGAAATGAGCATTTGGATGGCTAATGACCAATGGTGGTAATATAAGTAGGGAGCCCAGCCATCAGTGACACACTCACTGCACTCTCCTCTTTTTTTCCTCTGGCATTTCTATGTCCTGATGCCCACATCTCTCATGGAAGCTCTTCCTCCCCTCAGCACCGGCACCACCACCAAACCACAGGGAGCTTCACGTTAGTATGTGACATGAGAGGTGCTGTAGATCTTAATGTATTGTGACCTCCAAGCACAAACTTGACCATCCCCTTCCCTTACTTCAGAATCATTTCCCAGTAGGCTTTCTTAGCACCAGTATCCGCCTCCTTTTCACCAGGCACTGATGTGGACATTTTCCTGGAGTCCTGAGCTGCGAGACAGCGTGGCTGGCAAGAGGATGCAAATACTACATGTTGTAGATCCACCTCCACCACAAAGGAAAACACTGACTACTAGACTGCTTATTACTGCTTGATAGAAGGGACAGCCCTGGGAACCGGGGTAAACCAGTAAAAAAGTAAAGCAATGGTCCCCTCAGGGGAAGTATAAGCCTCAACTTCCTTGGCGAATTTACAGGAACCATGAATAGATTGGCTTTATATGAAGGAGATTCACATTTATTTGCCATAGAAACATATTAGGAATATATATGAAAGAACACAGAGAAAGTGAATAAGTGAACTAAAGTGTGCAAGTGCTATTAACAAAGCATATGTACAACAACTAGGGCCTGATAAGAATACAACTTCGAAACATACCACTCTGAGTCAAGAGTCTTGTGTATTACATCAATATTAAAAGCAGTCCTCTAGTACATTTGTCAAAATTTCGACTCTATAAAGATTATTTTAGGAGGGACCAAAAATCAAGGTAGCAACCACCCAAGAGTGCTACACCAATTTTTGGTCCCGATTATGACCCTCATGAAATATGAGCCCAATGGTGCTACCTTAATTTTTGGTCCTTATGATGATCCTCATGAAATAATGACCCAAGGGTGCTACCTTGATTTCTGGTGAAACCCTGCATGAAGAATATTTGCACTTCGATTATCCTTGCTTACACTCTTAGGAAGGACTGAATATTGTTTTGCTCCCTGCAATTGTGTGTGTATTTATAATTTCCTGACTGTATGCCTGAGGGTTGCCTTGTGGGAAAGTTTATGAAGAATTACAGTAGCTGTGAGTTGATTATTGTAATAAGTCAATGATGAAGGCAATAGGCCTTATTGGCTCTTTTGGGAAAAATATGTCTGATGCCATACATCTGATAGACAAAAACAGTAGGCATGACTTGTTTATTGTGCAAATTGTGTGTTAAAGTCAATAGGCCTTTAAGGTGGACCATTATTACACTGTGTTAAACCAAGTAGACCGGTATTTCATTACACTGATTTTATATTACTGTAATAGACAAAGGGTCTGGTGATGGTTACCTCTATGACAAAACTTGGGGAAGGGGGTAGAAGATTTGCGCTGCGAGTATCCTTGCTATGCCTTCTTAGGAGGGGTTGCATAGTGTTCTGCCAACTATAAATATTTACTTCGTTCTAAATTTATGACTATATACTTGATGGTCACTTTTGAAGGAAAGCTTATGCTCAATATAGTAGGCCTGAGTTGGTTATGATGAGACAATTATAAAAGGTATAGACCCAATTGGTTTACATGAAATATCACACATTACTGTAAGAATCAAGGAATTTGGTGTTATTATTAATTTGAACAAAACGTTTTGGGTAGATTTGCACATTGGTAATCCTTACTAGACCCTCTTAGGAAATTCTGGCAGGTATAGTAGTCTATTCATCAAAGGAGAATGGATCACTTGTCCTGTTTTTACCAGGGTCTAGGGTTCTAACCGTTTAAAAAAAAACTCATTCACGTGATATTCGTAGGAGCGGTATATCTTGGTTGTCCGCTACAATAGTTACGTGAACAGCATCATCATAGGGTCTTAGTCATACTTTCCTCCACCTGGAGGGAGACCAACTAGTTATTCAAAGTAGTGATCAGAAATGGTGAGGGTGAAAGTGAGGTGAATTTAAAATTATCTCCATCCCTCTGGTTTGAATTTATTCCGTCAGGGATGGGACAAGGCTAAAAACGAAGGTAGTGCGTAAATAGAAGGGCTACTATTCTATAGCACCGGTTTAAGAAACGTGAGTGGTCATTTCTTAAACAGGTGAATGAGGGTTTTTTAGACGGTTAGAACCCTCGACCCTGGTAAAAACAGGACAAGTGATCCATTTTCCTTTGATGAATTGTCTATCGTTTGGAAGCCGAATGGATCTCAGCTTCTCTCTCCCCTAACTGGTTATAAGGTATAGTAGTCTACCAGGATCTTGTAATAAAAAGAATTTTAAAAACTATGTGCACATGTAGGGTCTTTTGGTCGTCCCTCTGCAGTCTGTTTGAGTGTCATTCACATTCTGCTTCTCCCCATAACAGCATGGGACAGTGGGTTAGGCTAAATCTATCACATGCTCTATTGCCCTGTGTATCAACATTTTTCTTGGTCACGTGCACATCCACCTGAAAATAAGTGTGATTCAGTGCCTGTGCTGGTGATATCTTTGGGAAGTCAGTCACATTTAAAAATTTATTTGGGAGGAGCCAGCCCCGCTCCACTGCCATTTCCCCAATATCCAAGAGGAAACATTCATCAGGCTCCCTCCGTGCATCCCTGAACTAAAATCCACAAACTCATATCTCTGCAGAAAGCCACACCATTGGCCCAATTTAACAAATTTATCAAACCTGATTTTGATACACATTACCACTTGGACATGTTTTCCTCAGTCGCTGATGCTCACAACCTTCGATATTAGAGCAGCGTAACTTTGGCCCCACACTTACATGTCACAAATATGCAAAGTAAACGTGCACTTAGCACATGTACTATGTGTGTCCTAACGATATGAATGTAAAATGTTGCACTTGACATCCTGATTGAAGTGCATTCACTGTAGGATTACAGAATTTATATATACTGTGTGCCCAAACTTTATTAAAATGATATACTACTTAAAGACTTGATGAAAACAATCCTTACACTATTAAAAATGTATTTACTTTAGAGACAAAAAGGATGTAATGTGTGCACCAATGGTTCATATTTCCTTTTATAATTTAGTTCCAAGTCACACTTACATACCTGTACTCAAGTTATTTTAACGGTATGCAACGTGTAATATGACATTTATTTGTGTTTGGATGTGCACATGTATATTAAAGGTGCACCATCGATTTAATATGTTGACTTGCCCTAACTAGGCCTGTATTTCTTTCTACATAACGTACTGTTTTCCCATTTTCTGCTTGCATGTCTTTCCTTGCAGGTGCATTCACATGGCTTGTTAATTTGAGATTAGATACAACACTGTATTAGTGGTATTGAGCCTGAGAAAAGGACCCTGACAAGGAACATGGAGAACTAGAGCGTTAACTCAAAGTTTCCATTTATTAATGTTGCAAGGATCCACAGGTAATCGAGGACAATGCCGTTCCCATGTTTGGCCTAGGAGATATCGTTGATGTTTTAGCTCACAATGTGAGAATGGATAGGACAATGCAGCCCCTGATGATGCAAACAGAGGGGTGTTACTAACTGGTGTTCACTCTGTCTGAAGTTACGCCACTTTCCTGTGGACTTTGAGAGGTTCAGACCTCCATGCTTATTCCTTTTGGATTCTTTGCCTAGTGTGGCTTAGGCTAACACTTATTTCCCCTGTCCCAAGAAGACTCTTGACGGAGCTTCTGAAATGCTGACACCTTCCCTCACTTTTCCTATTTTTCTGAATTTCCCCGATTTTTTAGATCCTTTTAGGTTATTAAACCACCCTCTTTAGTTTGGACTTTAATTTAGGTGATTTTAGACTTCACTCATGTATAGAAGAGAGAATCAAAAACTCTTCTCTGAATATCAAATTATGTTACTGATCTTTTGTATTGCTGTGACTGAACTTCTTGACTGCCTTTTATCTGACTGCTAACTTGTAATAACATTTCTTAACTATAGTCACTGATTCCTGGTCCTTATTGTGTAGCCAAATGGGTTGCACTGTTAATTCAATTGATTGTTTAATACCAACTCCCTTTACCTCTCAGTCAGGGAAAAAAGGTCCATCGGATCACCAATGACCAATTGGCCCACAGCTGCATCAGCAACGTTTAATATTGAATTTGACTACCGTGAGGCAAGCGCTCCTTTTAAACCAAGAATAAGACTTCTGGGAATCCTAATCCCCTATTTGATGTGAATGAAATTCTCCATTTTTACTACTGCCGCTGCAGGACAGTCATACGAACTAAGCAATTTATCCATTTTCACACAGTAAAAGCACTGATCAATTTGCTAATACTTAGTAAAACTAACTACGTTTGTGGTAGTATGACCCACTACAAACGTGTCTGCAACTTACGATCTGACAAATAGATCTTCTGGTCTCATCCAAACCACCAGGTGCTGTACACAGGTCCCAAACGTTTCACCTTCTAGGATCCTTGCACTGGGATTCAGTGTTCTATGATATATGGGATTGCCACTCACTCAAAGTTTAAAACACAGTACCCACTGACTTAATATTGTACCATGTGTACATTTCCACTTGTGATTCTCGTTCAGTATAGCTATTCATTAAGATTGTTTGTTTTTGCTGGAACTCTATCACACAACCGATCCGATGGAAAGTACCTTGAAACTTTGCATATAACAATTAAAACACTAGCGAAAACCATTGTCCATTCAGAAAAAAAGGTATCTAGGTTAGAATAAACACAACTGTATAGTAGGGAAAAACATTGAATTAAAAAAAGAATGTCTCCAACTACTTCAAAACACGACTTCCAGCTGAATGACAGTTGGTTAAATGCAATCTGAACTGCAGCCTCTGAGCCGCTAATTGTTGAATCGGCCAAATCTCTAGAAAACTCAACCATGTAACCCATGTCATGAATCTGGCAAAAGAGGTTTTTTTTCAACTTAAACATTCAGCTTAAACTTCTCCACCAAATTACTTAGCAACTGTTGTTCAATCTTGCATACTTTCCTGCACTGTGTTTTGAAATGCTCAACTTGCTGGTCTTGCAAAGAAAAGGTAGCCCCGCATACTTAAGACAGGCGTGTTTCAAATTCATACAAATACAATCATGTCTCAGATTTCATTTCCTTCATAAAATTGATCCCTCTTGAGGCAAGATGTATTACTCCAAATATCTCTTGCAGAAACTCTCTCTGTGGGCTTCTGCATGGTGATAAGAAAATTAATGCCTAAACAGCAAATGCTTTATGAAAAGTCCACACACTGCCTGTTCCTACTCTGGGCATGCTTCTAAGATATGGGACTCCTTACCAGGATCAAATGCAACTTTGATTCTATCCTACGCCGTTCTCTTTAAGTTGTTTAAGTCGTTGATTTAATGATACTGTAAAGTGACTCTGTGCCGCACTTATTACTCCAGTTTA
This sequence comes from Calotriton arnoldi, assembly GCA_963921515.1. Taxonomy (NCBI): domain Eukaryota; kingdom Metazoa; phylum Chordata; class Amphibia; order Caudata; family Salamandridae; genus Calotriton; species Calotriton arnoldi. The sequence continues at coordinate 1,877,045 of CAWUFW010003236.1, forward strand.
ACAACATATGTTAAGGTTTCCTTAATATGCATCTCATGTATAGGCTGTATTATGAATATATAAATGTGCGGCCCATCATCCATCTACACAACAAGTGACATCACTGGTTCCCCACCTAAACCATATTGAAAAGAAGAATACAGGTAAGAGGATTGTATTCCCCATCATCCCTCTCCACAGGAAGTGACATCTTTGTTTTTATTGGAAAAAAATCTTTAAAAGAAGAATCCAGGCAAGAGGACTTCATTCCCCATCATCCAACCCCACCAAAAGTGACATTAATGCATTTCCCATCATTCATCTGCAGAGGAAGTTGCATCACTGGTTTTCTGCCAAACAATCTTTGAAAGAAGAAGCCAGTAATCGCCTGTTTGAGCCTGTTATGGCAAGAATCCCTGTTTCACTGAAACTTACATGGTAAGATATAATTATGTGACTCACTCAGCGCCCCATACTACCAGTCCCGACAATCACACCCACATTTAGACAACCCAAACATTCACATAGCATTTGCACAGCACATAGACCCAACACTGCACACATCCCATTAACTACCACATGCACCATCAAACAAAAGAACACACATTCCAATTCAAGTTCATTAATGCTCGCTCTGCTGTACTCCACATACCAGACATTGAAGACCTTGTCATCTATCACAACCTTGACGTCCCCATCATCACAGAAACAGTTCACCCCACGTATTCGACGTCCTTCTTCCCACAGACTACAGCATCCATCATGCAGAGACGTTTTAAGGCATGGGCAAAGTGGGATCTGGCCCTGGGGCCCCAGCCTTTCAGGGGGCCTCTTTATAGAGCCACCTCTGTTCTACAGAGACTCTTCCTTGATGACCTTGAATAATTCTTAAACAGACTGTTTTCATTACCATTTTCCTTTAATTTATTTTTAATGTGGGTGATGTGTGAGAGTCTATTACAGACATTTTGCAGAGAAATGGTGTGTTTATGATTCATGCAACAGCCATAAAAAGGTTGCTTTTAGATCAAAACAGGACCTCACATATGAGAAATGGGAGGGTGTCAGAGATTATTAGCAGTAATATCAGTGAGCTGCTGCTGTGTTACAATATTTTAAAAAATGTACTATCCCTGAATATTAAATGTGAATACATTTAAAATTTGGACGAGTGTGCCTGAGAGCAGAAACTGCATCATAAAGTCAAATCTGTTACTGACAGGGGCCCCCATAATATGTGTGACACAGGGCTCCCAAAAATGCTTAAGATGTCCCTGCCATCGTGTAGACCACACACGGCCCACACAAACTCGTCCAGCTGTCATCCGTAAGTACTGGTCCAGCATCCCAAGCAAGCAAGTAATACAACTCCATGGAGCGGCTGACATGACATTTTGCACTCTGTGCAAATCAGACAGCCACCTCCAGGGCAGAACAAACACCTCATTGATGAATTTTCAGATCGTTTCACCTCCTAGTCCATCCAACATGCTCACACCACTCTCCCTGGTGACTTCATCCTCCAAGGCAACACAAGCTCAAATAAAACAAGAAACACCCTCCTCCACCTCATCCAAACACTCAACATGGTACATGTCACACAGCCAACACACTCTAAATGCCACATTCTAAAGTTTGTCTTCTCAACATCACCAACAATCAAATGCAAACCACCCACACATCTGGATTGGACCGACCACTTCGGCACCCCTATCTCCATGTTCAGAGTCCTACCAACAACCAAGGCCAAACCAACTTAAAATCTTTGAAAGACTTCTCCATAGATTAATCTCTCATCCTATCAACTTCACATCTGATGCCAACACTCTTCAAAACAACTTTAAAACTGTTTTTCTGGAATTCTATGTGAACATCTACACCCCAATTAAAACATGCATGTGTAAGCCAAAGCTTCCAGCACACCAGTACTCTAAAGCCCTTGCTGACAAACGATCCATCCACAGAATGGAAAGGAAGTGGAAGAAAAACATAACTCCTGATGAGACCGAAGTCCCTCTGCGCAACATGCAGACAGCTCATCACGTCAGCCAAAGTACTATACCAACACCATCAATGAAGCCACCAACCACCTGAGAAGCAGAACGCTTTTCAACAAAATAAAAGCACAGCATTAACCCCTGCTGGTCCAACCTATTCCTCACTCCATTGAAAAGTGAGATATCATTAACCTCTTCGTCAGTAGAAGAAATACATAAGATCAGACAGCACATCAACAACACCAAGCCACTTCATCTCTTACACCCACCCCTTCCCATAGAATACCACAATGGTCATCCTTCAAAGCCCCATCTCTTGCAGATCTTGCCAACATACTCAACTACCTCAAAGCCACTTATGAAGAGGATATCTTACCCACACCTTCATAAAAGCTCTGAGGACACCCTCTAACCATGACTCACCAGTCATTGCCTCCAGCACTTAAAGCACCTTCCTAGAAACTCTTGAGACAGGCCAAACGCTTGCACTGCTAAAGAACCTACATTAGACCCATATTAACGTCCGGAAGATGGCCGCGGGGAGAGAGCACTGAGATCGAGCTCCTGGGCACTGGGATCACCGCTGTTAGGAGAACCCATGCTGCCCCCCCACCATCCCTTCCTACAGAGAACGAGAACTCACCGGATTGCTCCCCGAGCTGGATAAGCCTGAATCGAGCCCCCAACATCGGCAAGCAAAAAAGATACGAGGATCGGCGCCGCGACACCGTCAGGATTGAAACTGACGCCTGAACGGTGATCGGCGGCTGCAGACCTCACTCGATCCCAGGACACCACATCTCGGACCCGTCAGCCCCGGACACGGACCGCTCTCCTCACCGAGACAACACGAGGATTGTTGGGAAAACGGAGCGCGAGCTGCTCCTGAGCTCCGCAACGCCTGACCTTAAAATGGCTGCCCAGTGAGGACAGTAGGGAAGAAAACTCCCGCTCAGCGGACTGCAGGCAACTTGATGACCCCCTGCAGCGGGCTCACGAGCGCCTCGACCCGCATGGATCACCAACCTGGCACTATGGGGACCTCAGATAGCTTTCCATGAGCTACTGCAGAGCTCTGCAGCGCCTGCCCCTAAAATGGCCGCCCCGTGATACGGCAACGATAACCCGAACTATTAATTAGACGGCTCGCTGTTTAATGGCACCCCACAGAGGTCCCAAGAGAGCCCAGACAGCCAAGGCCACCAAGGATCACCAAGCTGCCACTGAGGAAATCTTGATAAGCGCACTACGAACTACTTTAGTGCTCCAGAACGTCCGTCCCCAAGATGGCCGCCCCGACGCTGAATTACTAAAAGTAACCCGGCATGATCAGTAGACAGCTCACTGTGCAATAGTCACCCCACAAGGCACACAAGAGAGCCCTGTCAGCGAAAGCACGCAGTGATCATCTAACGGGCCCTGAGGGAATACCGGAAAGTGAAATCCGAGCTACTTCAGAGCTCCACAATGCCTGTCCCCAAGATGGCCGCCATGTCATTGAACCACCACCGGTAACACACCACATATCCGAGCCCTCCTCAGAGACTGCAACCAAGTGGATTGCTCTAGCACGGAAGCAGAAGACAAAGAACTACCGAAAAGTCACTCTAACCTCCACTGAGCAATCAGTCTGCGTGTAAACTAAGGGCTCCGGAACGCCTGACCCCAAGATAACTACATGGAAGTAGTACTCTCACCGACGACCAGACTGCTCCGGTGAGTCCCCTTCACCCTAAATCCCCCCTATACACCCTGTACCTGTGGATCTCAGCAACAACAAGTAACGAAGGCCCCTGTACCACAGTTCCGGCCCCACCCCAAACCTAATGCACTCAGGACCTGGCCCCAAAATGGCCGCCAAAAAGGCTCCTGCATCATAGAGACTGCAAAGACACCCGACTCCTCAGAGAGACACACTCATCTATGCCCGCCTCTGATGCGACCCACCTGACCTCACTAGAATGCAACGAGGGCCCGCCAATGCCCTGAAGTAGACCTCGCTATCAGTCCCGCCCTCCACTACAACACACCCCGACCCCTGTATTAGCGGAACACACCTAGCCCGAAAGAAACAAGCCCCATCGCCAACTTAGATAAAATGCCTGCTACCACGACAACCTACGCCAACCCCCTCACCTCGTCCTACGTAAAACCGCACGGCCCGAACTCCTTCTCAATCAATCTCCCCCTCAACCTCTCACCAAAAGCGAAAAAAAAACACAAACACAAACTGATCAGGCAATACCCAGAGTCACTATTTGCTGACATATATCATTGCTACTCCAAAGGTCAAGTAAAAATGGACCTCATTTTTCACACAGAAAGGCCCGACAAGTGGAATTCCATCCTTAGATCACAACTCCACATTACCAAAACTACCAAGACACCCCATAGCTGCAAACTATCATTCTCTATCCCGAACGGCACGACGCGGTGTGGGAACACCTCTGTGACCATCTACTCCAACGGCACAGTCCTGATTCAAGCTAACAATGCCAACCTGGAGGCATTTGACCTCCTCTTCCCCTCACTGCGGAATAACGTCGTTCACACACATCCCCCCCTCCCACAGCTCCCCTTTTACCCGGACAACCAAGTCCCCCAGCAGAACACCTACTCCACTCATGCGCCCGCCATCATAAACCCCTACGCTCCTCCCCGTGCCACCACCAGCACCTCCAGCACCAAGAACAACGCGCCCCCTCCTGCGCCGATCCGTCCCCTCGAACAGCCCCCCACGCTCAACCTCCCGCAAACAATACTGTTCGACCTAAATACTCAGTCCAAGTCTTCCAACCACCGTCCTATACCCACCTGCAAAAGAAAGCAACTACCACAACATGACCCCCCTCACCCCGCGCCTAATCCCATAGCCATAACTGACAGCACAACAACTACCAGAAGATAACACAACATCGTCAGGTCTTCTCCCCTCCAGGAAGAACCCCCCAGAATCCTCCCACCCTCCCCCAAGAAGAGACGGGCGCCGGCTCTCCCTGCTTGAAAGCCAAGTGGCTATTATAATACAGGGCTTTAACGAAATCCTAAACAACCTCGCTACACTCCTTAAGCCCTCCACTAACCCCCACTGTACTCCCACCATCTCCAACCACACACACCAAAGGCTCCCCAAGGCTCAGCGACCCAGTTGGACCTCATCCCCCCTCGCGAGCCATTCACCGAGGCCTAATAGAACTATGGAAGCTATGTCCTCTGATGAAGCGACCGAGTTGGCCTCCTCGTACACCACCCCCTCTACTCACACCCCTCAATCCTCGATTCAGGTAATCATCGGATTCAGAAATGATCACTCCACTCCGAAACCCCCTAGACTCCCAGCCTCCCTCATTAACATCCCTACGGCTCCCCTTAGAAAAGAACCAAAAAAAGCGACACCCCCTACCAACTGCATGCTCATAAACTGCAGATCAGCCACTAAACACGCCACAGAGCTAGCTGAATCCATCCTCAACCATGACATAGACATAGCCTTCATCACCGAGACCTGGCTAAATGACACCTCGCCTCCAATCATGGATACTCTCGTACCCCCGGGTTTCTCTATCATCAACAAAGATAGAAAAGACCAAAAAGGTGGGGGTTTAGCAATCATTCATAACAACAACTTGGCCGTGACCGAAATCGAGACCTTCAACTATAACTCCTTCGAATGCCTAGCCGCCAACATTAACTCCAGCAATAACAAATTACTACACTGCCATCTCCTATATCATCCCCCAGGCAACACCACCACATTCACTGAGCACCTGTCAGACCTGATTGCCCAATGCTCTCTCCGAGACAACAACAACCTAATTCTGGGCGACCTCAACCTGCACTGGAATGATAAAAACAGCCCACCAATACAAAACCTGAACGAGTTATTACATACCAACAACCTTACCCAGCACTGCTTAGAAGAAACTCGTATCAAAGGGGCAACCCTCGATGCCATCATCGCCCAACGCGACGCAATCACAATAGACCACATCCTACCGGTCGACTGGTCAGACCATCACTTAATCCTTTTCCGCATCACGCAACCAATCATCTGCCAACCTCCCATTCAAGACCACCCCACATGGACAAGAAACCTAGCACAGATCAACATAGTCGACTTAGAAGAAAAAATAAGCACCCTCCTGCCCATCTCCCCAGACGGTCTTTCCACAACAGAACTCACATCCCACTACAACACAACTATGTCCTCCATCTTAGACCAACTAGCCCCCCTGAAACTGAAAAAATCCAGGAACATCCCCTCCAGATCCTGGTTCAACAAGGACATTAACAACAAAAGGAGACAACTCAGAGCTACAGAACGTCTATGGAGAAATAATCCCTCCTCCAGCCTCTGCGAGAAACTCAAAACAGCAAGAAGGAACTACAAAAAACACATCAACAATGAAAAAACCAACTTCTTCTGCTCCGCTCTTGAGAATGCGAAAAATAGGCCAAAAGAACTCTTTAACATCATCAGGCAACAAACCTCCAAGACCTCTGCAACCCCAGTCCAGGCCTCCAAAGACCTGTGTGACAACTTCGCCAACTTCTTCAATGACAAAATCACCAAGATTGAGCTATCACTGACATCAACCTCAACCCCTCCTGCAAAAACTTAGCCCAAACAGTCGAAAACACCACGAGCTTGCTCCCCACGAAAGCCTGGATATCCTTCAACCCCGTACCTGAAGCTGAGATTCTCAAACTAATCTCCTCCTCCAAGCCCTCATCCCACAGCCTCGACCCTATACCTATCCAACTGTCTAAAAAGCTGAAACTCTCCCTTGCACCAATATGGTGTGAAATCATAAACAGCTCCTTGAAAACCGGCATCATACCAGACTGCCTCAAAGTCGGCCAAGTCACACCACTACTGAAAAAGCCAGGCCTAGACACCAACATCCTGAACAACTTCAGACCTGTTTCCACCCTCCCCTTCCTAGCCAAAATCCTCGAAAAATGCGTTCTCCTTCAACTGAACCAGCACATTGACAACATCAACCTCCTTGACCACCACCAATCGGGCTTCAGAAAAGGCTGTAGCACCGAAACCGCGATCCTAAACATCGTGGATGACATCCTCAAGTCCCTTGATACTGACCAATGCTGCTTACTCATCCTCTTAGACCTATCGGCAGCCTTTGACACGGTTGATCACAATCTTCTCATCAAGGCTCTCAAAGACCGAGTAGGTGCGGACGAGGTGGTCCTACAATGGTTCTCCTCCTTCTTACACAACCGCTCCCAAAGGATAAAAATCAAATCCTTTATGTCCGACCTACTCCCCGTTAACAGAGGTGTCCCCCAAGGTTCAGTGCTCTCCCCTCAACTGTTCAACATATACATGGAACCCCTCACCACCATTCTGAAAAAGCCAACATCCCCTTCCACCTATATGCAGACGACACCCAGATCTACTTGGAAACCTCCTCCATTAACGACATTCTAAGACTCAACAACACTCTTAGAGAAGTTCAACAATGGCTATCAACTAACCACCTCAAACTCAATCAAGACAAAACCGAAATCCTCCTCATCTCCAACAGAGAAGAAAACCCTCAAATCGTAGAGTGGCTGAAAGCAATCGACGCTCTTAACGGTAATCTCACCCTGGCGAACTCGGTAAAATCGCTAGGAATCACCCTCGACCAAAATCTAAGCATGACCAAACACATTAAGATCTCCGCGAAGAGTGCCTTCCTCAATTTGAAGCTTCTCAACAAAATTAAACCCTTCATCCCGCCCATGGACCTCAAACAAGCCACCCAATCACTGGTGCTATCTAGACTGGACTATGGGATCGCAGTCCTCTCCGGTACAGCTCGTTCCCACTTAGCGCCACTCAAAACAACTGTCAATGCTGCTGCCAGAATGGTCATCGGAGTTAAAAAATATGACCACTTATCTCCCGCACTCAGAGAACTAAAATGGCTCCCAGTCGAAATGCGTGCCAGCTTTAGAACTGCTTGCCTCACGCACAAAGCCCTGCACACAGGGAAACCGGAATACCTGGCCTCCAAACTCAAGAAAGCCGGCCAGTCAAGAATCCTCAGGAGTTCCAACACCCTCTTACTCATCCCTCTGAAAACACGCAAACAAAAAACCGCGTCTCGATCCTTCGCTGGAAACGCACCCAAAATCTGGAACTCCATTCCAGTCGATATCAGGACTATCCCCTCCTTTATAAAATTCAAAAGACTCCTAAAAGACCTCTACCTCAACCGTGCCTTCCCGGACTGAGAACCAAAATGCATAAGCCTGCACTCTGCAGCCACCAGGCAATGTTCCACCACCTTACCTCCTCCTGCACGGTACAGACCCTTGTCATTGTTCCTCCACTCCCTACCTCATCCCCGCTCCCTAACCCCCTCCTCGTTCACCTCCTCTCAGAGGGAGACTTAGCCCAAGACTTTGTGCACGCAACGAGACTACCTCAGGACCTCTCTACCTCAATGTCGCACAGCACACTGGGATTTTTGAACACTTATGCCTACCTTTGTCTCTTTTAAGTGATTTCTCCCCTATATCTGCTGTAAAGCGCTCCGATACCCTCGGGTCTGGCCAGCGCTATATAAAACCTCTTAAA